>OZ037938.1:41273497-42482664 GCA_964035585.1 Polytrichum formosum | reverse complement strand
GAACATGAAAAATGAACCATATGACACCCACATACGTCAACGTTAAGGCTTGCTCACCTCTTGAGGTAGATCATGGTGGGGGAGTCCGATACAAAACCTAGATTTTGGTGCATGGGGTTCGCGTGTGGGCAATGTTCAAGATTGAAGTCTTCAATGCCCTTCAAACGTGATTTGGCCCTTCAAAATATACCACTCAAAACAACCCTTCAAAACGCAACCCCAGATTGAAAATGAAGACGTCACTTGAAATCCTCAATATAATCTGCCCGCCACAAGAACCAACAAGCGTAGGGCATTGTCACTGCAAGAAGTGGAGTTAGATGGTTGATTCTTCATTCTTCGCATTGTACTGGAAACATGTACCATATAATTCATGCACAAGTTTAATATGAATTTTGTATATCATTTCTATATTCTTGGATTGACATCTTGGATTTGAACGAACCCTTCAAAATGAAACTCATATGAGGGCTTCGATCTTGAGCACTGCATGGGGAGATTTGGGTTCGAGTCGAGAGTGGAAATACAGTCAAGACTCTATAAGTGTTACCCCTATAAGCGTTATAATTTCATATATGTTAAGAAAATTTTACTCCCTACAAAAACACAATTGGTAAGACTAGTGAGTGTTATGTGTTAAGTGTTATAACATGCTCTACTCCCTTCTTTGTTAATTGCACCTCTATAAGTGTTAATTTTGAGAAAATCAACGTAATAATATATGAGAGCATACATTTTAAACATGTAATCACATTTATCCCATATTCTTTGCGAACAATTCAAAATTGTTGGAGGCACACGGGTGTTCTTTCGATCTTTATTGAGAGGGAGATAGAGGAAGCTAGGCGCTTGGTAGAGGTTGATGAAGTTGCTACTCTACTTCATCAACTAACGTTGTTGTCATCTGATAGTGAGGTGGGTGATGTGATGAATGCTCATGAATACCTCAATTATGAGATGGAGTTTGATTTAAACAACCCCTATGCACCTACCGATGAGGAGTTTTTGGATATGTATTCCTCAGAACATCAAGAAATTGATGTTGATGAGGTTATGATTGATGTGGTAGAAGAAGTTGCAGGATTTAGTGTTGCTAAGCGTTCTCCAGAGACTTTGACGAAATACTTTGAACAAAGACCAAATGATGCCCTATCACACATCAAGAGCATTCAAGGACTCCAGAAGGAAGTTTCATCTCATCATTTGGAAGCTTCTCATCATACTACTATAGACTCTTTCTTTCGGTTAGTTTAGTTGGAAGAATCTCGTCAAGTTACTACTATATAGATTATTTCTTTCAATTAGTTTAGTTGAATTATGTATTATCATTTGTACTTTTATTTTTATTTTTATAAAACGTTATGTTCTTCATTTTCGGAAATTTTAAGTGTTATTTCTATAAATGTTATTAATCATCAGTATGAATTCTATAAGTGTTACTTGTTATAATTCTATATATGTTATTTTTTTGCTACTCCCGACCTATAACATTTATAGAGTCTTGACTGTAGTGGGAAATTGTGGGCAATATATATATAGAGGGTGGGTGGTTAGTTGGGCAATGATTATGGAGCATGTGCATTGATTGAGAGCGCGGGGGGTACCTTCAGCGGGAGGATTTTAACAGTAATTCAGAATCTGCCTTCAAGTTTTCATTCATTTTGCGGATGACGAGCGAGAATCTGCAGTAGATTTGGTTTTGTCTTGTGGTACGCGTCGGCTTGTGCTTTCAAAATTCTCTTCACTCGTCGACCTAATCAATGAACCTCCCCCGGGGAGGAGGAAGAACCGGCCGGCTGCTAAGAGAGCTCCGGCCAGATGAACCGGTTACCGGTCGAGAGTTTTGGAGGAATCACCGGTTCAAAAGCACCAAGAGAGTGTTACCAATCGGTCTAGAGGAATTTAGAGAATATACTGAAAGATATCAACATGTAACCGACTGGACTTGGAAACATTAAGGGGCCGCTTCACACTATGGCCGAAGGTCGAGAGGCCGCCGTCGATTTCCACCAATCAAATTGCAAGAAATCAAGAATTCGGCCTCTCGATCCTTCACACTAGAGGTCAAAGTCCAAAGGCCGTCGCTCTCCAAAATGCTTACATGGCAGTACTTTTTGACCAAGGCGACGGATTCTCATAGGAAGTTTGGGTCAGACAGGAATGGAAACTATGATCAAGAGGCCGTCAATTTTTTTCATTTAATTTTTTTTTAAATGACAAGATCTCGACCGTTAGATTGGAGGGGTTGTTTTGGGCAGGGAATAAAGTGGGACACTCCTTCTTCCTTAAGTATGGGTTTGGACTTTGGGCTTGGCCTTTGGAGGCTTCACACTATGCCCAGCCGAAGGCTCCAATTCCTATATTGTATTGGCTGATTTCAACCCATTTCTTTGGACTCTCCACAAAGTTTGGCCATTCAATCCCACGGCCTCTCGACTTGGATGGCCATGGTGTGAAATGGCCCTAAGATCTTGACCAATTAAGTTATGCCCCAAAATCTCCTTGGACACTCACGGAAAGAACCGACCCCAATTAGGTTACGGATGAACGGGTCGAGTTTGAGTAATAACCGGTTCAAATTCATCGAGGCTTCAGGAGAATTACCGGTCATTTTAGAGGAATATACTGCATATTCTTCAAATTAATAAAGAAAAGTGAAAGATGATGCTAACGTGTAAGGTCCGAGTGGTCTTGGAAACACTAGGGTCTCCACCGATTATGCCCAAAAATCTCAGACCTGACACTAGACCTAATTGGGTAGGGACGATTAGTTGGAACCAAAGCTAGTAGTAGGGACAAGTGAAGGCCACTATAAACTTATAAGGTAACGTACGCGGGTGTTATTCGGTTACTTTTCTTAGTCGGACATCTATATTTGATTGTTGTGCGGTGTAGTGAGTATCAATGAACAAACACCATAAAGACACATGTTTAAAAGAATTTGGCCTACATCTTTAGATTTTTGTGAACTATGCTGATTATCCCAATTAGTGAGGGCGGGTTAATAGTGAGTGTGGGAAATTAGTGAAGGTGATATTAAATTTCTTTACGCTATGAAATTAGTGCCACCAACAAATCCAGGAAGCGTTGTTCATCCCGGCACTGTTCACTAAAAGTACCGGCACTTGGCACTATTCATTAAAAGTATCGGCACTTGGCATTATTCAGTGACAAGCATGCGGCACGTACTAATCACAAACACACAGTAGTTTTCTTGAAATCTATGGTAAATGAGCATGTATTCGTGAATTTAGTGTCACTCAGTAAAAAAAATATACAACCCCCAATTACTTTGAGTTTTGGCTAAATAGTGCATGCTTCCAGAATTAGTACCACCCTCACTAATTGGGATAATCAATGTACTCCATACTCAATAGTGAACATGATTGAGAGGACCTATGTATTCGGTTATGAAAGCAACAACTATGCAATTTTGAGAATCGTAACAAAATAAGGGGAAGTCCAATTTATCAATCCAATTTTTGTTGATGTTTCATTGTAGATTTGCTAATGCAACATAGTTTTGTTGTGTGAATCTAATTTGTGTAAGTTGGAGAACATGAAAAAATGAATTGAATAACACCCACATATCATAGACATATGTTATTTGGATACTTTGAAGATGTTTTTTGCTCTCTGCACCCGCTTCTCATAAGATATGAAACACGCAATCAATGCGAGTTGTTAGCAAATCCAAATTGTGCCCGTAGCCATTTGCCTCATAGTTTTTGGAGCGCATATGAATATCTTTAATCAAAGAGAAGATTTTTGTGCTCAATAACTCATCATCTGGGTCCCTCCAAACATATCGACTATTCAACCTAAAATGGTTAGCATATCTTGAGCTCATAATCCAATCCCTGGTAAATACTTGTCTTTTATTTTATGTTTGTTCTTGGATCCACACCCCAAGGATGCACTATTCATTTGTACCATAGCGCATATGTTTAACCGAAGGGGTTATTTAGGAAAACCACCTATCCTTAGTCTATTGTATTGTAGATTTCCTTTTGTGGTCATTTTGAAGACACAAACCTTGCTATATACCACTTGAATTATAGGTAGGCCTAGCATAAGCGTTTAAGACCATTACCTTTTGAGAGTTGACGAGCCTAAGGGCCGGTTTACACTATGGACCGCGAAGTCGTCCCAGGGCGCTATAAGAGTGTTGATTGGTTGTTGAACTTGTCCCGGGACCACTTCAGTTTACACCAAGGAAAAATAATAGAGTGACCATGGAGGTCAAGGTCCCCAAAAGACATATTTTAAGGCTTAATTAATACATTGACATGGTCCAACGGGTTTTGTGGTGAGAGAGGCAAGAGAGGTGGTCTAGTAGGAAAAGGCAAGGGGTACATGGCAAAGAAATGCCATTATAATAAATTTTTAATGAATTTTTTTTGGGGGCTTTATATACAACTCTTCCCACTAGGTAAGGCTCACAAGGCACACTTTTTAGCATCTATATGATGTAATGAAACTTGAGAAGCAAGTCCGCCCTCTATGTGCCTAGATCATATCATAGCCCATGAGACATATCATTTCTTCCATGTCCTACCCCTTAGAGCATTGCCACTAGTAGTGGACTAAACTACAAGATGGATGAAGAGTAGTTCAGTTCAATTTGGAATTGCCCCACCCATTTGAAAATTGGATGAACTGAACACCAAGGGCAACCTCAGTGCAGTGATTGTCCTGCAAAACATAGCAAGTTTTCAGTGCACCAAGCTGACTTGAACTCCAATGAATCGAGAATAAGACAAGAGTATTATACTCCTCCAAGACTTACTTCCTAGTAAAAAAATTACCCCGAGAAAAAAAAGGAGGGTAAAGTGGTTTTGCCTTGCTGATGCTTTCTTCCTCACAAACCAAAAGATGTGAACATGTCGCTAGTTGGACTTGGAAACTCGATCGATTATGCCCAAAAATCTTCTTGTCCAATGTTTGGGAGTTGTTAATGTACATATGGCAACATTTACGTGTTAACTTTTCACCTGGTTTGAGGGTGCTCGTTGAAGTCAGACTGAAAAGCGAGTTTGTGGGTGGGGCATATGCCTCCTACCCAAACTGAACTCCAATGAATCTCTGTTTTCTCTTTAAACATTTGCAGTTCGGCTTCATCATGGGTGGTGATGCTCTTAAGCTTGCTCCCACATGTTTCATCAAACAATGTGGGACATCTAGAACTGAAGAATTTGAGTACACAAGGTGAAGCGGGTTGCAAATAATGCTCAATGTACAACACAAGGTACATGTCACATGTAAATTACATTGAACATGTACAAAGTAAATTGCTCATTTTTTTTGTAAAAATTGTTGTGAGAAGATTTGCAAGCCACATCTTCGACACATTTAACAAGAAGTGAAGACAAGTAAAGCCCAAGAGAAGACAAGAGAATGATCAAACTTGAATTTTTTTCAAAAATGCCCTTTTTGGGCATGTATTCAAAACAAATCAGCACATTCACTTTTTGGTGCATAGTCATTCTTTTTGGTCCACATTTGGTTTACACATAGTGAGGGGCCCAATGCTTTCAAAACTGATTTTTTAAGAAGTCGGACATGGAAGTTGGACCATGAACTCAAACCATTGAAAAAGGCCCTCTTCCATGGTCCGACTTCATGGTCCATAGTGTAAACTAGCCCTAAGTATTTGGTAGGACCTATCCATGCCTTGACATGCACAAAAACATGTACTTGAGCTACGTATTTTCAGTTTCAACTTATTGTGTCAAAATGACCCTAATTAAAATTAACTCACTCATCAAGTATCGCGCTTCTAAATCAGTTGAATACAACAATATAATTAGATATCAGAGTTCAAAGCTAAAACGTACTAACTACCCTTGGATGCATATACATACTTGTCACGTGTGAATATGTTTTAATTTTTTGCTTCACTTAGATAATAAACCATATATATATATATAAACCCATAGATATATAAACATGTGATTCTAAGACTTGGCAAGGACTAGTAGAAGTTGTATTTCTGAGGCATGTGGGTCGTAAATTGGATGCCTACAATTGAATGGTAATTGCAAGGGTTGTGCTTACAAAAATAACATCAAAATGACATGTGTGGTGGTGGGATTGGATTTTGTGCTCCAAGTACATACACCATTCTGAGTTCAATAGTAAACACAATTGAGAAGGCCTATGTGATCACTTTATTATTATTTAAACAAAAAATGTACTTTTTTCAAATTTTTGGGAAAGAATGGAAGTGAATCCATAAAACCAAAAAGGGGCCACCGTTCAATTTGAGTACTTCACTTTGACCTCATATTACTTTTGCATCTGAACTCCGATTATGAAACTCCGATCGATGACAATCTTCATAACTTACAATTGCTAAGCGGATGAGACAAACCCTTATCCAAACCGATCCAACGGCCGAAATTGTCCGTGGAGTTGGGAATGCCCACAACTATAAGGCCACATACCTTAGGGTTGTACATTGGATTTTGAGCCCCTTCTTCGACCTATAGCGGTTAAGAAAGTGATGAGTGGAGAAGCTCCAACTGCCCAACCAAAAAGATTCCCTTTGTGGAAGTTGTGAATGTTTATTTTAAAAACACTCAATGGCAGCCGCATGATGCATGGCCCGTCCTGTGTACAATACACCTAGTAAACTTCAATAATATTCGCTTCTAGTACATCTCACCCTCCACGGAAAAACCAAGCTGGTTAAAAATAGCATGCATCCAAAAGGGCATCAAGAATGTAGTAAAACAATAAAACTCGATTTCTAACAAAGGAAAAAGTAAACTGGCTAAACATAGCCACGCGTCCAAAAGGGCGTCAAGAATGCAACAACCAATAAAACACGATTTTTAGCAAAGTCAACCCAACTTCTATTTTTAACCAGTGTGGTTTTTCCGTGGAGGGTGAGACATGATACTTCCTCGTCGTTTTCACACGTGAGCTAGAAGCTCATCAATATAGTTTTTTTTTTCTTTTTTTTCTTCTTTTTCCTTCTTTCTCTTGGTTAATTTTTTTCAAGAAAGCCAAATGGCGACAAACATTGGAGCCGTGAAGGCGCATGTGGATGATATTACATATTTTCATCCGATAATGGATACATCCTTCAAAATTTTGTTGAAACTAATAATCGATATATACTTATTTGTGCAAGAGGGTAGGGATGATCATGGAGGTAAAAGTGACCTTTAACATACTAGAGTAATTCTATGTACAATAGGTGGTGAGTTCTAGAATCGTCACTTTAAGTGTTGAGTGTATCAACTATTATATTATCGATACATGTCTACGATCAAAATATGCAAGGGGTTCCAAAGTATAACTTATTTGAAGTCTGTATGCAAAATTCTAAGAATCTATATATACTTATTGTGCAAGAGCTTAGGGAGTTGGTTTTGGGTGGGGTGTTGGTTTTAGCACCATCTACCGTAACCACTATACCCATGAGAGTTTTGAGCAATCTCAAGATCTATTACTATATATATATATATTCTCCTAATGAAAGAGAAACCTTTTAGAACAAAATTGTTCACAAAGGATTGGTGCACAAATCTATATAGTTGGTGCTTAGAGTGAAACTTACAATATTTATCTAGGCATTTTAAAAAGGATCATTATTTGAGAGTATCTCATAGACATAATTTAGAAAAAAATCCATAGAACTTTTGATGGTAATTTTCCTATACAAAAGAATACCGTGTCATGAAAAGTTGCAAGGAAAAAACTATCATGTGTGTAAAAGCAATCCCCATTTGTTGTACTGATATCCTTTGTTTTTTTTGTCACACTTTCGCTACACTACAAACATGTGGTGTGCTTAACTTAGAACAAAACATTAAGGATAAAGAACTGGTTCATTGCGGTTGGGGGTGGGCTCAACTAAGCCTCAGCCCTCAAGCCTTCACCCTTCCCTACAAAACAAATCCAACCACATCGGAGTTGCCCTTGAACCTCCAACCAGCTTGCTAAGGTGAATGAGAGACCAAAAATGGTCTCTTACACACTTAGGGGTTAACCCTAAGTGCCGGAGCGATCATATATGGCTCCCCGTTTGAGGAGACGAGGTCCCACGTTCACACAGCGTTGACCCTTTTCAAGGATTTGGGCAAACCAACCCATGCACTCGTTCCTTGTTGGATGCCTAAACCCTTCCCTCCAAGGAACCAGTGTACAGGTTGTTTCACCCCAGCCCTTTTCAAGGAGGGCATTCTTCTCCAAGGTTCCTAGGGAAAACTACTAACGGTGAGGTTTCCATAGGAACTTTGAAAGCATGATACACACATCATGGTGAGCATGGGCATGCACAAAAATTCAAGTGAAAATAACGAAATTCCATTTTTAATGCATCTAAAAACCAAAACCCTAAAAAAACACTCAACTATTTTTTGTTGTTGTTATAAGCCTCGACGGATGCACCAATTGTACATATGTGTTTTTTTACCCTCTACTCACAAAACTCTCACTAAAAAAATAAAACCCTTTCGCATGAAATAGCCTTCACTTCATGACTATTATAATTTCAAAAAGAAAAATCCTCCGACATTTAGGCCTTGGACAAAACAAGAATCATGGTTGTCATTGTGTAAATTGTACATCCTAGTTACATGTCGGAGAATACTATCGCTCACTCCTATTGGAGCCCCCTTCCCGATCCCGATCGTTGAATGACCACTCAAAAACCCGGAGGTTGACTCTCGGTTTCAAAGCCTAGGCCAAATCACATTTAAGAGGCCGGGCTCCTAGCTAGGTGTGTCGAACTTCAAAGGAACCGGGGGATGGGATTTCCACTTGATGTTTTTAATGACATTCGTCCATGATGATCCCGGAAAGTTTGTCCCAACCAACAACGCTTCGTTTTTTTTCTCGTCTCGAGTGCCGAGGTTAATGGGGGCTGACGCTTGTGAATGAGCTCGGATGTTTCCCACCAGCCATTTTTTTGGCATTTTTTTAATTTCGGACGGGTGGCACAGAAGCGTGGATGAAGTTCGTTGTAGTGGCTAATGCATGTTTTTTTTAAGTAGTTATGTTTTTAGAATTATATGTTTCATTTTTCACTGTTTGGCTACATGACGTAAATCACAATAGTACAAATAGGGCGATAGGCAAATAGGATTCATTGCTCATTTAGGCGATAATGCTTAAAAAAATGTCATTAAATTGGCAACAACCCTTCAAATCCATTGTGCACATTGGCGAGTACTTAAAACCAATTGCTACAAAATTTTCATTGAAACTTCTATCATATATGTCCTCTAAAATTTAAATTCTAATGAATAAAAAAAAAGCCCTCTCAGACGAGGCCTCGGCTGTTGTATACAAGGAGCCTCCACCTCCAGAAACCAGACTCCAATGGTGACTTCCAAAAACATCAAAAACCTTATTTACAAAATTGCCAATTACAAAACCATGACACAAAACTGTGACGGATGAGCAAACCAACAGGCTTGGAGTCTGGGACTCTACATTTTCAAGTTTGAGCTCAAACAAACTGCAAAACACTCAGCAAGGAAACCCAATGCCCTCTGCCCAACAAGCAAGGATACCCAACAATACTAAACAACATCATTAACCAACAACATTAACCAGCAACTAACCAGCAATACTAAAGCAACTAAACAACATCATTAACCAACAACATTCACCAACAACATTAACCAGCAACATTCCACCAGCAACTAACCAGCAATACTAACCAACAACATTCCACCAGCAATACTAACCAGCAACATTCCACCAGCAACTAACCAGCAATACTAACCAACAACATTCCACCAGCAACTAACCAGCTATACTAAAGCAACTAAACAACATCATTAACCAACAACATTCCAGCAACATTCCAGCAACATCAACTTCAAATCTAGCTAACTTATCATTCAACATGATCTCCAGATTCTCCACCATAACTACATTCACTCCAAATGAAATCCTACTCAAGTTGCCAAGCATACATGTAAAGCACATACTCAAGTTGCAATCATAAATCCCCCCCCCCAAAAAAAACACTCATGGAGGTGGAATTCCAAGTATACCCAGCATCATAGAGCCACGATTGTCATCACTGAGGAATATTGAAACTCGTACATAATTTCTTGTACCCTGGAACCAACTACATATTAGATTGCAACGAGCTAGCAATCTCGTTTGTGATTCGCATGCCATATCTCATAAACCTTCTCAAAAGGAAAGTTTTCCAATTTGTAAAATTTTTGGCTAAATATGCCTACACAGGCTGCCAAGTGCTCACTCAAACGGTTACGTAATTTGGACTTTGTGAATGCCACATTTGAGAATGTGCGCTCGTCCTCAACGGACCCAAGCACTTGCACAGCTGCCAATTCAGCCACCTTAAACCATTCGCCAAAGCTGCTCCTCAACACTTGTGACATACTTAGATTCCGCCAAAGCTTGGTTAGGGGGTTGATAGTAATGGGCTTACGCATGGCATCAGCTGCGTTTGCTTTCATTGCCCCTTTGAACAAACCTGCCTCGTGGTTCAAGGCTGCCATCTCCAGCATGGGTGGTGAGTACACTTCACCAACTTTCTTCTCGTAGCAATAGTGGTCCTTCAAGCATTTGAAGTGTGCCTCAAATAGCTCATCAGCATTAGGTTGGAGCCAATACTGGGGGTAGACAACCCCCAGAGAATCCATCAAGTTCGAGGCCGGAAAGCGGCTTGAAAGTTCCTTGATCAACCGATCTGCGGCCCCTACCACATCCACCACAACACCCAACTTCATGGTTAGCCACATAATCCCCAATATTGCATAGCAACATATACCACAAAAACAATTACACAAGGACCATAATTGCACAAACATGGCCATACCTGTGCAAGAGCCTTTGACATTGTCCACAATGTCTTTGAATGCCTCCCTTGACACTGTTTGGGTGCCGCCATCTCCGTTAGGCATAGTGGCTGAATGGGTGAAAGGCCCACACTTGAAGACAACATACTCACATGCGGCTTCATTCACATCCAAGGCTCCGGGCACCCATGACAGAGACATGCTGTCATGACGGCCACTAATCAAATCTGTGAACTCACGAAATGAATCACTTCTGAAAGAGGAAACTGGATCACAATAGAGCTCGTAGAGTTGACCTTGACAGACCTTCACCGCGGCAAGATAGTCGCATATGAAGATGTCTTGTTGTTGGTTGAATTTCACAAGATAGTGAACTGTTTCAAGCAATGGTAAAAAACCGGCCAAGGCAATAGGGATAGAGATGTCTACAAGGAAGTTGTAGTTACCAATTGCTACCTCCCTTGCCGCTGATGTTGATGTTCCATCGAGCCCATCTTGGTGCATCTTATGAACCAAGGTTCGATACTCAGACATCACCCTCTTCAAGGGTGATAACATGGACAACCACCTCGTTTTGATGTTCCTTATGATCTTTAGACCTTTGGTTTGCATTACCTCTGAGAGCCTCGTAAATTCGATGTGTCTCTTGGGAGACCTTGCAAAGTATTTGTGCAAGTTATGCAAGAGGTTCTCGATCTTGTCGATGACCGGCAAATGCGAGAGCTCCTTGATCGCAAGGTTGGTGCGATGGCTGACACAATGAACCCCATGCATGTGGGGGCTAATCGTATCTTGTAAGAGCCTGGTCACACCTGACCTTGCACCCTGCCACCTCCAACATTGAACATTAGACCACATCCACAAATTGATTCATTGACCAGCAACTAATCGGCAACATTAACCAGTAATATCCACCAGCAATATTAACCAGCAACATTAACCAGCAACAATAACCAACAACATTAACCAACAACTTTAACGAGCAATATCCACCAGCAATATTAACTAGCAACATTAACTAGCAACAGTAACCAACAACATTAACCAGCAACTTTAACGAGCAATATCCACCAGCAATATTAACCAGCAACATTAACTAGCAACAGTAACCAACAACATTAACCAGCAACTAATCAACAACATTAACCAGCAACTAATCAACAACTTTAACCAGCAACATTAACCAGCAATATTAACCAGCAATTCTACCATACATCATTAACGAACATCATCATCCAGCAACATTAACCAGCAACATAAACCAGCAATACTAAACAACATCATTAACTAACAACATCAACCAGCAACACTAACCAGCAACTAACCAGCATTACTAAACAACATCAGGCACCAGCAACTGCCACCTCCAACTAACCAGCAATCTAAACAACATCATTAACCAACAAAATTAACCAACAACATTAACCAACAACTAAGGGAAGAAGGCGAAAAAAACTTACCTGGAAAACTGAAGCGCCATCCGCCCCAAATGATACGAATTTGGATAGGAGATGCTGGGAGGTTAGACCCCCGTGAACAAACAACGCATCAACAATCACCTCAGCGAGCTTTGGAGCAGTGGCCCCTTCCGTGAGACGTTCCACCGACACCAATATAGGAATGCGGTAGAAATCTTGGACAACGTAGGCATGGATACTTATCCAAGCCTGATTGTCTACAGTAGTAACCTCATCCACACTTATACTAAGAAATTTACCTCCATGAATAACCTCTCTTGCCTTTTGCATAACTTGGGCATAGAGATATTCAGCCATCAACCATCCGGAGTTGTCTCCCCAATGTTTCTTGCTCAAGTGGGGCATCTTCAAAAAAGTGAACAACTCTCGCATGGATTCATACTCCAGCATGGGGCGGCCATGCTGGAGCATATGAAACACCGTTGCAAATTGTGCAATCTTCCGCGCTTTATCTCCTTTGAACTCTTTTTGCACCTACAATGAAGCAATGTGCAAGTTAGATCTTAGATACACACAAGAAAGGCATATAAGAAAATATGAAAAGAGAAAACATGGCTAAGGTGGAAGACACTTACTTGCTGGAGAATAGTTGGCCGATTCAAGGATTGGGCATTGTAGATAGGAACAGCCTTGAGATGGCCACACTTAGGGTTGATGTAGTATTCGTCTTTTTTCACATTCAAGTGTGGAAGATCAACCTTTGCCTGTCTTTTTCCAGCGTGTTTTTCAAGGGTATCGGATTTAGCACCCATCACGACAGGTCTGCCTTTCACAGACGTGCACACAATGCATTGAACCCTGTCCACTTTAGATCCTTTCCCAGCCCGCAACATTTCTGCCCATGGATGGGCAAGAGCCCAATTATCTTGACACCTACGACTAGCAGATTCCTTACCTTTACATTTTTTCTGTTTTTTCTTGGCTACAGGTACCTCAGAGTCAACCCCATTGATCACCTCCACAAGATCAGACTCAGACTCGACACATAAGGAGGAGGAACTGGGGTTTGGGTTGGATGGTAGGCCACCAGGGCAGATGAGCTTAACGGCCACATTAGCTCTTGCGGGGGTGTGGCAATCCTCCTGACTTTTGCTGCCAGATGAAGAGGCAGATGAATCGACTTTTGCGCGCTTCCGAGGGGATGGATCAAGCATAATGATAGGGCCAGAGTTGGCAGAATTCCGCGAGCTAATGAAATAGCTCTCAAGGACGGTGGCCCTCCTGGCCTTGAGAGCCTTCGACAATGGGGTGGAGGAGGCCGCCGACATTGCGGCTACAGGATCGAACAGGGCGGCGAGTGCACAAGAAGGGATCGAACAGGTTGCTGGTTAATGTTGCTGGTTAATGTTGCGGCTACAGGATCGAACAGGTTGCTGGTTAATGTTGCGGCTACGGGATCGAACAGGGAGATGCACAAGATGCACAAGAAGCACAAGATGCACAAGATGCACAAGATGCACAAGAAGCACAAGATGCACAAGAAGCACAAGATGCACAAGAAGCACAAGATGCACAAGATGCACAAGATGCACAAGAAGCACAAGATGCACAAGAAGCACAAGATGCACAAGAAGCACAAGATGCACAAGATGCACAAGAAGGCGGCAAGAGGGCGACCAACAACAATGACAAAGAGGGCGGCCACGGCGAAAATGCAGGAGATCTGCCTCGCCCAGCGAAGCCACCAAAAGCGAGCACCAAGGAATCTGCCTAGCCCTCAAGCCCTTCAGATCCCAACTTCCCAATCACCCAAAGGCCAACACCCTTCAGCCACAACCAATTCTGAGTAAGTTAGAATTCTCCCACAATTGCAGAAAGCCAAATTGAATAAATTCAATTGCATTGCACAAACAACAAGAAACAATGAGAGCCAGCAGGAGGATGGAAGGTGAGGGAGGCAATGGCCATTTTGTGAGCATGTCGTCGATGGTCCGCATTTTGCTGATCAAGCCGTATTCAAAACTCAAGGTCGCAATTCAACAGCTACAACAGTGCAAGCCTTCATTCCTCCATCAACCCCACTACCCCACTACCCCACTAACAACATGCGTACAACATTCACATTGGTATCATTGCTCAAGAAAGGAGGAGGAGTGGGCTGCGGGCAAATGGAGAAAGGAGGCGAGCTGCTAGAGACTGGAGAGGCGATTCCCAACGAAGACACATCCAAGGCGATGAGACCCTGGAGCTCTGTAGCTCAAATTGGCGATGAAGCAAGGATGAAGGCGCGCAATGGGCGAAAACCATTCACAGAGCACAAGAAATGGTCGTTGGGGACGATGAAGGCCGGCGACAAGAAATCATGATGGCGGGGTCCACTTCGCAATGGGGCGCCGCCCAGTAGGTCACCATCGCTAAGATAGGACATGGAGGGCGACACCTCGGCCATGCCCATGTGCATAATGGGGCTAAGTGGCACCCGCCCACCTTATGAGGTGGACGTTTTGGCACCATGGCCAATGTAAACAGGGTTCCATCAACAAGGTTTTTTCGCATGCCTATTTTTTTGGTAGTCTTCTGGCTATATTTAGCCCCTAAAAAAAAGGCTGTTTCCCACCACTCCTCGAGCGTGACAAGAAAGACATCCCCAAAATAAAAACAAAAACTCTCGATGTCTTGCATATAACTTATACATACATGTCAACTAACTTAGGGCCGGTTTACACCATGGACCATGGAAGATGGCCTTTTTCCATGGTCTGACTTGATGGTCCAACTTCCATGGTCCAATTTCTTAAAGTTATTATAACAACATTTCTCTGTCATGTCTTTTTTTTTAAACCAGAGCATCTCTTTTTGCCTCTCCCACGGCAAAACCCGTTGGACCATGTTAGTGGATAATGTAGGTCTTAAATTTGTCTTTTGGGGACCTCGAACTCATGGTCACGCTAACATTTTTTTCTTGCTATAAACCGAAGTGGTCCTGGGATGAGTTCAACAATCAATCACAAATTTTACACGGCATTGGGACGACTTCATGGTCCATGGTGTAAACAACCCCTTACTTACATCAATCCCTTTTAGCGCCACATAACACTATTTAGCATTCAGCTCTCATTATGTGCGCCCTCATAATATAATGGTGGGATGTTTGAAAACTTGCGTAGGGAGACTCAGATTCAAGATTGAACTCCCGTCATCCCATTATAATATTATGAGGGTTCTCAGAGTTGAGCAATGTTATACATAGTTTTTCCTCAAAAACAATTGAAGCTCGTCATATGGCTACCAGAGGGTAGACGTGCCTAATTCAGTTACTAATCTTAACCCTTACCTTCCTGGAGCATATTGTGGTTTCATAAGATTATCATAAAAGTAAGCTTTCTAGAGCTCAATTTTTATTGTACCTAAAAGAAAGTTGTTACTGATGATTTTAAGATCACATCGATGCAGTAGCAATATTTAGTAATTTTTGTGGTGTTTTCATAATCAATATAGAATCGTTAAAATTCATGAAATTGTGATAAATATATGCAATAAAAGTATAGTCCAAACTTTCAAGATTATATCAAGAATACAAATACACTTTGAGGTAAAAAAAAAGGTCCATAGAAAATTGATAATTTTTAATAAGATAATAATAAGTTACTTTATAAATGTTTTATCAACAAAGGGAAAAGTTGGTTCATTTTTTACTTTAAACTTTTTTTGTGAACAACTTTTTTTCATATTGGAATGGGATCATTGCCATTGACAGGAAAAATTCACGAGGAACATAATGTTACCTATTGTGACCTTCCTAGCACCTTCTTTTTGGATGAATTTGCCTTCAATAGTCATTCCTAAGCCCAAAATGGGCATTTCATGAAGTTAAGGGTTTATCGGACATCTATATTTGAGTGGCATATGTGGTAAGAACTGATAATAAAAAGACATGTGTTCAAAAGAGATTAAATTTTGAGTGGATTACGTGTTCAAATATGATAACCATGCTAGGTTTAACAATCAACATAATTGTGTGGGGGGGGACTATAACACTACTAAGATACTACATGATGGTCTCTTTCCAAAGAGAGAGGATGCGATTCAAAAACTCTTTCAATATATAATTGTTTGTCAAAAAGTTTACAGTACTCAGGATGAGTGTGCTCCCCATAAATGAGGAATATTGGAATTAAAGGAGAATTATCCTCATGTGATACCTGGTCCCATGGAATGTAGCGAAGGAGTTGTGTAATGTTATGACCTTTATGGACTAGCTAATTATCGAGGGGATAGTGGATGATGAGCCGTATAAGCAACGAGTCATTTGCCTCCTCGTGCTGGTAATCGGTCATAATTAGTCAACTCATGGATGTAAACTACAAGTTATGGATAAAATGTCATATGCATGCATGTCATAATGCAAGAGAGTTGTTGGAAGTGCCCTCCACTTGGATGAACGACCAATTATGACCATCTATTGAGCATGAGAGTATTCATTGTGATGTGAAACATACAATTAGAGTAGATGCGCCCATAACCAATCACTTAAGAGATTTTGCGCCATATCTAGAGAAGTATAAGGCGATGCAAATGTTTCTTGTGTAGGAGGATAAAAATCATGAGGACTGCAAATTTCTTAGTAACTTGCACCAACTTGAAAAAATAATCACCAAAAATTCACATGGATAGTTATTCAACTATGAGAGCTCAACCTTGTTCACATCACATGGATTGATCTTTGTGTGGTTTAAGGTAGCCGACCTATTCCCAACCACCACCCTATTTTCACAAATTAGGCCAACCTATTTCCATGCAACACATTATCAATCTCTGAACAATGCTCATGTGTCATGGTTGAAATCCAACTTATCCAAATGTCAATGACTAAGTTGACAACTAGGTTTAGATTGCAAGCATATCTAGGTGCCACAATCATTGATGACGGGAATCAAGTGTTCTTGGTTCCCAAAAAATCTGGATCTTTTATTTCCTAAAATGGGCACATTAGGCCCAAACAATTTGTATGTATGAGCTCTTCACCAGTTGCCACCATGGTTAAGAGATTGGATTTTTTTTTTAAATTATTCAATTTTTAAATTTTTTTAAGACATGTATCAAACTCCCGGTGGTGGACTCTTCATACCATGTATGAACTGATGTGATTTTAAGAAGGGGTATAATTTGAGGCATCGGCGTACATAGAATACATAAGGGAGATGTATTATTTTTTCTCTAGTGCACATTTAAAAAAGGCTATCAAGAATGTTGAAGTAAAGGTAGATCTACAAAAGGGGGCCCTAGGGTTTAGAATTTTTTTTGACAATAGATGTATTAGTTTCATTCAATCCAAGTTTTCATCCATTGTCGTCATATGGTAATAATCCTCAATGACTACTTTGTCGTTTCTTTTTGAGGTTTGCATTTGGGTTGTAGGTTTTTTACAAAGTGGAGGCTCTTGGAGCACTCATGGCTCCCTTGAGTTTTGCTCTTTGGATTGTGGCTAACTTATTGTGCTCTTGTCTTTGTTTGCTTGATGCAATCATTGAGTTACCTGCTATGGATGAATTACTATTCGATGACTTTCTCATTGGAAAGTGAAAGTGGATCTTATATGTAATAATTGCTTATATAATTCAAGATTTATGTTTGTTATATGTAGTGCATGCACTTATTGCATTAAATTGAAAAGCTTAACATAAATACAAGAGTCCATTTTCTAGCATGGCATTTGTATGTATACATTTTGTTTTTCTCTATAAACTTCTCGTATATAGGGGGTTTAATTTCACAGTGACCCACGCACGTCATTTACATCTCCAATGAAGAGTCCACCCCTCAAGATCGAACTCAAGTATCTCTAGAAAACTCCTAACTCTAAGATTGCGAGGCTGGATCAAATAATTTGAAGAATGCATAGTGTGTTGGAATGTGCTAAGCAATATATATGAGGTGGACAAGAGAGATCCAAGTTATATGTGGATCCAAAAAGGGATTTGAGAGAATTTGAGGTTGGTCATAAGATATTTTGAAAGTAACACCTAAACGCTTACAATTAAGACTTAGAATGTTATGAAATTGTCTCCTAAGTTTTGTGGTCCATTTCAAATTCTCAAGAGAAAACGTGATATAGCATATGCATTGGATTTACGTGCCAATTGGAAAAACCATCATGATTTCTACATGATTTTTTTGAGAAGATATCTCAAAGATATGTCTAAGATCCCAACGACGTACTTCTAGATTTATCTCAAGTAGCTTTTGAGGTTGAGATGTTTGTTCCATGCCTACAAGAAATTTGCAAGTTGATTTGCAACACCTCATGATTGGGTCATTCAAGAGATTTCTTGTTATGTGGAAAGACTATCCTAAAGATAAGGCATCGTGGGAATTTGAAAGTGAGCTCATAGTAACCCATCTAGATTTCGACATTGAAGACAATGACTTCATTTGAGAGGGAAAGTGTGTAATGAACTAATTAAGAAATGGAAATTTGACAATGACGGGAAAATCTAGGGATGGTTGTCCAAGACTAGCATTGGCCAAAATTATCGTGGCATGTCAAAATGTTGCAAAGCCACAATATTGTCGTGAACAATTTAGATTCAAAAGACTAAAAACATAGTGAGTGGCTGAAGATCAGGTGCACATTATTTTTTTGCATGATGATGTGTATTGTGAGCCACGCTATAAGATTACCCATTATAAATCACACTATACATATGCCCACATTGTTCATCATGATAACTTGAGTCATAACCAACCACCTCGGGGAGATCACTCCATTGTAGAGTTGAACAACCACGTGCGATCATTTTAGATGTAAAAAATGTAAAAAATGTAAAAATCATCACCAAAATGGGTCACAATTTTATCAATTTTTTTTTCATGAGTAGATATAAATGGTACATGTTACATAGTAAAAAATGGTGACTAAATTTGATGATTTGTTTTTTTAATAAAACATACCGTTTCTAACTAGAATGACGTAGAATTGAACTAAAAAAATTGCTACAATTAATGAATATGACTAAAAATTTCAAAAAAAATACAAAAGATACCATCAATGGTTGTGTATATGTAGAAAAAATATCGTAAAATTTAAAATTATTTATGACATGTAATATAGGGGTAGCAAACTTTGTTCGCACGTGGTGTTCAACTCTACAATGGAGTGATCTCCCCGAGCCAACCACTCCTCCAATTGGATGAAACAATCCCAAAACATCCCTTGTGTTATTCTATCCATGCAATGAGAAATCCATAACCTTCAGTCTTTACCCATACGTAGACTGTTTATGAGATGGGCCAAGGATTCGTGGCACTCACTTAAAATCATCCATGCGGATGAAAAAACGGAGGAATCATCTAAATGACTATTTTTAGGCAATTTGATTCCGGAAATAGAGTCAAAGGCCCCGAATTAGTCTAGTGATGTCACATTCGAATGAATCGGCCCTCAACCCCATAGGGGGCCTTTTTTTTATTGGAGTCACTTCATCCACGATATCTAGGATGGATGATTTTAAGTGAGTGCCACGAATCCCCAGCCTATGAGATGCACGTTATACATAGTATAAAAGTGCCTCAAAACCTAGACTATGAACACTAGTCATGCATACATGAAGTTATTGCATACAAAGCTTACCTCTCATTCATCCAAGATAAAAGACCTAAAGTCATAATGCCAATTTGACATTGAACTTAGCTTTACAGACCCTAAAATAGTCTATTCCAAGTCAAGTCATTTGAGATGAATCAACCACAAACCTATAGGGCGCCTGCGGGGGGAGGGGGTTCAAGTTTTATGTTGCATGGAAGAGATATAAACTCATATGCGATAAATCCCTCTCTCATGCATGCAAGATGCGCTAAGGAATCGAATGGAAGAAAATCCATGGACGCATACATGTATTTGTTTACTACCCTTTGATGGAAGAGAGAATTGTATACCACCTAACCTCTCATCCATCCAACATAAAAACTTGACCCCCCCTGGTTTGTGCCAATTCATCTCAAATGACCTCGAGTAGACTAATTTGGGGCCTTTGAAGCTAATTCCGGTGTCAATTCAACTAAAAACAATTAACCAACCTCCGGGCTTCATACTATTCACGGGGGGGTCACTTAGTGCATTTTAAAACGACGTGCGGCATAATATAGGGAGGATTAAATTCGTTTGACATAAAAATTATAAAAGAATTCCAAATAATGAAGGGTCCATTAAAAGTAGATAATTCCATTACAAGTAAGATAGATAGGTATAAAATATGGGCCATTCCCTTTTAGTAAAAATAATATAGGGGCTGAAAATAAGGATCCTAGGATGTATGTTTAGTAGAATCAATTTTGTACACATGCCTCACGAGGGATGGATGAAAAATGACTCATCATTTACCCAAAAATGGATGAAATTGTAAGCCTAACCCTAACTCTCTTCCCGACACCTCTCAATGGCTTCTCTCCCTTCTGTTGGTGGCATTTCATTATTCATTTTTCTTGTGGCTTCTCATTTTTTAGGCATCGTCATCTCCAAGTGATAGTGAATTGCGTTTAGATATGCAGTGATAGTGAACATCAGCAAGGTAAAGGCACATCATTGCATTGTAGGAAGGGCGCAATTTGGGAGCCTATGATTTGTCACATATTCACCTATTTGTTGAGTTTTGGATCATTGGTGTGAGCGATTCTTAGTTTTCATGTGAGAGGTTGTTGAGATGTAAGTATGAGGAAAATTTGAGCTTCAGGCTGAACTAATTTCTTTCGACCAGGGGGGGGAGCTTATGTGTAGAGTTTTCTTCTGTGGAAAGCATGTTTCTTTTATCAAAGTAAATTTCCCTTCTGATGTGTTGTAAACTCACAAAGCTTTTTGCCTCTACCTCTGAGACTATTAGATTTGCCCTCTTCTGTGTAGAGCTTTAGTTCAAAATTAATGAATTTTTGGGTCGGTACAAACTTTTTGCGACCTAGTACTAGATTTTTGTACTATTATTTGCTTGAGAATGTGGCTTTGTTCGGACAGTACTCTGGAGGAACATGTTTCTATGCTTCCTATATTACATGTTGTTGGGATTTGAAATCCTGGTATATTAAAGAACACTATGTACTACTGGGGTCAAAAATGTTTTGACTCGATGCTCAATATGGAAACAAACTACAGATTGCCAACAGATTCTTAGAAATGAATTATTTCGCTGGAGGAGATTCCAAGTGCAATATGATAATTTCAGAGAGCTGGAATGATTGGTGTAGTACGCCGGAGAAATGTAGAATTAAGGGATTCATTTTGAGTTGTTTATTGTTTAAATTTTTTAGGGTTTCAGAGTTCAGTGATCGTTTTTGTGCAGTTAGAAAAACTGGATCCGAGAAGGGGAAGGGAGTTTAGATATTGCGTCCACAGGTAATCCTTTGTATTGTTTTCTCCTGGAATGTTAATAGAAATGCCCATATGCATGTGTTTCTATAAAAAAAAACTTCTCTTGAGGGTGTAGGTGTTAGGAAGGTGGATAATATTTAGAGTGGGTATACATTGATGCAAACCTTAATGTTAACCCAAGGAAAACTTTGAATTCAATTGATATTATTGATTGAGACCAAAAATTTGGACCTTAGGAGTTTACACTAGGCTTGGAGTCCAAAGTATGAATGAATGAAGTGGTGTTCATGTGGCAACACTTTCCTGCTAAATCTTGTTGGGCTCAACTTAAGACAATACCACTCCTAGTTTGAGAAACCAATCCTCAAGCTTGGGTCTAATTTCGAGTCCAAAAGTAAGGACCTTTAATGTAGCCAACTGCAAGGAGCTTCTTACTCTTGCTGCCATGAGATTGATTTAATAATGGATTGTAGGGTCCCTCTTATTCAAAATGATTACCCTTTTGGTTTGTGTTTGCAATCACTTGAGGTTGAACTCTGAAAAAAATTGGGCACTATATTGGCAAGTGGTATGGTAGGTCACACAATTAAGTATCAAGTTTTGTACTTTGACCCATAATTTGTGACAATGTCCGATTGTACAAATAGTCACCCACTCAATCAAGCCTTTTTTTGTTTTGTTTTGCAGGGCAAAAAGGGCTGAAAAGCAAGCAAAAGCTCAGCAGTAGGCCTACATTTTCTTCTCCTGTTATTAATTACTGACTTTTACCAAAACTAATATTTAATTTTGGTTAAACATTGTATATGAAGAGTTTATAGTACCTTCCCATCCTGGCGATAAGATACCTCTTCTCAGATTCGTTATTCACATATAGCATCCTCTTCTTTTATGTACCTTAATCTTGGTGGTTCAATTGCACAACTTCAACCTCTTGTGTGCTACTTGGATCCTGATTCTAAAGAATGATTTGTTTACCATGACTAATATCATCTACATCTCAATGTGTTAGACGGTGGAATTTAAGACTGCATTCTAGTTCATGGTGGGTGGGTAGGGTGCAAGCTATGCGATGGCGCAATGGAAAACAATTTGGGGTACATAGGCAAGCGGTTGACCTCCTTGCTCGAATGGAGGAATCAGGGAGGAGAAATCCTAATAATCCCCACATCGAAGTAATGTTGCAATATTATAGAAAGCATCCAAGTTGTAACAAATATAAGTGTGATCACATGGATAGCAAATGGATTGATGTAGATTGCATACGGTAACCATGAGCTACCATTCTACAAATGAAGTGTATACTCTAGATAGGAATGATTCAGAGCAATTGTCCAAGTTTGTGACAGAACGAACTATATAAGATTCATGACCAAGCTTGGTGTGTTTCACACTATATGGTTTTGGTCTTTACTAGTATGTAAATTGATTTTGAATGAAGAATTTTTATGGAGCGGGTGTTGTGTTTGTGAACACACATTCAATCTTGTTGTGTTCCATCCTAAGTCTTCTTGTTGTGTTTTCACTTTAAGTTTTTTGTACTTGGTTTTTGCAATGCTATGTATTTTTTATACGTTTTTGTTACCATGCTTTTTCTCACCACTTTTGCATTGCATACATTTGTAAATTAACTTTTTTTAATTAAAAGGAATATAGACTACAAAAAATTACAATGACATGGGCATTATAAGTAATGGTAGGGTACAAAAAAATAGGCCATTTTAGAAATTTATGTAATTATAGGGAGCTTTTAATTCGTGCCTTGGAGGTAAATAGCCCCTAAACAAATACCCCTCCGCCGCACGTGGTACATGAAAATCCTATAGAGTGCCCCCCCCGTGATACTATTTCATCGGCTTTTGTGTTGGATGAATGAGGGTACACTCTTATACAATTATCCTCAACATCTTATCCGCTTGGTAGTACACTAAATATGGTAATACTAATTGTCTTGCTCAATACGAATTGTAAACTGCGGTATAGTGTCACCAACACTAATTGGTAACCCAACATTGTTTGTCATTCCATGGAGTTTTTTTGGGGGGGGGGATTCTAGATTTACAGTGTTGCAATTACTGTCACTTACCAAGTGATTTTTCATCCAATTCTCAATCATCCATGACACTATGTCATCACAAGTTGCTGACGAGAGGAGGTAGGGTATTTGGCCAATGGATGAACTCATCCATCATCCATGACAACACTTGTACACTTATTCATAAGAAGTGTCATCTAAAAAGTTACCACAGTGACTCTAAAACACCATACGACACTAAACACCACATTTAGTGTACTAATAAGCTACATAGTTACAACAGAACAGAACAGAACGGAAGTGGTAAGTGGATCTGATGCTTTCCTTGCACCCGAAGCACGTACTGCATGTAAAGTTAAGCTTAAGGTTAAATTAGTGACGTTTTGTTTCGTTGGCGATTCTTGATCAAACCCTAACTAGGCTTAACTTATTCAGCCGCCTCTTTGCGGATTGGGATAGAAGGCAAACGACTTGGCCCGGAAGAGGCTCCATCGGCCACCACCGTCGTGCATCCATCATGTGTGTGGCCCACTTCATCTCCTCCAACCAAACCTTCTTGGGAGTCCCCCCCCCTCGCCATACATCCATACATCCATACACAAGGCATGCGGGTGTTATAATTGGTTACTTCTCTTAAGTGGACCCCTACATTTGATTGGTGTGTGGTTAGGTAAGGATCAAAGAACCAAACACCAAAATTATACATGATTAAGAGAGGCCAAACTATGTCTTCAGATTTTTATTGCTCCACACGTGATCTACATACATACATACATACATACATACATACATACATACATCCATACATCCATACATCCATAAGGTGTGCGGGTGTTATAATTGATTACTTCTCTCAAGTGGACCCCTACATTTGATTGGTGTGTGGTTAGGTAAGGATCAAAGAACCAAACACCAAAATTGTACATGATTAAGGAGGGCCAAACTATGTCTTAGATTTTTATTAACTACTCCACATGTGGTCTACATCCATACATCCATACACAAGGTATGCGGGTGTTATAATTGGTTACTTCTCTTAAGCGGACCCCTACATTTGATTGGTGTGTGGTTAGGTAAGGATCAAAGAACCAAACACCAAAATTGTACATGATTAAGAGAGGCCAAACTATGTCTTCAGATTTTTATTAACTGCTCCAGACATGATCTACATACATACATACATACATACATACATAAGGTATGCGGGTGTTGTAATTGGTTACTTCTCTTAAACGGACCCCTACATTCGATTGGTGTGTGGTTAGGTAAGGATCAAAGAACCAAACACCAAAATTGTACATGATTAAGGAGGGCCAAACTATGTCTTCAGATTTTTATTAACTACTCCACATGTGATCTACATACATACATCCATACATCCATAAGGCATGCGGGTGTTATAATTCGTTACTTCTCTTAAGCGGACCCCTACATTTGATTGGTGTGTGGTCAAATAAGGATCAAAGAACCAAACACCAAAATTATACATGATTAAGAGAGGCCAAACTATGTCTTCAGATTTTTATTAACTACTCCACACGTGATCTACACACATACATGCATGCATAAGGTGTGCGGGTGTTATAATTGGTCACTTCTCTTAAGCGGACCCCTACATTTGATTGGCGTGTAGTTAGGTGAGGATCAAAGAAACAAACGCCAAAATTGTACATGATTAAGGAGGGCCAAACTATGCCTTCAGATTTTTATTAACTGCTCCACACTCAATAATGATCACAATTGGGAGGACCTATGTAATCAACTAAGAACTCTAAAACCCTACGCTTCTAACAACCATGACTAAATAAGGCGAGGTCCAATTTTCATTCCAATTTATTATTGATGCTTCATTGGATATTTGCTAAGGTAGATGTCCTTGATTCGGTTAGTATTCTTAATCATACACCTATATTTGAGTGGTTTGTGGTTTGGTGGGGCTCCAAAAACGGATACCAAAAATTGTATGTGTTTAAAAGAGGTTGGACTGCATGCTCAAAATATGATAATCATTCCAGGCTCAATGGTCAACATAATGGGGGTGGGGAGGACATGTATGAGGACAGTGGCAACGGCCTCAATTTGGACTTGCTGACCATCTCGTACTAAGCATGTGTTTCATATTCTAAGAGAAGTGGGATAGTAAGGAAAAGAAACCATTTAAGACCCATCCGCCTTACGCAACACAACAAGTTCCATTGTGTAATTCTAATCGATAGAAGTTGGAGAACATGAAAAACAAACCGAGTAGCACCCATATGCCTTATATTTGACCAAGATGCCCGTAAGGTAGACGTGCCTAATTTGGTTGCTCAACTTAATGCAACACCTACGTCTGAGCATTATGTGACTAGTTATGGTTCCAAGAATGGCTCTCACATAGACATGTGTCTGAAAAAGGTTGGACTACGTGCTCAAAACATATAGCCATTGTAGGCTTAATAGTCAACATAGTTGGGATTTGGGGGGGGGGGGAAGGGACCTATATGACCATTTAATGAGCACAAGAATCTTCACTTTGATAATGATTCATATGAACTCCAAAATTCATAAGGAAAGTGGCTACGACCTTGACTTGGATTTGCTAATCATCTCATACTACTAATTGTGTGTTTTGTGTCCTAGGAGAAGTGGGCTATTTGGAAAAAAATAATCATTTAAGACCCATCTACCTTCCCTTACATGTACAATTTGGGAGCATGCATGAGTGCGATGGTGGTGAGGTCCATGCAAGGAAGATTTGGGCGAACCAACCCATACACTTGTTCCTTGTTGGATGCCTAAACCCTTGCCTCCAAGGAACCAGTGTACAGGTTGTTTCGCCCTAGCCATGGAAGGAAGGAAGGAAGGAAGGCGGGTAACACGGAACAGGGGAGAACTGACCACTAGTTCCAGATG
The DNA here is from genome assembly GCA_964035585.1 of Polytrichum formosum. NCBI lineage: Eukaryota > Viridiplantae > Streptophyta > Polytrichopsida > Polytrichales > Polytrichaceae > Polytrichum > Polytrichum formosum. The sequence goes on along the minus strand of OZ037938.1, from coordinate 42,456,168 downwards.
AACTAGTTGAGTTTGAGGGCCACTTCACACACAAGGTTGAGGGCCCATGACCATTGCAATCTAAGAGCTCTCATTGGTCGAAAAGGCAGAGATGTCCTAGTTCACTTCACACTAGAAGGTGAAAGTCTAAAGGTCCAAAGAAAATTTCATGAATGAATAGCCTACATGGAGTCCCACATGACAGACTATGGATAAGATTTGATGGTCTGTTGGAATTTGCGTTAGGCCCACCCCGAAGTGGTAGGCTTGACGCAAATTCCAGTAGACCATGACAGTTAAACAATTGTCATTGATTGTCATGGTTATTTTAATATTTTCGTCCAACAATAATTTTTTCTAGACATATAATTGAAAACATCACAGAGGGTTGTCTTTCCCAATTGCCCATAACTCCAAGTTTTCGGAGCTTGCTAGTATGTGTGTTTATAGTAGACAATTTTTTTAATAATTTTTTGTCCTTAATGGCATATTTATTGCAAAATGGTAGTGAAACCCTACAATGGAGCCATAATTATCATTGGATGACATGGAATCAACCACAATTCAAATTGCATGGACCTTCATTGGCAAGAAAGAATTTGAGCAATTTTCAATTGTTTCATGATGCAAAATTAGAAGTAGTTGGATCGCAAATGCCACTAAATGTCGAAGATAGTGAAAATATGACCATAGAAGGAAATGTGAATGAGATTGCTAAGAAAAAGAAGACCTTGTTTAGAATAAAATAAAACGTCAATTTTGAAATTGAAAGGAGCACCCAAGAAGAAGGCAAAGAATGATGCAATTGAATTGGACCATTTGGGAGGTAAAGAGGGGATCCCTATTAAATGGCAAGATGATGAGATTGAAATCCTCATTGCAATCCATAGTGAGATGGAAGAAGAAATTATAAAATCAACAAAAAGAACAAGATATGTAATAGTTTGTTTGAAATGAAAACATGAAAACGTAAAATATCAAATTCAAATTAATCTTTGTTTTGGGTACATCTTTATCTCCATTGTGTACTTCACGTTTTATGCACGAATAGAGAATCGAAATCGTGACCTAGAGGCTCTAAGCCAATGCCGTTATGACGGTGTAGAATACCAAGTTTTTATTTATAAAGTTGATAGAGTTTTTGGACATATTGTATTGAACCCAATGCTAATCTATTCTAATTTTTAGTGGTGTATGTGAACATGAATGAATGCTTGTATTAAGTTACATATTCATATGGTTTCAAGTTTGCGTAATATTAGAAGGATATGGTTGGCTTGTAAAAATAGATATAAGGTACTTCTAATTGAGTATGAAAATGAAAAATATTCAAATGAAATTTTAGAAAAAGATAGACGTGAGTATCAATACTATGAGTAGATAGATATGTGAAATATACAGCGTGCAAGCGGTGTCAATCAAATGCCAACAAGTGTTCAAGTGATAATCAACAAGAAGGCCTTCAAGACACACAACATAATTCACATGAGAGGAGTTTACCTGCAAATACTATTGAAGACAAAAAGAAGAAATTTTTAGACAAGATGGAAAGAGCTCTAAAACAAATACTCAATTTTTTTTAATTTGATAATATTTCTTTAGACTACAATAGATTTATTAAACAATATGGGTGCTTATATAGTAGCATTAGTATAAACATTGTAGTTACTCACTCACTCATGTCAAATTTAATGTCCATATCCTAAAATTCAATGTTTTATTTTTCCGAAGCTTTATTTGCCATAATGATTTGGTTATTGCTTTATGCATTCTTGTAGCCTTCAGCAATAAATCTTCATTTTTTCATTTTTTTATCAATTTTTTTGTCTCTTTGTCAACCTCCTCACATTTCTCTATATTATATCATGTACTAAAGATACCTTTCATTTTGCCTATAGCTGTCATTTCAACCCTCACTTCATGTCCTTCTCTCAATGACCTATTCTCTATTTTTTTGCAATTATCTTCTTGCTTTTCTTTACCCTTTATGCAACCTCTTCCAACTTTCGTTAGTTAAAATAATATCTAGTCATGCGTACTTCCTGCTCATCCGAATTCGTAATCTCAAAATACACATTTTGTGTCAACAATATTTTGTAGTGAAGCCAAGTGAAATGACTTTCGACAATAATAAATTTCTCCTCCAATTACAGGTGCAAGAATTGGAATGTGAAATCCATCAATTGCTCCGATAATATGAAGAATTCTACGAAGTGCCTCAAATTCTTGTGCTAAAACCTAAATCAAGTTGGACTTGAAAATTGCACAAAAACATGTTGCAAATGAACTCTTACCAATCTACAAAAAGTTCTCATAATTTCTAAAATTATACTTTTGGCCACCCCATATGCCTCTCCTATGGTAGACACCGTAATTCCAGTTCCAAGCTTTTGTAATGACATTACAACTCTATTCTAAGATAAAATTGCCTCTCTCATACGTGTATTCTTCCTCTGCAAATATGAACCTAACCTCTCACAAAGAACCTTAAATGCATTATGAGATACAAAAGTTCTTTGCTTGAACATTTTTTTCGTAAAACAAAATCCAATAATAATGTATTGGCGAACCCTGCATATTTCTCAAATAACCACACACTACGATTGCTCATGTTCATACTCTCAAAGCAAATGCTAAAAATCAGGGTATTTTCCCATTGTCCACTGAGTGCCAATGCTTTGCATATCAAGTACATGTTGCATAGTCATGTGTAAACACCAATATGAAGCCAATGCAACAAGAATCCTCCCTCTTCTCTCAAGATGATCCATCATGCTCTTCTTTCCTTCCTCACCAATGTAAAACTCAAAAAGAGAGTGAAAAAGAGAGAGAATGAAGATATATATATATATATATATATATATATATATATATATAACGAGTGGGGAAGGGATGGCCTTCTTCTTCCACCAATAAAATATACATGATCCATTCTCACTTCATATTGTATCTGAGGGCCCTTGACTACACAAAATGGCTATCCCAACACCCATGGTACGGCCTTTGGATGAGAGTCAAGGGCCCTCAACATTACGTGCTCACGGCCCTTGGCTCGTGTACGAAGTCGGCCCTGAGAAACAACTGGTTGAAATTAAGACTTGAGGAAAATTTCCCATCATTGAAAAAGAGGAATCTATGGAATATAACTCAAAAAACTAAAGAAAAACCGAAGATTACAACATGGAAACGATTGGATTTGGAAACACTAGGATCTTGACCATTTATGCCCAAAATCCTCCCCGGACACTAATGGAGAGAATCAACCACTAGTTACAGATGAACCGGTCGAGTTTGAGAAATAACCGATTCAAAATTCAAGGCTTCAAGGGAATTACCAATCCATTTATAGTAGAGGCACCTATTCCCGATCAAGACCCCATCAACAAACTATAGGGTACGAGAATTCCGATCAGGTTGGGACTGAATTTCGATCAAGCCATAACCAATAGTGCCATGACACATGTCCTGGTTTTGAGTGTTAAAGTGAGGAACGAGCGGTTATGGCATACTCTATACATTGGTAATATGTTTGGGCCAACTTTTGGCTTCAAAAATTTCAACTTAAGAAATAAAATTACCAAAAAAATTGCAGTACTCTTAGTTTCTATCTTCCTACACTGGAAAAATTTACACCGCCTTGCACTTCTCCGGATCCTACCATAGAATCTCTTAAGTAATCGGTTATGGGCGCCTCTACGCTAGACGGATCTACAAATATTCCTCAATTTAATAGAGAAAAAACTGAAAGATGTCACCATGTAAGGTAGAAATACCATAAACCGTGAAAATAAGGTGATTCGCATTGAAGATATGGTCTTACAATCACGAGATAATTTTCCAAGATAGAAGAGAAAGATTCATGAAGAATGCAAGTTGTTTCATACTTTTATTCCATGTAAAAAAAATTCTACAATTTTTCAAAGCATAAAGTTTGTCAAACCCCCTACTCGTTCACTAGATTCTCCATACACCAAACACGGTGATGCTCATTTCCACACAGAATATCACCTAAACCAGTTAACTCATGAGTACATTAAACTGTGATTGATGGTAGTCAAACATGACTAAATTTGGCTAAACCGACTGTACATGCATTTCAAGCTGCCCGCCTCGCAACTATCGGTTTCGGAAATGGCACTTCACTATTTTGATGGAAGTCTACTGCACGGGTAGAGGGTAGTTCACCGGGTTCGGTATTTCTACCACCTTAAGCGGTTGATGTTGGAGACACTCGAATCTCGACTGATTTTGGGCCAAAATATCCCCCATGGACACTAGCATGGGAACAGGCGCGGGGGGTGGGTCAGGCAGCAGTGGATCTGGAGTGGCACGTGAGAGCCTAGCCAACCGAGAGAGAGAGAGCGAGGGATAGAGAGAGGAGAGAGGAGAGAGGAGAGAGGGGGGGTTTGACTGGAGGTTGACCGGGGGGGGGGTATCGGAGGCTTGCCCAGGGCTCTTCAATGCTCTCTTCCGTCCATAACTTAACTTATTTCCCCCGGCTGACACGCACCTCCACACTCGCACAATTCTCAAGTAAAGTAGTAAGTAGGTGTTGCGCCAACGAATAGAATTAGAATTAGAAATATAGATTTTTTCTTTTCTACGTAAAGTAATGCCATGCCTAGTCGTAGTAGTAGTAGTAGCGAGCTGGCACTAGTAGTGGAAACAACAAGGTACACCCTAAAACTCCGTAATATCAACCTCCATAATGCCACACACTCTCTACTATCCCGAAACCCTAGGGGAACGGATGTTCGTAGTTCAAATCTCACTCCTTATTGTCACGTTTCTCTCCCTTGTATCACGAAATTTGTCATTAATGCAAACCACCCAAGAAGTCAACCCACGCCCTCGCATTGCAGCATGTGTCAACATGTGGAGTGTCTTCTTCTTCTTCTTCTTCTTCTGATGCTACTTGTTGAATGTTGGTGCATGCGCCTGCCACATCGCCCGGGAAGGCCAAGTGGAGTGGACCACACTAGCGTAGGGGATGGGAGAACGAATTCCAATTGTCCTCACATCTCCTTTGTGTTATTCCATAATGTCACATGCCACACTCATTCTATAGTATCACGCATCCATGTTAATACTATAAAACTCCGTAATATCACGTGCACTTTGGTTGCCACAGGTGTGATACTACGGAGTTTACAGTGCATTGGAATGACACGACCATCTAACATGAAGTGACCAGAATGACACTTGTTGGTCACCTCGTGTTGGATGGCTTTGTCATTTCGATACCTTGTTTCTATTTGTGTGGGCTCGCTCTTGGAGCATTGAGATATTGAAATAAGCGACCGATCGGGTCCGAGATGACCCTAAACTACTGGATGATAGTGGAGAGGCACCCAAAATTGAATGGAGTGGTTGGCGGTTTGATTCCTGGCTCTGAAATCTTTTGTCTATTTGACGGAAAAACTAGGTAGGTGGCCATCGCCTCCTGTGTTCCAAAAAGAAAAAGAAAAAATATAAGCAACCAAATTGAGCACATCTACCTTAACATCACGAAGCTGAACCCCATGTTCTTTTTGTGCCAACATGGAGTATTTTCTTACTTACTTGCTTACTTGATTACTTGCATAGTAGCTAGTACACTATTTTGTCTAATTAGTGTGGGTTACCATTCGGAGCGACGTGTTGCTATAACTTTTTGACGACATTGTTCTCTTTAGCAACTAAGATATATCATATTCTTTGGTGTGCATACTAGCTACTTATGTAATTTGGTGAAAAAATGTTACTCTCAGTAGAAAGTTATAGCAACACGTAACTCCAAATGGTAACCCACACTAATTAGACAAAATAGTGCAGTGAGAGGGAATTATCATATATGAGTGTACCTCTCATCCATCCAACATAAAAGCCTTGGGATAGCATGCAACCCGGAGGTTACGTTTTAGTTGTTAACGCATCCAACATTAAGGTTTGTTGTTGATTCATCTCAAACAACCTTGAGTACACTAATTCATGGTCTTTAAAGCTAATTTTGGTGTCAAATCAACTAACAAAAAATAACCTCTGGGTTGCATGCTTTTCCAAGGGCTTTTATGTTGGATGAATGAGTGGTACTCTTGTATACGATCTTTCCCTCTCTCCCCTAGCTACTATGTAAGTAAGCAACTCCATAATGGAGCAAAAACATCTATAACTCTAGCCTTGGGCTTGGTGGTGTCCATGTAAACTCATGGCACATCATAATTAAAGGGTCTTGAGTAAAACTAAGCCTCTTGTAAGTTAAGTGTCGATTTAATTTGGGGTCTCCTATACTATTTTTCAATGATGTATCAGAATTGGAATCTTCACATCATAGTATAGCTCATTGTGTTTTCACCTTCCCAATAAATACGTATACTTGGAAACCGCAAAGCTCTAGCTATGCAAATGATAGTAGATGCAAGTTTGTAGACTTGTTGTGTTGTGGGCACTTCATAGACAATTTTGACCATTGGATTGGACTAAGAATATATTCTCATCAGATTAGCAATTGCAAATCATGAAGAGGGTCATTTCAAGTTCTGAGAGGTCAAAGTGACGATTCCCTTTCTCTGTTATCATTCATGTAGGCCCTCCCAACTATGTAAACTAATGAACCTGAGACGGTGTTCTACCTTTTGGGCACATAATCCAATCTCATCATAACACATGTTTTTTGGTTCATTCTTCAATGCAAGCCTCACCCCCATATCCCCAAGATAATGTATAGAATAAAGTTTCATATCCCCAAATTTACTTAAAAACATAAAGATAAAGACATGGTGAGGCTTGTAGAAATTGTGTATACACGTTGTACAATGAACCCCTCCGTCCCTTTGAAGGTTAAGGCGTGAGACCTCATAAGACCTGCAAGAAAACTTGAGCGATTACATCAACTAAGAAATAGGCTTCGATTAAGTGGACCATGCCAAATGCGTAAAGAGAACACGATTTCCACTATACTGATTATCCCAATTAGTGCGTGTGGTACTAATTTTCAATGAGTGGTACTAAATTCATGTATACATGCTCATTTACCAAACATTTCAAGAAAATCAGTGTGTGCTCTAAAGTGCTTGTAGAGTGATTAAAATGATTTTTACTACAAAATGATTAACATGCTTGTCAGTTAATGCTAGGACGATCAGTACCAATGCTTCGTGTGAATGGTGCTGCTATGAATAGTATTCTTAGGGAATAGTGTCAGGATGAAGAGTGCTTCCTCGATCTTATGGTGGCACTAATTTCATAACATAAAGAAATTTAGTATCACCTTCACTAGTCCCCCCCCCCAACACACACACACAATTGGGACAATGAGGAGTGTATCGGCCGGTTCTCTCTGTTCCAGCCTGGATTGATTTTGATGTGAAGCGTGCGTCCAATGTTCAAGATTGAAGTCTTCAATGCCCTTCAAATGCGATTTGGCCCTTCAAAATATACCTCTCTCAAAACAACCCTTCAAAACGCAACCCCAGATTGAAAATGAAGACGTCACTTGAAGCCCTCAATATAATTTGCCCACCACAAGAACCAACAAGCGTAGGACATTGTCACTACAAGAAGTGGAGTTAGATGGTTGATTCTTAATTCTTCACATTATATTGGAAACATGTACCATATAATTCATGCACAAGTTCAATATGAGCTTTGTATATCATTTCTACATTCTTGGATCGACGTCTTGGATTTGAACCAGCCCTTCAACTAAAGGGCTGAAATTTGAGAGCCCTTCAAAATGAAACTCATACGAGGACTTCAATCTTGAACACTGCGTGCAGTGCGTCCTTACAAACAAACAATTTGTTTGTTTTCGGGAATTCTTCTTCTTCTTCTTGTGCTGCAGTGGGACGTCTCGAGACCACATTCTCTGGGGTTATGAGTTTCGGTGGAGTTTGAATATTCCCGTCCAAAACCGTCCTTCAGGAGCTTTAATACTATGCATGCGTCTCCTGCCCACTTGGCAGGATGCAATTCCAATAAATTTTTGGCCCTGCCCAGTCCTTGTCGCGGTTGCAGGGCTACGGATAGATATATTCTATGGATGGATGGTCGGGAGCCGGAGAAAGCCGTATATTGATTTCAACTTGTAGGTAGCAAGGGCACGGTCAAAACAAAAAAGGAGGAGAACGGGAGCGGCCCCATTTCCTTTCTTCCATGATTGGTCAAAGTGAGGGTTCTCTTTCTTTCTTTCCTATTGAATGGCCATATACATAACATCATTCAGATCCATAATAGTGTTATGTGAGATTGACAATATTCCATGGAATATTCCCCATTCAAATTGAATGTGGGGGATATTCAGGAATATTCTATGAAATGTTGTCAATCCCATAGAACAATGTTATGGATCTGAATAATGTTATGTAGAGGTTCTTCCAATTAAGTGATGTTGTCTGTTGAGTCTAGAATGATTGACAAACTCTAATTACGTAGTCTAATATTTTGGAAGTACACGTTTATTTTAACACTTTTATAAGTGTATGTTCTGATTTGATTGGTCGTCGTAATGGGACGCCTATATTTGAGCGGTGGGTGGTTGGTGTCATAAGAATGAGATCACGGCGATGAATTTTCAAAGAAAAAGGATGTGATCTTCCTACGTGGTTATGTAGGTGCGCACAAAAGTGGTTAATGTTGAGTAGGTGTTAAGCATTCACTATTTAATTGTCCCATCCAATGACCCGTCATTGTAACACTTTGATTAACATCATAATTGTTCGTTTTAAGACAATCTTGACCCCATTTTACACCCAAAAGGGTTGCGTGGCCGTGCGTGTGGGGGGGGGGTGTTTTGGCTCAAAAGAAGAAGAAGAAAATCATAAAAGTATTAAAGCAGTTTAGGGTATTGAAAAGTTGTTTTGGGAACATATATTAGGTATATTCCAATAGTAACCACAGAATATTCCATGAACACGCGCATTTCTTCATAAGGCCCCTCAAACTATCCTTTACCTCACATGCATAGTAACTCTACAAGGGAGTGACCCTCCCTCCTCCCTATGGCCCAAAACATAGGTGTTTGAATGAGACATGTCTATTTTAGAATGGAAACTATCTTATAAAAGCACATAGTCCAATTCCAGTGCAACAAGTGTCTTTTTGGTGTCCATTCTGAACTACAAACTTTGCCATGTATCACCCAAATAGAGGCATCGGATGGGCGTTCGATTAACAAGAGTGAGCACATAAGACCCACATTAATTAAGGTAGATGGTGCTAAAACCAACACCCCATCCAAAACCAACACCAACACCCTAAAATCAGGGGCGTTGCTAGGCCTAGGCCCGGGTAGGCCGGGCCTACCCTGGCCCGAAGGGCCCACCTGAAAGCCTTGGTCATATATAGAAAATGACATTTTTCCTTAAAAAATATGCACTGGATAAATTCGATTTTCCAAGCGGGCCTACCCTGAAAATCAAGGATGGCGACGCCCCTACCTAAAATCTTACACATTAAGTACACAATGATGTTGAGGATGTCCACCACCTTAACATCATACTCCCATGTTGGTTGTTCGATCATCTACATATAAAACTTCGAACTCCTTATAACTTTTGCAGACTGAACTCAAATAAGACATGCTCTGATACGTTAGAACCCCTTCTCACTTGCTAATGAAAATCATTTGAAACTTTCTAAAATTCAACGTTAGTAGTATCTATGCTTGGCGCTTAAAGTGACAGTTTTAGCACCATCTACCTATGTAGAAGATTTCCCCTAGCTCTTTCCAATGGCTAAGTTCATTCATTTTGGAAGCGAGCTGAGGCTTGAACGATTCCCATGATAGGCGGCAGGTTATGACTAAATCAGCAATAAAACCTTCAACACTTATCACTTTTACATACGAAACTCAAATAAGACATACTTTGACGCACCGGAATCCCTTGTCAATTGTTAACGAGAATCACTTGAAACTTTCTAAAATTTGGCAATAGTATCTATGCTTAGTGCTCAAAGTGGCGAGTTTAGCACCAGCCACCACCTACCCATGTACAAGATTCCCGGGTTGTTTTTCATTAGTGGAGTTCATTCATTTTAAAGGCAAGGTAAGTTAAGGCCTGAATGATTTGACTATTCTTGCAGCAGGCGTCATGTTTTGACTCATACCCAATAAAACTTTGAACCCTTATAACTTTTACATATGGAACTCATATCAAACACACTTTGATGTGCTCGAATCCCTTGTCAATTGCTAACGAGAATCATCTGAAACTTTCTAAAATTTAGCTTTAGTATCTCATCTCAATGCTTTAAAGTGACAGTTTTAGCACCCGCCATCTACCCACGTAGAGGATTTTCCTAGGGTGTTTCTCATTAGCCGAGTGTATTCATTCATTTTGGAAGCATAGTAAGTTAAGGCGTGGATGATTTGACTATTCCCCCGGTAAGGTGTCAAGTTATAACTAATAACCAATAAAACTTTGAACCCTTGTAAGTTGTACATACGGAACTCAAATAAGGCGTACTTTGATGCATTGGGGTCCCTTGTCAATTGCTTATGAGAATAATTTGAATCTTCCTAAAATTCAATACTAGTATGTATAGTAGAGGCACCTATTCTTGATCAGGACCCCCGTCGGCAATCTACAGGGTACCGGAATTTCGATCACGCCGAAACCAATAGTGCCATGACACATGTCCTTGTTTTGAGTGCTAAAGTGAGGAGAAATGGGCGGTGAAAATGAGTGGTTATGGCAAACTCTAGACAATGGTAATATGTTCAAACCAACTTTTGGCTCCAAAACTTCACACTATTTCAATCTACAGAATAAACTTACCGAAACATTTGCAATCCTCCTTCTTTCTATCTTCCTACACGTGAAACATTTGCACCGCCTCATACTTCTCTAGATATGGCACAAAATCTCTCAAGTGGTCGGGTACAGGTGCCTCTACTCTAGATGCTCGCTGCTTTTGAAAGTTGGCCGGTTTTAGCGCCGGTCATTTACCCATATAGAGGACTCTCTCCCGGAGCTTTTTTTTTTCTTTAATAATTTTTTACCTTTCCTTCCATTAGCCGAGTTCGTTCGTTCGTTCGTTCATTTGTTTTGGAAGCAAGCAAGGAAGCAAGGAAGCAAGCAAGCAAAGGTAAGTGAGGGCCATTTCCGAATGATATGATTATTCCCGTGGGCAGTACACTCTAAACTCCGTAGTATCACACCTGTGGCAACCAAAGTGCACATGATAATATAGAGTTTTGTAGTGTTAACATGGATGCGTGATACTATAGAATTAGTGTAGCATGTGACATTATGGAATAACACAAAGGAGATGTGAGGACAATTTTAATTCGTTCTTTTGTCACCTACGCTAGTGTGGTCCACTCCACTTGGCCTTCTTGGGTGATGTGGCAGACGCATGCACCAACATTCAACAAGTGGCATAAGAATAAGAATAATAATAATAATAATAATAATAATAATAAGGTGACACTCCACATGTTGACACATGGCGCAATGCGAGAGTGTGGATTGACTTCTTCGTGATATAAGGGAGAGAAATGTGACAATAAGGAGTGAGATTTGAACTACACACATCCGTTTCCCTAGGGTTTTGGGATATTAGAGAATGTGTGACATTATGGGGGTTGATATTATGGAGTTTAGGGTTTAGTAAGGGGAGGGCCGTCAGGTGATGATATCGGCCCCGGAGATGTGTTACATGATTGTGGGTACTCGAGGCCTGCCCTTTGCCAAGTGCTCTCGCAGTCCAGGTGTCCTTGCAGAGTTGTCGTGACATTTAACTCTTAATCAAGCCCAGGCCAGGCCAGCTGCTGACCTCACAGCTCCCTCTCAGTTGCCGGGAAAGTGAAGAAATTCCCAGTCCTCTGTGCACAGGGGGCCGGCCCCCTCTCAGTCAGCGTTCAAGATTGAAGTCTTGAATGCCCTTCAAACGCGATTTGGCCCTTCAAAATATACCTCTCTCAAAACAACCCTTCAAAACGCAACCCCAAATTGAAAATGAAGACGTCACTTGAAGTCCTCAATATAATCTGCCCACCACAAGAACCAACAAGCATAGGGCATTGTCACTACAAGTAGAGTTAGATGGTTGATTCTTGATTCTTCACATTGTACTGGAAACATGTACCATATAATTCATGCACAAGTTTAATATGAGCTTTGTATTTCATTTCTATATTCTTTGGATCGACATCTTGGATTTGAACCGGCCCTTCAACTGAAGGACTGAAATTTGAGAGCCCTTCAAAATGAAACTCATATGAGGGCTTCAATCTTGAACACTGCTCTCAGCGAAGCCCCGTCGGAATCTATTCTTCTTCTATCGTAGCCAACTTCACAAGCATCGGTAGGAACGAAAGAAGGCGAGGACCTCCTTCCGAGGCGAGGACCGGAGCGGACCAGACCACACTCGCAGTGTCCGGGGGAGATTTTTGGGCACGATTGGTCGAGATCCGGGTGTTTCCAAGTCCAACCGGTTGCATGTTGACATCTTTTTGGTTTTCCTCTATATTAATTTGAGATGTATTCTCTAAATTCCCGCTAAAGTGATCGCTAATGTTCCTGAAGTCTTGAGCTTCACCTGGTAATCTCTCAAACTCAACCGGGTCATCTGTAACTACTGGTTGGTTTTCCCCGTTCGTTGCACACTCGGAGGGAGAGGGAGTTATTGGCATATAAGGGCCACTTCACACATGAGCCAAATGCCGTGACCTTGTAATGGTGAGGACCCTTGACTCTCATCCAAAGGCTGTACCATGGGTGTTGGAAAGGCCATACCATGGGTGTTGGGAAAGCCGTTTTATGTAGTCACGGGCCCTCAAGCATAGTGTGAAGTGAGAATGGACCATGTTGCAGGACCATTGCATATTTTGTTGGTGGGAAAAGAGGGGAGGTTTTGGTTTAATATAATGTCTCAAACTCTATCAATTTAAGAGAATTACTTGGTGGTGTTTGTCTGTCTTGGAATCTATCCTAGAATCTGCCTTGCAATCTGTCCTGCTAGAAAAAATATTAAAAAAATCATGGTGTCCCAAAATTTGCGTTAGGCCCACCTCTTGGAGGTGGGCTTGACAAAAATTCTGGGAGACCATGAAACCTTATCCATAGTCCGCCATGTAGGACTCCATGTAGACTTTTCATCCATGAAGTCTTCTTTGGGCCTTTAGGCCTTCACCTTCGTGTGTGAAGTGAACTTGGACGGTCTCCGCCCTTTCGACCAATGAGAGCTCTTAGATTGCAATGGTCACGGGCCTTTAGTCTTGTGTGTAAAGTGGCCCTAAGAGTACCTCTCATCCATCCAACATAAAACCTTGGTCTCCTTATTGGTTGTCGAATTCATATCAAATGAAACGCACTAGACTAATTCAGGGTCTTTGAATCTAATTCCGGTGTCGCATCACCTATAAAATAGTCTCTTCTGGGCTGCATATTATTTCAAGGTTTTTATCTTTGGATGTATGAGAGTGCGCACAAATGCAATAAATCCCTCTCTCCCCACCAGACTAAACTCATTCAATTCAAATCTTTATGACAATCATCAGTGGTTTTGCCTTTGATACACACACACATATACACACAAATACATATATGTGTGTGTGTGTATATATATATATGTATATATATATATATATATATATATATAGAAAAGATGGGTCTTAAGTTGTTAATTTTTCTGACTAGCCCACTTCTCCTAGGATATGAAACACACGAGCAAGATGGTTAGCAAATCCACATCAAGGCCATATCCACTTTCCTCATAATTTTCAGAGCTCCTATGAATATATCTTAATCTTATCAAAGTGAAGATCTTGTGCTCATTAAATGGTCATATAGGTTGTCCCCCCCCCAAAATTATATTGACTACTAAACATAGAATAGTTGTCGTATTCTCAACATGTAATCAAACCTCTTTTAAACACATGTCTTTTTGGTATCCGTTCTTGGAGTCACACCTAACCACATACCACTCAAACATAGGTGATTGATTAAGATAATAAACCAAATTAGGCATGTGGGTTTTTATATACATATTTATATCCACTCTAGTGCAATAATTGAAGAGTGTCACAATATCATCCATGTCATGCTTAAATGTCACATTCTCATCCAGACAATCATGTCACTTTATCATCAATATACTAAAATTCATTACCAAGTTTAATTTTGTGTCAAGTGTTGTTTATGCATTTCTTATCAATAAATTTCGATTATTTGAGCCTGGTGCATTGCATTGGGCTCCATGCTAGAGCATTTATATGTAAATACTGAACTTAATACAATGAGCATTAGTTCAAGACTTAGTACACTAAATATTGTGTTTAGTGTCATATGGCATTTCATGTCACTATGGCAACTTTCTAATGACACTTCTTACGCATAAGTTTACAAGAACTATCATCCCAACTTACTTTCAGTCCATCCAAATGCCAATTATTGAAACAAAAGTTTGGTGTATTTCACAACTAACATTTCTGTAATTAAATATTGTCAGGGATAATTGGATGAAAAATCACTTCATAAGCGACAGAAATTGCAACATTGTAAATCTAAAGTGGCCAAATTATTTCACAAGGAATGACAAATAATGTTAGGGTTACATCTAGTTTATATTTTCAGTCCTGTTTTACATATATAATTACACAATTATATTCACTACGCCACTCAAAATAAAGGTCGCCTGTTTATATTTTCAGTCTAAACATAAAACATAAGTGGGTCTAGTTTAGACTGAAAATATAAACAGGCAACCTAGACTTTGAGTGGTGTGTAAGTATTGGTGTGGATACCGAAAAGACACGCGTTTAGGAGATTGGACTATGAGCTCAAAAATTGTTAACCATTCCAAGTTCCATAGTGAACAGAATTGGGCCTATATGATCATTTCATGAGAATGAAAATCTTCACTTTGACAATGAATACGATACTCAATATGAGCTCAGCAAATTATGAGGAAAATGGCTACGGGCATGATTTGGATTTCTTAAATGGATGCAAAACACGGAATTAGCACGAGATGATTGGCATTTCAAAATCGTGTCTGTAACCATTTGCCTCATATTTTTCAGAGCTCATATGAATATCTTACTCATTATCAATGTGAAGATTATCAAGCTCATTAATGTCCATACAGGCAACCCCCAATTATGATGACTATCGAGCTTAGAATGTTTAAAATTTTCTAAACACGTGTCTTTTTGGTGTCCATTCTTAGATCCTCACCTAACCAACATGCCACTCAAATCTACTGGTCCAATTTAGAAAAATGACCATGAAAGCTCACATCCCTTGCCATTTAGAAGCAAGGAATTGCATGACAACTCTTATTTCCAACTAAACATTATACTCACCAGTCACCCATAATGACACAAGAAGATTCCCATATTATTTTGAATCTTTTTGCGTGGATTCTGCTGAGTGCTTCCTGCCTTGAGGGCTCTCAAAATCACCAATTCCTGCCAGTGACAAACCCTTCAATGAAACAACAAATGGTTCTGACTCAAGCTCAACGGTTGCATTCGGACGGAAGGACTTAAAAATATCAAAAGTTGCATCCAGTTACAAGGACTCCGGACCTCAATCTGTAAGGGTGGACAAAATTTGTAAGATGTGCATCCCCTTCCCAATCTTGCTCATAGGGGAGGGGGACACATGTAAATACGTACACTTCCGTTGGGGTTAGAAACATCGGAATAGTAATAAGCTGATTGCACTAGGCAATACTACTACTCCGAGCTCATGAATATGCACTAAGGTTGATGTTTCATGTGTACAGGGCGGGTGCGGTGGGCGGCAGGGTTAAAGGGATCCTGGAGAAGACTGAAACTCCCATGCTTGGTCCCAGATTTATGATCACATTATAAATATGTGTGTAACTAGAGTCACGGCTAATACGGTGTCCTGGGTGATTCGATTGTACCTTGCAGCAACCTTTAAGTTTTTCACCTCATGGGTGCCAGAATTTTACCAATCCTTTGTACAGCATTTGTTGGAATCTCCCTACCTGGAACACTCACCTTCAATAAGGCAGAGTACCTGCATCACCCCAATGTCACAATCAACCACAACCCCATATTCCAAATCAAACTATTTTTACTGGCCAGCAAGACAAACCTCTAGTTTTATACGTCAACACTGGTTTCAAATTTATCATATGAAATCATGTTTCAATCACATGAAAACTACTACTTTGAATCCATGCCTACCAGACACTTTGATTATTTGGTTTCTATATTTTACAGTTGCATGACCTCAAAGGTTGAATGATGAGATGAGTCAATGTTGAATGATTCATTAGCTTAATGTTGGGTTAGCACTGAGAAGATATAATACCCTGAAGGGTATGTATCAACACTGAACATGAAACGCTGATCAAGTTTGCAGTTTGAGATGATGGAGTAGGACGAGCAGGAAAAGGATTAAGAGCGTCACACTTACTCTGTTAAGCTGAAAATGGCATCATGTTCGGGTATCAATGCAATAAGAGCCTGCGACAACATCAGGAAACGGTGACCTTTCAGCGATAAGGGGTCTCAGAACTGAGAGCTCTACTTAGTCAGGACAGCCTTGTCTTTTCTCACATTCAATGCAAATTTTAATGTTGTATTTTAACCACAGGTCTGAATGTGAGATGGAAAAGTAGGAGTTTGTACCTCGAAGGGAATGGTAAGAAGATCATAGTAGGTGCGGACACGGTCGAGTCGCTCTTCTAGGAATTCTCCACTGCTTGCTACAAGTGATGCAAGTGCCTATATCCCATTTTTTCAACACACTCTCCGTATCAGTAAGCAGAACCACAAGGATAAGATTCACTGTATCTAAACTTCAGTGATGTTAACGTATACTGCATTTTGGGGATCCATCCACTGGTTTGTTTTTATGATTGGCACTAGAAGCTCTTGAATTTATAAGCTGCGACACTTTATAGAATATAAATAAACCAACCTCTTGAGCCAAGAATCTTTTACCTAATGAAGGGGCATGACTTATAGAAGGATGTCAGCGACAAGCATACCTGCTGGAGGGCAATGCAATTCCGCGTGACTTGTCTTACTCCCAGCATGTTGATTGCGTCCATATTGTTTACAGCCTGTGCAATATTTATAAGTACTTAAAAGTAGTCATAGAACCCACTTTAATGCAGAAGTTCAATTGCTTTGGCCCAGAACATGATACATCTAGAGATTCTGTCCATAGCCAACAGATCCCACAATACTTCAAGAACAATTGACTGTACATGTCATTTGAAACCCAGAGAGAGATGTCTCATGCTGTTGGACGTGAGTACATAGATATTGATGCAGTCATTGCGGCCATTCACATGGCATGCTCTTTGATCACATTTTTGTCATGTCTCTAAATTCTTCTATTTCCAGGTTGTGCAAGGCAAATATAAGTTAAGTTGGAACTTGGCTCAAAATAAACATTTAAACCTTTTTCTTTACAGCTATGTAAATGAAGTCTCAGAATGAGAGAGGTCGAACCTTGATGAAGGCTGCTGCAGAGACACTACAAATGCCTCCAAATATGTAACTCCTCTTCAAAGAAGGCATGTACGCAGCCATTTCCTCGTCTATTCTTTGAATCTGAAGCCAGGACTGGGTGGTAAGAAATGTGAACCCTTACTACGAACAGGACCAGAAACAAAAAGAGTCAGTTTGATTTGATCAAACCTTGGAAGAGCCCTCAAGTGTAGAAGGTTCTCTGTTCCTATTTGGGTGCCGAACCTATTAATACAGCAACTACTATCACTCACTCTTGTTAACAAGTACATAGAACTAACTGCAGATTCTCTGATGTCAATGACATTTACACAAGTGATGATATCATGTTGTATCAAGTGCACCCACTGGAGGTTTTAGAAAAAGACCTGGGACGTAAGTGCAACAATAAATTCTTCTGGCTCCTCTGCATCCTGGTCTCTGAGATAATCCCTTGTTGCCATGGTCTGCACAAATTCCGCACAATTTCCCAATGAGAACCACAAAGCTGCAGGATGTGCAAACCACATTACAAGAACTATATTTTTTTTGTAAGAGAAAATAATCGAGTACCAAACATCACCTTTGCTCAAAATAATACAATTGAGAGGGATATGCTAAGGAATAAAATGCTCTTTGTGATGCTAATTCACAGGAGGATTTCTTGGGTGTACAGCTCTCTTTATGTCTGTCAAATTGAGCAATGGAAAAGAATTGGCAGAACAAATTTAGTCCTATTTCCATTTATCATTTGAGATTGAGATTAAATTTCTTTGGTAGCTGGAGTGTGAAACTAAATTACTTGACCAAAACAGTAACAAGCTAGCAGTAAATTCGTAGAAGAAATATATGGGTGCACTCCATCCCGACCAGAATTATTCTGTTGAAATTGAAACCTGGAGATGGTAGATTGCGTTCAGCTGTATTTCCACTCTCAGAGTGCGCAGGCATTCTGTGGAGAGAAGTCGATATTTTTCAGCCAGGATGCCAAGGCCGGCAGTAAGAGCACTGTTGGTACGCCGATGGCGAACTTGGGAGTGATGCATAGAGTTTCTCCTTGTCATGGGAGACGGGGCCGATGTGTTGTGTTGTCCCAACCTAGACAATCACATTGCAAAGATGGGACCTTATAGTAAATCCAAGGTATTCTGATTAATATTAATCTCTTCATGTACATCAAGGAGAATGTAGTTCCTTGACATAAATCCAGCAGCTTGATATCTAGAATAATGCAACAGATTTGGATTGAAATACTATGAGACAACCCATTTTACTCAACTTTGTAAGATTGCCACAAGGACATAAATCTAAAGTAAGGGAATCTCGCAAATAAGAGTAAGAATAACACAGATAAAAATGCCCATATGAATTTGCTGTACGAAGTTACGAGTAAAATCATATAATTTCATGAAGGCAATACGGTGTATTCTCCGAGATACTTGGCCTTAATGGGTAGAATTCCTAAGGGTCTATCATAACATATCACAGATAGCAAGAAAATAGAATACATTGCACAAGAAATACACAGAGAAGGAGAAAAGCTTACTGCTGTACAGACTCTGACACAAAGTCCAAAGAGTCACTGAGTGCAGCTAATAGCACCAGCTTGTGATTATCAGCTATAAGTTGCTCCTGTTTCACACCAAGCAATCTCATAACTACAACAAAACCATATAAAAATGGGCAGACTCCTGGTGAATGCCGTTTAACTACTGATGCTAAAATGAAACCTCGTATTCTTGCCAAGGGAAAAAGAAACATTGCCAAAGCAATGTAATTCCAGCACTTAACCAGCAGAAAATAATTCAACATGTTGTATGCGTCTACTGTAAGACATTTCATCTACATCGCAGTCCATTCCATTCGATGTAAGCAAGGAAGAGACAGGTTGCAGCTCCGAATTCCACTACTTATACATCAGGTTCCAATGATAGAAGGATGTGAGTGTAACAAATTAAGCTTTCAGGCTATCGTGTCTAGGAGACACAGTTTAATAACCACTGGAGCATAACAAATATCATTTTCAAGATCTACCTAGTTGGCTATGCAATTTTTGGTTGTTATATGGAACTATCTGCTGGCAGTAAATTTGATGCACTGCTGTACTACCGCCATCCTGACATCTAAATAATTTTGACGTACAAGATTGGGTTAGAATTGTTCAAGTTACCTGGCGGATAGGCCGTAGACTAAGTAGCAGATTATTCAACTCCATTTCGACTTCTAATGCTCCTTCAATATCCACTGGGTTCACTGGTTGAACCTTTATACCTAGTTGACTAAGATAAGTTGCTTCCAGAAGTTGGTTCGCTGGCTCCTGTTTCATTAGGTTGCTGATGTCCGGTCTGCCAATAACAGTTGAGCTCAAGCTGCCCAGGACAGCCTGCAGCAGAATAGGTACTCTTTGAATGACATATAGGACAGTTGGATTAAGAACATTCAAAGTCCAGAACACAAGATGAGAAGTACACAGTGCTCTGTGATGAACCCTGGGATCATTCAAGGCACGTCGACATCAACCCGTCGTCTACTTTCTAGCCAACCCAATTCTAGGCATTCCAGACTAATAGGTGATATGAATCAGAAGTATAAGCAAGTGTTCAGAACTTTATGAGCAGTTACTGAAAAGCAATTCAGGATGGATTAATAAAAAAATTAAAAATAAAATACTAACAATGTCTCACAATGAATAACACATTTTGACTACAAGGATTACATGCTGCCATTGTAATCACTCACCTCTGTATATACAGCTCGACAACGTTCAAGTGTACGATCAAGAAGAGTCTGAACAAGCTCCAATATCTCACTCGCATACATAGGCATTGCTTGTGCCCATCCTAACACCTGGTACACAAAAACATGTTAGCCCATGGACGAGATATTGCTACTCGCTTTTTGAATCACAAAGCTATAATATGCTTCATTTACTAGAAGCACAAAAAGCAGACCACTTTTATTGGTGAGGTATCATTAACATTCGGACAGCTGCCTCAATAATAGAAAACTGAGAACGTGATGTACATACTCATTCCCATGTATATTCTCTTCCTATTATGCAATTAAATGTGGAGACTTCGTCGGTCCATCATGAGACTGGACTGTCACCAAGGTATTAAAAGCTTCAAAGTAAGTTCCAGGAAATTAAGATCTTTGCAGATGCTCAACTTTTCATGCTTGAAAGCTACACTGAATATTGATTAGTGTAAGTGAAAAAATAGTGTGAACATCCCCATGTTTCTACAGAGTGAAAATGGGGCGCCATAATTCGATTGAAAAGTGCGTCAAGTGTCACCACAGAATCACAACATTAAAGCAATCCCTTGCTAAGTCACAAAATATATCCCAGATTTAGTGCACGTTGATGTTCGGTTTATGGTATAAACATTCTACAAAAATTAAGGATCATCTGCATTAATGTCAGGACACAAGGAGATGAACATGAAAGGTGGTGTGCACATACTTCAATAACAAGTAGGTTTGCTGCCATTGGCCCTTGCAGAACCGGCCTACCCTTCTCCACGGTTGTTTCATAAAGTGCGCCTGGATGAGCTTTTAAACGGAAAGCAGATGGACCTGAGATAAACCACTGGGTGAGATATGAAACAACTCTGGTCAGATACAATAGGCAAGCAATTCCAGGTAAAAGACAAGTCTAGTTGTACTGGTGTTTGTAGAGCTTTTAGTGAAAACTTACTTGCAAGAGCATCTGCAACTCGAGTGCGGTAGTCAACATGTACAATAGGTAGAAATTGTTTCTTCACAAAGTTTTCGATGAAACTTTGTAGTCCGTCATTCCTGATAGCAATGGCAACTGTCAAGCCGTTTCAACTTAATCTACTGTACACCCAACAGACACCTCTAAGCACTAGGTACTGAAAATGTTGTATGTTAACATGTCAAAACAAGAGATTCCACGAGCTATACAGAAAAACTGCCACTCACGTCAAGGATGAGTATTTTGGCGGAAGTAGTGAAGCGACTTTGTCTGTAAACTGCGACCAATCACAAAAAGAAAAACAATTACGTATAGATATTGGTGCTAATGTAATAACAAAAGCCATCAATAGATTGAAAGAAAGATGAGTCATATTTCACACATGATTGTAGGGAAGGAAAACCGGCAAAGAAAGACCTCTACGTAAGCATAAATAGTGACATGTCTCCAAGCCTCTAAGATCTCAGACAAGAAAGCTGGTGAAGGAAGAGAGAAGGCGCAAAAACGCCTACAAGCCCCCATTTTGTGGAGAAGAAACTCACTTTGATACCACGTATGAGTAACAACCATGTCATATATCAATACCTGAAGAACAGGGCGATACACTGCAGAAGTCAGGTAAATTCCACGCTCTGCAAGCACAGCGCCTGTACCATAGCCTTCTTGTGAAGCCGGTGTATTCCTGCGGTTGCGACCATGTCGGAGGCTGTCACTCCTTACCAGTTCACCTTGCCCTGCATTGCAAACCGCTGTATGTAAGTTTCTCTCTCACTACAAACAGAAGTTTATGTGAAAAAACGATTACGTATTGATAGCACCAGGACCATACATTTTTTTCATAATAAAGAGTGCCAGCAAAATTGAGAAGGGGGCAGGATCTACATCTGGAGTTTCAAAGATATCTATATGCTCCTAAAACTGCATTAATCCAGTACAGAGGAGGGTCAATAACTGCCAAAAAAAGAATTGAGGCCCGGTGTGTCTAGCTAGAAAGTGTGTAAGAAGAATTGAAGGAACTCACCAGGTGGCGTAAGAACAGTATCAGTAAAGCGGAACGCAAATGACAAGCCTTCCTCAGACCCTCCATTGCTGCACCGTCAGCAATAAGAATGTCAGATGTATACATGTTACCATGTAAAGAACGCACACATCAGTGACCAGCAGTCTGCATCGTAAAAACTGCATCTACCACATCATCAAACATCCCTTTTTCCAGTATCCAAGAATACAAGTTTGAAATGGACTGCAGATCTGACCCCTGCATACCTCTCCTCCTTGTTTTTGACTCCAAATGCATTCCTGAAACCATCAGGTAACATTACACGCCCATGAGCTTCTCAGCACAACCACTTGAACAAGTACATTTATGTAGTCCAATCTTCAATACAAATGAGATTCGTTGTATTCTCAACAATGTGTCCTACTGACAGGATTGCATCATAAGTAGTCTTAGGATTTGCGAATAAAAAAAAGACACATTGAATGGCTCGCCTGCAATAAGTCTCAAAGTATAGATAAACAAAATTGCTGTTTCTTCCTAACCAGAGTGCTAAGTTAGTCATATTTTCACCTTGAGTATCAAATATACCTGAAATTGAGAGGAGCAGTCTTGCTGGCAAGCCGAGCAGTTTGTGCTGCTGCATCAGCTGAAGCAGCATCAGGGGTAGCACGCAGGATATCACATATCAGCTGCTGACACTCGCTCTGGATGCATATTCATTTTTTCCAAATTTTTGTCAGCAACAAACTCACTGTTTATCAAGGACAATCCAAATACACTGTTTTCCAGCTCACATGCAGCAAAAGTAGAAGGTGAGAATTATTTTCTCTACATTGCAGAAGATTGAATTAGATTAAATAGCCAACAAGGTCAAGAAACGTGTTAAATAAAAAATTAAATAAAGGGCCAGCCAACAAACAAGGACTTCACTCACACGGGCATTTCACCAATTAGGTAACTTAGGGACTTCTGTAACACTGATGGAATGAATAATGAATAATCAAATTTAGATGAATGAATAATGAAAATTTGATAAAGTATAATGAGACCTGAATGACTGTGAGGACACCTCCCAGACTGTAGTTGCCTCCTGGTTGATTTGCATCCGCATCACCACTCCATGGACTGTGACCATTAGAGAGCTGAGCAGCTTCTTTTTTCTCCTCCATAAGTTGCCCCACCACAACATGATTCTCTACACTCCCAAACATAAAACACAACCAGTTAGCTAAACTTCCTTCTCTGATAGATATCCAAATAGTTGTGTTCCTTTCGCATTCACTTCTGGGTCTGCTTCTTAGTATTTTCAGATGAAAGATATCAAGCACTCAAATATGGAGTCAGGCTCCACAATCGACCTGAGCCAGGTCCATAAGCAAAGGGTATTCCAACTGAAAGTTATATAGTGTTTGGACAAATTGAGATCCTTACCAAGAATTTGCAAGACCAACGCAAGTACTGACTCAAGGAGCTCTTGAGCTGCAATTTGAATCTTGGCCATAGGTCCAGGCTCCGCACCAAAGAAGCTACCATTCTTCCCATTCTTCTGTGCTCCCGTGAGATGTTTTCCCATACTGCTGGATTTCAAGAGTTTCTGAACCTGATCAACACGAGGTCTGGAGGCCTCAATAGCTACAGCCCGCGACTTGATCTCTGAAATAATCATCTCATGCACTGTCGGTCGCAGCCTTTGACTGTGGTCAAGACAAAATTCATTTGGTAAGCTTTCAAATATTCTCACAATCTTTGATTGCTAGAATCCTAGTACTCTTCAGAACACTTCGCCAAGAAGTGTGACGTTTGTGAGCACCCCCCAGAAGAATTCAACAAACGAATCTAGTCCTGCACTTTGCAACTGAGAACCCACACATCACTATATTCGGTAATTGGAGACTTTTTCATGATTTTGAGACTATTTAAGGGCGTGGTTTTTAAATTAAAAACAATAAAAACACAAAAATATATTCAATGTGACTTAATAAAGCAATTTGCATGGGTGGCACTACCCAATTTGGCACAAATACATGTCATCACAATAAGAAATTGAACCATGTATTAAACCATTTGCATTTATTTTGAGACTTTCCAAGGTCTCTGATTAACGAATATAGTGATACACATAAAGTCATCACCTTAGATAGCACAGCAACGGAAAAAAAAAAAAAGGACTTCCAGCTTGCCTGAATTTTTTCCCCTCCTCACAAGATGTGCAGGACAAAGTACCTCAAACGAACCAATTTATACATCATAAATCACTTTCACTTCTCTACTGAATTTTTCTCTAAGCGCATGGAAATACTTCATAACAAGATGTCTTCACAATTATCAACCTGATTATGGAACCTCCAGCTGACACCTTGCCCAGTAAGGCAAGGCACTCCACCATGGTCTGCAGATACTTCACTCCTGATGGTGCATCACTTTTCAATATGGACTCCTGCACATTAGTAAGAAGCTACATTAATCATCCTGACCAAGTCGTCAGCTACATGATTAACCTTCACACTAGGGAGTCGGGTAGAGGTTTAAAATCCACATCATTTCTGGACTGAAAAACTCACAATAAAAACAATCATCAATCAGATCCACAGAAAATTAGGACACCATTATCGACAGTTAACTGTCTTGAATTTTTATGCGATGTTATTTTCCACCCTTCAATCAGAACTGCAATCTAATAATTAAAAATATCATATCGTTTAGGTCTGATAGAGGGACAACACGTAGATTGCGCCACTAGACTTAGCCTGCAAACCTAGTACAGTAAGGTGAGCTAAATACTGGCCTTAACTAATTTGTTCTTCAAGAAGTTATCTTGGTCAATTCTTCCAATCTAACTTCATACTTACTTACCAGACCAGTTTCACATAATCTCTTCTCTGGCTAGTTGGTGATAAAATTTTGCAACCTGTCATCCAGGCATCATATCAAGTAATTTCCATCGCCATGGGAACAGAGGATCAGCTCAGATACTCTAGTGTCAACGCCATGTCCCTGCTATTTAGTTGACAGCTATCGAGCCTGAAAATCATTAGATACCATTGAGTATTATTCATTACATATTGCGTCAGCCAATCACCCACCGTGAAGTCATTTGGTGTTGCATCAGCCAGCCACAAAGGAAGGGCACGAGCTGCATCTTTGCTCTCCTTGCTTACAGCATCTTCGTTTCCATTGCTCGACCCTTTTACACCATCCAGGGAGACATCCGCATTTTCTGAACCATTTGCTATTTCAGCATCTGCTGATTGCCTATTCATAAGCCCGTTCCAATGGAACCCCATGAGGTAGCATCACTCCAGTGGTCAGAACTTCATACTTTAGTACCAAATATGGAAAAATATATTTGTTTCATCATATGATCAACCAACAGTCTTTGATTTCCAATTCTACTACATTCTCATTGACTCACCTACACTTTTTTTACTTGTTTTTTATTCAATGTACGTTTCCAGCCTTATCTAGCCCTTCAATTTCCGTATGCTACCAAAAAATGACAAGGGGACAGAAATATTGTAAAGTATGAAATAGTATGCGTCACACACCCATCAATACTGGAGGGAGGGCGTCGATCCACAGTGGAAATATAAGATGAATTGCGCGTCAAAGTCCGGGTGCGCCGCGAGACGGGGTGTAAGTTTCCAACAGCAGGAACTAGAGCTGGAACAATGCTTGAAATGTCATCATCCTTTTCATGCACAATGGCCAAGTTCATGCTGCTCCCAAATACCCCACCATCACTTGCTTATCAATAAAAGACATCCGCATTCCACGTAAAGTGCACTATAACCATAACCATGCCAAGAAAACCAATAGCTGTAACTAGATACAAGGAAAATTATAATTATGTAGAATCCTGGACATGGAGAGGAAGTATGAGCTATGTATTCAAAATGTTAAAAATAAGAAAACACATCTTACAATCAAATAAGAAAATGCCTTCAGCTGTATGAGCAGCAACTAATACACAGGACAAATCCCAATGTCCTCACTATTGCATCAAGTAAAATATGAACAGAGTGCAATATTAAACAAAAAAAACACTCAATACATAGTAAGAGATGTGCACAATGGAATTGAAGTAAGATCTGGTACATAAAAGACATGTGCAAGATGGAAATTGAGACACACCTGTAATCACCCCTGTTGTAAAGATGAAGATGTAGATCTTCAGTAACCTTAGAGAAAAGTACTCCACAAAGTTTTGCTAACTCTGCACGGACATCCTGAAGTGCACCTACCTGCATCACTCAACTAATCAGTTATTACAAGAAGAGAAGCCCGTACCAGCAAGGGACAGTGTCAATACTAGGTGGATCACCATCCACCTTGAACTTCCTAGAGCCAGCTAACATCCAGAGGTGAGCTCATTTTCAGTCTATATTGACTTCAACTATTGGATCCGCCCCCCCCCCACACACACACACACACAAAAAAAAAAAAGGCTGAGGTTTCACAAACAACCCATAGAGCACAGATTCAAACACAGTGCATAAAAATCGGATTATTGACCAACTGACTGTCTGATGGTCAACCTTCATCCAAAGATTACAAGCTTGTCTTCTATAAATCTAAGTTGATTGAAGGCCACAATCAGTAACCCAAGCAGCTGCAATTAATCTGAAACTGCTTGCCACTTTGGGCAGGTGAAGGGTTATTCGTACCGACTGAATGCCTTCTCGGTCCAGCATACTGATGGATTGCAGATGAAGCTGAACGGCTGCATAATAACGCTTCTCTGCTGCCAGTCTTTCAATCCGCGCTGGCACCTATCCAATGTATATTTCTCAGTATCACCTAATGCTCAATAGGAAGACCTCATTGAGTGACAATTATAATGTAAAGGCCAAAGGAAGGTCTACAATAATATGTGCAGCTCAAGACTTTAACATTACTGCTCATCAATTTCAACCCCATTGTTTAGCAAAATATCAGGTCAATCAGAACATTCGCTTAAAGTGGCTCCCAGATATATTATATTTATATGAGAGCATGGAATCGAGACAGCTGTATATATAAGAACTGGCCTGAAGAGATTGTGCAAAGAACGCGGGATATAATATGACCACTTGATTTGAACACTAATAAATGTAGTGCAGGCATTTCCTCAACTAGTGGAGAAACAGATTTGGATAGGAAGCCAATATCACTAACCTGGGCGACTTTGTCAATTTGATCTAGTAAAGATATGACATGACGTAGTGTCACTGATCGAGACCACTGTTGCTGTAGTAGCTTGTGGCGAGCTCCTAGCAGCTTACGAGCCGCTCCCAAATCCTCTTTCAAACCATCTAAGCTTCCTGCAGAATCTCTGAAGACCCTCAAAATCTGCACCCCGTGGACAACCATCCCCAACACAAGTCATGCAGACGCAGACGCAGATATAAGAAAATAAGAGAGTGACTATAACACTTTAAGACAAATTACAGGTCACACAGACCTTCTGCTGCAAAATCACAACACTGTGTGTCAATGTGTAATAGACTACACTAAATTTGACCAGAACATGGAGAAACACAATTTTCCCCCTAAAAAAAATTCTTCCTCTTCCCCGAGGATTGAGATAAGAGAAATTAGTACCACAATTAAGAAAGTTGAAGTTGCCTAAAGGGACGAGCAAGTGGTTTAGAGGTCTTGTGTAGTCTCTGAGAGGATGCAATGCGATTTCCCAGAATGTAGACGATTTGCAAACAATTTGCTCCAACTCAGATGAGTAGTCCAGTTTCATAAATGAAGTCGAATGGTAATACTTCCAAAGGGGTTCAAGACGAACCTGAGAGTAATTGTGTATAGCCTTATTGAACCCATTATGATAGATCCTCACAACACCATCGACAAGTTCCTCAATAGCATCTCGGGTTTCCCTCAACCTCTCCACAGTAGCCTGAACATTTGGGGACGTTATAACTTCCACCACATGCGGCAAGGAGTCAAACCGAGGCTGTTTCCATGTATCATCTATACTGTCGAGTTGCGCCTTCACAATCTGCATTGTAACATCCCTGGCGTAAGTGACAATCTTGAGCGAAACATTCCTGTGTCAATCTGAAAGGGTTATACAGTTTGATGATGCTCAAGCTGGACCAGGACAACAAAACTCACCACTACATTATGTACACTGTTTAATTAAGAGAAAATGAGAGAATCTTGTAGCTTGAAAGAGAAAATAAGGGTGTGTAATTGAACACCGAGATATGCTCTGGCAGCAGTATAGTTTCTCTCCAAAGATATACTTCATGCTTAGACGACATTGATTTCTTGACGACCTATTTTTACGGTGAATGATGCATTCCGCGCCTTTCCTTTCGTTTCCTCAGTTGCCAAAAGCACTCAAACTACCTATCAATTTAACCGCCCTACGAAAAGGTAAAATCGGTGAAAAAATATATGTTGCTGAATTTCCTTCTTCACGAAATATGTATTGTACCATTTGCAATTATTGGGAGCAATGTGAATTCTTCTTCATGAAGTATGTGTTGTACCATTTGGAATTATTGGGAGCAATGGATCAGTGATGAGGAAGGGACCAAGGTGAACGGAAAGCATGTTGGAAGCGGATTAGTCCCCTAGTATTGACAGCATTCCAGTGATTATCCACGACTAACAAGCCAATCGACAAACATTTGCACAGTTGCCAAAGTGCAATGGAACTTTCAGTCCGACATGGCCAGCAACTGGTGTGACACGGCAACAATACAATGGATTGGCTGTATTAGGAACAAATACAGGAAAGAATGCATGACAAGAGTAGAATGGCTGGAGTTCCTACATCCCAATCCAATGCTCCAGCCGGATCTGCTGCCATTTTGTCACCTGGTCATGCATAAACCTCACGATATCCTTCTGTCCTCCATGGCGCGGCCTCCCTTCCACTTTCCAGCAAACTCTTTCTATTCTCGACGACTCGTCCCTTTCTTCACCGACCGTGGAAATTTTTATTTTCTTTTGAAGCTTTCGGGCAATGCTGGAGCGTTTTGTTCAGCCTTGAATGTCGGTCCTCTTTCCTCTGATTTCGACACCTCGAGCTGTAAAAAGAGCGATGAAGGTTGAGTTTCTCAAACACATTACCTATTTGCACCCCTTGCGTGATGTCCAAATTGCTGCTGGAGCACGACCATAAGCGCACTCTAGCAGAAACTTTTAATCATACGCCTGCAACAAGCAACTTAGTCAGTCTTCATCAACACTTCCAGTCTTCAATGGATGTCCATTCTCTTGCGTGTACTTGTAAGCCAAGTTGTTTTCTCATCATCAGCAAAGAATGGTAGCATCAATTCTAGCTTCTCTTCATCACTTCTGGTGACCGGAAGCCCCGTGAGCGTTATGCACTAGCTAGAAGAAGCTTACATCAGGGTTTACAAACCAAGAAACATGTACAAATAGAATTCTCTAGGCTCGTCTTGTAAGAGACTAAAAATTCACCACGAACATACAGGTACCTATCTGATTTAACCAGCTAGCACCTAGACTTCCTACTCGTTAGAATATCAGGTCACGCGAGCATTCCTCTGCTGGAAAAGCAAGTCGATAAAGAAGGAAGGAACACACAATACTCCACAACTGCACTCAAAGGCAAGAACCACAATTTTCAACTGCACGATTTTGTTTCAACTAGACAAGTGAACGCACAGAAATCATCGGGTCTTCATGGATTCCGAAAAGGAGAAAACAGAGACGTATACGAAATTCCTCGCCACGACGGACGCACGAGCGAGCGAGCGAGCGAGGATCACACTAAGCCTATTAAACGAACGAGTCGCACATGATATCATACAG
The DNA here is from genome assembly GCA_964035585.1 of Polytrichum formosum. NCBI lineage: Eukaryota > Viridiplantae > Streptophyta > Polytrichopsida > Polytrichales > Polytrichaceae > Polytrichum > Polytrichum formosum. Next base: position 42,426,276 of record OZ037938.1, on the reverse strand, counting down.
GTCTAAGGACCTTGTCTCAAAATACGAAAATATCTAACAACCAGTATTTAATGCTCCAGAAATGCCAATGCAACTCACTTTCTCAAACGATATCCTGCAGATACAATTCTCGTCCCCAACCTTCGCTGCACTCCCGAACCTCCGAAAGGGGCTCTAAAACGCAAAATACAAAACCAAACTGCGTGATTAAAAAGAGAGATTTCTTAAGCATGTGTAGAAGGCTCTAATACGCTGCGAAATTGGTCGCTCGGTACCGGAAAACGTCCGCAAATCGTGTCTAGAGACACGAAACGCTCAGAAAACGAAGGCGTCAGGACACCATAGCTGCGAGACGAGCTAAGCTCCAGGGGTTGAAAGGAAGCGGTAGACGATCTAGGAAACCAGATGATTTGGAGGGGTAAACTGTTCTTATCACGAATATCTTCCCAATAATTGGGAAATCTGCCACAGGCGTAGAGGATGAGCCAGCTCCAGGGCGGAGAGGGACCGGGAGAAGATCTACGAAAAAATCTGATTTTCAGGGGATGAAGTATTTATTTTGTGAAGATTTGGGCAATAATGGGGGTATCTGACAGGGGCGTAGAGGACAGAGGGACTTTTCTGGTCGGCTCCTCACATGCAGCGCCTGCTGTATACGTCTCGTTTACTCTAGTAACTCACTAATGGCGGCTCTCATCCATCTGTTTCATCCATCTGTTGGATGAACCTCCTCACCCATAGTGCTAAATGTGGGAGAAAATCTACTAAAATCAAATCATTTCTAGTAAGCTAACACGAGCATGGCAACATGCCACTCATTAATTTCATTTCATTTCATTTCCGGAGTGAGTCATTGTTCACCCGAAGCTCGTGTATTAAGGTAGAAAAATGGAAAACGGTGAATGACCACTACACCGTTTATGGTATTTAGTGTCACTTACTATTCAGAGTTACACAATGCTATAACTATTTATTGAGAATGTGATATTTTACCAAGAAAAGTCATTTATGTTCTATGATCTATGGACAATCTACAAACCTTTTAAAATACAAATTGGAGCTTATAGTAAAAAGTTATTGCATTGCGTAATTCCAAATAGTAAGTGACATTGAATACCATAAATAGTGTATTGTTACATTAGACTAGGAGTAGAATGAATTCGTGTGTGGACCCAAAATGGCTAATTGTTAAAGTGGTGGCTTGAAAAGGATGCAATGATAGGCCGGATGCAGTGATGGGCCAGATATGTCTTGTTTCACATTACTTGGATCATTTTTGGGGGTCATTGAGTTAACCGTTTTGTGTGCATTTGTATGTAAAGTAAGATATTTTGATGCTCCTATCGAGGAGACTCTACTATACAAGTAGGGGGTTTGACTTACTTGCCTCTTTGGAAAAATTTAAGTAATTATTTACAAGGAATTAAAATTAAAAAAATTAAAAATTAAAAATAACTTGCATTCCTCATCATTTCCTCTATTCCATCTCCACAATATAGCATGAATTTCAAATCACTCTTTTTGGTCGAATCAGCTTGTTTCACCATTTTTCATATTTCTGCCTTAAGGAAAGATGGGTTGGCTACATTTGAGTCGGTGGCACACAAAGAGATAACCAGGAGGGTGGATGGGGCACTACTTTCTCATTAATTACCTTTGCATAAGAGATGTGATATAGAATCGTTTATGTTCAGTATGTATATCCCAAGACTCAAAATGAGAGGTTTGTTCATAGCTTTGCTTGTGGGACATGCAAGCTTTGTCAAAACAAGTTGTGGTAGGCTTTATCAATCAATCAAAACCAAATTGTTTGTGGTTTGGTCACCAATGGTGAAAGTCTTCCAGCATACAGTCAAGGTTCTATCTACTATGTATGGAATTTAATCACCTTATAGCCCACCTTTACTGGTGCAAGCCACTAGTGAACAGTTCTAACCAACACTCGTTACATCCTATGGCTCTCACTGTCCAAACCAACTCTAAAAGTTGTCACTGCTGGTAGGAGCCATTCTTCTCTCGCCCACACCAGTGAGTGTGGGCATGTTATTAGGTACGACCAGCAACGCAAAGTATCAGTAATTGTATATACATGCTCCACTTACACATTTTCTTCTCTACTAGCTTCACAAAATACAAAATACCACACAACATAAAAGAAAAATCTCCTTATTCAACAAATCAAAAAACCCTCATAACTGCATCCTTGAAGGAATTGTGTCACATGCAACCATCCAATCAACTACAACAAAAATGAGGTTAGTTATGTACATCGAGTGTCCACGGCAGTATTCCACTTGTTATCAAGGTCGCAAATATGCATACATAGAGTTTTAAATTGATAGAAAGAAGGAATGGGTTTATTACTATGTCCAGTATCTATAACTTTGCTCTACAAAGCGAGTAAAAAAATTTCTTTGCATCTTAGATGCCACCATCATACATGTAGTACTGATTGCTCATGGCATCAGTGCACAGCTGTGCAAACTTGGGATGGCACTTACCTCCAATAGTGAGTTAAGTTAATTAAGTAAGGATTAGGGGTTTCCCTACCCCTAATCACCTTGATTAGGAAGATGTGCTAGGATATCTCCAAAATCAAGGTTTTGTCTTGTTGGGCATTCGAGATCATGTGTGGTTGTGCCGCTCGTTGGATGGCCTCCATGTGGCATGCTTTCCCATGTACTCCATGATGTTGCATGTCATGGTTACTATGGTATGGCCATCATCATGTCACCATATGTAATATATACCGTACCCGGCCGTCAGGGTCAACATCTCATGCCGAATAATTAATTAAAGTGGAGAAAGTGGGTCCGGCATGGTAAAAATAAATTAATAAAAATTTCAAAAATTTCAAAAAATATTTGTAAAAGATTTGGCACTTTAATACAAGGCTAGTTCACAACAATGAAAGATTTCTTATTTTTTTTCACCCTTTTGTGGCGGCCTTGGTGTGTTTAACCTAATTGAATGCCCTAATCTCAATTAGTGGTCCTTTGTATGTGTTACTTTTGGATCCTAAAACGCCACTGCAACCTCTGGGTTTGCCATGATTTTGGCCACAAGCTCTTCAGGGGTTAATTCAATTTGCTCTGCAAACAACAGAAAATTTGGGCTCATAATGTCCGGTTTAAAAAAAAATCGCACGAACTAGTTATGATGCTTCGGTATGAAATATTTTGGGATTTTACTACATGAAGTTGGCTCAATTTTGTAATATTCGGCATGCTCTTCAATGAATAACTTTTCTTTTCAACTCTCTTCTCCAATAATTTCTGATTTTTTTCAACTTCTTTTTTTTATTTAATTTTTGCCGACCCTGACGGCCGAGTACAATATGCTTATCAAGTCTACTCATATGGCCATTATGTATGTAAAATGTTTGGTATATATATAGATAGATAGATAGATAGATAACACAATCATTGGTGCTCGCATGAATGAGGACGCTTCACCTTGATCATAGTTGCAAGCTCGTATGTAAAGCCAAAGCATGTTTATTGAGCAAGGCTATGGGACAAGTGCTACTATATCCTATGAGAGGTGGTCCCTATAGTGGCAAATGAAAGGTCGGTGGCAAAGAACTCCACACACCCCGAAAAAACCTGTTAACGAACCTTACTTTGGACCCAACCTTGGTAAACCTCTTTGGACCCAATCTCACTTTTTTTGTCACTCTCAATGTGAATAGGTTTGCTCGGTTTTGGAGTTTCATCTAGTCTCTTGGGCCCCAATGTACTCATCACCTTCCACCCATTACATATGCATTTCAAAACGAAAGTGGCTAACATTTAATATTGAGTCGGCGTGTTACAAAATTTTCATGGGTTGATATAGTTTCAGTCATGACTCAACATTAAGCAAAGATAGATAGATAAGTTGGTCTCCGAAAGAGGCAAGAGTGAACGAAGAGTCTTTTCATTCTCGGGCTATTGCCACTTTTCGGTGGCGGAGTCTAATCATTTAGCAAATGTTCATTCAACTTTGATTCAATTGGTAGTTTTTCATCCTTTCAAAGCCTTGCAATTATAAAACATATTCAACAGAAGATGAAAAAATGTATCCATGTTGTTTGGTGGGCATTAACGTAGGAGCACATGTAACAAAAACTTCGAGCACTTGACATCAAAGTTCATGTGATTGAAGCTTTCAAGAGTTTTCCACATAGTTATTCATCTTGCAATTCCATAATGAGGTTGATGCAGTTGAGTTCATGAAAATTTGACATCATGTTAATTTGATATAATTAATAAAATCAAATATTGTTTTGAGAGCTAAAACATGTCACATAGCCTCTCCCCTCCCATCTCCCTTAAGTTGACAGTGTTGAATGGTGATTTTTTTATCTCTCTCGACCCATGACATGCCGCTATTATAATCTTAGAAGAGTATGATCGTTAGTATTCATTTTGAAGTACATAATCGCCACTTTAGGGCAAAAATATAGGTGAAGCAAATGGGATGCTTAGATAAGTCATGTTAATTCGATGTTTTACTAGTTTGGTGTGATTGAATGGATGTGAAATCGGTGCTTGTGTTTTTATCAGAGGAGTGTGATGAAATTCATCCAACTTACAGATGAAACCGAAGTGGTGAGTTGGCATATGGCTTCCATCCATCACCATGATTGACCGACTAATTAACCCACCTCAATGAATGGGGGAGAACCGACCGCTAGTTACAAATGAACCGGTTGTGTTTGAGAAATCACCGGTTGAAGTTCAAAGACCTCATACCGATCATTTTAGAGGAATCTATGGAATATTCCTCAAATTCATTAAGAAAACCCGAGGATCACAACATGTAGTGTAACCGATTGGACTTGGAAACACTAGGATTTTGACCAATTATGCCCGAAAATCTGCCCGGACATTGACCCACCTGCGAAGCTTTGACAAGTATAAGAAATGCCTTGAAGATGATGTGTGATGTCCTTTTACTAAGGAAGCTTGTTTATCATGTTACGGGTGGTGCTCGAGAACCCCGTTTTCGTGGCATTCGAGGCCCCGGATTCACCACCGGCAATCGACTAAGTAAGATGATATCCTTCAATCATCAAAAGGCTATGACTTGCATTCAAGGCGGGCGGGTTAATCGAGGGGGGCAAAGGTAGATAGGTGATTCATTGAGCATTATACATTCTTTGGGCCATTATACAATTCACTCTTTTGTAAGCAACAACACTCTTTGATGTTTTTAGAATAAACATGTCTTGAGTCTATCCATTTAGATCTTTGGACTTGAAGATGGTACGTCATGTTTAGGGTTTCGATTCAAATGGGATACTACTTTTTCTTCTTCATTTTATGGAGGAGGAATTGGACGGTGGGGAGAGAAGTTAGGAAAGTGTCGTGCTTAGGGCCACTTCACACACGAGCCAAGAGCCATGACCATGACATTGTGAGAGCCCAAAAGAAAGTGTCCAAAGGCCATCCCAAGGCACCTCCAAAATCATGTAGTGTGGTCATGGACCCTCAAGTGTAGTGTGAAGTCCTATGTGACCGGGCCCTCAACCGAATGGTATTTCAATGAATTTCTATTCATGCAGGTCCTCACACATGATAAAATAGAATAAATCAACAGTTGTGAGTGTTCAGAGTGCCATGGTCTCTTGGTTTTGTGTTAGGCCTACCTTCAAGAGGTGGTTTTTGAAAATAGTCCAAGTGACCATGAAACATGATCCATTCAATGCCAGGTAGGAATCCATGTAGACTTTACATCCATCTTGCATTCACATACTCCGTTGGTCCCTCAAGTGTAGTGTGAAGCGAACTTGGACCGGCTCTGCCTTTTCCACCAACGAGAGTGCTTGAAGTGTAATGGTCACGGGCTCTCAGTCTCGTGTGTGAAGTGGCCCTTACACTCTACCGAAATAAAGAAGAGTGAAGGGCTATGTTGTTGAAAAATGCTATGAAATGTTTCAACACGGAGGGTTTAGAAACAACCAATCAAGATCCTAAACTTTTCAAGGGTAGGGAGTTTTTTCTAGAATAGACTAACAATTATGCCTAAAGAAACTAGAAAATTCTCATGTAATATTACTAATATTGCCATTATTTTAAGGTGTAATTTGAGACAAGTTGGTTTCATTTCAACCGGTTGACTGGTAACTACATTAAATATTTTGTTTTTTTTAGTGTCATATGGTAAATAAAGTTACAAGTATTGTCATCCCAACTTACTTTTAGTTCATCCACTTTTACGTTGGAATATTATGCATTCTAACATTGTTGGGATGAAATATTGTCGCGGATGATTGAAATTTGAGTAAAATTATTATCACTTAGTAAGCCAAAATTACCAATATTCAAGGTGACATCACTTTCATTATTCCCAAGTTAATTGATGGAGTTCCTTCACATGCCAAAGGAGCTTAATGGCTTAAGTGACCGGGTATTGTCACATTGGTTCCCAACGAGGAAGAGTTCCCACGCAAGTGCAACAAGAAAGACCATGCAGTGAAGGAGGTGTGGGAGGGGCGGGGCCCAGCCAAACACATATGTGATTTAGCCCGGAATCTCCTCATACGGGTTAACTTAAGCGAGAAGCTCCAAATTAACTTCCACCAAATTAATCCCCGTGGTCACTATACTAAAAATTGTGTTTAGTGTCCTATGGTACTTTATGTTGATATTGTGGTAAGTAACTTCCTTAACAAGTGAACACTTCTTATGGATAAGTTTATATGTGTTGCCATGGATGATTGAAATTTGGATGAAATCTATGCCAATTATTGAAGCAAAGTTTGGTAGATTTCACATCCTAACAAAATTTGTAAAGAATATATTGTCATGGATGATTAAAATTTGGATGAAAAATCACTTAACAAGCCACAATATTTACAACATTGTGAAGCTACAATGCCCAATTTTGTTTTGTCACAAAAAATGAAAAATAATGGTGGGTTTACATGCAGTCACATGCAGTATACAATTAGGGCCACTTCACACACGAGAGTAACGGTCTGTGACCATTGCATGCCAAGATCTCTCAATGGTCAAAAAGGCCATGACTGTCCAAGTTCACTTCACACTAGAAGGTGAAGGCCTAAGGACCAAAGATATTATCATGGATGAAAATTCTAAATGGATTCCTACATGGAAAACTATTAATAAATGTTTCATGGTCTGTTAGAATTTGCATCAAGCCCATCCCCAAGAGATAAGTTTGATGCAAATTCAGGTAGACCATGTTAGTGGTATGGTCTTTGCATGAGAATCGAGGGCCCTCACAATTACATGGTCATGGCCCTTGACTTGTGTGTGAAGTGGTCCTTAGTACCGAGCAAAACACAAACAAAACAAAACAAAACACAAAAAAAACTTATTAGTGACACTCATGGTGAGTTTCCATGTAGGCCGCTTGCCCACTAGATTCTAGATGATAGTGGGTTGGAGGTGTTCTTATGTAGATAAGCACAAGTTGTCCACTAGACTTCGATGCGCCCACTAAGGTATATGCCTTATTACAGAGGACTACATCTTGAGCTGTTTTTCCTATTTATGTACATTGGCATCTGGCATGAATTTGTTTTCACATGTAGAGGAACCATACAAAATTATGGCATAATTGGATTTGAATCGAATTTATCATTTTTAATTGGTTATGAAAATTCCAAGTATTTTGCTAGGGTATACTATAACAATTTTCAAAAGGTCTCATTTTAGACTCGAACAACTCCTGTCATAGAATCAAATAATGTCTACTTACCTCTAAGTTTATCTTTACACAATCGTCATGTGTCTTGGAACCTGATTACATGCTACACCCTAACCTCCATAATGTCACCCTTTGTAATGTCACTTCATGTCGTTTATCCCAAAACCCTAGAGAACGGATGTGCTTAGTTTAAATCTCCCTCCTTGTTGTCACATTTACCTCTCATATATCATGGGTTTTGACATTAAAATAATCTATCAAAGAATTCAAACCACACACTTGCACACATCACATTGTCATTGTTGCAATGTTGACTTTGTGTTATTCCATAATGTCACATGCTACACTATTTCTCTATTATCACACATCCGTGTTAACATTGCATACCTACTTAATTTAGCATGCACGTGGGTTGCCATAGGTGTGATATTAGGTAGGTTAGAGTGCACCTTGGTTCTAATTACCCTCACCAAGTAGTCCTATATCCAACAATCTAGCCAACCAATCATAGAAAAGGACTAGGAAGGAATTTTGTTGTCCTTGAAATCATCCTTACCTTGTCATATTTAGAGAGATTATGTTATTTATTTTCGGTACTTGCCTCTCCCATGCAAGTGCTTCTAAATTTCCTTCACGGAGATGGGCTCCACCTATCTCCAACACCTCCTCTCCCTCATTACTTCATTGCATTGGGAACCTTAGCGCCACTTCACATACAAGGTTGAAGGCCCCTGACCATGGCAATGTAAGAGCTCTCATTGGTCAAAAAGGCGGAGACCGTCCAAGTTCAATTCACACTAGGAGGTGAAGGCCTAAAGGCCCAAAGAAAAGTTCATGGATGAAAAGTCTACATGGAGTCCTACATGGCAGGTTGTGGATAAGGGTGCATGGTCTACCTCTTGGAGGTGGGCCTGACGCAAATTCCGGGAGACCATGACTTTTTAAATATATTTTCTAGCAAGACAGATTCCAAAACATATTCCAAGATAGATTCCAAGATAGACCAAGTAATTCTCTTAAATTGATAGAGTTTGAGACATATTATATTAAACCAAATCCTCCCCTCTGTTTCCGCCAACAAAATATGCAATGGTCCCCCAACATGGTCCATTCTCACTTCACACTATGCTTGAGGGCCCGTGACTACATAAAATGGCTTTCCCAACACCCATGGTACGGCATTTGGATGAGAGTCAAGGGTCCTCACCATTACAAGGTCACGGCTTTTGGCTCATGTGTGAAGTGGCCCTTAGGACCATACTTTTTAAGTTTGTTCCCTACAACTCAGCAAACGGGCACCCCCTCAATATCATGTCAGCATATCTTTAAGCAATTTTTAACCTACAAGTGCCAATCACCGAAGTATTGAAGACCGGGTTTAGGTGGTGGAGGTTAGTGTGTGGGCCCGGATTTGAGAAGATGAGAGTAGCTAGTTGGCACATATGAATCCTACCCCATCATATTTCGTCTACATTTGGGCGGGTTTGTCTAAATATTGTATTTAGGGTGAGTTTCCATGTAGGCCGCTGCCCACCAAATTCTAGTGGGAATAAGAACAAACTCGCCCAAATGTAGATGAAATATGGTGGGGTAGGGTTTGTATGTGACAACTCGCTACTTTCATGTTCTCAAATCCAGGCCCACCTACTAACCTCCTCCCTGGGAGTATATTGCAATCTCAATTAGTTCAAGAGGGGGAGGTAGGAAAAAGTGCCAATCAAAGTTGCAATGAAAGAATAATGCCATTTTATTAAAACAAAAACACATGTTCGGCTCAAAAAACCTCCTTATCCGACACATCATGCAACCCCCCCCCCACCGCAAGGTACAAGGGGACACACGTGAAGGAGTTGTTGGAGCTCCCACATGACCGTGGCCGGGGCGGCATCCTAAGCATGCGACTAGCGGATGGTGACCGGACCCAACAACAAGACCAACACCCCTTATGACATAATGATGTGGTGCGGAGGGACTAGTAAGGTAGAGATACCCTAAACCGTGAAAATAAGGTGATTCGCATTGAAGATATGGTCTTACAATCATGAGATAATTTTCCAAGATAGAAGAGAAGGATTCATGAAGAATGCAAGTTGTTTCATATTTTTATTTCATGTACAAAAAATTCTACAATTTTTCAAAGTGGAAAGTTTGTCAAACCCCCTACTCGTTCACTAGATTCTCCTTACACCGAACACGGTAATCCTCATTTCCACACATAACATCACCTAAACCGGTTAACTCGTGAGTACATTAAACATGACTAAATTTGGCTAAACTAACTGTACACGCATTGAAGTTGCCGGCCTTGCAATGATCGGTTTCATAAATGGCACTTCACTATTCTGACGGAAGTCTATTGCACGGGTAGAGGGTAGTTAACTGGTTTGGGTATTTCTACGTTAGTGTTGGAGGCTCCTGCAACTCACACTTCTCCACCCTTAGCAATGCCCTCACTAGCATCCTCCTCCAATCATTCACGCTCCAAATTCATCATGTGTGGACCGACATTGACACCACAAGCGTGTTGGAGAACATCAATGGACTCCTGCTCCTCGTCGTGATGCTCATGTGCAAATCCTTGAGACTTGAAGTGCCTCATGCTCAATACACCCGAAATGCGGTGTCAAAGAACACATTAGAAATGTCCTTCATTTCAATATCATGGGGATACATCATGATCTTCCCTAATGATGTGGCCCTCTTAACATTTGTAGCCGTGGACCGCAATGGAATCACCCATGTTGGATTTAGGTAGAATTGGCCACTCTTGCACATTTGAAACAAAACCCCGGGTAGAATGGCACCCAATTGCTTCTTCATACGAAAACGAGCCCATTGATGGGCCCTTTGCACTATGTTGTGATGTGAAAGACTCCTGCAATTGTTCAAATCCACCTTCCCAAACTTCACTTACTCCACTTTCCCGTTAGTCATGTCCTCCGCCGAAACATTATGTTGCACAAACTCAAAATGTTCCTCTCCATTGTCTTTCATGCAATACCCAACCATACCCTTGAAGTTATGCAATCCCTCATCCCTCAACCTCCTGCACGATACAACATGACCCATTGGAGGAGACTCATACCAACCCAAACAAACCTTGATTTTCTTCTTCAACATGGGAAGACTACTAAAATTGCCCTTCACAACCATTGGAAAATGTTTGTGAGTCAATGCACCACTACACTCCACGGAGCACAAACCCGCCATGCATTCATCCTCTATGAATTTCCTCGATTTCACAAGAAGTTTAATGTCAATAACCATACCTCCTGCTGCAATTGTAACAGATTCTTCGAAATACTTTAGAGAGGAATGAGTTCTCTCTTGAGCTTGAGAACGCGTGAGCTCATGCATCCTTGAAACCATGACAAAATTGGACCATGCACTTGAATTGCCACACACTCTATGTATTGTGTGAATTATGTGTATTGTATCGTTGACATCCATGCAATTAACTCCAATGACCATGTAAATAGGCCTTCACATGCAACTTGAAGTGGACCTCCACATGGAGTTCACTACAACTTAACCTATCGCGTACCTTTCTGTGTGGAGTGCCCGAAACACCATGGGCACAAGGGGGACCCCGGAGTGACACCCGGGACTTGTGGCGCCATTGGTGAGAGGGCCCAAGTGATCCTAGTGTGGGTGAGGGCCCCGGGCGTTGGGAACGCCTCCCACCCACGGAGACTAGGAGGCACAAGGGTAAGGCCATAAGCTATGCATAACTTATGGCATGCCAATTCTAGAATGCTCAAGAACACCTCAATCGGAGATGTGAGCTAGGAGATATGGCAATTTGAGTGGGGCACTGTCCTGGGATGGCGCCCTGACACAGCAGTGGCCGGGAGTGGCTCCCGGGACTGCGAAGCTTTGAACATGCATAACTTCCTCAATACTTCCCCGAATGGGGCAAGTGAGTAGTCTATCGGCATCTACGTGAAGCGTAGATGACGATGGAGTGGTTGATTATTAGTATCAAAGATCATATGAGGAAGTTATGGGGTTCTGAAGCTGCTGGGGGTTTCCAGCCCCAGCGGCTAAGGGAAAATGTCTACTTGGCCCCAAGTGTTGGAAGAGAGACAAAAGGTTACTTGACGGTGGGGTAGGGCCCTGCCTAGAGTCCTAAAGGCTTATATGAGTGAGGTGGTGTGGCCGAACCCACCCGAGGCCGAACGGCATGGCCTCCATGGGCATGGGCCCAATGTGAAGGCATAGTTGCCTAGTATGGCTCGGGTTGTTGTAGTGTTGCTCCGGCAACGCGATGATCAACATAAGATTGGACTTCCATGGATGGAAGTCCACATCTAAGAATTGGTTACCGATTAAGGGGTGAGTCCCGAATGAAAGAGTAGGAGGGTTGGTCCCCCTTCCTATGAACTAAGAGGTCCGCGGTATTGGGAGCTAACCACTCGCATGGTGGAATGCGAAGGGTTAGCGCTTGTAATCCTTGCTAGAGTTGGAAAAATAACCAAGATAGTTAAGGGGAGCTAGCAAGGGTTGCAACATAACCTCTGACAACATGCAACTCGCCAACACCCTTACACCCATCGCTAGGTGGATCCCACCTAATAACTACCACAAAAATCAAAACCCTCACCTGCTAGCCAATCAGGGTTGGCCATTTTATTTATTCTTGCTGCCCCCCCCCCCCAAAACCAATACCCCCACACAAAGCTTATATATCTAGGTTAAAACCTCCTCATCCTAAAACCGGTCTTCTATCCTTTGGTGACCGGCACTAGTAGGTTTACCAAAAAAAATGCTTGAATGACTCATGAAAATCTAGCAACGTGTGTCCATGGCCGTCCACATTCTAGTAGGCCACCAGAATGTGGTTGGTTGACAACTTGTGCTTACCTACATGCAAACACCTCCAACCCACTATTATCTAGAATCTAGTGGGCGAGCAACCTACATGGAAACCCACCCTTACAAATGACCAGTGTGAGACCTGGAGCAACTCAACTTAGGGCCACTTCACACACGAGAGTGAGGGCCTGTGACCATTGCACTCCAAACACTCTCATTGGTGGAAAAAACGGAGTTGGTCCAAGTTAGCTTCACACTATTCTTGATGGACCAATAGAGTAAGTGAATGCAAGATGGATGTAAAGTCTACATGGGTTTCCGCATGGCATCAAATGGATCATGTTTCATGGTCACTTGGATTATTTTCAAAAACCACCTCTTGGAGGTTGGCCTAACACAAAACCGGGAGATCATAGCACTTTGAAATCTCATAACCATTGATTTATTCTATTTTAACATGTGTGAGGACCTGCACGAAGAGAAATTCGTTGAAATAACATTTGGTTGAGGGCCCGGTGACATATGACTTCACACTACACTTGAGGGGCCGTGACCACACGACATGGCTTTGGAGGTGTCTTGGGATGGCCTTTGGACACTTTCTTTTGGCCTCTCACCACTTCATGGTCACGGCTCTTGGCTCATGTGTGAAGTAGCCATTACATAAAACTTTTGGCGGACCCTCTCTTGACAAGTCTAGGACAAATTATAGCAGTTTATGGGTATTGTTTGCCTGGTGTGTTGTCGTGGGTAGCCAATGTTCAAGATTGAAGCCCTCATATGAATTTCATTTTGAAAGGCTCTCAAATTTCAACCCTTCAGTTGAAGGGCTGCTTCAAATCCAAGACGTCAATCCAAGAATATAGAAATGAAATACAAAACTCATATTAAACTTGTGCATGAATTATATGGTACATGTTTCCAGTACAATGTGAAGAATAAAGAATCAACCATCTAACTCCACTTCTTGTAGTGACAATGCCCTACGCTTGTTGGTTCTTGTGGCGGGCATATTATATTAAGGACTTCAAGTGACGTCTTCATTTTCAATTTGGGATTGCGTTTCGAAAGATTGTTTTGAGAGAGGTATATTTTGAAGGGCCAAATTGTGTTTGAAGGGCATTGAAGACTTCAATCTTGAACACTGTGGGTGGCAGCAATTATATATGGGACCTCGGCTACACATATCGTAGATGCCGAAACTCCTCATATTTGGTAGACTTGTGGTGAGGATGCAGACTTCGTCACTCACGACACCTCCCTAATTGTAGCCTCCCCCTAAATTTGGCGGCACCAAGTCCCAACAAACTTTATTGATATATCATCAGCTCGGAACGTTATCTTATTTCGTCTTCCAATTCCCTAAACACCGGGCTTGTGTCTTGCTCTTTTGAGCCGGGCCCCACCAATCGTACGGAGGTAAAAGGAGCCTATACTAATATTGTATCTAGTGTCATATGGCCACTTGGCAATTTTTCTAAGGACACATCTTATTACAAACAATGTCATCCCAACTCATTATAGTTCATCCACTTTTGGTATTTTCTACATTCTAACATTTATGTAATGAAATTTTGCCATGGATGATTGAAATTTGGATGAAATATCACTTAGCAATGACAATAATTGCAACATTGGAAATCTATAATGCCCAAATAATGTTAGGTTTACATTTAGTGTTGGTGACACTACACGGCGGTTTACAATTAGTATCAAGCAAGACAAATATAGTTGGTGACACTAAATACCATATTTAGTGTAGTAAAACCCTCTCCCCCCCCTTTCCTCCACATGAATGTTCATAATACCCATAACACCGGAGAGAGAGTACATCTCATCCATCCATCATAACAACTTTGACCCCCTTATAGAACTAATAATTAAGGAAAATTGGACTAAGTCCAAATCCATAATTAAAACATGTTGAATTCTATCATAGGATGCTACGATAGGTTTGTATGATAGGACCCTCCGTTCGAATATGCATAATTGAGTATGATAGTCTTATAGCATACATTTTTTTACTAATTTTTCTATTCAACATTTAATTATATATATTGAACATCAATATTTTTTATCATATTATAATAGCTTAACATTCAAATAATCACCAAGAATTCACAAATCTCCCGTGTAATTTGGGTACATGAGAAGTGTATCGACAAATCTGCGGATAAAGTTGAAGCAACCTAAAAGTCAATATTTTGAAAACATGTCCAGATTTACCTGAATACAAGTTATATGTTTGTTGCCGATATGTTTCAAAATGACCTTGAGTAGACTAATTTGGGGTCTTTAAAGCTAATTTTGATGTTAAATTAACTACAAAAATGTAACCTCCATGTTGCATGCTATTTCAGGGCTTTTATGTTAGATGAATGAGAGGTGCGCTCATAAGAAATAATTCCCTCTCTCTTATAAATCCTACCAAGGGGGGGGGTGGGAGGGTGAAAACATTGATTACTAGTGTAGAGTTGCCAAAAAATTATTTTTAGCTTAACCTTTAACAACCTAGAGCATATTTATGGATTCATTAAATCATCTAAAAAGTAAGCTTTCTAGAGCTCAATTTTTGTTGTACCTAAAAGAAAAGTTGTTGCTAATGATTTTAAGATCGCATCAATATGGTAGCAATATTTAGTAATTTTCATGATTTGTTAGTAAATGATTTAGAGTCATTCAAATTCAAGAAATTGTGATAAATATATGCAAAAAATTATACTCCAAACTTTCAAGATTATATTGATGAAAAGATATACACTTTGAGGTAAGAAAAAGGAGTCCACATAAATTTGGCGATTTTCAAAAAAGAAGAAGTATGAAGTTATTATATGTAGTAATGTATCAACAGAAGGAAGAGTTAGTTCATTCTTGACTTCAAAAATCTCTTGCAAACAACCATCTTTTCATACTAAAAGGGGATCATCGCCATTGACAAGAAATTTTCATGAGGAACACAATGATACCCATTATGACCTTCCTAGGACCTTCCTTTTGGATAAAATTTTCTTCAAGAGTCATTCATAAGCCCAAAACAGGCAGCTTCTCAGGAAGTTAGGGGTTAATTAACCTTTAAATTGGAGTATTGGGGACTTTGAATTATTTGAGTGAGCTTAAATTGGGATGAATCGGCAAATCAACTTATAGGAGCACGGTTTCAAATTTATCGCATTAGAAGGTGTTACGAAAACCCCCTCCCTCCCTCTCAAGAGTTGTAGTTAATTCATCTTAATCAGGTCCCACTATAAAGTGTTTTTTTTAAATACTAATCAAATGGCAATATTCCATTGATAAGAAACATAGTACACTTCATAGTTCACTGATCCTAAGTCATGCTTGAAAGAGGGCAAGGAGGAAAAATCCATGTGAAGACTAAACCGTGTGTATAGATTAACAATTAGCAAACCGTTGTTTGAAGTAACCATGAACCAAAGGCACTAGCCACAATGGCAAGAAATCAACAATCCCCCACGACATGGTTGTAAGGCACAAATTCAACATAGGTGCAATGACAAACACCACCCGACCAACAAATTGCAGCTCCTATCCCCTCCATTAGCCAAAGGTCATGGCAACCAAGTGACTTTTTGTTTTTCTTTCATTGCAGTGCTAGTGGTCCATCCTCTTGTACATTCAAGGTGGCCATGGCATATTTCTCAATAAAATCAAATTTTACTTGGAATTGGTTTGTTAAATATATTCATAAAATTGTTATTGCATGGAATGTGGAATTGGAAATATGATAGAGAAGGGTTTGTTATAAGCTTGAGAAGATTGCTTTGATTATTGCAGTATTTAACCATTTAGAGAAGTATAGGGATGATTTAAAACCACCTTAGAACCTTACATATAACAACGAATTACCCTAGTGCATATTGAGATGCTACACACTTTGCACATGAGACATGGGATATGTTAGCTTACATGATATGGTTCACTACCGACATCCCCATGCCCCTAGCCAATGCCAACTTTGTCCTATGAACATCACCATTTCCATTTCAAGATTATGTGAGCCCTTGATGGCTTTGTCAAGATATCATTGAAACTTGGCACCATGCTTTACCAAAAGTGTGGATATACCACACCCAAACACTTTGTTGTAGCAAAACAATGGAGAAGGCCCATAGAAGGTAGCAAACAAACATGCAAAGAGAGGATGAGTTGAGGATGCAACGTGTCATGTGTAAAGAGTAACCCAACTGAATAAACTCACATAATGCATATTTAACTTCAAAGGGCATGCATAATCCATACTAAGAAAACAAATTACAAGTCGAGAAACACCAGTTATTTATTATAAAGATATTTTCAAAAATGTGAAACTATCATGACCAAGCAACAAGTTGAACATGGAAGGATTGCATGATAATTTCATGATGAGAGAGGTATTGTTCACAAAACTTATGGCAATTGATAGGCAAACGCCATAAAAGGACTACAACATTATCACCTATCAATATATTGGTAGTTTCAATAGTATAGTACTAGATGGAGAAACCAAAGGTAAAACCAAACAAGGCCAAGAAGCCACATTAAAGAAGATATTAAACATTATGGGACTTTAGGATGATTTTGGGACTTCTGGGATGTATGTGGGGAACTCATTGGGAACTCATTGGGAACTCGTGGACACTTTGGATGGACCTGCCCATGCGAGACAAATACTCTTTGCTTCCAATGGACTTTTGCATAGACTGTCACACAACATGAGGTTTGCACCCACAATCCTCTTCATTGAAACACCAATTCTATGCTAGGAGGCATCCACTCGATTGAATATTGTGCTATAAATGCATGTAACATGCCATAACTTAAATTACTCTACATTTGTGCCTTGGCTTTCGCAAATTGTGGAGAACTGTTTGGCCATGGACTCAAAGATGTTTGGCAAGTGAGGTTTGATTTCCCGAGATTGCTCCCATGTAACTTTCTCCATGTAAGCCAAGTCCGGTATTTTGCTCCCAAGATAGGCTTTTTGCTGAGAGTCAAAGCCAATGTGTTCTGCCGCTAACACCAACATACAAAGGCGGTGTATGCGATCGCCGAGCAAAAGAGTGCCCGTATATCTCTGTAGAGCAGTTGTCATGGTCCTCTATAGTCCCATAAACTCGCGCGTTACGTCATGGATCTGCGATGCTAAGTAGTAAAACTCGTAATCAATGGTACGCTCCCCCATTGTGGGTTCCACTGGGTCTCCTTCATCATTCTGTGGATCGGCAATATGACAGGCTTCCAACAATGGTGTGATTGGGAGGTTCTCATCTGTGTTGTCATAGACATGGTTCAACATGTCTTCTGAATCACGGCGGAGTAAGTCATCTAAATGGGGCTTGATTGCTTGCGTAGCTTCCCACATATCGTTCTCTATTAAGTGCAACTCTGGGAGACGTTGTTGGAGTGCCTCCACTTGTGGGATGGTGAGCCCTATATCGGCACTGTATACCACCAATCTCCCAAGCATGTGTGCATCCATTCCAACCAAGCGGCATCCTTTATATCTATCTAAAGCAATGGTCATAAATGATTGTAGTTGCATGAACCGTTCCATGCACACATCAATATCTGAAGCTAAGTTGTTAAACTCGTCGTCCATACTCCTCCTTTCCATTGGGAGGCCTAACGGGCGTTCTAGTTCAGCTGTTTGCATTCTCGCAATCACCTCCCCGAACCCAGTTGGCTGGGGAGCTGGGGGGGAACTGGCCGGGTTGGGAGGGGCATCCTGACACGGCATTGAATAGTACGAACAAGTGTGAATAACGCTTCAACATGTAAGGTACAGATACCTATAACCGAA
This sequence comes from Polytrichum formosum, assembly GCA_964035585.1. Taxonomy (NCBI): domain Eukaryota; kingdom Viridiplantae; phylum Streptophyta; class Polytrichopsida; order Polytrichales; family Polytrichaceae; genus Polytrichum; species Polytrichum formosum. Next base: position 42,408,026 of record OZ037938.1, on the reverse strand, counting down.
AACTTAAGCATTTCAGCATAGCATATCTTGGAATATCAAGGAGGAGTTATTTTTGTGCGTAGGAAAATAAGGTTCATGAATAATGACCTTTTTTTCAAAATTGATTGTGTAAAATTTCTTTGTGCGAAAGTCGGTCAGAGCCCATAACCAACACATAGCTTCACACATGACCGACAATATCTATGGGAAACAACTTCCCCTCCACAGAGTCATATTGTCCTCGCGCTTTATATATATTCATAACGACTTCTAGTAAAGCCATGCGCATTTATGAGCTACTCTACTTGTCGGTGATGGGATCGTTATCGGTTATAGGGTGTCTATACCTTAAGGGCGGATTTACATGGTGCACACATGGGTTGTTCATGTGGGAGTGTGCATGCAAGACAAAGGCGCCCTACGCGTTGTGTCCAGCCACATAAGAGTTTGGGCAGGACAAATAGGTTAAATGAAGGGGCAGCTTCCCATGAAGCAGTTATGCAAGACATAACGAAAACATTCACATGGAGCTTCCGCCGTATCGTTTATGCACTACATGTTCCACCCATACATGGGGGAGTGCTCGATGATGGATTTACGAAGGACAAGCAAGAACCATACATCGGGTGCAAACAAGCAAGTGGATATGGTAAGCAAAATGAGAGCATGGTTGACATGTGAACCGACTTGATATAAGACAATGCGTTGGGTATTGGGAGTGTCTGGCCACTTTTATATATTGAGTGTTGCCCTAAATTTTGTGTACACATATGAATGCCCGCACAATTGGTCACGGGATTGTTTAACTTCTAGCATATTTAGGGTACAGACAAATCATCTGTCCATCACATTGATTGTGGTGTTTTGGGCCTTCCAAGGGGAGGCTAACCGTTTGCGGACCGTGCTCTGTGTGTGTCCGAGGTCAGCCAACCCCGCATGCAATAGATTGACGCCTCTTGAATTAGGACCTCTTGACTCAATAAGCTCTATTTGATGCTCGCGGGTGCAAGGTGGTCCCAATGGTTTCATATTGAAGTCAGCACCTTGCGCGTTCAAAAGAATCGTTGGCACTGTGGTCGTGATAGGTTGTGGGTTGGCGAGTTTTGCCAATGCTCGCCAATCCCGCACGTAACATGTGAACACCCCTTGAGTTAGGGCCTCTTGATTCAATGAGGGAGATTTGGTGGTCGTGTGTAGAGATAGAGCGCAGGACGGGCAATGTTTCACAAGGGGATGCACAATCTTCCACTGCGGGTTCCATATTGAGATCAACACCCTGCACGGTGACAAAGTGACACGCATTTATTTGGCTTATTAATTTACATACACTCGTGCATACATATACACTCATGCATACATATACACTCATACACACATATACACCCATACATATATATGTTTGCAACTTATCATGATTTCATAACTCGCATATGCGGTAGCAACTGAACCAAAATTGCGTACACATGCACGTTCAAGCGAGTCTGGATTTATACAGATTCAAGTATACTTATGCTAATGACCCTGAATTGGTAATGAAATGTGTGTTTGATATTACAATAACCTTTACACAATAACGTTGTCGAAACAATAAATGACACAATAATAATAAATGACACAATAATAAATTACCAGAGTTGATCCATTAGTCCATTGCACATGGTGCAAGTTGTTCTTCACTGGTGAAACCTCCATTGGGTTCCGCGACTCTGAAACTTGTTTCGCCTCTATTGGACCGCGTGAGAGCCCCAAAGTGGGGCACGCAAAAGCTGATGGCGTGGAATTGGATGGTGTGTACCCAGCAGGAGGAAGCTGAAGATACCATAAAATACAATGTTACTAGACATACAATCCTACTTATTTCTTTGCTACTTCTATTCGATCGATTTGCAACTTTTCTACAATTTCCGAGTCGGTTTCTTCGAGCCCATTGGATTTCAAAACTGCCACCTTGACTGCATCGTTATGCCGTATAGGTTGTTGCCCAAATCTACGGCTGACCACAAAGTCGCGTGCGTCAGACATTGGTGAGTAGAACAATGATTGAAAGTAAGGAAGGAGGACCTTTCTCATGTCTGCGTCTTGCACCCGATTGGATGTGAATGGGTTGGGAAAGATACCACACTCGTCCGGATTGCAAATAGATTTGTAAGGGCAATCGTCTACTAGAATGGTGTTGGAGGGTGCAGCTGTGATCCTTCCAGAATCGAAGGATATAGGCGGCCACCAAAACTTGTTGAGTAAACTTTTCAAAAACAAAGGAGCTTCAGGCTTCAAAGGGTTCATGACGACATTGTTCCACATGTCCTTGAACAAGGTGCAATCCTCTTGGCCAAGTACTAATGCGGGTTTTGGGCCCCCGGCAAATAGATACTCCACCACAAGGTCTACAGTGGATTTTTTCATGGATGACCATATGCAAACATGGAACATGGAGGACATCCGCAACCAAAACGCCTTGTATCCCAGTCTAGGTAGGACAACCTTGGGCCCTACCAAGGCCGGAGGTTTGTCCGGTGCTTTATCGTAAGTTATCCAAGTGGGCACAATCACCATACCCGGGTTACGTCGGGAACAGTGGCAAAATATGCCGTTTAAATCGAACACCACAATGAACCTTCGACTGGGTGTAGCAGTAGGCGCCTGCCGACATGAACCCACTGTGAGCTTCTGACATGTGCTACATATAAATTAAACATAGAATGACCTCGCAAACCTAGGCATGATGGACTAGACCATTAAGTAGTTCATTGTGTAGTCCTCCAAACCACGTGTGGTATGGGCGAACTCGAACGACAGGGAGAAATGGGCCACGATCAATACCTCGTACTGTATTGGATTGAATTCCCATCGCTCAGAGTACCCTAGGGAAGGATCTTCGGGATACTTAGACATTAGTCTTTTAGCACACGTGATTCCCATCTCCCTTGTGAAAACTTGGCAAGGTCTATTGATCTTTGGGTATGTGTCATCGTAAACAAATAGCTTATCATAGATGACGTCTTTTGGTAGAGGCGCATCCAAAGGCGCTATCGAATGTTGTGGAGCCTGAACCCAAAACTACGCGATTTTAAATAAATGGGGAGGTGAAAAGGTCGAAATAGGCATATGTCAATCGAAACTAACGTGCCTTTTAATGAATGCATTGGATGGAATAAACTTACTTTGACATGTGAAGGCACCACTTTTACAAGCTCGGCACGCCGTCTCTGATCGTCTTGGTTGTTGTGCGTCGTCCGGAAATCTTGGCAACCAACGTTGTTGAATACTGGATGGGGATCCTTCTCGCCTTGTGGCCAACGTGTCAAATACCTCCTAACTGCTTGTGGAGCATTTATGGTGGCTTCTGGATTCAACGAGTCCAATGGGATAACATTGACAGCACTCGTCGATGCCGTCGCATGCGACTGTGGCTTTGTTTGAGGGCACTCCACGGGTGGAGTTGAAGCCTCTTCGTTGGCAACATCATCCACACCTTGCGGCGATAGCTGGACAACCTCCAAAGGTGAGGGCTCAAGTGGAGGCTGCGTAGAATGTGGCACTTGGATAACTTCTTGAATGATGTCACTAATTGTAGAATTTGCCACTTGTTTGATGCCAGTCGGCGAGAGTGCCATACGCGGCGATGGAACCTGGGCTTCCACATGTTCTGGCGGTGACGGGGCCATGGGTGGAGCGCGGGTGACCACCGCTGCATCCGACGTGTGTATGGGAACCACAATAGGCAAGGGGTTGATGTGCTCGTCGTCGATTGGGGTAAGTGACGTTTGAATAGACAAAATTGCAGTGTGTGATGCATCCACTCGTTCTGGGTTGTGCAGGCAAGCCTGTGAATTGCAAGACATCATTAAGGACAATTGAATGCAAACTAGAAAGTACATGTGCTAGACAAAGGAATCCACTTTATTTATAATAAATGGTCGAACATATTGCATCTCCTCCCCACAAGGGAGGAGTTCCGGGAAATCAACACCCCTAACTCTATTTATTCTACTCGTCCTAGTCCACTTTTAGCTTCAAGATGCCGCGCCATCACCGACCTGGATCAAACATCCAGGTGGAGATTCAGTCACTTGAACAGAAAAACTTGCATACTGAAATGTTCACGGGGATCGAATACTTACATTGACCTTGGCCTTGTCGGAGGTGTCCATGGTTGTCGGTGCTGCATCCACGCAGGAGACATCCACTGCTTGCACGCCAACTGGGAGCGATGCGCCCACCTGATCGTTCACCCTTTCGGGCTCGGCTGCACCGACTGTAACATCCATTGTGGGTGTTGGTGTCGGCACTTGCTGAGGGGGGTTATTTTTTGCTAGGCCCAACGCTTCTTGGAGCAAGCCCGACAACATGTTGGGCAGTGTGCTTCTCAAGATCCCCACAATCTTGTCTTCCAATACAAACTCCGCTATCACAAGCTCTGGAACCCGAGAAATATGTCTTTTCGTATGCCAGTCCTTGTGCTTGCCTCGCTTGGAGGCCTTGGATTTTGGGGCACTGGGCGGTGGCAGTTCTTCTTCGCTCTCAGATACAAGTGACGCCGTGGGAGGCCGGGAGGTGGTTGCCACTTCGGGTGTGAGCTCAGCCGCATCACCTTCGGCCTCCTCTTCAACACGAGCCTGCTCATCTTCTCCTTGAGCCACCTCTCGTTCTTCTTGTGCTCCCTCGCAAGCCCCTTCTTGTGCGTCGTCAAGGCCCCCCTCGAGCTCCCCCTCGAGCGTTCCCTCAAACTCCTCCTCATGGTCCGAGTCCTCGGCATCTTGCTCTTCATTGGCATATCCCTCGTGATCCTCGTCGCGATACTGGTCTTCGGCCGGTTCACCTTCCGCTAGAGAGGTGACATGCTCGTCCTCTTCAAATTCCAGGACCCTGCCGCGCACAGGTGAAGCGGCAGACTGTGGTTGTGGCGATTGTGTGTGAATGGATTCGCATTCATCCGATTGCGTATCCATATGGGCGCTTTCCCCTCTACTGGAGGCCTCGTCTGTATCCTGTTCACTAGGCGCCTCTTTGTCGTCGTCGTCATATTCGGGCTCCTCATACTCGCCCTCGGATTCGTCTCTATCAACGTCCATGGCGTCGATGTCCAAACCGGGTGACGGATCTCGCGAGACATCCTCCAGCAACAGTGCAGGGGGTGCTTCTTGCTGAGGTTGAGGGTGGTCATCTCTATCACCTGCAGCTTCATGGTCTTCTTGGTCATCTTGAAAGTCCACAGCTCGAAGTCGCCGAACGTGATCTACCTTCTCGGGAAGCGTGTGCATGAAGCTAGAGTCCATGCACGAGAACACATGCTGTTCGTTCATCTGCATATATGAACAATATCATAATAGATAAACAAGCCTGCGAATAAAAGCAAGGTTGCGGATGTTGTATGGACTCACCAATGCGGCAACAATAGGCTTCAACCCGTCGAATAGATTTATCACAACTCCTCCCGAGCTTCCAAGGTTGCTGAGAAACGAGTTGTAAACCTCCATTTGCAACTCGCCTCTGTTCGCTTCGTATGAAAGCTCCGACCACTCCTTCGGGTTCACATTGTAACGCCGAGTTACAGGCGCTATCATGGGACATCGAAACTGCTTGTGACGCGGGAGGATATTTCGGCAAGTGAGGAAGTCCACATAAAAAAGAGGGGTAGTCCTCAGCCAATCTACTTCCTTGTTGAAGGTTTGATCCTCAGCGTGACAGGGTAGATAAACTGACGGAACGTTCAGAAACGTCCCCGGGTGCTTGCGAATCAAGGCGGAGATGAACTCTTCAGCCGCGGGGTGGTTGCGCAAATCGGACACAATCATCCAAGCAGGGATTTTCTTGAGGCCCGGGGACCAGACCGCATCCGCAACATACTTCACCAAGGACTCGACCACCGAAGATGACACTGGCTGTTCGACACACCCCGGGATAAATCTAAAGTCGATGAAGCCCCCTATAATGGTGAACTTCGAGAGCCATTCAGTGTCGACCTTGTCCTGATTAGGGATCACCAACTTCCGCTTCAGAGGATTATAATCTACATATCTAGTGATCACTTGTCCTTGACTCTCTTCTACCGGTGTTTGCAGCCACTCTTGCAACAAACGCAAGCATGCCGGGGTAGGGTCCAGTTTTTTGTAGTTCGGCAACCGCTTCTTATTCAGCCAACCATCACCTGCAACCTGATAAAGCTTCACCCACTTGGCCTTTGTGATGCCATGGTCCCTCTTGAATTTGTCCCAAACAGATCTATTAAGGCATTCATTGTCCTCCGAGTCCTTTCCCCAAATGCCAAGATCGTTTGGGTCGTTTGCTGACAACTCTTGCAGAAGAATATTCTTCCACTTCCTAAAATTACACCACGACTTCAAGGTCGTGACATCGTGGTTCTTCGTGGCTCGGAGAGAGACTCTAGGAACCTCTTCGCCAGGCCTCACCTCGAGGATACGTCTCGCACACAGAAGATAGTCGGGCCGTGTTAGGCCTGCCATCACCCTGAAAGTTTCCCTGGTCAATGGCTTACAAACATACGGCTTCTCCTCGAATGGTGTTGCCGATTTTTTCTTCTCGTGGCGGGCTCGTTGTTTCTATTGCGCGTCCAGGTATTCTTCTAAATAGGTAGAGCCTGGTTTGTCCGGGTTAATAAGGGTCCCTCTCTCGTGTCCTTGAAATACCTTCTTCCACATCCTCGAGGTCTCATCATCTGCCATGATGAGTGCCAGCTCGGCATTAAGGTCGTTGTGGGTGATCCCTCTAGCAATGGCGGTAAATGAAGCCTCCATGCTTGTCGTGAAATTCTGCAATGGAGAAGTGTTAGAACACAAATTGAAGTAACTTTGAATGGAGGGTGGAGGTGAGGGAACTTCCTCTCGGCCGAGAGGAAGTTCCATCAAATCCTCCCATCCCTCAATCAAGGCTCAAGGGATTGAGGGAGGTGAGGGAACTTCCTCTCGGCCGAGAGGAAGTTTCCTCACATCTCCCAATCCCTTGAGCCTTGATTGAGGGAGGGGAGAGTGGAGTCTGCATGTGGGAGTGCGAAAATAAAAGTTGGAGTGGGAGTGGGTGTATGAAAACTTACTCTCCATGCCTCCTTCATTTTGGGGTCTATAGTTGTCCCCACAGCGTTGATCCGTTGTTTTGAGGGCCTCCCTAGTTTCACCCACACCCTACGACAGTACATAATCTGTGTTGTCCAAGTAGGAGTGAACTTGTTGAAAGAATTAGAGTTGTTTAGAGTATAGGAAAGACGAACTGTCATGCTTGGATCATCGGTCCAAACAATCGTACAAGGCCAAATCTTCAATTTATCCTTCAGTGATTGATCTGTATCTTTGTGCCCTATAATCTGCCTCGATGCAGCCACGCTGTGTTGACCGTTGATGATCACAAAATTGCCGTCCTTGATGTCGTCCCAAGTCATTCCTTCTCTCCATGTCTCACCCTTATTGAGTTTTGGCATGAGACATAGATTGTGATGGGGCCACGCTGGTGGGGTCTGTATAAGGTAGTTCTTCATGAGAGCTACTCCGGCATCATCCAGTGGGCGAGTAACCTGATACGACTTTGCGCTCAGCATTTTCTTGATATGGACATGGAAAACTTTCTCGATACCGAAAGGATATAGGTGTCCAAATAATTGGACGAATTTCTTGCGGTCTGCTGCAGCTTCCTCCAGACTTGGTTCCTCGCCATGCGCGATGACTCTGCCCCTCTCTGTTGCGGTGAGCACTAGTGGAGTTTCTTCCGATGCATCCGCAGCCTTCGCCTTCTTGGGTTTTGTCCTCCGCTCCTCATCAGTAGTCCTCTTTGAGGCCGGAGGTTTCCTTGCACCTGATGTCTCTTGGGGATGGCTCTGCATAATTGGCGTCGCGTTTGTAGGCGTCGCCAAGGGAACGAGTTCACCAGAAGCCTTCTTGGGCTTCTTCGCCACCTTTCTTGTTCCTTCAACATCTTGATCGCCGGGTTTCTGCTTCTTGTGTTTCTTCTTCTTACTCCCCTCATCATCAGTCCTAGATTTCAGAAGTGTCTTCGCTTGTTTCTTCTTTTGCTTCCTCAGAGCCTCCCTTTTGTTTGCCTCTCTCGAATTGATATCACCTATTGCTTCAAGAAGGAAGTTAATTGCCTTCTTCGATACACCGGAGACCATCACTCTCTCCATCTCTTCTTTGTCCGCAGGAGGAAGCATCTGGATTATTTGGGTGAATGGCTCCAGGTGAAATCTATGTTTTTTGCAGTCGATGGACAAAGTGCGTTCTTCGAGTCCTTCGAGCACCGATACATTAAGCTAGTCGCGATCGCCAACCGATGCCAGGGTTATTGCGTTTCCTGGGTTTGGAATCCAATTTTTGTCTATCTTGTATGCAAAGGTTAGTTTTAACGGAGATTCCTTGTCCCTCCTGTGTACCTGAAGTGACCAGTGTTTCAAGTGAGTGTCTTTTAATTCCCAATAGACACCCGTCTGCCCTATTTCCATTTTCCCAACAAGGTCTGTCCATAGCACTTCCTTGTCCATGTCACCTGCAAGACAAATTGAAATGGTTAGTATTTGTGGAATAAAGCAAGCTTGAGAGAGCTTGCACCTTGAGGCTATCGCATATGTTGATAGATAGGGTTTACATAATGTGAGGGATGAGTGTGCTGTCATGGTGATAGGGGTGGATTGAAGGCTAGGGAGACGTCAGTGGGGGAGTGAGGGTTAGGAGAGGGCCAATAAGATGAGTGTGCAAGGGAAAACTTCCTCTCGGTTGAGAGGAAGTTTCCCCTTTCCTGCTGTCATGGTGATAGGGGTTTGTCATCGAATACCTAACCCACATCATTCTAAATTGAAGGAAACTAGAAAAAAAAGACATGCATCCATTCCTCCATATTGGATTTACTAACATAATATAGACTAATTACCTTACCACACAGTCCACCTACCACAAGTAGACATTAAACCAGCCCCCACGCTCCCCATGAGTAGGGATTGATGAACAAACATCACATATCAGTTGTAAAAAACAATGACACTTTTTTTTTAATCTTTTTCTTGAAGTGGAACTTGTACCTTGCAAAGAGGGTTGCCTTCAAGGCAAAGGAGTCGCAACTCGCGAAACTGTCTGAGATAACGAACCTGCCATTTTCCAACCACAGTTCACCAAAATCGATTAATAATGTATGAACACGTTTGCTTACCACAGTAATTTTAGTCTCAAGCTCCAACAAAAACTTCTCAATTAAGCATTCACCACAACACATACTCAAGATTGTCGGTAATTACACATGTTGGTTCCAAGTATCCAGTTCTTTGTAATGTGATCATCAATGAGTTTGATTTGAAACGTGCTTCTGCCTGGTGCAAGGATGACGATATTGATAGAGAAATGACTCGAAGAATTGACATCTTTGAATATTTAAAAAAGGATTGAAGGCTAGGGAGACGTCAGTGGGGGAGTGAGGGTTAGTAGAGGGCTAATAAGATGAGAGCGCAGGGGAAAACTTCCTCTCGAGCGAGAGGAAGTTTTCCCTCTCCTCAAGTGTATATGTGAGGGTGGGGAGGGGCTCTTAAAATGCGAACCAGCAGGGGAAAACTTCCTCTCGAGCGAGAGGAATTTTTCCCTCTCCTCAAGTGTGTGTGTGAGGGTGGGGAGGGGCCCTTAAAATGCGAACCAGCAGGGGAAAACTTCCTCTCGCCCAAGAGGAAGTTTTCCCTCCCATCCTGGTGCTTGTGAGGGAGGGTTTGTGTGAGGGAAAAGTTCTCCACACAATTTGGATGTATTGTGCGATCCACAATGTTCAGTTTTGCAACACTATGTGACACTATTTTGAGTTTTGTAACACTTTCGTTGAGTTGAATCAAACATTAAATACCGACTGTGAATTCATGCAAGAGACTAGTTGTGTTTACAAAATTGTCATACGTATTTGTCAACCATTCTGCATGTTCTTTTCCTATTGATAAGTGTTGCCGGATATGCAATTGATATCAATGCACATGCCAAAACATAACTATTGTGTCAATGTCACTATCAGACTGCAATGTCTCAATTTCTACTTTGAAACTGTAATACACCCATCATGGCGCCCACACAGAGCCTCTTCAGTACCAGTCTAGTTCTCCCTTGCTACCAATGTATCCATAATCTCATGGCAATATGATGATGAATCTATGATGGAAATTGATGACTCCCAATTGAGTTTCTTGCAATAAGATGTGATGTTTCAATGAGACTGCATGATTATCACACAAACAATTAACGCAGAAGAAAGACAAACTTTGGAACTAGTTCGGCAACAGCAAATACAATATAATCACTGGAGATTGAAAAGAAGAACATTTGCTTAGTTTAGTTTTTAGGGTTTAGGGTTTACATTGATGAATGCCACTACAGCTATAATTGCTACATTGATATTCAGCAAGATCCACCATTATTTGAGGAAGTTGAGGAACAGAACATTGAAGATACTATGTTTACTTATTCCGATATGAGGGAGTAAGATGCATTCAAAGGTAACTAAATAACCACCTTATATCCCAGTTCTCACTGTATCTGCAGAAAGTGCACTCTCGCTATTGCAAGCAGACTATGCAATCAGCATCGCCTCCCAAAGTTTACAGAAACCACCTACCACCCAAGAAAATCTTTTACTAAGGACAGAGGGTTAGTGTGAAAATAGTCTTTGGCACAAAAGAACAGTTGTGTTCAACACATCTCATTGCAGCTTACTTGAGTTCAGCTGATTTAAAAGATCAAATTAGCACTCACACATCTTTCAATCCTAGACATTACAACTCAACACATTCAACCCTGATAGACCAACAACTTAACACATTCAACCCTGATAGATAATTCAAACACATATTCTAAGTGGAGAGTACAAATCTGACTTGAGAGATGCACACCACTTATTTTCAGATGTTCATAGAAATCGCACAAGACCAACAGATTCAAAGCACATACAAACATACTCATAATGATTCAAAGAATGTGCAGCAAATCTCTCCATACCAACATTCAAACATGAAGTTATAAGCAAAATGTGGTGTAGTGGTGGAATACTCACCAGAAGTTGTTGTGAGTCGCGCCGAAGATTTCCGAAGCCGCTGGATATGCATCTCCGCGCCCAAACCTGGAGAATATGGCGGTCAACAATCTGGAGTAGTGGGAGATTGCGTGGAAATGCAATGAAAGGCGAGGAAATGTGAGGCAATGCGAGGAAAAAAGAGGAAGAGAGTTGGAGTGAGGGAGGGAGGAAGGAGGGGAGGGAGGAGGTGCGGCCACAAATGAAAAGGCGCAATGAATCCGAAGGGACTCCACCCGGGGGCCTCGGATAGTGATCCGCATCGACGGCGTACATTGAGCCGTCATTATAAACGGCCAAGATCATCTCACCTACCCATGATGACCCTCTATACCAACTAATAGCCCGTGTAGGGGAGCTCCAATCGACATGTGTCGATAGAGTACGTTTGGACCGGGGGGGGCACCTAGGCAAACCTATATATATTTATGTAAAGGCGGGCTTCATACCTCAAAAGAGACCCCTGAACATGGATCTTGTCTTACAATTTTATTTTCTTGCGCTTTGGCAATTCCTCGTCTGTTAAGTGATAGATAAATTATTATGCAAGCACCATGATATAAACATACTCAGAGGTAAAATGTTTTTACATAAATAGCGGTTTTTGCAAAAAACATACTCAGAGGTAAAATGTTTTTACATAAATAACGGTTTTTGCAAAAAACATACTCAGAGGTAAAATGTTTTTACATAAATAGCGGTTTTTGCAAAAAAACATACTCAGAGGTAAAATATTTTTACATAAATAGCGATTTTTGCAAAAACATACTCAGAGGTATAATTTTTTTACATAAATAGCAGTTTTTGCAAAAAACATACTCAGAGGTAAAATATTTTTACATAAATAGCGATTTTTGCAAAAATATACTCAGAGGTATAATTTTTTTACATAAATAGCAGTTTTTGCAAAAAACATAGTCAAACAAGAATAGCGGTTTTTAGTAATAAAAAATGTATTAATCTTCAAGTAGGGTGTACAAATAATATATGTGTAAAAATATATTCAATCAACTGAAATAATATAATTTTAACAAGTCAAAAGTCTTTATATACTATCTTCAAGCTCATAAAAGTAACAAAAAAAAAATATATATATATATATATACTATACAATTAATATTTGGAATTATCTTAAGTTTATGTGAACACTACATTTAAAAATAAAGATAAGTGAAGATTGACTCTCAAAGCAAAACAAATATCATAGTTTGAAACTTAAATTTAGATTGTACTATCGTTTATTTGATAAACTTTTAAATATCTATATTCAAAAAAAAATTTCACCAATGTCTTTTGTATCTTGATTACAAATAAAATATTCAATTTTTTTAATAAATAGTGTTATGATCCAAGTCTAGTACTTTTCTACTAGTACCTAAAATCCCAAATTTTTTAATGCTTTTAAACCTGCTTTTAAAACAATGAGCTTTACTAAGACGGCAACTCCATATTGCTTATACCCCGTATTTTCAGTTGTACCATGGTTTATTTTTGAAGCATCAAAACATATTAAAGTCCCACGCGTTGGACGAAAAAATAATCCATAGTCCTTCATACGGAATTGTGCCCGTTCAATTTGAGAGTAGTCTGGAATCTCTGCAAAATATGTTGAATTCAATTACAACATCAGAAACTAGTGAATCCAACAATTTTTTAAAAACTTCTAGTATAACATACGATGACATAATTTTATATTAATTTTAAAATAAATTCTGTGATTAAAAATTACCTTCATGGACCCAAAATATAAATCCGGATCCTCCATCTTTGTCATCTATATGGTCAGGAGACCAATAGTTCTCTGTCACGCTCATTGTTGTGAATGGAGTATATCCAATACGATCCCACAGTATCTCCAACTCTTTCGGAACTAAATTTTCCAAATCTTTAATCCAAGATAACATTTGAGTATTCAACACGTCGAATTTTCTAGTCGTTGTTCGTGCACTTAGTGTGTTTAAATCTGCAGCTGAAATTTTCATATTTTTTTCTTTACCTTTTCTATTAGTTTGCTTATATATGCCAAATCCTTCAGCATAGCAATTTCTCCATCCAAAAACAACCATATCCCCACCACTCTTTTCCTTACCCCTTTCTACTATTCCTCCTGCAGTATATAATATATTACATTTATTGGTCAATATGTTTATCAATTCATTTGAAAAAAAATTGAAATCAATAATTGCCACTACTTTTTCATTTTCAACCAAAATTGCAGAAGTAGTGGTTTCAGTGAAGGCATCTAAAAAATCCACCTTTTTAGATACATAGATTACATGGCGAATTCCAATTGGAATTGAAACTCCTTGTGATCTAAACTTTTGTATTACAACCTCATCTGGGGTTGTAACATTTTTAGTATCATATAATGTGGATTTGACAACCATTTTAGTATGTTTTTTAGATTTATAATGAAATTCAAGCTGTGCTTGAGATTTCATTATTCTATCACATACATCACACTTATACTCCATAGTAAGTCAACTATTAAGGTATCAGTTTGATTTTTCTATAAATGAATAAAAAAATAAATATGAAATAAATAAAACAAATAAAACAAATGTAGAAATATAACAAGTTGAATAGAAAAACCCCTTTATATAGCATCAATAATCCTTCCAATCAAGTAAAGTAAAATAAAAAAAGTAAAAAATTCTTACCGGACTTTTATATTTATCGGATTTTTATATTTATCGGACTTTTATATTTATCGGACTTTTACATTTATCGGACTTTTACATTTATCACAATATGTACTTTTATGTCCTTGATGATCTGCTCTTGGTTGAGCTCAACAGGAAAGTCATGATCTATGCACTCAAGTTCAAGAGTGCTTCATCATCTGTTTTGGAATCATCAAGCCCTCCCTCTTTCATTTCCTTGGTAATTTTCTCTCGCTCAATTGAGTCACCATTGAATAGAGTAGGGAAAATACCGAATCAACAGAACCAAATCAACTAAAAGACCGAATCAACAGAACCAAATCAACAACCCCAAGTTGATTACTGACCGAGTCAACTCGACCTAATCAACAACCGCAATCAACAATTTTCAGTTGAATTTCTGTTGGTTTGGTCACAGAAATTCTAGTAGTGTATGTGAGCAAACATGACTAAATGTAGTCAGACTTGAGACTGCATGACTAAATGCAGTCAGATTTAGTGACCACGTGACTAATAGTAGTCCACGTAACATGAATGGCTATATCCACAACATTTCACTGAATTGAGTTTACTCTTGGTTGCTCCTCCCTAAAATAGAATGTATTGTAGCAGCTTATTCCTAAAGGTCAATGTATTGTTGCATGTTCTTAAAAAAATTGTGGTTATGTTGTCTAGGTGGACTGCATTTTAGCCGATGGATCCGACATCACGGGAGGCATTTTTGCAATTGCAACTGTGGGACATCGAAGAGAAAGAAGCAGACCGGCAAGGTCTAACAAGTTACCCTTGCCCATGTAAGAAATGTATGGGTGCAAGAATATTGGATCGGAAAACCATCCGCAAACATCTACGGAAGTACAAGCGAGATCCAGAATTTAAAAGATCAATCCTGGTATGCTATCGTTACTATTTTTATGATATGTTGGATGTGAATAATATGGGGAACTAATGCAAATGCCTTACTTTGTTGGAATGAAACGTGTAGGAAACACAGAGACCTATTCTACTGGCCGCAGCAGCTACTGTATTAAAGTCAGTAATTTCAGCTATTCTACCGCTTCGAAGGAGCGGAGAGAGTAGTTCGGTTCCCAATCAGCAAGTGTCCGTGGATACTGTCCACACAGATAGCTCCCAAATACTATAACCCTAAGGAGAAAACCTTAAAGGAACAAAATAAAATCACGAGAAGAGATAAACTGAAGGAAGGAAAGAAGAAGTGAAAGAATAAATTGAACATAAACAAAGGAAAAAAATTGCATTAAAACCATGAATGCCCCACTCCTAAATCTTCCTACAATTGGCTGCCCAAAACTATAGTCACCTAACTACTAATTCTAGTCATATGGCTGCCCATGAGAAAACAATTGGGAGAACACGTTCCCTACGTAGTTCCCATTCAGGCCCCCTGAAAATATGACTAAAATCATAGTCATGTGATGACTATAGTCATTTCTAGTCACCAAAGTAGTCACTGATGACTGCATTCTAACCAGTAGTCATATCCGGTCATAAGGCCCTAGTCATATTTCGCATGTTTTCCTAATAGTGTGTTTGATTAAGATAAGAAACCAAAATTGGACATAGCTATCTTATAATAATACGATGACTCATTCTAAAACTCCACATACATCTTTGAATTCACAAATATATGCTCATTTTGAGAAAGTTAGTGCGTGCTCTAAGGTGCTAGTAGTGTGATTAAAAATTTCGTATGCAAACACATTGCTTGTCAACGAATAGTGCCAATACTTTAAATGAATAATGATGTTATAAATATTACTCACGATGACCAATGCTTCCTAGCTCTTTTGCTGCCACTAAATCCCTAGCATAAAGAACTTTAGTATCACCTTCACTACACTAAATAAGATATTTAGTGTTTGATTATATTTGGGGTTTGCTACCACCACCCTACCTTGCTCAAAACTAATTTTCAATTCTTTAACCATTAGTGCTGGACATAAATGTACCGCTTTCTTCCCGACTACCACATCCCTTATTATATCCCAATTTTTCCCATATCTTTACTAACACTAATGGTTATTGATATTGAGTGTATTCGTTCTCATTTAGTGTATTAAACACTCAACATCCTATTTAGTGTACTTTCCCAACAACACTATTAGCCATCCCTCACCAATTTGGATAATCAGTGTAGTGATTGTTTTCATAATTTTAACAAACAAAGAACTTAACATGGAAGCATCTACGAAATGGCAATTGACCCCAGATTTTTGGAATTCGCCACAAGTCACCCACTGGATCATGTTTGCTACAGACAAGTGTGACATGATATTAAGTTACAACAATGTTTAGTTTCACACTCCAAGACGGTTTAGGGTTTAGGGTTTGGGATTAGCCTTTTTTCCACTCTACCTTTTCATGTCTTAAATTCTTATATCAATGGCACATTGTTTTGAGTGCAATTATATAGTGGGCCCATGGATATTAATGATGGTTCATCTTGCCGTTTTTTTGGTTAAGGGTTTAGGGTAAATTTTTTGACATTTACTAAATATTGCATGCTGCCACCATGGCCCACTGGTCGGTGCGTGGTTCGGTGAGTGTAAAAGAACAAATACCATAATGACACATGTTTATAGGAGATTGGACTACAGTGGGATTCAGAGTTCATCACACTAAACCACGATCAACAATCAATGAACACATTGGAGAGGATATATGTACACTAAATTCGAAATTTTCAGATCAGTGGCATTCAATGGAAGGTAGTGTAGAATGTACATTATATGTACTATCAACTAGAAAGCACATCTACTCGCCAAACAATCATTCTCTCTACACCTCCTCAACTGCTGATTCTCCGTACAAGAGAGGATCCCGTCTATTTCAAAACCACCAATCTCCCATCTACTATATAAGGCCCATACCCACAACCGTCTCCGACTCTCACTCTTGAGGCATTTCCATACCTCTCATTGTCGACACTACACGCATTCAGAACCCAACACATGCTCTCTTTTACAGGTGTCGGTCCAAGTAGTGTATGTTTTCTGTTGCCATTGATCCTACGATCAGTTGTCCATACAACTTCATCCACGTGGCAGCCGTACAGTTGTACGGCCCAACTGACATAGCCCTGTTTTCCTCTCATAAACACTGGCACCAAGTTTCCTCTCGGCCGAGAGGAAAACTGGCACCCGTCACCTTCGCACGAAGTTTCCTCTCGGCCGGGAGGAAAACTCACACCCTTCACCCTGGCACCAAGTTTCCTCTCGGCCGAGAGGAAACCCGACACCCTGTACCCTGGCACCGAGTTTCTCGGCCGAGGCTAAAGTGGCTGGTACAGATCTCTTTGTTTAATCTCAATCCAACTCAACCGGTTCATGAAGTGTAAATCGTTCGTCAGATTTGGGTATAGGGGCGAAAGACTAATCGAACCATCTAGTAGCTGGTTCCCTCCGAAGTTTCCCTCAGGATAGCTGGAGGTAAAGCGAATGATTAGAGGCATCGGGGGTGTAACACCCTCGACCTATTCTGAAACTTTAAATATGTAAGCCGCCAGGGTTGCTTGGTTGAACCCTAGCACAGAATGAGAGCTCCAATTGGGCCATTTTTGGTTATCAGAACTGGCGACGCGGGATGAACCGAAAGCCGAGTTACGGTGCCAAACTGCGCTCCAACCTAAATCCAAATGAGAACTTTGAAGACTGAAGTGGAGAATGGTTCCATGTGAACAGCAATTGGACATGGTCCGCTAGTCCGCTAGTCCCAGTCACGCGCCCGCGGGGTGTAAAGACCATGGAGTGAAGTTTCCTCTCGGCCGAGAGGAATCTCCACGCCAAGTTCCTCTCCGCCGAGAGGAAATCATTTAATCCATTAATAGGTTTAGGTGTAGGTGTAGGTGTAGGTGTAAGTGTAGCTCATCCTTTAACATAATGAAGTGTTGTGAAGGCCGGCCACCGGTATTTACATCCTCGAACAAATCTTCAATCTACAAGACGGATAAACGCATAATTGTCATAAACCTATAATCGGTGCTCTGAATAGGTTCCAATGATACTAACCTCCGCGTATAGCATAGTGTCTAATATCCTTGTATTGAATTGGGCCCTTTAATTGCTACTGTCAAGGTCGCAGTGTAATCAGTATTGATAAAGCCCCATTGAATTCCGAAAACAGGCACATAATTTCGTGGGGACCCCTCTATAAATGTTACCCACTTGAACAACGAAAGTGTCATCATTATCTTTGTTCCATGATGAAGGCATACTGAAATATGATGTGTATTTGTTTGATCATGGTCAATAAAATATGATGTGTATTTGTTATTGTTGATCAATGTTCGCCTAAACTACTGAATGTCCACGCCCAGTGTTGTGCTTTAATATTTGGGTATGGGTTTCCATATTCGTGTATACTTCTCATGTAATAGAGCTTTATATAGGCGGCACAATAATATGGTTAATGAAGTTATGTGTTGTTATCAGGGCAATGGAAGAACCTGAAGTAGAGCATTTGAGCTCCGAGGAGGTCAGTTACTGCCCCACTTTGCAATGTGATGTAACTTCATATTGTGGTATCTGACATGCGTACGGGCAAACATACTTACCTGATAATACGATGCAGGGATCTTCACTATCTGAAGCGGTGTTCACGGAAGACGACACTGATGCTGGCATAGAGGATATTGATGTAGACTGCAGCGGGCTGAGCAGGGAGGAATGGCTGCATAGTCCTGTGATGCTTGTAAATGTGAGTGGACAAAATGTGGCAAAAGGAATCTGCTGCAACGTCAATCCGATGGATTGTGTGGAAGACAAATGTCTAGGAATAGACAATGTTGGTGTGCTTATTATGGAGCCATTAGAGGGAATGATGGACATGGGATGGATGTTCTCCTTGCGAATATGGCCTCTTGATCGGGTTTTCCAACAGAGGTATACACTTGCACACCACCTCCTAGTGAGCACACGCAGGTTGCGTGTGCAAAACACGTTGCTAGAAAGACGGAAGAAAGAGGGGAAGAGGGCATATGTCACATCACGCACGACGCCGCAGATCAGACCGACAAAAAAATCACAGATTCTCAATAATAATAGCATCCACCAACTATTTGCTAGCGTGTGTTGTGATAGGGAGTGCACTAGATATTTTCCCAGGGAAGTGGCACTTGCGCTACGAACGGAGTTCTACACTTGTTCGCCACGGATGAGACATGCTAAGCAACTCGAAGTCCATGGCCAATTACATGTACTACCTGTAAGTTCAACAAAGGTCGTTACCTTGAGTGGGCGCAATGTCTGCGAAAAGGCATGGAGACACATATTTGCCGTCTCGAAAACGACGTTCTACAGAAACCGGTCGGAATTCAAGAATGGTATGCATCCACGCGATCATGGGAACCTAAATAAGAAAAGGAATCGAACATCCACCCAGCAAGCTACAACCACACTTTCGACACTACTGGAAGACAAAGCAGATATGATGCCTCACAAGGCTCGCACATTGCCAAATGGTACACGAGTTGTAGAAATGGTCTTGCCTCGCGGAACCAAATGGAAGAAGTTCTTGGGTACAATCAATGAGGTACGCAATTGGTATAGTCCAATTACCCGCATTGACAGTGGAGATCAAACATTCAATCGAGTTGGGTTTGTGTATAATTAATAGACACGAGGGGGCAATTATGAATGTATTTCATACAGTTTGGTTCATGGTTCATGTGAAGTATTATTAATGTTATACTAATACTATATGGGCAGGTGAATGACAAATGCGGAGTGCTCCCAATATCTATTTCAACTCTGAGCAAAATTCGAAATACCTACTTTAAGCACTACATAAAGAAGAGGGTTGGTGATAATTTTGCGCGTTGTGGGAAGTGTGATTCGTTGTCCGCAATTATACTTCAACATGTGAAAGGTTCAGCCGCACACACAGGGTTTTCGAAAAAATTGGAAAAACACCTAGCACAACAAGAATCGGCTCGCAACGCTTACCGATGCATGAGGGCTCTTTCAATTGAGCATCCCCAAAAGGTGTTGACGATTATCCACGACAAAATGGACCATGGCAAAACCGCATCGCCTTGCTTTGCTTCCAAGAACAAAGACACCGATATGTTTACAAAGCTACCACTTTCTGTAACAGGCATGATGGCCCATGGACATGGAGATGAGAGATATGCCCACTATGCATTGGACATGTACCCTGGAGATTGCAACCATATTGTGGGCTCATTCGCGAGACTTTTACGCGATTTGGAGGAACCTCCCATATCATCATCCCAGCGTCTTTTTCATGGTTCCGGGCGTGCACCTCTGTATTGTGCTGTTCTCAATGGGAGCGAAGTATGTTTGGGAGGATTACGACCCCCACCCACGGAGCCCACACCTGCAGTTCCTCTTCCACCCATTCTGCATGTTCAGCTTGATAATTGTTGGAAGGACAACAAGTGTAGGTTTGTAAAGGCATTTTGGTCTATGCTCACGGCGAAAGCAATATTCACGGAGGTACATGTATCTTATCTATTGGTTGGCCACACCCATGATGACATCGATGCATCATTTGGAAGGTGGAGTATGGACCTGCGTGAACACGACTATCCCACTATACCCCTTCTTATGAAATCATACATGGACATGGAAAAGGTTCCTGTCATTCCACACATGATAGAGGAACTTCCAGATTGGAGAACATTCGTCAACGAGCATATCCCAAGTGGTAAGGAGAAACTCATTGGGCACACTAAGGCTCAACAGTTCAAATTCTATGTCCGAGATGATGGTTGGCCAATTATGCAATACAAAGTGCTAAGCACGCATGGGGAGGGGTTGCCCAAAGACGGTGTGAAGATGTGGAAATCAAATATAAAAGGGGAGCCATGTATTCCATCCGGGGACCCCTTTCTTGCACCACCGCGAGGTATGGCCAAGCTGGAGGAGGTTCTTGTGGGATTGCAAGGGTTCATTGACTATTGGCAATCAATATGTGACCATGACACGACAGGAGCATATATGGGTTCACACATGCATATTTTGCAATATTGGATAGGGGTGAAGGAGGCATTAGATGCACCCCTCAGAAACGTATACACTGTTGGGCTGCCATTATGCGAGGGATTCTGGCCACGAAGTAGAGTCAAAGCAGATGCACATCCCTTCTTGCAGAACGGAGAGCTTCGGGAAGAGCACCAACCGGACGACCATTATGTTGGTCCAGCAAACCTTCGTCCTGCAGCAGCTTTCCGCATCGCAGAGAATGTGCACGAGGGGCATATGCTAATATTGCATCCCCAAGAACAAGATATAGGTAGACCCATTTGGGTATGCCGGGCTGTGTCTGTACCGAACTTGGCGGTCACGGGAGATCATCCACGTCAAATACTTGTACAGTGGTTCACTCCCACTTCAACCGCGAGGGACCTTTCAAAGAAATGGAATGGTTGGGACTCAAACCCAAACTTCAAGTGGAAACGAGATTTGAAATACTCCGTTTCCGACTGGCAGCCGATCGATTGCATTTTGGCAGCCTGGCCTCTGCCAGCACAGGAAGATGTGGAGTCATTAAAGGTTACTATCCCAGCAGAGCAAATTGGTTTTGCCAAAGATAATCTTCGACGGTGTTCAACAGCCGAGCGTGGGAACAGGGAGGGTGGGTAGGACGACGGGGAGTCTAGTGGGCAACGAGGGGGCCGTGGACATGGAGGTGGTAGACGTAAATCTGGGGGACGCGCATCCCGGTGATCAAAGACACTGGAATTGAAGGTGATACGGGATTAGATGAGCCAGTGTCAAGACCCTAGTGATCTGCGGTAGGTGATAGGGCAGTACGTTTGGAACCAAACATCTCATTTTTTTGTTGATACGACCATAATTGCTATATGTGCAAATTTCAACCAATGTCATATCATCATGCATGGTGTAGTCCCATTAATGTATGGATTTTCAGACCTCAATGTAGGGAGCTTCAACCCTAACTTCCCCGCAATTTCAAACATGTGCGGTGGGACACTGTACGTATGTGCTGTGAAAATTTGTACGCAAACAACTATTTATGAATATCACGAATATCGTGTGTAAGTGGTGTACATTGGCGAATGTTATGGCCCAGCCATGTGCCATGGTTCCCATAGAAGTTCCCCAATCTCGTCCATACTCCTCGTATTGACGTTCCCAATTGAGTTCCCCCCCCGTGTTCCTACGTTCCCATACACACGCACATAATCTTTGGCAAGTTCCCATGCACGTTCCCATTCACGTTCCCACGTAGAATTTTGGTCAAAATGTACATGTTTTGCAATTTTGGGACTCCCAAAAGTTCCATAATGTTTAATATGATGTTATTATCACCTCCTAGGCCAAACATAACTTTATTGATATAAGCATCTATACACAAAATTTGGCCTAAAAGACCTCCTCTATGCTACCAGTGTAGAGGCCTTGCACTAGTACATACAATGGCACCCTACTGGATCGACAATTGTAGTTGCTACCAGACGACTCTAAAATTTGTGACGCCGCTCCCACGTGGTTGTAGCCCATGCAGCCACAACATTTGATTGGATGCCCACACTTGCACGCCGCCTGTGAACACCAACACCACCAAGAACATGAGCTGAAGCTCTAGAAACTCCGGAAACACTAGCTTGACCGTCCACCACACCATCCACAACATCTTCCTCGAGCCATCTTTGATGCAAATTCCCAAGCTTGGGATCCACTCTGTCACCATCAAGACCGACCTCCTCGTTCAAACTCTTGTTGATTTTCCTTTCCTCACATTGATGATCATGTGCAATCTCTTGTGCTTTAAAGTACATGATGTTGGGGACCCCCGTCACGGTATCCAGTAACATGTTGGAGATGTCCTCCATGGTGATATCATGATGATTCATTATCTTCCATATGGGAGTCATACACTTCACATCCATGCCCGTGGATCTAAATGGAATCACCCAAGTGATAGAATTGCCCTTTTCCACATACAGAGTAGAGCGCCATGAAGACTCACACTCAAATGTTTTTTCATACAAAAACACGGCCGTTGATGTCCTCTTTGCAAAATGTTGTTATGAGAGAGATTCACATGATTGTTCAAACCCACTTTCCCAAACTTTGCATACTCCTTTCCACCCTCATTCATGTCTTGCACATACACATTAAGATGCACAAACTAAAGATGATCCTCCCCGTTATCCTTCGTGCAATACCCAACCATGCCAAGGAATGTATGCAACCCCTCATTCCTCAATCACTTGCAAGACACCACATGACTGGTGGGAAGACTCTCATCCCATCCAAAACAAACCTTAATTTTTTTTGTTCAACGCTAGTAGACTAGTGTAATTCCCCTTCATAACCATTTGAAAATGCTTGTACATCAATGCGCCACCTCTTTCCATGGACACAAGCCTACAATACACTCCTTTTCTATAAGTGTCCTCAAATTCACAATAAGTCTAATGTCCTTGTGCGTTCCTCCCACGACAATTGTGACAAAAGCCTCAAAATACTTAAGGCAAGCACGAGCCCTCTATTGCCTTTGAGAGCATGCAAGAGCACACATTCTTGGAGGCATTGTCACAATTGAGAGAGCATGCAAAACAACTCACGTAAGATATCACATAGTGCAAACAAAATTTCCCAACAACCCGTACCCAAGAGCATAGCCTGCAACTGTGCTTGGTGTGAAGAAAAAGACCCCGCCTCTAGTTTGCATGAGAAGCTGCAATTACCAACTCCACTTTCCTTAATCCAATTAAAGTTGCCCTTACGTAGTGTCGTTGACACTGCCTGTCCAAGGCAACAAATGTTGTCCACCTATCAGGCGTCATCGTCATAGTAAACTACCCCCTGTAAATCCCCCCCAAAAACCCAACCCTCCCCACCCCCCCACACCAATCCCAAGGTTGGCCAAGCAAGTTTATCCACATCATCCCCCCCCCATGTGCATGAACACATTTCACTTATTCACAAAAGGCAAACACATTTGAAACGAGGGAGAAGATAAGGATGAAGGCATGAGAAAACATAAGAGAAAACAAAGTGGGTGGAGTATAACGCCACACTTGAGCAACAAATCCATCCACTTGTCTTTATGAGGCCTTCCAACTATTAGCCAATAATATTCTACAATTACATAAGATGTAAATTTGCACGAACATTTTTTTGGTAAAATTTTCAACGTCCATTATTTCCAGGTGTAGTTGTCATAATTTCTTGGGGAATACCTCAACTTTGCATACACCCAACAAAGGTTTCCGGTTACCCATCTCAACAAAAGCCAATTCTACCTCCACAATGCCACAAACCACTATTTCTCTAAGTAACCAAGACTCAAATTCTTTTCAAATGTTGTGCTAAGTTCAACCATCACTCACCCGAGCACTCCCCACTTATAATATAAAAAACAACAACATCATAGTGCAACTTTGTCAATATAATGCCCAAAGATTTGAAATTTATTTTTAGTAATAACATTAATGGATTTTTGTGAGATTTTGAATAATTTTGAATATTCTAAATATATTTATAGGAATTAAATATTTATTCAAAATAACTTGCTGAATTTTCCCATGTAGCATGGGTAGTGCCGACAAGGACTCCTAACAAAATTATTAAGGTTACAATTTGTAATAGACAATTAACAATACATCTTGGTGTTTTTTAGGAGTCTCAATGTCTTTGACATAATGGCTTAAGGTCATAATAGTGCCAGGATGGGTGCTTTTCTATCACTTGAATTTTTGGTACACCCTGCCACTATGGCCCACCCAATCATTTTGAGGTAGTAATGGAAACTAAATATTTCCAACCAACTATATGGGATCGCACGGGCTTGGGAGAGATAGGTGCATGTCAACTCATCAATGCTCGTGAAAGGTGTTTACTCTTAAAAGAACGCAATAGTCTTCGAGGACTCTCAAATTATAATTGTGGGTTGATATTTTGGGATTACCTATGGATTTAGACCAACTCGAAGATGATACGACACCGTAAATCATGTAGGTACAACATCGTAGTCCTTTATTTATTTTTACCTCTTGTATCGTGGATTGTCAGGTGGAATTGAGATATATTGTCTCATTTGGTTACCAATTCCTAAATCACAAAGATCATCAATTCAAATTTCAAAATTGGAGTAGAGATGTAAAAGTTGTTGGAGGATGGTGTCTATATTTGAAGCACATATTTCAAGTTCATTGCGACGTGTGTCTTTTTAAGCACATATTCTAAACTCATTGCGATGTGTCTTTTTGGTGTCCTACGACCTTGCCTTGTAAGGAAAGTGGGTCTTAAACGGACACTTTTTGTTATGCACTCACTCCTTCTAGGATACGACACATGCAATTGGGGCAAGATGATTAGCAAATCCAAATCATGCATGTAGTCATTTTCCTCAAGATTTTAGAGTTCATATGAATATTGTATCCATTATCAACGTGAAGATTCTATTTCTTACAAACGGTCATATAGGACCAGCCCCCCAATTATGTTGATTATACAACCAAGAACAATTAATTTTTTGGGCACGTAGTCGAAGGATCTTTTTTTAACACGTGATGTCTTTTTGGTGTCCATATGAAATCCACACCTAACCATAACCACCCATTTATAGATGTCCATTTAAGACAAGCAGCTAAATTGGGCCTGCTTACCTTACCACTCAAACATAAGTGTTTGGATCAAGAAGAGTGACCACATAAACCCCACATAAAGTAGACAACCCTTAATTGGTTACTTTTTCTTTATTGGGACACATATATTTGAGTGCTAATGATGTGATTTGGTGTGATTCCAAGAACGGATACCAAAAGACATATCTTTAATAGAGATTGGACTACCACATGCTTAGAATACAATAACCATTATGGGTTCAATACTCAACATAATTGGGACACATATACGAAAATTTCATGAGCACGAGAATCTTCACTTTGATAATGAATAAGATATTCATATGAGCTCCAAAAATAATAAAGAAAGTGGCTACAACCTCAATTTGCATTTGCTAACCATCTTGTAGTATTCACACACTTTCATATCCTAGGAGAAGTGGGCTAGTTGGAAAAAAATAACCATTTAAGACCCTTATACCTTGAGTTAGTTGCGAGGTCGAGGCTTGTCTGCACTCCAGCCATGATGGATGTATGCGGAAATGGATATACCATGACATGGCATGGTAAGACAGGATATAACATGCCATGACACGGCATGGTATTAGATGATGTGGCCATGGGGTCATTCATGCTGCATGGGGCGATTCCACCGCACTTCGACCTAGTTTGCAAGCATTCGCTCCTCATCATTTGCATTCCATCACGTAGGGTTTCGCATTGCCACATTTACTCTCCAATCAACACCATCGCATTTTGACTCAATCGTGCTTGAAATCGTTTTCATCCTCTACAATTCTCTGCGTGAATGTGCGTAATTTTTTTAATTTTTATCGCTTGTTACTGAATGCATAACGAATCGCTTTCCTCGTACATTGCTGCCGAGGTTCGTTGGTTGAATTCTTGTTTCTGCGGGAGCTTCTGCAAACCCTAAGGATTTTTGAATGGTTTGTGCAGCACCTCGGGTGTGAGGGACACAGCAGGAGAATTTTTCTGTGAGGATTTATCTTTCGGATGTGTTCAGAGGAAGGTGCGATGTGTTGAGGGCAATTGAAAGACGATGGCGAAGTCCAAAGGTGCCAAGAAAGCTCTCGAAACTTGATTTATGAAACGCAAGCACAAGTGCATGATGAATTACGCTGACGTTGCTGTAGATTATTGTGGTGTTATTGTTGAGATCTGGGAAGTTGGAACAGATTGATTGAATGAAATATTCTTGTTTAGGGGCCAAAAAATCTCGGGGGGCAAATGGAGGAGGCAAGAAACAAAAAAAAGCGCCAGTGCAGAAAAACGGGAAAGCCAAGCCGCAAGAGGTTGTGGTCGAAATTACCTACGATTCTGATAGCTTTGAGAATCATGTGATCGATCTTCGAGGTTTGTATCATCTTCACATTCTCTTTCTTCATTTGGAAGGGATTTGTTCTGGTCCTTGAAACGATCTTCTTGTGGTCCCCTTTTGGTGGTTCTTCTCTCAAATTTCTCAAATTCTATCTTTCAGAGGACACGCTTTATATTGCTTTCTTCACCCTTACCATTTATCTCCTTCTTGTTGATGATACCAACCTTAAAAGATATGGTGTCACACATCTTTCAGTTGGGCACTGAAATGCGCTGTGAGCTCGTCGGTAGTAACTTACGTTGGAAGTTAGCGGTGATGTAACAAGATCGTGAAGTAAGTGTAGCGGAAGAGGAGGGAATGTCCATCAGCATGTATGGAGCTGCCGTTAGCTTCGATTTTTTTATTTTCGTATGGTGAAGTGGGTTAATTGCAGGTCACATTGCCATTTTTGGTCACCTTACGTCTAAACTACCATCGTAAGTCAATGAAGTCAGCAAGAAATTCTATTTTTTGTGTAACAAATTCCATCTTTCAGAGGACACGCTTTATATTTCTTTCTTCCATCCTTATCAATTATCTTTTCTTGTTGATCATACCGACCTTACGGAGAGATGGTGTCATACATCTTTTAGTCGAGCACTGAAATCCGCTGGGAGCTCGTCGGTGGCAACCTACATTTGCAGTTAGCTATGTTGTAACAAGATCGTGAATTGAGTATAGTGGAGATTAGGGAATGTCCATAACCGTGTATGAAGCTGCGTTAGCTTCGATCTTTTTTTATTTCCGTATGCTGAACTGGGTTAATGGTAGGTCACATTGCCATTTTTGATCACGTTAACTTCAATCTACCATCAGTAGTCAATAAAGTCAGTAGAGGCATGACATAAATTTTATGTAGGATAGTAGCTTGAGACACTCTTGGCAACCGCATCAAAGCTGACTTATGCCAAGATGTGCTCATTTTAAGATGACAGCTTGTTGTAGCAGCTATACTACATGTTAAAGTCTGACCTGTGAGATAATCAAGGATATATTTGAGTGTCGCCTATAATATTTTCACTACCCCATAATTGAATATGTGTTCTTGTTTCTATGTGTACTTGTTTCAGTTGTGTACGAATTAACCTGTATATATACACTACGGTCATAACTTGATGGAGATTGTAGATGGTGGTTAAGAAAGGATTTTATTTTCAACAATATTGCCTGAACTTTCCATAGAATCTGAGTTCTTCATACTCTCTTCTAATTTGTTAAGACTGTACATCAAGTCAATAGTTTCTTGAACGCATATTCTATTGGTTTTCACTCTTGGACAAGCTACTCAAAATCACAAACTTAAATCGGAGAGAGGCTTAGAATTGGGAGGTGGGTGGCCTGTGGTTGCATCTCTGGGAAGCTAGCACTGAGAAGACACCATCACCATAAAAAGGAAATACAAGACAGTCATTCTAGAGGTCTTCAAAATTTGGAATTCCTGTTAATTGAATACCATTAAACATGTGATGGCCTCTTAGTACGTATTGGAGGTTGTTGACTATTGACATCCTTACTAATTCCACCAAGACATGGATACAACACTAGACTAAGGATTGAGTCAATCATCTGACAGGTGACAGAAGATTAAAGGCTGAGAGGCTTTAGTGCCCTGATTTACTGACTCTCAACATGCATCTCCAGCACTCTCAAACTTCCAAACTGAAAACCATGATCCTTGAAGGAACTGTTTAACCCTACTGAAGAAC
The DNA here is from genome assembly GCA_964035585.1 of Polytrichum formosum. Classification (NCBI taxonomy): domain Eukaryota; kingdom Viridiplantae; phylum Streptophyta; class Polytrichopsida; order Polytrichales; family Polytrichaceae; genus Polytrichum; species Polytrichum formosum. The sequence goes on along the minus strand of OZ037938.1, from coordinate 42,379,685 downwards.
AAAATTCTGTACACCCAAGCCTGAAACTGAAGATCAAACACATTTCTCAAGGCGTTGGGATGCATGGAATGCAGTGGAATATTGATTCTGGAAAATGCAACTTCTAAAGCATTCGTTCACTAGGTATGAGCCCACTGAATTCAGCTCAATGGTGGGGTTATGAGTGGTTCAATGGAACGCATAGAAGCTTTGAGAACTTGGTAAAATTCATCTATATCCACATATGATTAACCCCTTCACCGAGATGCTAAACAAAGAAGACAATAAAATGTGGAGGTCAAGGTGTGCTGTTAATGATTGAAGAAACCACTTTCTTTGGGTTCCTCAAAATGAGTTGCAATTGCAGGAGATGAGGAATACCAGAGTGCAAGGCAGGAACATTCAGATGCAGGAAGCAGCGATTTTGAGGAGCGTTCATCCTTGAAAGAGGAAGCTCAGTCACAAAGTGAGGGGTCATTTGGGAATGGTGTCAGCCTCGATGCAGATGAGGGTGCAACTGATTCAGGTTTTTCTCTCATTCTTTCAGATAGAATTGCAGGCATTTTTTTCATCTGCCTTTATTCCTCTTCATGCCATGTCTCAGTGCTCATTCTTTCACTTTTGTTGTCTCCTTAAATCTGTTTTTCTTCTGCACTAAGAAAGTGAATTTGTCCATATCCTTCAGAAATGGCGGCAACTCATAGTGAAGAGCTCATAGAGGGTACGGTATCAAACGGTGCAGTTTCGACTCAAGTATCTGACATGGGAGACGGGGATGAAGGGACCTCATTGGCTGTGGTGGATCCTTTACATTTTATACATGGCCAACTTGTTTGGGCAAAATTTGCACGGTTTCCTTGGTGGCCTGCTCAGGTCAGTAATTTTCTCCTTTTTCTTAATGGAACTGTGGTCGGCTTGGGTCAGGTGCTGCATCTCCCTCCCAAAGGGAAATGTGTTTTCCTTTTTTGGCTTGTGAAGGAAGGATCAGATGGGAAACTTTACTGGAAGTTGTTATGATTTATTAGATATATTTGTGAGTGATTTGAGTGTCTCAGTGGGAGTTCTGGAATTAATGTCTTTTGATATGACCTAAGATGGGCAAGGTAGTGACATTTTGCTGGGTGTGCTAATGATATCTGGAGTCCTGTGGATATCTATTTTTAGTATATCCTGGAATGTCTGCATACTTTACTTCTATTCTGGAGTATATGTAGTTATGAGGTGAACTTTCAACAGTTAACCTGGTCAGGTGATGCCGTGCATACTCCTGGTGATCAAGCCTTGTGGGTGCAAACTCCATGTTTTCCTTGCTTCATGGTTTCCATGTTCCATGGCTGCAATTTATGAAGAAAATATGTGGATTATACTTTAGATCATACCTCATTGAGATATTTCAGATTTTATTGTTATTGCGTGACTCTGAGATTGTGGCTGTCTGGAGCAGGTGACTGATGAAAGAACAGTGCCAGTCGGCACTGGGGGCGATCATCGAAGCAGCAAGGATGTTTTAGTTCGGTTCTTTGGAACTTATGACTAGTTTGTACTCTTACCTTCTCATCTTCCATCTACTATTGCATGGTGTTTTCTGCTGTATATTTGTGATTGTCCACCTGGCCAAGGAGTTGTGGTGTCTATGTAAACTCATCCATTAGGAAGTAGCAAACTATTTATAGTCTGGAAATATATATTTCCAGATGGTTTGGCTCCGGAAATAGCATCAGAAACCCCGCATTAGTCTAGGTGAGGTCAAATTGGAATGAATCTGTAGGGGCTTATTTTCAAAAATAGCCCCTTCATCCACGGTTGAGGAGTTTACATAGACGCCACGAACCCCAAGCCATGTCCATCATATGTTTTATGTAGAATTTTGTTCTGTGTTTTCTTTACTCCATGGACATTCAAATACAGGAGGGAAATTCTTTCATTCCTTTCTTTTACTGTGCTTGCCATTTAGGACTTTGAAATACATCCTTTTTCTATTGCTAAAATAGGACAACTTTTTCTTTAGTATACTTGCTATTTAGCTGAGACATAAAGCTCAACTTTTTTATTTACTAGTATAGGTGTAAGCTACCATGCTGTTAGGATGCAGATTTCCATAGTCTCATATTGTTAAAGCACCCCTTACCATATCCATCCTAGTAATGGTATTTAAGTATCTGCAATTGCTTCCATCCTGCATAGTGGTGAATCGGCTCCATCTAAACTTCAACAACCATCCTTTATGTTAATTTATCAATAAATTGAATTCAAATTAGGAATGGACTGGTGTGTTGGGTGCAGTGGTTGGGTTGATCCAAAGGTTGGCTTATCAGATTTTAACGTGGTAAGTATGGAAGTTCCAACATGTTCTTGACTTTTGAGAATGTGCAGTATTTAAGCAAGCAGTGGCGGAATTCTTGTATCGATGACATTTTAGCAATTTCTATCAGTTTTGTAAACTTGTCCTGAAGGTCAATAGAGGGCCTTAGAAGGAGGTCAACAGCTCCTTGCGTCATGACTCTTGAGGTGGTTTGAATGAGTCTCCACTGCTGTTTTCTATCTGAAATGGCCTTTGTGCTATGTGTGTGGAGGTTCTTGATTAATGCTGTGCCGTTTCATTTTGCTTGTTATCAAGCACAAAATCTCATCCAATTTGTAGATTGTTGTGTATTTATACGTTTTTTTCTTTCTTACAGAAGCTTCAAGAAAGGAGTAAAATAAGGAAGAAGGCTCTTCAGAAGGGCATCGAAGAGGTTTGCATCATCATTGTCATCATATTTTCAGAAAGCTCATCTTGCATCAAATAGTACTGTCAGTTAGGCTCAATTAAAATCACATTTCAAACAAAGTGACCTAATTTTTTGGGGATTTGTGGAACAGTTTCCACTTCTTGGTGGCTTTTAGAAGAGCAGTAAAGAGATCTCAAGGGCTGAAATCCAAAAAAGATTATCAATATTCTAATTTTCGGCGTCTATCTTGATGCACAGGCACTTGAATTTAGGAGAACTGGAAAGCTCCCAGACTCGTTCGTTGTTGATGTGGTGGAAGAAGAGGAACCCAAGACCCCTCCCAAGAAATCCAATGGCAATGGTTTGCACACATGACCCTTCCCAAGTTTTAAACAGTCCAGTGATGCAATGACATCTTGTCTGTCCCACTCAATATTTTGCATGTGGTGCTTTTGAGTAATTAGCTCATGTTGGTGGTATTAGTGCTTCTCTGTGTCATCTTAGTAAGTTTCAACTGTATGGGAGACAATTTGATCTAACACTTACTTTGAAGGTTCTTAGAAAATAAGTGTCAATGGAACCTACTAAGTACATGTAATGTAGGAACATACGTAAGATATGCAGCATTCAGCAGTTTTATCCTGGCAGAGACAATATATCTCTGGAAGACAACCTGTAGAAAGATTTGTATAGCACATTTGACTTCATATGGTCTGTAGGTGAAAGAAATCTAATTGAAAAGTGATAATGCACAGAACATTAAACATGCCATGAAGACCAGCATGTTTCTAATACTAATTAGGATCATGCATACAGGTGTACAGGAGAATGGGAATGGGAAACAGTTTACTCCTGAGGATGGGGGATCAGAGCAAAGACCTGCACGAAAGAGGAAGCCTAAGGTGCTCTATGAGGTACAGTTTGTCTTACTGATTTCTTATGCTACTTTTGCAATTTCGGGCTAATTGTAAAACAATGATACCTGTTTCACATGGTGCAAAGGTATAAGTTAGAGATTACTCACCAAACTTCATGACTTCAAACATGGTGTGTCTCTTGTGTGTTTCTGAGATCAAGTTTCTTAAAAAATTTCTAGGGGTCGTCCAACCTAGAGGGGATCCTGAAATTAGTTCATAACCAATATGACCTTTGTGAAAGCCACAACTGGATTTGGTCCAACAGTTGAGGGTTGTCCTTCAAAACATATTGACAGATTATTCATTTTGTGTTAAAATTTTGCCATCATTAGAGGCATATGTACTAGTATTGCACAAGTATTATGATTATATGTTTTGTAGCTTAACAACTTTCTGAAATGATGAAGCCTGTGAAGCAGGAAGAGGAGAGAGTACAAAGGAAACCTGAGCGAAGGCTGAGGCGGTTACGGATAATGCGTCAGTTGGGGTTGGCTGCACCTGCTGGCTCCCCTTTCACTCTCGACACAAGACTGTCAGTGTAGGGAGAAGAGGCAAACAGTTGTGGAATTTGTGTTCAATTTTGAGTCATGACGCTTATCAATCGAGTAATTTGAGATATTACAGTTCCACTAGCTGTGGCATTTGTTGGTATTCCCAACAATGGATTGTTGTTTGCATGGCAATCCTGCCAATCCAATTTAATTCAATTCTTGACTCAATGGATTGTTGTTCTTTTTTTGTTTCAATATATATTTTCCTCAATCAATGATAATAGTCTTACCAAATTGATTAACTATCTCAATTATGAGCTGCAGGGGTGATGTAACCGACCTTGACTTATCTTATTCTTCTCATGAGCTCAATGACACCGAAGACCAACCAGCTCTACTTTTTGTGGCAACACATATAGTTTATTTTAGCTTGTTTATTTTGTATAAATATATCCCTTTCTCCTCCTTCCCTGCCATTCTTAATCTTACAGACAAAATGTTCTCCTAGAATTCACTTATTTGGCAATGGTGACGTACATACTTTGATGGCAGTGATGGTAGTGATTTTGACATGCGCAATTGAAATCTGCTCCCAATCAAATGCTATCCAAATGGAAAAAAACTAGTGACAAGATCCAGCATTTGGAACAGTCCCTCAACACATGGAGAGATTCTCTCCATTTTATTGATGAAATTAGTAGCATGTTAGCATGTTAGCATGAAATTAGTAGATATACTTCTTCAAGATTCTGAATACGTTACAATTGATGTGTCCATTTTAGGCTACTTATACACCACCCTAGCATGTGTTCCCCATGTTTGCTCGTTGTGGATATGGTTGTTTTCTCCTGTACGTGCGTTTTGATCTCCCATCGATCGGCTTGAGCTGCTCTTGCTGAGGTAATAATCGCCTGTTTCGATTCATTGGGTTTCGCAAGTTATTACGATCCCGTCGATCATCAGGTTTTCTCTGCTGGAATCGATCAAATCGTGGAGCTTCACGGTTGCGAATATTTCGATTCTGATCTTCTTGCTGTTGATGAATCACTTGACTTGGATGCTGAGCTTCACCTCCTCTTCTTCGATTATTGCGTTGTTGGTGACGCTTCCTTTGATAATATTCGAGCATGCATTCGATTGAGCAAAAGAGAGGATCATTCACATGCCGTCTCTCGAGCTTGTGCCTGCAGACCAGGCACAATTTGTATGCGGTGTTTTTCCATAAATTGATATTCTCAAACTTCTTCACGTAAACGACGTGGCTTTGGTTGCACATCACATTTTGGATCGTGCCAATGTTGACTGTATCTTGAATGTCAGCGACCTTGATCACTGTCATCCGTGAGGATCTCCGGAGCTGAAGAATGTCGTGTCCATCATGTGAGTTGTTTTGATCCTTGCAACACCGTGTGCAAAGCGCTTCATTGCTCAAACACGTGATGCAAAAGAATTGGCACGTCGTGTGGGAGCCTTTGTGGACGTTGCATTGTTGGTGGTAATTGTTGATGGCGACCATGTGATGCACCCACGGGGGGACATCCATCTTCTAAGTTATCTCAAAGAGAGGAATGTGCGGAAATTTGTTTGTCAAGGGTTTGAGAGATCGAAAGTTAGAGAGCTTAAACGTTGAAAGTTTGTTGTGAAACAAAAGTGCTTATATATTCTAATTTTAATCTTGAGTATCAACTATATGTAGGGGTGCATTTCTTTTTAATTTATTTTAAAATTCACATTTTAAAATGCATTTTAAAATACTCGGCAAATTTTGAGGCATTTTTTATGTTTTTTATTATAAGTTCACGACTATAGCCAATGCATGCCAATAGGACAAATATAGACACGCTCAACTTTAACAATTGTTCCATATTACCATATAGCATTAAATTCAATGGCAATGTTTGAGCCTTGAGCATTGCCACACAAATTGGCAAATATTGGGATACATAACGTACCACATGGCACATCGGACAAGTCGTGAATGGTGGTTTGCATTTACAATGTCTTCATTCTTGGATCAATATTTAGGCGGAGAAGAGCTCGAAGACCTAATCCTAGAAGAGGGGAATGTTTTCGACAATAATTTGCCATAAAGGACCTCACGGATTGATGTCTTCGATGATTTTCAATAAAGAACATAAAAAAATATTTTATAATGCCGCCTCCGACCTCTAGAATAAAAAATGCAACACTAACTATATGTTATACACTTTTACTTTTGATCATCATTTTAAGAGTGTTAAATCTACTTTTTCTTTACCGTGATCTCTAGTCAGTTAGAGAGAGAGGAGAGGGAAAAGAAAGTTGAATGGGGCCTGTTCACCGTTTGACTAGGTTAGAACATAGGTTCTAAGAGTTGGCCAAGGACCATCTTGTCCTCCGGTAGGTGCGCCAACTATATAAAAGAAAGTGGAGGGAGGAAAAGATGGTGCATAAGGGGAGGTTCTCTAGTCATCTTTAGTTGGAAACTTAAATAGCATCATGAAGTGTTTTGTTGCCTCCAAGGGCGGAGCCAGGGGGGCTTGGGGGGGTTCAGCCTCCCTGAGATCAGTAGTAGAAACTATGCCAAAACGACTACAGATTTTTTTTTGTTTTACGACTGCAATGTTAAAAATCTCAGGACGTGTAATACACCGTTGGAAAGGTGTTTTCAAGACCTTTCCAACGGTACACTACAAGCCCCCGAATTCCTAAAATTTCAGTTGGTAAAACCGAAAAAAATCTGTAGTCGTTTGGCGACTGCAGAGCAGGCAATCGACAATGGTTCTTTTTTGCAATGTTTTCCTCAAGTGTATTGAAGGAAAGTCGGGCATCTGCTTATTATTGGCGATGTCCATTAGCGATGATTGGATGGTCGATTTGATGATCATCTATATCGCAAAGACCATTGCCAAAACTTTGGATATTAACGATATTATCAAAAAAATCATGGGGATGTCAGCTCGATGAGTGCAAATCTCTCAATAAATAATCAAATTCTACCACCTGTTGAAATTTGAAAATAAAATATACATTGGATATTTCCTAATTATGAGGTTAGCCCCCCTGGGTCAAAATCATGGCTCTGCCCCTGGTTGCCTCAACGTGCGATGCAAAAGAATTGGTGGGTAGTGAGAGTTTGATTGCTTGTGAATAGTGTGTGGTTGGTGGTGTTTATTTATGGCAATCATGCAATGCAACCACGGTGAAGAAACCATACTCAAATATCGAAGAGGAACTATGAGGGTTTGAGAGATTGAATGTGTAATGAGCATGTTGTGGAACAAGAGGAGCTTATACACTAGAAGTTATAATAAATATGGGAAACAAAAGTCCTTCAATTTCCTGCACTTAATCTTGAGTACCAACTATTATCTTTTACTTTACTTTTTGAAGTGTTGGATCTACTTTTTATTATGTGATTTGTAGTCATCTTTAGTTGGAAACCTAAATAATATCTCCAAAAATAAATGTAGGTTGTGATATAATTGGGACAACAACCTTGTTGAACAAGCAAGGTGTTAATTTATTTTTTTGGTATGCCCTTGAATTAAAAGGAATGACTAAATTTTTAGATTGAGTAGAACATACAAATTTTTCCATTTATCTTGAAAGGGGGTTCTCCATGCGATGATGTATCAACTCTTTTCTCATTTTATTTTCCCTACTCTCACAACATTTGTCCCCAAATTTTCTACGAAGTTGTGAAAATATCATGACCTCAAGCCTCAACAATAGTGATCATTTCATGTGTCTTTTCATATGCTATAATGGAATGGAAGCTATTAAAATCCCTCCGTAAATGCTTCATGCACATTCTAAATTTGTTTCCAATGTGATATGAAATGGGTTGTGGATGGACATTTCAATGCAAAGAAAGATTGGTACAATTACCAAGATGACCCTCCCTTGAAATCTCAATTCCCACCGACCTTGGTGATTTGAGTTCATCCCTATTTATGGTATATCACATTAGTCCCCCACTTCCACACTCTATGAGCTCACAAACATTCATAAAACTTGTGAAGCAAGGAGTATGTTTACTTGGTATTGCAACTACTAAGTTACATGTGTTATTAGATGCCATTGAAGCTTTGTCACGCCATTTGTTAATGGCAATTGCACATCCGAGAAAAGACTACGATGATTATCCCAATTAGTGAGGGAGGGCTCATAGTGCGTGTGGGAAATCATTCCCCGTACAAAGGACACGACTTAAAACCAAATGGTTCACAAACAAAAATTACACACAAATGACTCCAACCTGTCACTAGTACACAAATTCCTTTGCAACCAATACAACCAACGTAGAATGAATGAATGCCCCAAAAACTGTAACACACCACAATCATTTGACACCATATTCATACACCCACCCATCATAGCACCACAACTCACCCTCATCACCCAAGAGTGCAACCTAAACAAAGACATATATGATATGCAACCCACTATGCCAAATACAACACCAAAACCCCTTAATGGTTGACTACATGGGATCCTACATAGTTACCATTACCATACAATGATCGTAAAACATACAAAACCCTCATGTAACCTCATTCCACCCACCACCTCAAAGCTTTGAAACAAAACTTGTATTGCTTCTAAATAGATACATTACCATACTCCCAGGGAAAGAACCCAAACACACACACACCCCCCCCCATAAACCAATAGCACAGTTTACACCCCGCCATCACTAACCTCATTATAAACTCCTTCTAACTTACACACTTATACTTCTCTTCACCCCTCACCTGCTCAAACCCCCTCAAGAGATACAATTCACCCCACTCAAGAGATTGTATATTCGGCTCACAAGGCAAGACAACATCCTCACAATGAAACGCCGCATGATACGCACACCTCACATACCACCCAACCATAACAGAAGTTGTACATTGGGCTAGGTTCGCCACCAAAGAAAGCTACCATAGCACCACAATATTGATCCTAATCATAGAAATTGGACACAACAAAAATTCTTAGTTGAAAACCAAAATGACATACATATTATAGCCACAATGCTCCAAACACTCTCCTATACCCATTGGCCCCACAATGGCCAACATACTACAACCAACCCGAAGATGCCCTCACCACCATCATATGCATACACAACCAAGACACCTCACCCACCCACCATACATTCTCATTGTGACAACTCCAACAAGTCATGGTCAAACTCCCCACACATAAAATACTCCTTAGATATAGCATGTAATACAAGGACCCCCCCCCTTGCCACAAGAATTCTACAAACAACACCCTCTCAAATATAACCCTCCAAAGCATATACACAGATGGATCCTTCATACCATCATATGGTAAAGGAAACATAAATATAACATGCTTTGGAGTCTACAGTTTAATTGACAACCTACAATTTGCAAAAAGACTCCCAGGTGCTCAAAACATATTAAGAGCCAAGCTATATGCCATCTTGCTAGCCCTAGTCGATACACAAAATACCTCACATGACATCCACATATTTACTGATAGCCTCAACAACGTATACATGCTCAACAATCACATTTGAAAACCATCCTCCCAACCAGTGCTCAGGAAGTTTTTGGGCATAGTCGGTCAAGATCCTAGTGATTCTAAATCCAACAGGTTACATGTTGGCATCTTCTGGTTTTGCTTTATTCACTTGAGGTATATTCTATAGGTTCCTCTAAAATGATCGGTAATTCTCCTAAAGTCCCCAACTTCAACCGGTTATTTCTCAAACTCAACCGGTTCATATGTAACTAACCGCCGGTTCTTCCCGAGCAGTGCTCCCAACACAACCACCCAGATAAACTCCTCATCACCTTTATAGTTAACCTCATCACATGGTTCCACATAAAATCATAAAACAAAAAGTCCAGACTCACACAAGCATACATGGCAACGATGAAGCAGACAAACTCACAAACGATGGCGCCCTCAAAGCACCCCCTGTACTACGCATACACATAGCACACACAATTATATATAGACTAGCTAAACTTACATCAACAAACCCCACATGCATAATTCGCAACCTTCAAACTTTCATCCAAATGGAAAATACAAAACTAACATTAAAAACAACCAAAAAATTCCAGTATGCGACGAAATGGCTCAACAATGATGAAATTGACCAGAGACTATCAAACCACTTCTGGAAAACCTTGCACACTTCACACAAACACTTAGATTTTATTTTTTCCAATATATGGGAAACAATAGGAAAAAAAACCTCTTTTAGTCCCATATACATGCCCCAACTGCACACTATGCCATAAAAACAGTAAAAACATGTGACCACACCTACTATCTCTATGCAAAAACAAACTCCTCAAAAAACTCAGAATAGCAAGATACAATGATGCCGTCACCAACTCATCAACCAACTCAAATGTTGCATCCACACGAGACACCTCACATTTGCACAAAAGTAACCATTTGAGACCCATCTACCTTAGATTGGTTGATCAAGCATTCTATAACCATCCTCAAAGTTCATGCCAAGTTTAGCCTATATGCGAGAACTCCAAAGTGTCACTCAATCTCCAACTATGGGAATCAAGGCTCAACTTCATTATCTTGCAAAAGTTACTAGAGGCGAATCAACATCTTCTTGGGGCTTCTTGCTACTTGATAAATGAAATCTTGCCCATCTACCCATCAAAAGAAAGAGCTAGGAATCATCTCCACAGTTAGCTTACAACTACATCTCAATACAAAGCCATCAATAGCCCTCTTGGACATGAATATGAAGCCATCAATGAGGTCTAAGGTTTCTATATGGAGGTATAATCTCCTTAACATTATTTAGTTGCTATTAGCCATTATGTTATAATAATATTTAGTGACAATGCTTCATTTGAGTTTATTAGGCTCAATCTCATATAGTAGTGCTAGTAAGAGATTAACCATGATAGAGTTACCAAATAGTATCTGACTCATTCCCGGGCCCACCCACCCTCCATACTTAGGGCCACTTCATACATGAGATTGAAGGCATGTGACCGTTGTATTCTAAGATCTCTTATTGGTTGAAAAGGTTGAGACTATCCAAGCTCACTTCACACTAGATTCAGTAGCTCGCCGGGGGTGCATTGTATCAAATACGTATAGAAGAAGAAGAAGAACTCCGGTCTCCGGAGGAGGCCGGAGTGAATAGAGTGTCTGTTCGTGAAATTTTAAAGGGGAAGGTGGTTCATGAGGATGGCGGGCTAACGCGATTGCATGCCGCTGCAGGCGACTGGCGGTCGCCCATCGTCACAGGCGTTTCCAGTCGCCCGCCGTTGTGAGCCCCATGATAAGCCCGCTGCTCATCACGTCCACACCTTCCAGCCCCCGCTCAAGTGACAGGTGGGCGTTAAACCACCCAGCTAAATACGTATAGCTATATGTGAGTGCACAAAAGGGATATTAGTTTGAACTTCTCCGTACTACATATGCATATGCTACACAAATCATAACTGGTAGTCATGTACATGTATGGAGGACCTTTAAAAAATATACAACATTTGTACTTGTGTGATAATGTTGTTAGAACTTATAGCCCAAAAAAAATCATATTGGCTTAAGTTGGTATCAAAAAGGAACCAACAACAAAGTCAACATAAGATCTTACTGATCATTTGATGATAGACTTAGAAATAATAATTGCATTAGCTTTTATGACATATATTACAGACTTAGATGCTTATGAGTTACATCTTCAAGTATAGGTGTAAAATTAAGAGAAGTAAAGTAACCGAATTAGGCGCATTCCTTAGATGGTACCTTGAGAGATGCTCCTTATCAACGATGGATGAAATATTTGTTTCATTCATCCATACAATGTTTCGCTTGGTCCTTTCGTTCCCTCTCTCCCGGGCACAGTTCGGGGAATTCTGTAGAGAAAACGGATAATTTCCTAGCTTCTAGGAGGTGGCTCAGATTTTTCAAATTTTACCCAGAAGTGGGCCTAGAGAGTGCAAATTTTATCGGTTGATATCCCCCATTTCCTAATGTATTTAGGCAATTAGCCGACATTTCTTTTTTCATTTATCCAATTTCCTTAATGTTTAAAATAGGGCCGGTTTTGTATTTTGGTGGTGGATGTTTTTTTTTCCTTTAGGTTTCATTGTCATTTATTCCTTCTTTTTTCCAAGTGTTCATGGTTAAAGAATGTTGGCATTCAGTCTTTATTTTTTTTGTCTAAATAGTATCCTTAGCAGGAGTTGAACTTGGCAAAGCCCCTACTAGCTTAGGGCTAAGGATTTAGCCTTCAAAAAATACAAGCACCACAAAGGGTCCAAGTAAAGTTAACAAATGTTCCACATGCTTCCCAACAATTGTGTTTTAGTTGTTTCACGAAGGATGTAATCACAAGTATTGATTTGACATTCTTGTTACATTTAAAACCCTAATCACACAGATCCACCACAACGTTCCCATACATTGTCAACTTACATACCAAGCAACTTAGCATATAGTGCATCATTCTTTCAGACTAGTGCTTAGATTACTAACTGCACATTAGAGATCTCAAAGTACGATCTCAAGACTACTGAGAAAAGTCGTGGGAAATGCAACCCTAAACATACTCAGCCGCAACCAAGAAATCGCAGGCTAACCAAGAAATCACATGAAACCAAGAAGAATACTCTGCACGAAGGCCAAACAATGGCTAACCGGATGCAAGGGGATTCCGACGGCGGCTCCGTTCGCTGAGAGCTCCAAATGTGAAACAAGAGAGATCGGAGTGGCACAGAGTCAATCACTCAGCGATTCAAGAAGTCAAGCACTCAAAAACTCGGAATGGAAACGAAAATGCAAGCTGCGGCGGCAAGCAACTAACCCTAAACCACAAGCTAGCAAGGCAATGGTAACTCCAAGTCTCCAAGTCTACAAGTCTGCATAGTATTAAAAAAATTCCTAAAAAGTATATGTCTGGTCGGCTGCCCGCTGTGAAAAATACCTTTCAATCGGTAATTTTCCGTGGATATTCTAGGGTAGCTTGCCTAAATGCCGGCATTTTTTTCTTCTAATAGGCCCATTTCCAAAAACCTTGATTTTCTTCCGGAACCCCTTCCTAAACATTTCTATTTCATTCGGAAATTCTCAAAATCAACTGGCTAGCTTGTAACTAACTGCCAGCACTACCCGTTCATTGATATCACCTTAGAGAGAGAGACACACAGCGAGCTAATTTAAACATACCTGCAGTCTGTACAGTCTGTACGATTTACAACTGCTAGCAATGTTTGGGAATCAGTCTGAATTCAGGTGTCTGTACAAGCCTATATTGGAATCATAGTACAGCCACCATGCAGCCCTGCAAAGTCAGCTATTATGTATATGTATATGTGTGTATATATAACAATAGTTCTATCCATTCTTCTATTTTCAACCCTCTAGTTCTTAGGATATGATACACAGGCTGTGACCTACACAGCTGAGAACCTCTCTCATTCAATATCCGCCCATACCCTCGGGAGACCAGCCAATATCCGCCTATACCCTCCGGAGACCCAACTCATTTCCGCCATTTTCTGAGCCTGAGGGGTTAAATTTCCTACATTATCTCATATTGGTCGGTTGATTTCCTATACTTCATATTTAACTCAATTATACGGCCGAAATCTTCCAAAAAAAATAGGTAATTTTGCAATTTCACTCGGCTAATTTACAACTAGCTGCCGGATCTCCCCGATCATTGCTCCCGGGCCTCGAGTCATCGCCACCTTGTCTGCAGGCCCTCAACAACACTTTAACGTCGTGCTCGTGCATTCCGGAATATTCACTGTCATTCATCATCATCACACCGTGTCTGCAGCGTCATTTGTAATTATTTAGTAGCAATTTTTTTGATGCAATTTTCGGGTGGTTGCATGATTGGTTGGTAATGCCAGGGTCAGGTCAGAAAACAATACTTCCAACACGGTGAAGGTCTAGTTGCAACTTTCCTCTCCAATCCCTTCAATCAGCTACGACATTCCTCTTGTTGTCTGAACCTTCAGCATAATCTCGAGAACCGTGCGACGGAATCCGTAATCCGGAGTGCACAGTTTTTCGGATCAATCTGTGAGAAGAAGCTCCATTTCGGGATTGATTGATTTTGATTTTGGCGCCATAGCCAACAATTGGGGAAACCTATCGGCGCTTTGATTGTGAGTTCTCGATTCCATTTGCATTTTCTCCCCGAAGGTTCACAATTCCCACAATTATACATAGCTGGAGTGCACACAATCTGTGGAATCTGCTATTTGAGATCTATTTTGGCGCCATGGCCAACAATTGGATGGGCCCCTTTTTTTTGTGCTTTTGAAATGTCGCAGTTATTCGGAAAGTTAAGCTATATATTAGCTGGAGTGCACTATCTGTGGAAATCTGCAAGGAGGAAGGAAAAAACTGCTCTTTGGGATCTATAGCCATAGCCAACTTTGGAGTAAAGGTCGTGCAGGATTTGATTTTTCTATGCGGTCCCTGATTAATTTTGTAGCGATTTCCGATTCCTTGCAGCTTAATCAATTCTCTGTACAGTTATACATACTGTAATCCATTGTTTTCCAATGGCTACCAAAAGTTTCACACCAGGCTGGCTATGGCGCCAAAATCAAGTTATGTATATCTGTAGAGAGAATTAAGCTCTTATGTACTTTTTGAAATTGCTTTTAGGGCCATAGGCAGCGGTATGTGAAACTTTGCAGACTTTGTTGGAGGGGTCCGTTGTTTTTGTTGTTTTTGAGCCTGTCAGTTTGTTGGGGCTGACAACATGTAGGTGGACAGGTGGATTAGCAGGCGATTTGTTTGGGGCTAGGACGGCATATATAATGAAGGATTTCGTGATCGAAGCCTCGAGGGCGGAGAAACTACGACACGATTCAGGGTTAGGGGTGGAGCAATTTTTGGCCAGTCTCGTGCAACCGACGGCAGATTTGGCGAGGCCACCGATCTCCAAATTCCATGTGGGAGCTGTGGGCTTGGGTTACAGCGGCCGAATTTTTCGAGGAGTGAATTTGGAATTCGAAGGGCTTCCACTGAATTACACCGTGCATGCAGAGCAGTTTTTGGTTGCAAATGCTCTGCAGCATGGAGAGAAGAGGATCGTGTTTCTTGCGGTGTCGGCCGCTCCCTGCGGCCATTGCAGGTAAATCCATTGATTAATATGGGTTGCATATATGGTTGCAGTCTATGTATGCATGTATTATCCAACTCTTGTAAGGTAAGTGGGCCTTAAATGGACACTTTTCTCTGTACACCCAGTTCTTGAAGGATATGAAACACGCAATTAGTGCAATATGATTAGCAATTCAAATTGCACCCGTAGCTATGTTCCTCATAATTTCTGGAGCTCATGAATATCTCATTCATTATCTATCAAAATGAAAATATTAAATGGTCATTTAGGTCCGGTCCCCCCCCCCCCCCAAATTATGGTGACGGGAAACGAGGATCATGTTTCTTGTGGTGCCAGCCGCTCCGTGCGGCCTGCATTGCAGGCAACTAAATTCAATTGTGATGTTGTATCTATCCCTTAACTCTTGTAACGTAAGTGGACCTTAAACGGAAATTTTTCTTTTTGCACCCAATTGTCGTAGGATACGGAACATACAATTAGTACAAGATGATTAGCAAATCCAAATCATGCCCACAGGCATTTTCCTCATAATTTTTGGAGCTCATATGAATATCTTATTCATAATCAAATTTAAGATTCCTGTGCTCATTAAATGGTCATACAGGTCCTTGCAATTATGACGTTGACTATTGAGTTTGGAGTGGTTAACATATTTTGAGCACGTAATCTGATCTCTTTTAAACACATTATGTTCTTTTGGTGTCCATTCTTAGATCCACACCTAACCACGCACCACTCAAATATAGGTGTCCACTTTTCGGGGGTGTTAGATGAACACTGTGTCCACCTGAGATGTATGGCATGTGGTCATATGCAGCGATTTGCAAATGCATGGAGAAAGCATTTGTGTAAACCTGCTCTGAAGAGGAATGTAGGCTCTTGCTACTTGGATTTCTTCAGTCCAAGAAGCAAGGAAAGCAATTCTAAAATTTTGCACTTCTGTGATATGCCTTTAGAGGTCTATTTTATTTTCAGTACGAGTAATCCTGAATGGCCTTCACATATCAAAATCTGATCTTGCTAAAACATTAGTGTATCTAAGGGGATTTTTCTCCCATACATAGCTTTTGAAATTCTCTATCACCTCCAGAGGCTTGAATGTCATTAGTGGTTATCTTATATACCTCACAAAGTGCTCACTTCTCAAGAGGATACCTTTTGACAGTTTGATTACTTCAAGGTCATATTATGCTTGCAACTTTCTACCAATTTACCGTAAGGTTAGCAAATCGTATTAAGTTTCTCATCAAAGAATTGAGATTTGTGATCATGTTGCAGTTTGAAAGTTTTTAATTCTGCATTCATCTTGGGAGTATTAAAAGTATTTTTTGTATTTTTAGCTGTATGGTTGTGATCATTTGATGATGCTTCACAACTTTTTGGATGCGAGAGTGCTGAAGAAACCCTTAGAAGTGTTATTTTATTAGACGGGTTGACAAACATCACGAAGCCATCATGAAGTCTGCATGTGAGATTTGTTTTCCATTTCATTCTATTTTTGATCGCTTTTGTAGTGAATATGGAACTCTAGAAAGCTTTGGATTAAAAATCTCCCTTGATTCTCACTTTTGTGGTTTACCAGGTATCTTCATCTATAAGTGTTGTTTGAAGATTGATACTTACAAGGATATCATGAAGTTGGGATGGTTCTCTGGGGTCCAGATAGGCTCAAAAATACAGCAAATCTGTGCCTATGTGGACTCTGTCATTGCATTGGCGTATAAATTAAGTGCAGTGTTTCAAACATGTGTAGGTGTGCATGCATTTTTCTTGTGGTATTTGATTTGGTGTCTGTAAAGCCAGACTTGTCATCTAAGAGGTCGATCTACGGTTTTGGCCATGACTTATGCTAATTACATCTCGTAGAGAAGGACTTTTTCCTCATTCTTTGATCATTCAACTTCTCTTGAATTTAGAAAGCAGTGCATCTGTCATTTGGTTGTTACTGTGCGCTCGTGAGTTAAGGTAGATGTGCCTAATTCAGTTATTTCTCTTAATCGGACACCTATATTTGAGTGGTATGTGGTTTGGTGTGGCTCCAAGAACGGCCACCAAAAAGACGTGTTTAAGGAGATTGGACTATGTGCTCAAAATATGCTTACCATTCTAGGCTCAATAGTCAACATAATTGGGGGCACCTGTATGATTATTTAATGAGCATGAGAATCCTCACTTTCATAATGAATAAGATCATACGAGCTCCGAAAACTATGAGGAAAGTG
The DNA here is from genome assembly GCA_964035585.1 of Polytrichum formosum. Lineage (NCBI taxonomy): Eukaryota > Viridiplantae > Streptophyta > Polytrichopsida > Polytrichales > Polytrichaceae > Polytrichum > Polytrichum formosum. The sequence goes on along the minus strand of OZ037938.1, from coordinate 42,362,282 downwards.
GCTACGGCGTTGATTTGGATTTGCTAACCTTCTCATACTAATTGCGAGTTTCATATCCTAAGAGAAGTGGGCTAGTTGGAAAAAGTAAGCATTTAAGACCCATCCACCTTATGCTCAGCTCTCTGCCTACATTTTGATTCAAATTAAGGTGTATTTGTAATTTTAGAATGTGAATTTAACTGGGTTGTGGTAATAACCCTTGGATGCTGCAGGCAATTCCTTCAGGAATTAAGGGAAGCAAGCAACATACGGGTACTGATCACAGATGGCAAAGACCCACAAGCGCATCCGCTTTCGTACTTCCTCCCTCACAGGTTCGGTCCCGAGGATCTTTTACATAAGGATTTCCCTCTTCTTCTTGAGCCAAGATCAAATGGTCTTGCTTCCTTGCAAAGCTCATCACTCGTGGATGAAGGGCCATGCTCAACCTGCCATATAGGCGAGACCAATGGCAAAAAGGCAAAAACGAATCACGCCGACAACAGAGCCACTAACGGCCTTGAAGGCGAAGGAGGCGACGCCGCCCCCGCCACAACATCAACAGCCGAACAACAACCAATTTCCCACGAGCCGAGCTTGGAAAAAGAAGCGAGCTTGAAGGTGTGGGTGAACCCAAACCAAATGCCGATTTCAGAGCTCGAGAGGTCGGCGTTTGCGGCCGCCAACGCCTCGTACGCGCCCTACAGCCAGTGCCCCTCGGGAGTGGCGATTGCGACCAAGAGGGGCTACATTTACAGCGGGTCGTACATGGAATCGGCGGCTTATAATCCCGGCCTTCCAGCCCTGCAGGCTGCGATTGTGGCGTTCATCTGTGGAGGGGGAGGCAGCTATGATGAGATTGAGACGGCCGCACTCGTGGAGACGATCGGGGCGCCTGTGCAACACGCCGCGACTGCGCGGGTTGCGTTGAAGTACATCGCCCCCGAGGCGTGTCTCCATGTCTACGAGGTGGCGAAGAGGAAACTTTGATCGATTGATCTTTCCTTCTTTTCTGCACATAAGAATATGGGGTTTCTTTCTTGTTCAAAAAAGTCTTGGGTTCATGATCTTATTCCTTTCAATTCGGTGTCGATGAGTCATTCTCATCCACACATTTAACAGCATTCTTAGCTGCAGATTGCAGCAATGTCTTTTGATTGCACATTCATGAGGATATATCTTCGAGAGGCAGACTGGAAATTGTGCAGTTTCCAATCTGGAAGATGATCTTGTAGGCTAACTCTTCAGAGTTGGTCACAATTCATGACAAAGAGGAAACTTTGATCATTTGCTCTTTCTACAGATAAAGATTTGGGGCTTCTTATTCAAAAAAAATTAGATTCATGATCTTATTCCTTTCAGTTCGGTATTGATGAGTCATTCTCATTTGCAAATTTAACAGCATTTTTAGCTGCAGATTGCAGCACTTTCTCTGACTGCACATTCATAGGGATACATCTTAGAGAGACAGATCGGAAATTGTGCAGTTTCCAATATGGAAGATCGTCTTGTAGACTAACTCTGCAGAGTTGGTTACGATGCATGGCAAAGAGGAAACTTTGATCGTTCTTTCTACAGATAAGATTTGGGGTCTCTTGTTCAAGAATTCTTGGGTTCATGATCTTGTTCCTTTCCATGGGTGTCAATGAGTCATTGCCGCCACTCACGAATTTAACAACATTTAGCTGCAGTGCAGCTTAAGATTCTCTGATTGCACATTCATTAGGATATGTCTTAGAGGCAGAATGCAGTTGTGCAGTTTCCACTCTGGAAGATGATCTTGTAGACCAACTCTTCTGAGTTGGTTGAGATGCATGAAACATGTATCTGTCCTATTGCAATATGAAGTTTCATATGTCCTTTTTCCAGGCATATGTAACTCATTCCTACTGTGAAAGAATTGGCTACGAAATACATCCCCCCCAACGCTTGTTTCCATGTCTACCAGGTGGCGAAGAGGAAACCTTGATCGTTCTTTATGCAGAGAAGATTGGGGGTTCCTTGTACAAAAATCTCATCATTCTGTTTGCAATGGGTGTCAAGTCATTTTTCTCAAGGCCTAGGGGCTTAGGATCAGTGGCAGCTATGTTTAGGGGTTCAGTACAATTGGCGATTCGTCCTTAGACTAACACAAGGTCCCTTATGCTAATTCCAGGGTCAAATTTTGAAAAGAACGCATAAAAATGACAATTGAAAAGAAAAGGGTATAAGGTGTCCCAAAGGCTCTGTCACCTTCATCTTACATGGCTGCCACAAATCCATTGCCAGCTTAATTGTGCACCCTAGCAGGTTCCTTCCATTAAAACCAACAATTTCAGAAAGACAATTACTACATGTCAGGCATTGTTTACCTTGTTCAAGAGTTGATTTTGAATGCGTGTCAATAGCACGACTTCTTTGACTAAATTGACATTAATTGAAAGTATGTCATCTTCCTACAGTTTCCAAAGAGAAATGAAGAGAGTATAGTCAAAGCACGTTGGTGAGTGAAGAAAGAAGTGATTGTGGGATACTGCTGATGACGTTGAAGATGATAAGAATGAAGGAATTGTGGAGGAAACTGATGACACAATTGAAAACAATGCCCAATTATAGGGTACGAATGAAGATACAGAAACAGTGGAAAGTCAGTGGCAAGAGCAACGATGATCCTATTTGCAATCGGAACAAAAAAGGGCGAAAGAATATATATATAAAAAGCAGAATGTAGCGAGAAATAATTATGGTGGATGGAGTCTGATGCTTACACACTGATTATCCTAATTAGTGCATGTGGTACTAATTCCCGAAACATGCACTATTTTGCCAAGTCTCAAAATTAGTGAGGGCTGAACTTCTAACTAAGTGATACTAAATTCATGAATACATGCTCATTTACCATATATTTCAAGATAAATTAGTGTGTGCTCTAAGTTGTTTGTAGAATGATAAAAAAATTTACATGCCAAAGTGAATACTGTCAAGATGAATGGTGCCGATGCTTATAGTGAATAGTGCTACTATGAATAGTATTTTTAGTGAATAGTGCCAAGATGAACAATGCTTCATAGATCTTTTGGCAGCACTAAATCCATAGCGTAAAGAAATTTAGTATCACCTTCACTAATTTTCCACACTCACTATTAGCCCTCCCTCACTAATTGGGATAATCATTGTAGTTTCCTGAGGTCGAAAAAGAAAGGGCAAGTACAAGGCGAGAGAGGGAATTATCATATACAAGCATACCTCTCATCCATCCAAGAGAAAAACTTGACCCCTCCCTCCTAAAGGTTTGTTGTCAATTCATCTCAAATGACCTCAAGTACACTAATTTAGGGTCTTTAAAGTTGATTCCAGTGTCAAATCAACTAACAAAAAGTTATCTATGGGCTACATACTATTTCAGGGCTTTTATGTTGGATGACTGAGAAGTACTCTTATATACAATACAGTAGAACCTCTCTTATCTAATCTCCCCTAATTTAATAACCTCCCTTATTTGATATTTTGTGCCGGTCCCGACTTGGATGGTAAAGACTTCCCATACCTCCCTTACATAATAACCTCCCTTAATTTATAATCAGGGCTCGGTCCCGGAGGTATTAAATAAGAGAGGTTCTACTGTATTTCCCTATCTCCCAAGTGCAATAGCTCGAGGTTGAAATAAAATGACATGAAATGAAACAGATTTGATTTTAAAGTCCAAGAAGCCAAAAGGCTTATGGGACTAGAAGTACATCAAGATGATTTCAAAAAGGCTAAATCCTTAGAGTAACAAAGTGTATAGAGGCTAATACCAACTTGATTGTCCAATTAAAAGAACGAGCCGCTAGGGGCCAAAGGCCCGCCGCTGGTGGGAGAAGAAGTCCGCAAGGAGGACGTTGGCAAAGTCGGAAGCTGATAAATTTCAACCTTCACACTGAACGGAAAATCATAGGGGACCAACTTTAGGAAAAAGTCCCATTAAATTAAAGGATAACTCCAATCCGCCAAACTCAGTATACATGCAGGTACTTAGATTATATTGTAGCCTTCTGATCACACTTCTATTATTCAACAAATTGAGGTGATGCACCTTTCCAAGGTCAATAGTGAACATAATTGGCCATTCCATGAGCTCAACAATCTTCACTTTGAAAATAATTAAGATCATCATATGAAGGAGCTTCCAACTCAATTGTTCCGTTGTAATTAGTTGTGTTGTGGGATGTACTTGTCAGCCACAATCTCAGTGGAATTGGTGCACTTCAGTGGAGTTGGAATTAGTAAAGATATCCAATCAGTGATTGTTCTACGTAGCTCAAGAGGGATATGTTTTCCTTGGGCAAATGCTTCGTAAATTCCTTAACATTCTACCAAACAAATCTATAAAGGGTAGGTGCGATCATCACAATAGGTTACATTGTAGTGAGAGAATGGCAGCCACCTACCACATTGAAGGTGGATTCCACTGGATCACAAGGGGTGATAGCTATCTTCATTTATTGAAGCATTGTCAACATATTATTCAATATTGATTAGAATTTTATATTTCGATCTGCAGTTTTCAATCACTAATGCCAGTGATTGATTAAATAAATTTTATTGGCATCATTTTTTCAAACACTCACATACTGATTGACTTTGGAACCTGTTGGATGCATTCACGAGTTGTGGGTTAGGATTCCCTAAGCATCCTGTTATTGAAAATCACAAACGCTGATTAAAATCAAATTTGATACAAAGCAAAGCATCAGTGTATTCCTCATGCATATCCATACACCAATAATTATTGCAATAGGTGCAGGAATACACCAAAAACAGCTACTAACTTGAATTTTGGCTATAGCATGAAGTGCCAGTGTTGTTTTACAAAAAAGAGGAATTTCCATTTATATGTGTAACGTGCATAATATGCACCTCCGACAATAACAAAAAACAAAAAACAATAGATAGGAAGGAGATGATGTTTTCTTTATCTACTTGTGGATTTCCTCTTCAGCATCCAATACAAAGGGTCGGCCGACGGGCGGCCCCTTATAATATTGTAGCTTTTTAGAGGCTCCGATTGGTACTTCTTTATGAGTTTCTTCTCCATCCTATCCGCTAGATACTTCTGCGTAGTTCTATACTCAACATCCATATGAAAATGTTCTTCGCACGGTACATATAATTTTGCGTCTGCTCTCATCTTGAGAGGCGGGGACCGGGCGTGTTCACGTAGGCGCCTTTGTGGTGATGTCGTCTGTCCAACGTAAACTCGTCCATTGTCCCTGTCACAAATCATCCAATGTAGTGAGTATTAAGAGTTATATGCAATGTAACGATGCAATTTAAATGCGAAATTATGCATATGGTGAACGAGGTGTACCTGCAAGTTATAGTATACACACTCAAGAACTGCGCTTCCCGTTTTTTGGACGGAAAGTGCTTGCTATAGTTGGTTTCGGAGCACCATCTGACTCTGATGTAATCTTTTGATTTGGTGGAATAGGGGCCAGTGGATCAACTTGCCCCTGCATGATTTCTTCTTTCATCGTGCGCAATATGATTTCCGCACGATCGTAAGAAAGATCAGACCATGATGTCGTGTCGGTTATACCAAACTCGTGGTAAAACCTAAACATCTGATGGGGCGCCAAGTCTCCAGATACGACGCTTTTGAGCATTGTTTTCGCTCTCCAAGCAGGAAGCGTTGCTTCAATATCAGTGTACTGGATGTGAAAGACGTCCAGGAGTAATTTCACGTAACTTGAGGAGGAGGTGCACTTAGGAAACTGCAGTGGTAATGAGATGTATATGAAAGTAAACAATATAGTTTTGTTATTGAAAAATAAATTAATAATATACAATGCATTATGCAATGAGTGTTAAAAACAATCATGGTATGCGTGACATGAAGTGTATTATATATGGACATGGCATGCCACCATGTTTCTTTTCAAATTCTTTTCTGTGGTCCGCATGCTCCGTAACAAATTGGTTGACTTCTCTTACTGTTCCGAAACCTGGAGGTTTTAGGAAATCCTTGTATCCACAGACGTCGAGAAGTCGACGCTGTGCTTCTGTTGGAAAGAATGTCTTCTCGATGCGTGGCTTTTTGGGAGTCGTTTCAGGCACCTCCGCCTTCAATTTGGTGAGTAATCGAGAGTAATTGATCGTTGGGCGATCGTTGTTTGTATTAGAGGTCACCATTGTGAGCACTGTGCAGTACACGTATGTTTTAGCACGTTTCAAGCATTGAACCATAGAAGGAATGCATTGTACTTGCATGGACGATTAATTACGCACACATTTTATAAAATCAAAAGAATGAGAACTAAACATTGCATTGGTGGCTTGAAATCGCATGAAATTTTATAGTAAAAAACATTCTCATAAAAGACGAAGATGAAGGAAAGTTCTCACAAAAAAAGTAATTTCATTTGCAACGTATTCAACATCTGAATTCTCTATCCATAAAATAATGTGTGCATGCAACGATCCGCGAAATTGTATTTCATATCGAATTACGTATTCTTTAACACATCCAAGTATACGGGGTCCTGATAAAATGTAAGAATGCAGTATTTTTTGAAGTCGAGCATGAAACAGAGACGCACATTCTATAGGGCAATCCTTCCATGTCAATAAGGCATCAATTTTTTGTACAATATGTTCAATATGTGTAATTTCCTCCCATCGTAAAGAGCTTGCTTCATCATCGGTTAAAGTAAGGAAAAAATCAGGCATGCCAAACTTTTCGACCATTGTAAGCAAGTCTTGTAGTTGAGATTTGTGCCATCGTGGGGACCCTTCTATGGATGAGGGAAGACTGTACTTTGTTACATGTTGTAGTACCTCGGCATCATTCATATTGGGGTGGGCTTGTTTTGTTTGTTTAATTTCTCTGTCCAAACATGTATGTGAAATTTCTTTCAAAAATTGCACAGATTGGCGTATATCATACATGTATAATAGGTATGGTTTGTACAAAGTGAATGGAGAAAACAATGTACTCATGCGATATTTCAAATATTCTGATAATGTTGTTCGACCATCGTAAGCTCCATTTCCATGTGGAAATAAGAATGGAAATAATGCACTTTCAAGAGTCATGCCTCCTATATTAGCGTTTAGTGTATTATTTCTAAATGCAATTGCTTCTCCTCTTTTGTCTGACCCAGTTCCATTTCGAAGATGCACATTTCCTATGCAATGAAAATCTACATGTTTTTTGGGTCCCTCTTGTGTGCGCATGTCGAACAGTAGTGACAGATCATAGACTTCTTGTGGAACGTTCATATGTGAAAATGATATCGAGTGCAGTGTAGCATTTCCGATTATTTTTTGAATAACATCTTGTGTAAGAACACACATACTTGTGCTCTTGTGAGGCTGCTCAAAAACTGTGACATATGTTTGAAAGAATGGGTTCGTAGTTAGGTTCTGTGATAGTAATGGAATTAAAGAAGATGTCAATTGTTCAATCGATTGTAAAGAATATGATGTTGTATCGCAACCAAACAAAGGGTTGCTTAAAAGACTGGTGTCCACAATTTTGCCAACACTAAAACCCCAGTCTTTCGATTGTATATGCATTGCAATGTCAAGAAAAGAAAGCATTTGCACATGTAAAGGATTGGTTGTGATAATAGATTTCATATATGTTGGGGAGTTGTACACGACATAAGGAGCATTCGGAGGTTTGTTCTTGTTTAAATGGCATTGAATACAAATAATCATTTTGTGTCCTGAGGCATTGGTTGTGTAGTCTACAAGATATGCGTTTGTTGCTCCATATGGGGTAGAGCCTTGGGTGGGCATTGTTGCATCGGTGTATGAATTGTGTACTAATCGATATTGTTGTCTACGGTTACCCATCTTTGTCACGCCACATATTCCACAACAATATAAATGTTTGAAAAATGAAATAGTATGTTTTGTCCAAGAATCATGCATATCGCTTCTTTGAGACCACGATCGATCCCATGGTTGAAATCGTTGCGTACGTCTTATTCGAATGCGTTCATGTACTTCTTTTTTGAACCTCATCATATCAGTTATATCTTACTTCAACCAAGCTATTCAAGTCAACATATTAACAACATAATCACAAGTAGTCCAAAATGCAGCTCGGCCTCGTGACATAGTTTCTTCTCTATATTGTGCACGGCAATGCCAAACTGGCATACCAGCCATCACAAACCTCCCCGAACACGCTCATGCAATCAGGCATCTCTCGTTTTCTATATATCAATCTCACACACAACAAACATGGAAATTTTTCTCAACAAAGCTGCTACAACACGCCTGTGCCTCAATCGATCTTTGGTTAGACCTTTTTGCAAACACCAAATGACGACCTCGATCATTCCAAAAGCTAGATTCTCAAGCTCTAGATTACTGCCTCTAAGCTTCCAATCGTGCATGACCACATTGAACGGCCACCAATGCCTCCTCCCTTACCCAAGTTCTAGATTCTCAAGCTCAACATTACTGCCTCTAAGCTCTAGATTACTGCATATTCGCCACTAAGTTACTTAAGTAGATGGACTCTACAAATTTCGAAGATTTGGGAGCTCTATTCCCTTTCTGGATTCCCAAGCTCTAGATTACTGCCTCTAAGCTCTAGTTGCTTTTTTAAATTAAGCATCTTGCCATCAACAATTCTAGTTGTCTTCCTTGATATTAATTATAAACATTGGTGGAGTGTCACCAACACTAAATGTTAACCCAACATTACTTGTCTTTTACATTAGCTTTATTCTCAAGAAGATCATTACAATATCTTTGATAATCAATGATGTAAAATGAAAAATCAAATGTCATTTTCTATTATTATTATTATTATTCCCTTTGTTTGCCATCTCCTTCACCACCCGCGCCACCTCCACCATTCCAACACTGCACCACAAACCCCACAAAACCTCAGACATACATTAGGTAAAGATTAAATTTTGAAGCATTAAATTTTGAGGTTAGGAAGCATTAAATTTTGAGGTGAGGAAGAGTAAGCTGACAAAGAAGAACACGTTGGACAGGAAAATGTCAAAGGAGCACTCAATGCAATGCAACCAAAGATTCACTCTCTGCTGTTGCTTGTGTCGTATTTCTTTCACAATGAGAACAACCTGTAAGATGCTGAAAATATAATTGTAAAACTTGAGACTGAATGTATGTCAAAAATCAAGCTCCTACCGTAGGTTGTTTGTCTGGTGGTAATTGCTGCAAAGAGGGCCACCACTACTGCAAAGACCAATCCCCACGTAATTACCTTCCTTTTGAGCTTATGTTGTTTGCAGCAATCTCAAAAGTATATCACTAATTTACTGTGACCCTTCAACTATTCTTGGATAGATTGATGCTAGTAGGCTATGGAACATTTTCCACAAGGTGCATTTCACAAATCAAATGACTCAACACGCAAATCTGTATTGGGTTAAATTTGAAGTGATGTAAACATATTTGCATCAGTTTCCTATAGATATGCTGTTGTAGTCCAAAAGTCTAAGAGTTAACTTGCATAAAATGGATAATGTAGCCAGCTCATTACATCCTCAATTTAGAAGACATCTGTCGCTTTGAGTTTCTTAGTTTCTCTGCTCTTAGTTGAAGCTACTTTCTACATGACCCAATCGATAAGAAATCATTTTTCCATCTACATCAGGACCCTGTTAGATGATTACAACAACAAGTTTGTTCTTGGAATATATAAAATCAGAGTTCCAAACCATTCAAGCCTCTGCACTTGGGTGCACTTGGAACTGCCAATCCGCAAATTTGAATACAAGATTCAAACCTGACACTATGTATTCATGGCAATTGAAATGAATTGGCACATTGTAAAATACATTCTGTTTGTCGAGACTGGTAAATTCCACAGATCAGACAAGGATCAGACTCTAATCACTATGGGGGGAAATCTACTTTAGTAGGGAACACATGTATAAAATGCTGATCATAAAAACTACATACAAATCTTTGAGCTCATGTTATTACCTACCAGGTACCACTGTTTATTCCTCGCTCACTCGTCGATTTCGCTTGCTTGTTCCAACTCCTTGTTCCTCATATTGTGTCGTTTTGGTACGGAGTTTCACCCCACTTTTAACAACTTTAAAATGTTGAAGGAATATTCAAGTGGTGTTGGAACCCCCCATTTTGGTGAAATGAAGCAGAGGTGTTCAACTTTGGCCAAGTGACGGTTATATTGAAAATTGAACTCCTAATCAAAAATTCCATATGAGGTGTCTTCAAAAGTTTGCGATGAAATTCAAATTTGTATAGCCGTCTTTAGGCCCCAGTCAAACACATCCCTGTGAGCACAAGAATGATCAAGTTTATGCCACATCAGAGTACCGAGGACTATCTGAAGGTTCAGAATTCAAGCATTCTCATTTCATATTGATTAGATTGATTGAAAGGAAGCAAACACATGCAAAAGGATCACCATTTTTGCTTCATTGATCTCATTGATTAATACACCACACTCGTCCAACTTCATATTTTTCTTTGTAGAATTTTGCTAAAATGATCAGGTGTCACCCAACATCCTCACTGTTATTCATCATTAACAAACAACCTTCAACATGGTACTTTCACACACGACCAAGAACTTTGGAGGAAACCGAAGATGTTCACATGCTTCTTTGGCCTATGGTTTTTTGCTCCATAGGCCAGTTGGCATCACGTCAACTGATTTTGATAACATTAAAGTCCTACATCTCTGATTGTGAAGAAAACACCTGATCTACTTGAGGTTTCATCATGCCAAGCATTTGGAAGGAATGTTGTGGTTCTCATGCTGTAGAATACAGCTCACCAAAGGTCAAACTGTGATGTCCACCAAAACCCAAAAAACTTGGGCTAAAAGGATAGACAGAAGAATTCTCTCCATGAAGCAAAGGGTTCCCATTGGATTTCTCTGAATCATATTATTGTGTCTATGTTTTCCAATCAATGGCCTACTTGGGCAGGACGTCAAGAACTTCAAGTGTGTGATCACAAGCGAACGACGAAAACGTGACATTCACTAATTCCACCGTAACCAAAATCATTTAAGCTAAAAGGTTGGACAGAAAAAATTGTCGCCCTGAAGGAATGGGTTCCTTTTGGTTTCTCCGGATCCATGTTGGACGATCAATGGCCTACTTGGGCAAGGACACCGGCATTAGATTGAATTTTGTTCTTGAAAGAAACCCCAATTTAGGTATAGGGTTTAGGGTTTAGCGGGCGTTGTTGTGCTCACCTCGTCTCGGATTTGGTTGTCCATACCCTTGGACAGCATGAATCCACCGATAGCAGCGAACGCCGCAAGGGACAGGACTAGTGCAACCACTGCCGTGGCCGTCACCCACATGGTATCCCCCCCGCCACCAGCTTCAACCCTTAAACCCAAAACCCTCCGCCGGTTCTCGCTCCCCCTCCATGCGACGACCGCACCGTTCATCCCCACCGCCTCCCGCCACGCTCTCACTCTGTCCCCGGGCGCACCTTCGCACACTTGTGTTGCACTTCTCCCTCTGCTGCCAATCGTCAACAAATTGGCAGAAGAAAGGCCGAGCTGGACGCTGGATTCCAACAATGCACGCCCCAGCAGCGACGACGATAGCCGCCCGTTGCGACGACGGCCCAAGGTGTCCGAAACTTGGTGAGGCTTGAAAGACCGATGTAAATTGTTGGTGCTGGCGTTCAAAATTGTGGAGCAGCAACAGCAGCGGCACAGCTCCATGGCTTCGAAGGGGTTTTGGTTTGCCCAGAAATTGGAGTTTATACTCGCAATTACTGCATCCCCAACTTCTTGGATTAGCCTCCTGTGAATGTGGGAATTGGGTGAAACTCTCAAATCATGTGATTTCTAAGCCGCCGAGCGAGACACAAACCCACTACTGCTCAAGAAACTTTCCGGGCGATAGGTCAGGGAAGAAGAAGACGCAGCTGGGTGGTTTGATTTCGACTCTCTGAATCACAATTGTGTGCAAATTCGTGCCTGTCGATTCTCCAACTTCAGCTGCCACCACAACTCTCGAGCGTCGCCGACTCGTAGGGTGATGAAGAAGATGGCGTAAATGACAGAACTACGTAGATTCTACGTAGATTGGTAGATTAACGGCGTTTTCAAGGTTTGAGTGGCGACGTGGCCTCACGAGCGGGCAGAACCGCTGTTCGCCTCGCAGAGACTTCTTCTCGATGACTTGAGACTACCTAGTACTTCATTACGAAATAGAGAAAGAAACTTATCCCTAATGAAGTTGTAGAGGGGACACTCCTACATGAAGTGTACCTCATTTTGAACTATTGCAAAAATGACATAATCTAGTATCCCTAGGGATTGGGATAGTCGACCACTGTGCAATTTCAATGCCAAGTCTATGGGAAGGTGGGAAGCGGCCAAGTGAGTACAAAAAGCAACACAAAAAAAGAAGCTTATTCCATTGTACCCAACAAAGCCATATGGATGTATGCTTGCATTCTTTGATTCCTAGTGCAAGGATACCACCACCGCCTCCCAAATAAACCTAGTTTTAAAACTTGAATACAATTGTGATTCTCTAGCACAAGGTTGTCGCATTCATACTGATTGGTACTAAGTTATTTGCAAACAATGTGCAAAAGCTTGTAAGCAGATAAATTGTGGGAATTGTTAAATTAACCACGTAGTTTGTTAAAACAACCAAATTAAATAAATAAATAAATAGAAACGTCAGGCATTCCGACGTGAATTTGAGCCCATTGGCCTACCCTTGCTCAAGAATCCTCTTGGTGAAGGATGGGGTTTACTGCCTACCTTGCGGTGGGTGGGCTCTTGGCTTCCTACCTATCTACCTACCTACTTTGTTCCGTCAAGTAGAGAGAAGATTTCACAGCAGGAATCAAACTGCCAACCTCTCCATTCGGAAACGGGTACCTCTCTGCTATCACCCGGTAGTTTAAGGTCATCTCGGACCTTAAAACAACCATAAAGATGCATCACACAGTCATGTGATTTGTCAAAATTTCGCTTTTCATTGTGCACATGAAGAGGAGTAACGTATCAGCTATGTGTTAGAATTAATAAACTTGGCCAACTTGGATGACAAGTCAGAGCCTAGTTGACACCTTGCATATTGATTGTGCTATTTTAACCAATGTGTGGTCGATTTAATAATCCCTTAATTATTAGGGTGATACTTATACAATCACTTCATGAACATAACCAAATGACAGACAGTATCGAAGGTACCGTAGAGGACTCTCTATTCCAACACAAAGTAATTATTTTCCCCTCACAATTTGCCACGACCCACTTGTATCCCATGTGGAAATTACATTCTGGCACATGTAAAGTTGAAATAGGGAGCCCTCTATAGTACACTAAATAGTCCTATTAGTGTGGACCACACATTCTCTCTAGACTCATCCACATTAAATCTCATAATAAGAAATAATATGGGCTACGTTAATTTTCAATCTGTGCCATATTTTGTTGGCCAAATTTGGAGAACTTCCCATGGAAGTATATGCTCTTATGGTAACTATGGGTCTTCAACATCAACTTACCCACCTACCCTCCTCTTGGTTAGTCAGTCAAACAACCTCACTTTCCCAACACCTTGCCGTACAAGGATTTGACACCTGGCACAAATCGACAACCATGTGAAAGGCATCATGGGGTCTATCTCATTGGGAAACCCATGACAACCCAACACCGTCAAAAATCACTTTTGATGATCTCAAGGAGGCTTTTATCGCTAAAGCATGGAACTCTTTCCATCTCTCTCAGGGAAGAAATTAGATTTCCTCCACCTCAAGGATTTCCTCAAGTACAATTGTGAATTGTACTTGAAGCAACCATTGATAGAACCACAATGCAAGATGATTATTGCTACCACACCTTCGATCATAGATTGCCATTGAAATTGGACGGTGCTCAACTATCCCTATCTCTTAGAGATATAGACTACCACTTTTGCTCTTCTAATGTAGTTGAAAATGATGCACACTTTGTGCTGGAGTGTCCCCTACATAACTCCATTAAGGATAAGTTTCAAACACTATTTGAGAATTGTACTATTAGGGAGTCTTAAATCTTTCTTTCAATTGGATCATCAAGTCAATATTAGCCTCTATGTCTTGGAGGCTTCCACACTCGGCCACTCTAGGGAATAAGCGAGTACGTCACCATCTTGATGTATTTTTAGTTCATAAGCCTTTTGGCTTCCCGGACTTTAAAATCAATTCCATTTCATTTCATGCCAAATCTCTAGTTTAAAATTAGTGTGGACCATATTAATTGTTTTTCCTAGGAAAGTAATGTAGGTGATTTATTTATTTCTAATGGTATTGGAATGGTGTTGTGAATGTAATAAGGTGACTATTATACTCTTTGTAAGGTATCGGTCAGAGGTCTCAAGGAAGAAAGACTAAGGGAAGACCCCAGGTCTTGGACCCACGTTGTTTCCACCCCTACTAGGTAGGCAGTTATAGCAGCCCATGTTAATTATTTTCACACTAATTGTACACCACACTAAAGCAAACATGTTGAATTTGGTTACTTATCTTAATTGAACACCTATATTTGAGTGATATGTGGTTCAATGGGCTTCAAGAAATAAATACCAAGAAGACATGTTTGAAAGAGATTGAACTACATGCTCAAAACATAATAACCATTCTAGGCCCAAAAGTCAGCATGATTGTGGGTACCTATGTGATTATTTAATGAGCATGAGAATGCTGATAAATATGATGTTCATATGGGCTCCAAAAATTGGGAGGACAGCAGGCTCAATTTGAATTTGCTAGTCATCTCGTGCTAATGACATGTTTTCATATCCTAGGAGAAGTGGGCTAGTCAGAAAGGAAGTAAGAAATATTTGGAATATAAGTAAGAAACATTCTCCAAAGGATGCACTGTAATATAACTTGCAACTTCAGGGTTGGCAAAAACTGACTAAGTTTCGAACTCATTGTAGTTAACTATGTCTGAAACTAAGCAGCGCTCATGGCAAAACATTGACACAAGTTTACAGGAAGGAAATCACGAATAAACAAGAGAAGGTGCACATATCACATGACCAGAACATGTTAGTTGAACAGAAAACTTTGTTGTGTGGCTCTTTAATTTACCAAAAGAGAGCAATGACTCTTATCAATAATAAAAAAAGCCAAATGTGCATATTCATGCACTGATACATTTGTACACTTAAGAAGACATCTATATCTTCAATTAACCTAGACTATTTGTGACCACACTCTTATCAAATTGAGGGAAACCTGTAAAATCATGAACATCTCGTTTTGAATACATCCTATAACTACCAACTTTAATGCAAATCTGCAAGGACGTGTAGTCTTTATGCGGACTCAGCATGGTGACCTTGTGGCAATTCGAGTCGAGGGCTCATCTTCTCTGTCAACTTGGCAACCATATTTGTCCATGACTTTTCTTTTTGAGGGCATGTCTTTGTGTGGCAGAAACCAGCCTTGCAGCAAATAGCCTCAGAGTCGAGAATAGAGTCCAGGTTGGCAAGTATGAAGGGGCCATACTGTTCCACAAGCGCCTTGCACTGCAACCAAAGAAAATCAAGAGACAGTCAATTATTAGATGCTAAGATCTACGTTGTCATCAAACCTATTAACATTCAGCAATATCAAAATAGTACTCTGGCAACAATTTCTAGTGAAAAAAGAGCAGGGGTAGGTGAATTTCTGAGACCTCATCAACATGGTTGGCGACCCGGTTGCATCCGTTCATGAAGACATCAAGTACTCTCTCCTACAGAAAACATGCCCATAAATGCACAAAGTTAAGCATCAATTTTTTTCATTAGGGTTACTCATATGACGTTGAGAATGGTAGCATCTTGACGTACAGTAACTGAATGCATTAATATAGTGACTATTTTCATGACTCAGGCAGGATCAACGTCATGACACAGATGGTATGAACGACATGAAATGAATGAGTGCAAATCAAACCTGAGTCTTGGGGTCTTTGAGTTTGACTTTCAATTCCAGAATGACGAACTGGCAGGTTGTACAATCGTTTCGGCGGACAGACAACTTTGGCGGTTTACACATCTTGGTCATCTGGCAGAACTCCTGGGGTGTAATATTATCAAGCTGCTCCATCATGCGTGGTGTGTAGACATCCACCAGCAAATCACACTGTATTTATCCCACAAATACAATGTGAGTAAGACTAACCATGTGAGTTTAGTGCACAAAAGCATCACAAACATTGCTTACCTACAACAGCCAGGAAACAATGGCGACCCAATCTTTTTCCTAGTGAAGTGAGGTCCAGAACTTTCTGATAACCACCAACGCAGTTGTACCATAGCAGTAGACTACAGAAATAAACGAAAGAACAAGCTGAACTTTAGACATTTAAAATCAACTAAAACCCGACTCAGAAACCCTGAATTCCAGACAAGGGTTTTGAAGCAATTGAAACAAGGCACTGAAATTTTGAAGAGAATTTTAATTTTTAAAATTAAAATAGCATATTAAAACCATACGTGATTGATATTCCATGCAATCTATTCATCCACAAAACTGAATCTGCTCTATTATTCACACACACGTCACCCATGCCCAGGAAAATATTACTGGTTGACACTTAGAGGCCTCCTCATAACCATACTAACAAAAAGTACATCCCCAAACAGATTGCCTACGAGTTCTAATAGAACCTGATCCACAATTTAGAAACCCCTTCCATCAGTCTACAGACAGTACAGAGGGGCTCACAAATCTGAGGACTATCAAAACATGAAGTTAGAGGCAAAACAATTTGTACCTGTTTGCTGAGCTCTTTGAGCTGTGCACATGCCAGATGGAGGGCAACAACAATTTCTTCCTGGGTTTTGTTCTTCTCCAGGTAAGTAAGAGCATCTGTAGCCAAGTCCTGGCAGACTGTACACGATTTCTTCTCATTTGCATGCACGCTGAGAGTAGATGATGTGCACAAGCCAGATTCAAAACAAAGTTTGTCTGGGCCGAGCCTTGACTCCAGATCCAACAACACAGCTGGCACATAGTCATCCACCATCTTCTCACACTGCCAGAAAAATTCACCAATGTAACCTCAATGACAACACATCCACAACATTATATATTATCAACAGAAACCATAACCTCCATGATCCGGCAGTACATGAGCAGACAACTTCTGAAATAGCAAGAACTCATTCTTAAGAATCAGCCCACAAAAAAACATAGGTTTTATCCTAATTGAGAAGGAGCTTTTGGGGCTACCTTTACTTGAAGGCCGGGCTGGAGGGGACTGCACACAAACTGGTCTGCAATGGTTTCCACCTGCCGTAACGTCTCTGGGTCGGACAGCAAAAGCTGTGCTTCCTGTGACAGCTGAAGGCAGGTGTCACACACATAATTTTTCGAGTACTTGGCAGCATGCCCTACCTCCTTCCCAGTCCATTTTGACAACCTTGCCACTGTGCCTGCAGAATCAAGAGAAAATGAAGTCGAGGATGTCAATAAGGTAAACCTCCAATTCCATACCACACCAACTGCAATTCAACTGCAATGTGCATAGAAAGAAAGACAAGTCCCTTAACATGTGCACAAGAATGACCGTCATAACCCTAATCACAGTGTTTATGATCCAAGGTATGATAGTAGCCCATGTTCCACACCGCAGAACTGACAAGGTTATCTAGAAATACTATGGCCTCAATTATGCAACTTGACCATCGATGTGGGATTATCCCGAGACAAATTCACATGACCATCTGCAGCTTGCGGCTACCTATTCCTCGCATAACAACACCAGCACCTTCAAACTCCACATCAATCACATACCAAAGAATCCACCAAATTTGGAAAAAACGCATCAAAGGGGTTAACTTAGGAGACATAATTCATTACCAAATTTGAGATTTGAAGCCTGTGCACCGGCCACCATGCACAACACCAACACGGCCATAAAACCTCTCGTCGAATTCCCCATCGCCATCGCACCGGATTTCCTCCCACTCAAAACCTGCTTCAAAAAATTGAAACCCCACCTGCGGAAACAGAACGGTTTAGGATCGCTTCCTCAGAATGATCTGCTGAAGAAACACCACAAGAAAAGCATAACAGGATCCATACACACAAAATTGAAGAAAACTACCAAACCCCAAAGTCCCCTAGTCCTAAACTCGGGAATTCACTCATACACGATCACAATCGATGTCGCAAAAATCACAAAATTCGCAAAAGAGCCACGAAATTCCGTAAAATCCACCATGTGATAACGTTTACGCTTTCCTAAGACTCTCAGAAATGATCTGACCCTATAGGGAGACAAGAACAGGGTGTGAAGGAATTTGAAAGATGCGTGTAACTCAATACTTACAGAATTGGAGAAGGTAAGAAGAGGCTCGTAAAACAGATGTTTACGAGACGCACAACAATGAGCGGCGAAGGATAAGAGAAGGATTTGAAACCTGCGGTGGAATTGCGAAGAAGGGCGGTTGTATTGTGAGGGTTGCTTCAAAACAACGGCTCCCACATAAGCTTTGCAAGAAAGCTCCGTCGAGGCTCCTCCTTTTGCTCCACCTTCACATAACACTCCAACAAATCTAGGTTCTAGAATCTAGGAATTTCGTACATCACTGACCGGTTCAATTTTTAAGTCTCCATTATTGATGAGTGCACACGTAACTAACTTAAGAGGCATCTTCTACAATGCATATGTAATTGAAAGAATCTAAAGCTTTTGTGTATGAGATTCGACCTAAGGCATGCAAGTGTTATTTGGTTCATTTAATAAAAAATTAAAAAGTTGCAAGAATAGAGAATTTTTTTTGAAATAAGTGATAATGGAGACCAAATCTACCACTTATACAACGGAAAACCAGCCCTGGCATATTTGTTTGTATTCACCTTCACATAATATCACTCATAAGGTAGATGAGGCTAATGTGGACACCTCCAGCTCTGTGGATTCATCCAACCAATGGATTCGAGCATTAGAAGCCTGAGCAAGTTAGCAATTGCAAATGAAGACCAACAAATTTGAAATCGATGAAATCGGAGTTGAGAAAGGTGTTGATCCAGGCTCCGGAATCCTCTAAAGTTGTCACGGGTAAGATAAAAATGTTGCCAAATTGGTTTTTCATTATAGAATACCCACAATACAAGTTGGTTGGCACCTCACAACCACATGCCGCCTCCTAATTTGCCCACCTCACCCACAAAAATGAAGCGTGTCATAGCTCGGTGGATAGCACTCTTAATTATGGAGGATGGTGGGTGTAGTTTGATTTTTGCAAAGGTGACTAACCCAAATATCGTGAAGGTGGTGGCTCAATTAGCATGTATTACTTACCCACCAAATTAGAGCAATTGTACCGCCGATTGAGAGCCAAAAATAGGTGTTTGATTGAGGAAGCTAACCGAATTAGCCTCATCTACCTTATGTAGGCGATGCACCGTGGGCTGGAAATTTTGCTAGGCAATTTGCCCCTTTTATTCTTGGCTTCACTCACAAAATGAACAATGTTTGGCCTAAGGGCCACTTCACACACGAGCCAAGAGCCATGACCATGAAATTGTGAGGGCCCAAAAGAAAGCGTCCAAAGGCCATCCCAAGACACCTCCAAAATCATGTAGTGTGGTCATGGATCCTCAAGTGTAGTGTGAAGCCATATGTGACGGGCCTTCAACCAAATGCTATTTCAATGAATTTTTATTCATACGGGTCCTCACACATGATGAAATAGAATAAATCAACGGTTGTGAGCATTCAGAGTGCCATGGTCTCCCAGTTCTATGTTAGACCTACCTCCAAGAGGTGGTTTTTGAAAATAGTCCAAGTGACCATGAAACGTGATCCATTCGATGCCATGTAGGAATCCATGTAGACTTTACATCCATAAATAGGCCCAAGCATTTAGGGGTTAATTACGTATAAGTCACCATTTCAAGTTAATGAGTGGTATATATGAGTCCGAGTCACATGGAACTATCTTTTGAATATATATATATATATATATATATATAACTTTGCATATGAGGTTCAAACTATAATTAGGGCAACATGGCCCAAGTATGAAGAAAACTATGGTTATGTGTGACAAATAAGAAGTATACTACATTTGAAATCATGGAACTTAACACTAACATGATTGTATGTATTCATTTGTTCTTTATCCAATTCTCATTTGAGGCAAAAGAAGAAGAAGAAGAAGTATGGTTTCCGAAGGAGGCCAGAGTGAATAGAGTGAATAGAGTGTTCGTAAAACATCCTTGGCCACGCCCTATTTGAGGCATATGTATTGAGTTGATGTGTCATTAGGTGTGAACTATGAATCCAAGAACTTACACCATAAATGTATCTAACGGTACGTGCATGAAAATGATATACGGTGAGATTTGATTTGTTGCACAAACATTATTTCTAGTCCTCCCATAATGACTTGAATACCGATTTTAAAGAATTAGCCTTTTGTAAACCAAGAAAGAAAAAATGATATTTTTGGCAATATGCTTACTAAAGTTTTAAATTATTTTGGCATGCAAATGTCAAATGTATGCATCAGATACGGTATGTACACTAAATAGGGTCATTGGTGTGACTATCACTACATTAAATAATCCTATTAGTGTGGGTGGAAATAGTTAGCGTGGGCCACACTAATTTTCCAGTCAAGATGCAATTAACGCGGGTCCAAGACCTTGGGTCTTCCCCCAAGTCTTCAAAGACTTCCAACAACACATTGAATTTAGTTATAGGACAAAAAATAGCACAAAATCAAATAATCACTGACATTGATTTTATAAAAACACAATTATTGTGGCCCGCAATAACTTTCTACTAGAAATTTAGGGTTGGTTCATAATTAATGTGACCCACATTAATAAGATTGTTTAGTGTAGTTTCTCTAACATTTCATAGTTATCAATGGTACCTTCTTTTATTATGATAGTGATTGTAATTTTGGACCAAAACAACTAAAAATATACTATTATTGCAATAAATAAGTAAGAAGACACACTCACACAGCTCCAAGTGTCTCCGCTTGTCATAAAGTGAAATCAACTTTGACTTAGTAAGTTGGGACTGCAAGTCACCGCATTAAGTCACTCTATTGAAGAGGTCACACTAATAACCTTATTTGGTATAGTGGCCAATTGAAGAAAGAAAGAAATAAAGAAAGAAAACATTGAAAACAAAAGTTAAGTTCATGTTGGGTGATTTTTTTACAAAATCAACCCAAAAATAGCATATAGTGATTGTAAATCTTCCATACAACTTCTTGAGTCCCATTGTGGACCTATTTAACCCTACATGATGAAAGTTTGATGTGAACAATAGAAGTTTGATAGAGTTATCCGTAAAGTCCGTCAAAAAGGGATGAAACTGTGGGATTGATCCATCTTTGGAAAACCTCCCATTAAGAGCTCGTTAGTTTGACATGTATCGGAACTTATTCTAAAAGGTGGGTGAAACTCACGGAACCTCCTCTTTCCGCCTCTCAAACTTTGAGAGGATTTTAGGATCTAAACTACATAGAGTATATGCATGGAACTCATTGTCCTAAATCCTAGATCAGCCTATGCAAGGCTAGCTTGGCCCACCCATCATAGTAGGACATGCTAGAATGTTGGTTTTTAATAGCTAAACACCACTCTTTATGTATGGTAGTTTAAACATTAAATTAAACTTGAATAACTTTGTGCTAATTCTCGTAAACTCAAAGTTTGGGACTAAACATATGGTGTTAGTTGCTTTCCGTTAGGTCCGAGATGACCCTAAACTACTCGATGATAGTGGAGAGGCACCCAAACCGAACAGAGTGGTTGGCAATTTGATTCCTGACCGTGAAATTGTCTCTCTACTTGACGGGAAAACTAGCCAGGTGATCAAGCACCTCTTGTGTTCTCATTAAAAAATATTAGTTAATTTCATTTTTTTAAATTGCTTTACGTTACGAATAACCCTAATAAATGGAAACTTCTTGACACACCCATTTTTGTTTGTGAAGATTGAAGGAGATTATGTACATATGAATCAATTGACTATTCTACCCTACAGAAGTACTCATCGGCAGGGAAGCAACAAGGACATAAAGTGCCACTAAAAGTGAGCTTTACAAAGTACTCGAAGCTCGGCCGTCCGACAGGGTTAAGGAAGAAGTCTGAATTTGTCAAGTGTGTGAATTGAAGCGATTGTGAAGCAAATTCCATTAATTGGGGTTTAACATCTTAACTACTTGAAAATTTTCGAACAAACCCAACACTTGCAAATGAAACTCGCCAACGATGAAAATGTTAATTTGGATGAAGTGGACATAACATTACTCAGCATTAGGCTCTCACATTGTGGGGTTGGGAGGTTGTTTTTTAGGTATAATTTGTATGTTATGTTGGGGCCTCTTTACAAAACAAACAATATTCAACTTCAGTGTATTGTTCATTATGCCACAGTGAACCAACAAGGAAACTTATGGACTTGCCTTACTGGGTATCTATGGGCTCAAGCTTGCCAAATATAATAAAGTATAAAAATTAACCATTGCGAAGGGGGCGGCACACATGCCATGCATGTCAGCGCCATGTCGAGAATTGCATAGGATAGGGTTAGGGATATGTGGTTCCATGAGGCTAGCAGGGCTGACCTACGCCTATTGCTCTCCCTTAAGGAGAGGTGCAAAGGGGTGCAAAGGGGGGACACCTGATTGAAGAGATTATTTAGGGCCCAAACCTTGAGTTCCAATGTACCAAAGAAGATTACATGGTACCTTGGCAAGTTGAACACTTCAATGACACATATTTAGTCATGCGACTTGATGAATGCCACTAGAAGCTTAATTACTAGTGAGAAAAATGCTAGAGCCTATTTGGATGTTGCCATGGGAAGCATTGTTGATTGTTGTGAAAAGTGGAATGCAATACCTGCTTTAAATGTCTTTGAAATGTGGTGCATCATGGTATTTGTAGAACCCTAAAATGATGTTATCCACATACTTGTTGTTTTCTTCCCAAACACATCCCATTGTTGGTAGGATATTGTGATGCTATGAATCTACCAAAAATAAAAGTGACCGTGTCACATGATGGATGAGAAGTGACATGGAATCTTACATGTCCAAAAATTGACAAAATTTGGTGACCACCTGGATTTTACGACAAGAGAACTTACATAAGTTGTCTCAACATAAAGTGAGGTGACCATGTCCCATAAACATTAGTAACTTATGTTTTAATAATGTGTATTTTTGTTTAATTTTTTTTAAATGCCTATTGGTATTTTGTTGTGTCATTAAATACACTACATCCCCATCCAAGTTTGCTTTACACTATCTTCCGTGACTAAGGTTTTACAAAGTGATATGGATTTCTCTTGGTTATGGTCTTTGGACCACCGACCATGACCACAAGAAATCTTAAATCATTTCTCCTCATAGGTGTTGATCACGTGTGTAAAACGGTCCTTAGTAAATCAAGATTGAGGCCATAGCAAAGATTCTCTTTCTTCTTATATGATCACCCCCCCATGGTTATGTTGACTACTTCATCTATTATAGTTAACAATCAAAGAGTCTTTCTTCTTTAAAACACGTGTCTTTTGGGTTTATGTTCTTAGATCCATCACTTAACCACACACCACTCAAATATATATGACTGATTAAGATAAGTAATCCAATTAAGCCCAGTTAGGGCCGTTCATACCAATGATTAGTGACCATGACCACCGCTTTTCAAAATCTCTTATTGGTTGAGAAATGGGTGGCAATCCCACTTTGTTTTACACTTGTTCACCTTAAATAGAAGTGACCATGGATGAGCATGTGTAAAAATGGATGAGAAAGTGACATGGAAGTGACATGGAATCCTACATGTCAAGAAATGGATAATGTTTGGTGGTCACCCAGATTTTGTGGCGAGAGGACCCAAATTGTCTCGACTTAAAATAAGCGTGACCATGTTAGAGAAAATTCATTAGAATTTGTCTATTTTTTATGATTCAAAATTTAGAAAAGTTGCTTAGAATATCATTTTCATTAAAAACACTACGTCATGGTCTAAGTAAGTCCGCTTTACACTATGACGTGTGACCAAGGGTTTTAAAATGTGACGTAGATTTCTCTCAGTCACGGTCTTTGGACCGCTAATCATGACCACGATAAATCAAAATTTTGTTTTTCTTGCGGTCATTGGTCAAGTCTGTAAAATGAGCATTACCTTAGGACCGTTCTTACATAGTTAAGGACACGGTGCATTGACATACACATGTTGATACATGGGAGGGGAGAGGGAGTCCAAGCATGAGCCACCTAGACACCATGGTCCATATCAATGCTAGACTGGTATATAGGTGAATGCATGAGATCAATAATCAATTTTGAGCAAGGGTATCAAAGGACTTACCCAACTTGTACATAAAATGTAACACCATTCAAATATTGATATTTGGTGGGTATCTCAAGGTGAGAGAATCTTTGTGTACAATACTCGATAATACAACACCTTGATTCTATGACACATTTTCCATTGACCAAACTTTCTAGTGTTAGTTACCCCAATAATATGACTACAATGCTCGTAATACAATATTTTTGAGGCTCGATTTGTCATATAATAGAGGCGATTCATGTGTGTAGGTGGTGGGGTCCACAATAAGGATTTGCCTTGGGATCGGGGAGTACATGATGAATTCAGTAATGAGTTAACTTAAGCTAACTCAAGTTAATCTTTTTAAACCTTGGTTTTAGAACATTCGTCAGTCTTTGGTTTGGATGGAGGCTGGAGGGTTTAGGGGATTGTTGGATCTACAAACTAGAATTAAAAAGTTGTTGTTTTTTCTTATTGATTCAAATTTTGTCCTCACACCTAAATCTCACATCTCTTTAGATTGGAAATTTCAGTCCTCACCAACTTATGCTCCTAGATTTGCCCATGCCACTCTTCAATTTCTTGGCTCTGGAGGCAACAATAGTCTTGAAGACGGATGCTTTTCATTTTGGTCATAATTTCAACAATTTTGGTGTTGATGACCACAACTCTGCACAAAGCAACTTGCACACAATTTGGCAAGCATTGACATCCTCCACATTGGTTATGGCAACCATAAGATGTTTACAATATGGATGAGAGTGGTTTGTTTTATTGTGCCCAACTAAACAAGACACTAGTACAATTAAAAGTTTGTGGGCGCAAAATTTAGAAGGATCGTTTCACTCTTGTTCTTGTTGTAAACACGACATGCATTGACAAGTTGAAACATGTGATTATTTACAAATCTCTACCTTTGGAAGGTGGTTGCCAACAAATTATGTATGGTGGTTTGCAAACCAAGTGGTTTGGATGGCGTCATATGTATTTTGAGAGTTGGATGATGAGCCTCAATGTACATTTCAAATCTCAAAAGCAGAAGGCACTTTTAATTATGGACAAACATTCTACTCATTCCCTTGAGCATGTTGGTAGGGGTGAATCGTTTGGTTTTTAGCCTTGCAGTTGAGCAATATTATTATTATTTTCTTACCACATAATGTTACAAGTGTGGTACAACCCTTGGATCATGGAGAAATTGCTTCATTCAAAGTTCAGCTTTTGAAGAAGTTTTTGGAATGGGTTTTCTTTCAATTATGATTCTTCTACCACTCATCATGACGTGAGGAATATAGTGCCTAATGTAAGGCAAGCTATTATACGATGCTCTCAAGTGTGGAGAGAGATAAATCCACAAATCATACAAAACAACTAGAGGATGTCCAAGACTTTACATGCAGACTGGATAGTCCATGTGGCTTGCCATGACAGGCTCACCATGTGGATTCTGACTACATACGGTAATGATGCTCCTAACGCCCATTACCTAGTACTTGGTGATTATTGTCATATAATCAACCTCTTCTTAATAACGGAGAGAGCGCCGCGTAAGCGAGATACAACCTCAAACCGATGGCTTGGGATTTGTGGCATATGTGTAAACTCATCCATCCTAGATGAAGGAGAGTCCAGTAAAAAAAACCCCTAAAAATTTGAGGGTTGGTTCATTGCAATTCGACTCTATTGGATTAATTCGGGGTCTTTGACTCTATTTATAGAGTCAAATGTTTTAAAATAGCCATTTACAAGTTGTAATGTAATTCATTGTGTTTCACCTTTACAATGGATGAGTTTACGTAGACACCACAAATCCCTAGCCCAAACCGATTATATATCCCCTAACTTTCCAAGCAACCCAATTTGAGTAGATGGATAATTTCTTCACTATATTAACCCCACCTAACCCATTCATCTGCAATCAAAAGAACTATAAACATCAAGCCAACATGGAATTATCCAGAGACACATGAGATGTGCAATTTGGAGATGATTAGAATGTGGAATATAATGTCAAAATGGGAAGTGGTCATGTTTTTGTTGAGTTGGGAGCTCATGTGAGGCTGTTGACTCCAATCAACGGTTGCCATTCCAATGCAAACTTTGCATGAACATTAATGATGTTTGTTTTGGTAGAAGTGATTATTTATTTATTTATAATTTTCATGTAAAAATAGCCTTTTGTGCTCACACTGACATTTGAATTTAACATTTGGACACTCTTTGATTTTTGGGGAATTCTTTGTGTATATTTGGTCATAAATATGGGACAATTTACATACTCCAAATGCAAGGTGGCTAGCCTATTGTGTTTGCACATTTTAGCATGAGAATTTGTGGAGGTGCTTAAAATATTGATTTGTTCCCATCTAGTATTCCATACCAACATTCCACTCATTTTCCAAGTGAATTCGATTGGTCAAATGCCTTTTTTTTGGGGATAAATTAATGCATTCTCTCATGCATCCCTTCCTTCAATTGTTATAATCTAAAAAAACCCAAAGGTTAATTCATGCCCAAATTTCCCTTCTATGTTTCAAGATCATATGGATGAATCACATTTTAACCTCAAAAATTGTCCATGAAAATCCCACAAGCAACATTGAGTGAAATGCACAAAAAACAACCCATTCATGAATAGGCTTGGGAAGTTAAAGGATATATTAATACACATACTAGTTGAGACAAAATTGAGCCACATGCAACCACATCCATGCATACATACCGTTGTCTATACACATGTGGCCACAAACACACATACCGATGTTTATACATGGGTGTGCACATGCACACATACCTATGTTTATACACGTGTGTTCAGATTCACACATACCTCAGTTTATACATAGGTGGCCACATATATACATACCTTCTGTTTATACACAAGTGGCCACATTTGAACATACCTCTGTTTATAAACATGTGGCCACATATATACATACACCTGTTTATGCATAGATGGCCTCACACACACACACACACACACATATATATATGCCTTTGTTTATACACATCTGGTCACATATATACATGCCTTTGTTTATGCATAGGTGGCCACATATATACACACCTTATGTTTATACACATGTGGCCACATACATACGTACATCTGTTTATACACATCTAGTCACATATATACATGCCTTTGTTTATGCATAGGTGGCCACATATATACACACCTTATGTTTATACACATGTGGCCACATACATACGTACATCTGTTTATACACATCTAGTCACATATATACATGCCTTTGTTTATGCACAGGTGGCCACATATATACGTATCTTATGTTTATAAATGGATGGGGATTCGTGGCACTCACTTAAAATCATCCATCCTAGATATCGTGGATGAAGTGGCTCCAATAAAAAAAAAGCCCCCCTATGGGGTTGAGGGCCAATTCATTCAAATGTGACATCACTAGACTAATTCAGGGCCTTTGACTCTATTTCCGGAATCAAATTGCCTAAAAATAGGCATTTAGATGATTCCTGCGTTTTTTTCATCCGCATGGATGATTTTAAGTGAGTGCCACGAATCCTTGGCCTTTATAAATATCCGGTCACGTATATACATACATCTGTGTATACACAGGTGGCCGCATACATACATATACTACTGTTTATATACAGGTGGACACATATATACATGATGCCTTCTGTTTATGCGGAGGAGGGGGCGAGAGGGAGTCCAAGCGTGAGCTGGCTGGGCCTGCAGAGAGGAGCTGGTTCGTTGGTGACTCGTTAGGTCGTCGCTGTCGCCGAAGACTCCTCGCAAAGCTTAGCCTGCTTCGCCTGCCCTGCCCTGCCTGGCTGTGCCTCCGTGCACTCCGGCCCTGCTCGCTCACGATCCGGCGCTCTTTCTGACGGCGACGGCCGCTCTCCCTCGCTCGCTCGCTCTCCCTCGCTCGCTCGCTCGCTCTCACTTCAATAGCAAACGCAGCCGACACTATCCCTCACTCACACAGCCAACGAGGGAACAAGTCTTACCTTACCTTAGCTTAAAGCGAGCGGCTCTACTGTTGCGGTGGGGTGGTGTTAGTGGGCCGGGGGTTTTGTGGAGCGTGTGAAGGGGGGGGGGGAGATCAATGCGCGATGTGACCTCGCCTCGACAGGAATTTCCAAGTGAGAAAACGTGTCTGTGTGTGTGCTGCGCTGTTTTCCAGCTCAGGATTTGAGGTTTGTGGTTAGGTTGGAGGGGGAGGGGAGGCATTTTGGTGTGGTTTATAGATTTGGCATTTGTGAGAGGCGGGGTTCGAGGGTGGCGGTATTGGTTTTGGGCTTGGTTCCGGATCTCTCTCGTTGTTCTTAGTGTGCGTGGTTGAGTATGGGAGGTGGCAATTCGAGGGGAGACTTTAGTGTGGGAATTGAAGCGAGGTTGTTGTTTGGTCTCCGGTCGGTCCCTCGGAGACGACGATCTCAAGATTCGAAATCTGGTGCTTCAATCTCGGAGGTTTCGGCTTGGAGATCTTGTAGTTGGCTTGATTTCAGAGCTTAGGTCTGGAGTTGAGTTTCGTCCCCCGCCTTGTTAGGTGTAGCGCGGAGTAGACCAGGAGACTAGGTCATTCTTTTTTTATTCTCAGTGGAATTCACCTCCGTGTGTGTATCTTTGCATCTCCCTAGGGTCCCATCAACGTTCTGAATCTTGATGCTTCAACAAATGGTAGTAGTGTCGGAGGGTTTGCACTGTTCTGGTCACCTGTTATGGAGTTCGTCCTCGTTAAGGAGTTTCTCGCTTGTCTGTCCAACGAAAAGAAGGGCATCATAACCTGAAACAATGTCGGATGGATGTCTGACACGCTTTGTCTTGGTCTAAATTCATGTGTCAGCTCCTAATGGTTCATTACACTTACTATTGTAAGTGTCGGACCTACAGAGTTGATTACATAACATAATATTCTCCTTGGGATTGCGTACAAGCTTATCCTTCAAAACTTGTCGAGATTGTGGTTGTGAGGTCTTTGTTCCTTACATCCAGCCTAAATTGTAGTGATCTGTTTCTTTCTTCTCATCTTGTTACTTCTGCTTCTATGCTTCCAAATTCTGGACTTGGTCGTTGTAGACACACGCACCCCTGCACACTTCGTAAGAGCAATTTGGTGTGCAAGCTAGAGGAACTGGGGTTCAGGTCTTACATTTTGTTGCTCTACATTCTCAATTCCAATCTCGTTGTTCCCACTTTTAGAGGCTCTTTTTATGTCTTGCCCTTTGGTTCCTTATGTCCAACGGATTACCTATGAAAGAGAGCCTGCTTCAAATGGACTAGAGGATTATTTGACCTAGGAGTGGCGGAGTAGAATATTATACTTCGTGTATATCGGCTGCAAGATTAGATGACAGTGAAACCTGTCGAACTCAATTCTACTGGATGTTTTGATGCACAACAATGTAAGTATGGTTGCTGCACACGTTTGTGCGATTTTTGCTCCCGAGCGACTAATTTTGTCCTCTTTGATTGTTGTTTCTTTGAAGGTACTCCCGTATTCATCTGTTTGCATTGAACATAAGCAAGGTATGATCTGGTGGATACATCACATACACTATTTGCATCACAGGGGATGCGGCCAATTGCAGAGGTCTATTGGGGCAAGATTGCACATCAAGAGGAATAAATCAGAATCGGAAGGTTTAACGAGATTATCATGTAAAAGAATGTGGACCGGCAGGAATCAGGCACAAGAGAGATCTATAAGAGAAAGGACCTCTAGGAGGAGTATGGACTTACAGGGTTAAGTACTTCTCTTTGAATTGAAGTTCAACGGAATGTATCTGGCTGTTCGTCACTGATCATATCGGTGTATCTGCAATCCCAAACGGACGCTCCTGCTGTGAATTTGCCACCTGAGGGATAGGAATACAGTGGGTAGCACAAGCAACCTGCACTCAGAAGGACAGGAAGATCCATACATCCAGCACTGCAAAACCAACTGCCAATGGGTCATCAATATCTGGCAGAGCAGGATTTTCTTGATGCCAAATAGGTGAGAGAATTTTGGTCTTCGATGTGGGAGAGGGACACTGATGTCCAAGTAGAGAGGAGGTTGGGTGATGCCCCTGACCAGTTCAGCCGTGGATGTGCTCGGCATCGCGACGTTGGTACTTGTCCTCCTGCTCGTGTGTGCAGGAGTAGGGTGTGTTGGTTACGTCCTGTACTTTCGGGCCCGGATCCAAAAAGAACGGTTACCTGCATTACAGGTTTGTTTCATCACTGCATCACTCCTCTGTTTTGAGAGCAACAGTGATCAACTGTGATCTTATACCTGCATGCACACTTCTTTATGGATTCAGAAATCTGAGGCAGTAATGCTAGAGCAGGTGGTATTGGGAAAGTTGCATTATAGTTATGTAGATTTCATCCTAGAGTTGATATATTTTTGACACATTCTTCCTCTTTGTATAGGACTTCAACGCACTATGGATAGTCCGTATCATCCTCATTGTTCTGGCAGTGTTGTGGAGTCTAGTGGAGCTGCTACGCCTCCCGTTGCTTCGGCAACCGAACTGGATTTTCCATTCTTTGAGTTTCAACTCACAAGCCAACATCTGCCGGGTCTACATCCTCTCATCGCTGGGATTGTTCGAGCCATGTTTCTTTCTCACTGCACTTTTCCTGGTGCACGGTTCGCTCCGCAATGCTCCATTCACTCCTCGGAAAGCATGGAACGGCAAAGTGGTGGCTCTCATCCTCCTCTGTTGTCTTCCTGTGTTCCTTCTCCAACTCACCTTTGTTGTCATTAGCCCGAGCTTCGAGTTCAAGAGGGGTTACAACACAAAAAGCGAAGGCTACAACGGCAGATTACCGAGCTACTTCACTCAAGCCTTTGAAAAGGTTATGATGAACACACGGGAGGTTGCGGTATGCCGGTACCCTCTCTTGAGCACTCTGGTGCTCGCTGCATTTGGTGTACTTTACTCGACTTATTTTCTTGTACTGGGTTGGAGAATGGTTGGGGTCGTCATCAACAGGTATCTGCAACGGAGGTTGTACGGCCTGCTTGCTGCCCTCCTGTTCCTCCTTCCTCTGCATGTGCTGCTACTCGGGTTGTCCGTCCTCTCGAAGCCAACGTATTTGCTCTTTGAGCTCCTGGGGTTTTTTGGGTTCATCACCGTCTTGCTTTGCACGACGGTGGGGGAGGGAATACTCATTGTCCGCCCGATTGCGGATGCGCTTGCGGTTCAGTGGGTGTTTTCACCTTCCGAGTCGGGCCGTGACACTGATGTACCTGGAGACGGTGTGCCAAGCTCGGTGTCCCTTTCGGTGTTTGGTAGCGATGATGATGAAGCCTTGCTGGTCAGCAGACAGAGCCCGTATGTGAAAAACCGAGTGGGGACAACAGGTCACATTAAAGGGTACAATGAATTGGGACAGCAGTGCTTCTCGAAACCGATGATAGATCGCACTGGAAGCTTTTCGGAACATCAGAACGGGATGATGCCATATTTCAACCCGGAATCCCCAGCTCTTCCTGGAAAGCCACTTATGTCCCACCACCAACAACAACACAACCATTCCTTCAATCCTTTCTTGTAGCATCATGATGATTTCCACTTCCAACAGCACCTCCTGAGTATTCTGTCCACCTATAGGGAAACCCTTCTTCAATTAAGGATGCTGAAAGGTCTTGTCAGGTGCATTGCCTTGTTTTGAGGCATGTGCTTTGGACCTTCTGTAGAGTATATATGATGATGATGAGGAGCTATCATATTCCGGTTTACTATGGGTTGTCAGTTCAATATTCCAACTTTTCAGTAAAATCGGAGTCATAGGGTTCATTATGTGTTGCCCACATCTGTCTAATCTACGTTTGTATTTGTGCAATGCTCAGGCTGTTTTTATTTACCTTTTGTGCTGAAGCTAGTACTTCGCTTTTGGAAAGCCAGTCATTTTCCACTACCACCAGCAACAAAACCATTCCTTCGATGGTTTCTTGTATTATCATGACAATTCCTGTTTTCAACAGCACTCCCGCCAAGTATTCTATCCACCTACGGCGACAATTAAGGATGGCAAAAGGTCCTGTACATTGCCTTGCCTGTCTAAAGCCATGCACTTTGGACCTTCTGTGGAGTATACCTGTATGAAGATGATGAGGAACTATTGTATTCTGGGTTACTATAGGTTGTCATTTCAATGTTTCAACCTTAAGTAAAATCGGAGTCGTACAGTTCATTCTTTGTGTTGCCCACCTCTGTTTAGTCTTGTCTTTTCAATTATATATCATTTGTGAGATGCTCAGGCTTTTTCTTGTTTACCTTTGGTGCTGTAGCTAAGGTTATTTGGCACATTTTTTATGTTCTCCAACTTCTACCACTTAGATTTACACAACAAAACTCGTGTTGCATTAGCATATTTATGATGAAACATCTGAAAAAACTGGATTGAAAATCGGACTTCCCCTGATTTAGTTATGACTATTGGAAGTGCATGTTTGTTGATTTCTTAACTGGATACACAGGTCCTCTTACAACTGGGTTCACTATCTGAGTGGAGAGTAGTTATTAATATTTGAAGATGTGAAGATGTCCAATCTCTTTTAAATGTGTCTTTATCATGTTTGCTCTTCGATTCTCACCGAACCACATACCAATCAAATTGATTAAGAAAATGAACCACTTAAGACCCATCTACCTTAATGCATACTTTTTGGAAAGCCACCTTTGTTCCTCCACCAACAATAAAACCATTTCTTCCTGCCGGGCATTCTGTATCCTGCTGAGTATTCTGTATCCTGCCGAATACTCCTACAATTTAGGGATACAGAAAGGTCCTGCATGTTGCCTTGTTTTGAGGTGTGCACTATGGAGCTTCTGATGCTGATGATGATGAGCTATCATGTTCTGATTTCTGTGGGTTTTTGTCAGTGCAATATTCCAACTTTCCAGCAAAATTGGGCTCATATGGTTCATTCATGTTGTGCCATATCTGTTTAATGTTGTCAGTTTAGCTATGTATGAATATGTAAATAGAAATAGAAGTATTATTTGTGTGAAGCTGAGGACGTTTCTTGTGTACCTTTTGTGCTGAAGCTAATACATTGTTTTGTTGTTGAAACATTTGTAAAATCTTCAAACACATGTTTATGCCATCAGTATTGTTTCAAGTCAGATTCATTCATGCTGCTTGGAGCCTTTATCTCATCTTAAAGGCCATAGCTGTGACAAACCTGAAAATGCAGCAGCTGTAGATACTACATATCTATTTATTGAAGGTACTACAATAAAAATGATATTTAGTGTCACTTACTATTTGGAATTACCCAATGTTATATCTATTTACTATACATCTCATATTTTAACAACATATGTCAAATTGGTTGTTTGGACACTATAGAACATTGACAACTTTATTTTGTAAAAAATTACATCAATAACAAAAATGTAAGGCATTGTGTAATTCCAAACAATATGTGACACTAAATCTCATATATAGTGTAGTTTTTTTGTCACAAGTTTCTTGACACAATTTTGTCAATGGCGATTATGTACATGGTTGAATCACAAAGCCTATCTGAGTAAGCCTAAAGTGGGAACTTCCAAAACTAAGGTAAATTTAACGCTTCCAACCAAGGGCGTCGCCAGGCCTAGGCCTGGGTAGGCCAGACCTACCCTGGGCATGAAAGCCTAGGTCATATATAGAAATTACATTTCTCTTGAAAAAATATGTACTATATAAAATTTGATTTCCCAAGCGGGCCTACCCTGGAAATCAAGGCTAGCGACGCCCCTGCTTCCAACATTTAAGCATCTCTAATGATTTTAGATTAAAATAAGAACGTATGAACACACGATTTCAAAATGAAGAACATGAGTTAGTTAGTTACGTTTACATCCAAGGTTAATACCTTTTGAATTGTTGAACTGCAACTCACAATGTCCTTCAATGGTTCTCTTCCATGTATGTAGTTTTTCAAACTTCAATGTGTTCCTATATGTTAGAAAACATTTGAAGTCATTGTTCGTTTAAGGACCAATACCTCAAACCTAAGAGGGTAGTGTTTTATGACTTTTTGACATTGTGTGCTTTGGACAACAAAATTGAAAGTCAATGTGCATACTAGCCCACAAAGTAGAAAGTGCTAAATACTTGAAATGGTATCTATATTACTATATTCGTTAATTTGGGACTTTTTTGGCATTTTGAGACAGTTACAAATATAAGAACATGGATAAAATCACACAGATATTGGAGAATGTTGTAAGATGCAAATACTTTGAAGCGGTTGTTCATATCAAGAACCCAATTAAGAACTCATATCAAGATGGTTTGGGTAGGACGACCCAAACATTAGACCATGTTGTTGTGGTTCATATATTAATTTGAGACAAGAGAAAGTCTCAAATTAACGAATATAGTGATCTATGCAAGTCAATGGATTTGGACCCTTAAGATAACGTAACATGAGCATTTATTTTATTTTTCTGTCCACAACCAACAATCTATACCTTGAGTCGACATTAATTTAAAGTCATTGACCATTCAAAGTATAATTTGGGCTAGCTAAGCCAACCTTTACCATGTCTATCATGACTAGCAAATGTATTTGTAATTTTTATAAGTTCTATTGCAGAAAATTCTATTAAAACACAATAGAACTAGAGATCAAATTGTACAAGCAAATACACATACACAAATTTTATGAACAATTTTTGGAGTGAGATGGTCGCCTTCACCCCTTGCCTTATCATGTATTGAACTTCTCCTCCCTAGTTCATACAATGCATATGGGATATCTCAACTCCCACTTCCCACAAACCATATGAATTTATTCAATTATTCACTCTTTAATCTTTAACAAAGACTATCCTATGATTACGAGCAATTTAATGCTCTACCTTCAATACTTCTAGTTTGCAAGTAGTAAAATGAATACAATTTCATTGGTTTTGATAATGATTGTTTCCTATCATTTGCAATTACCATACTTTCGAATGACATAGTTTTACAAAACTTAAAATAATCAATTCAATATGTCTCATTCGTCTTTTCTACATCATGTTGGTGCATTATGTGGTTCTTCTACCATTCTCCAAATACCCGGCGAGTTTTATGAGGTATCTTCGGTCCTTTAAAAGTTGTCCCTTGTCATCAACACCTAACCGTAGCTGCATTCCTTCGTTAAAATTGTTTTGGGGCGGAGATGTTGAAGAACACCACTTGTTTGCTGGTCTTCCTCTTCGTTCTTGAATTGCAACTAAATTATCTTCCACTTGCTCCTCACACTCCTCAATATCGTCACCAAAATCAAGCGAAGGTGATTTGGAAGATTCGGTCACCTCGACCACCATGAGAGCCTCATTTCTCCCACTTGGAAGCATTTTCAAATTACGTCCAATTCTCATACTATCATTTTTGAACACAACATCTCTCATGCAGCCAAACACATCCGAATGTGCTATCTCAATAGACCTATTTGCTTGCCTTCCCCTATCATTAAAAAAACCCGTCCTAAATTGTTGCTCCTCAATGCATGTTTCATAAATTGACAACGACATGAAATAAGAAATTTTACCAAAGTTCATGCCACTCAACATACTTTGAAGTGCATGAATATGTTTTCCATTCAAATGCCCAAGCCGACGATGCCGAAGTTCAAGTGCATTGTCTTTCCTCCATGCACCTTGTTTAAGTTTATCTCGTATAATATTGCCATTATGTAGTTCCATGACAATCATCTTTCCATCTGGACTTCTCACAATACATTCATTTAGGTTGAATTGCACTTTCAACCCATTCGACAAAAACTTGTTTACCGAGAGAAAATTTGTTTGCAGCTTGGGCACATGGAAGGCATCCTTGATATGAATTATTTGGGTTTTGTCTTTCACCATCACTTCAACAATAATAAAAATTAATTTAATCACGTCCACGATGCTTTCATCACCCAAATATAAATTGCGTGGAGCAGTTACGTTATATATGTCAAATACCGCCCTATGGGTAGTCATGTGGTTTGATGCTCCTGAATCTTGTTCCACTTATACATCGCCTTTGAATGCGCTTCATATTACATTGCGAATGCATAGTCATCATCTTCTTTGGTATTGTTAGCATTTATGTGATTGTTTTTCTTTGTCTTGTAGCATAATCACATAATGTGGCCCAATTGCCATAATAGTACCACGTCTTGACGTCTTTGCGCTAAGATGGATTGCCCACTTTGTCTTGATGCAACACCATTGCGGTATCATCATCTTTTTTTTTAATAATAAAAATTATTATTATTATTATTATTTTCCTCTTAGACATCTTGTGAATCAAATGTATTATCACGTACTTCATAGTCAACTCCATTATCAGCATAGTTTCCAAAGCGGTGATCAAATATTCGTACGAAGGTGGCAAGTTCTTGAGCAAAGTCATGACGACATCTTCACTTTTCACTAGCACTTCCAAGCAAATGAGTTTATCCGCAAGTGCCTTAACTTTGTTGATGTGGTGCAAGAAGTCATTGTATTCTTGCATTTTACATATAAAAAACTTGTGATGAATGAAGAGAATGTTGGACTAACTCCTTATCTTATAAATGTTACAAAAGATCCTTCATGCTTCCTCTGATCCTTTGCAACTTCTAATGTGCACATGTTGATTGTTCCGCCAAGTTGAGCACAATGATGAACATTGTCTTCTTGACACGCTTTTGGTATTTTTTCTTTACTTTGGGATCAACATTGGAAGATGGAGCTCCCTCGGATTTATCAACAATATTCCAAAGGTCCACAGAAACCAACTCCAATTCTAATTGAACTTTGAAGGATTGAAGTTCTCTCCATTGAACTTGTCAATGTCAATGTTAAGTGATGCCTTGTTACGCTCAAAGCTCAGGAATATACTCTTTATCAACTCAAATCAACATTTTCAAGCTTCACAACCCTCAACCAACCCCTCTTATATACACTTGTACACCTCCAATGTTCTAATCTCCAAACCTCCAAGTACCAACTGATGTTCCAAATGTGCATTTATGCACCTCTAACATGAAACATCCCAATAATGCTTCCAATCACAACCTCTCAAGATCCACTCCCTAACCAACAAGCAATTAAATTTTTAACTCTAAAACTTGCATGAATGGGCCCATAACCTTATGAAGCATAATAACACTAGAGATCAAATTGCACAAACAAATACACATACACAAATGCATATAAACAATGTTTGGAGTGAAATGGTCACCCTCACCCTTTTGCCTTGACTTTTATTGCAATTTTCCTCCTTGGTTCATACAATACATATGGGATATGTCAACTCCCGCTTCTCACAAACCATATGGGTTTATTCAAACCTCATTCACACTTTAACCTCTAACAAACACAATCCTATGACTACGAGCAACCTAATGCTCTACCTGCAACAAAATTTCACCTGAAACTCTTTATGATGAAGAGCAAACTTATTTGCTTATACTGTAAAAGTCAGCTAAATATTTGAGGGCCTCTGAGTTCGAAGTACAGACTTGACAAAATGCCTCAAATTCTCCAGCTGACGTAGTTCCCCATTCTTGACTGCTGGACAAGAAACTCAACAAGTTGGTGTAGAAATTATCATAGTTGAGTAGGAGGACAGGGACAGGACAGGGAGATCCCATGCGGTTCAGCTGCAAGAGGGTGAGAATCTCAAATATCTCGTCCAGTGTTCCAATTCCCCCTGGTAGGAAAATGAATGCCGTGCGGTTGGTTGAGGTATTTCGAACTCCTGCCTCGACAAACCCATGCTTTCGAGCCGAGAAGAACCTGCTCCAGAGTGTTTCAGAGATTACTGTAGAGTTAGAACCAGTGAGAAATAAAAATCTTGACGTGATTTTCAAGTACGTCTGATTAAAATGTGAAGTCTGAGTATGTAAGATTTTGGAGTCCAATTCTTGCACCACAACCTTGGAAATTCTCTCTGCTTTTGTATTGAGGTTATCGAGCCTGAGATTCCATACTCTAGGTTTCAGTTGGTGGTTCTTTCCCAACACACAACTCGAGCATGTCATCTAATTCACATCAAAACGTCAGCTTGGTGACTACACTAAACATCTTTTTTAGTGTGGCCCACACTCTTCATCATTGACCCATGTTAATTGTCTTGCAATCACTGAGTGGCAATTAGAGAGGGTGGTCACATGACACTTGGTGTTGCATCACAAGTCACAAAGACCACTATAGTTAACATGGCACATCAATTTTGATGTCACAATAAATCAGATATTTAGTGTAGTTATTAGGACAACCTGAATCCAATAGTTTATAACCAACAGACGCTTTGTTAAAGTGGCAGGGAGAGAAGAAAGGGTCTTAGGAGAGAGTTGCATACCGACAAGTAATGTAGGTCTCCTTTGGAAGGTATGGATGGACACAGGATTTAACCCATGCACCGCCCTCAGTGAAGATCTTAAACCCCCCCACAGGTTTGTTAGCTTGAAGAGCCCCTTGAGTCACTGCATCCATCATGCCTGGCCCCACCCCTGACCAGGATGTGCAGTCGAGAAGTTGGGCCACCTAATAAGTACACTCTTTTGATTCAGAATTTCTTAACTTGTGCGTGTACACCATCATTAGTTCGAAGAAAAAACTTGAATACCAGACCTGTCCCACTTGATACCACTTGAGACTTACAGCATTACATGCATGTCATCCTGATTGATGAGATTGGTGCAAAAGGTACGACTCTTACTTCTCGGCTGAGTTCCATAGCCTGTATGTAGTGAGGGCTACCAACTTTGGTGCGGGATGATCCAAAATAAACTGCACCTCGCCCAAGCTTCTCCACAAGAGCGTAGCACTCCAAAATTTCCTTCCGGACCTACAAAGGGAGTGACGGCCCTGTTTTGTCAGGTTTGAAGAAGTTACTACAAGGCAAATGCAACATCCACACATCTAGGTAGTGCAGTCTCAGGTTCAAAGTCGTCACATATCACAACCTTTACACATATTGCAACACAATAGAGTTATCTTATAACCCAACACAGCCTTTGGTAGGGAGTTGGTTGTTTTGCATACAACACCTTCCATGTTCGGTAACTTTTTGGTGCATGCTTGGAGGTAGTATGGAGGTTTGAGCAAAGAACATTCTATATCAAATCATTCAGGGTCAAACTGATTTCGGCATGCCAAGATGTGCTAATGAGTTTGGCCCCCAATGAACTGAAATGGGTTGCTCGTCTTTCAAATCCAAACATTACCTTCAAGCATGCACCACAAGTGTAAAGATATTAATAATAATGTATGCAAACCTATGAAAATCATATAGGAGCAACTCCCGATGAGAAGTCCTACTGAGTTAAAAAATAATAAATCTAATGTCACAAGTCGTTTCCACTAAGCAGAACTGACAAATAAAAAGCTGAGGATACTTTAGTCTCACCTCATCGGCACTCTTGCGAGTAGAATACTCATTAGTCAAAGAAGACCCAGACCCTTCGTTGCTAGATGACAAACTCCTTGTTAAGCACAAGGTTTTTGTCAGCAATCCTGTCTGATGGGTATTTCCAAGATTCAGGCTTGAGGGAGAGATATCTGACAATCTTCTTTTGATAAATTCTTTTGATCTGTGTGACGAATTATTGTGCTGGTGAGTTGAAACATGAGAAACACTGCCATGGCATGTTACAAGCCCATATATCTTCATGTTTGCAGTTGAGGGACTGTTGATGAAGTTCAAAAGATCTGCTTACTAAACAATGTAGAAGTTAAAATGATATGGATGATGATGATGTGTGCTTTCGACATCAACGATCGAAACAACTTATGCTACTACAATTAGACTGATAATGGGAATGATAGACATGAAGGCATGGATATTAAAGAAAACCTGCAAAACATACGAGAACATGAAGGCTTCGTAGAGGTGAACAATATATATGTAAATCTTATCTTACAGGATTACATCCAGTTCACGGGCAGTGCCAATAGAGAGTCTCTCGATTCTTTACCAACCAGTTGCTGCCACTTCTTTTGCCTGGCCGTCGTCCTCAATATAATACCTATAGCTGTCCCTTTAACTTGTCAGATTGATAGCTCTCCTGCAGAAATTATACGGTCCATTAGAAAAGAAAGTGTATCACAGTAATAGAGAATAAAGTTGCAATTCACAGATAGTTAAGAAAGAAGTTAGAAAAAGACTTCTTCCACAAATCCTCTATGCAGCCATGAAGATTTCAACTGTCATAATAATGGTTAAGACCTACACGAGTCCGAAGTGCCATACAAGTTGATACCAGTGTTTCAAGCTGCGTCAAGATATGACTAAGACGACTTCCTTCGAGGGAGAAATGACAAAATTATGCTGCAAGCTACAGCTTCATACTTGCAGATACGCAAGTATGGTATGTCATCGGCTGAAACAAATCACAAAGTCAAGACAAACAAATTCTCAACTGCAAGAGATCTTATTCCAGTGTGCCCGCTATGAACCGAAGATCACAATGGTTCTGACACTTCTCAGTCGAAGTAACACCAAAACAATGCAGAAGCGTTTGATACAAGAATGTGGCAACGTTTTGGTTCCTCTTTGTTGATGGATTCTTGGACTGGTGCAGATTTAAAGTTCCGCAGTAGGAGAAGGTGTCAGATAAATAGAGACAATAGAAGGACAGTTTCTTTCCAGTCAATCGCAAGACACATTTCATCCCTTCACGTTGCATAAAGAACAACGCGCTATAAAATTTGTACTGTGACTATCCGCATCTGACGATCAGAGGCGTTTATAGAATCACGGAAACATGAATCGGGAGAGTGCGTATTACATCGATGCGCAGACCGGGCGATTGGAAACGACAGTTTCACCTTCAATGAAGTCATAAGTCATCAGTGTTTACTTTCATTTGTTCATTGCTTATCGACAAGGTTTCAATTTGCGGTTTCCAGTAGAAAAGGCATGAACAGAACCAGAGACCGATGCTAGGACAAACTTACGTTTTAGAAAATTGCATAGCAGATTCTATCCTTGCACATCGCACAAAGAAGGAAAACATAAAATCCTTAGAGTTCTACAAGAATCTATTTCAGCTTCCTTTGCTCGTTGCTTATTGACATGGTTCGAATTTGCAGTTTCACAGTAGAAGAAGGTAAGAACAGAACCAGAGACCGATGCTAGGACATTTACTTACTAGAAAATTGCATAGCAGACATAGCCTTTCACATTGCACAAAGAAGGAAAACATAAAATCCTTAGAGTGACTAGTACCTTCGTGGATTTCAGGAGACTTTCCATTTCTCGAGGCTTCGCACTAGGTACAAGTGCGCATCTGAAGTTCAAGAGACAAGAATAGAAGCACGGGGAGATAATTGAGGTGAATGCGAATCACACTGATGCACCGCCTGGGTATATCTGCATATTAGAAAGAGATAATTACTGTCGATGAAGGACGTTTTACTATTTCTTTAACAACTTCACTGTGACGAGTACCTAATTGGTTTACGGCCGATTTGCACTTCCCTGTGAAACCTCGTATTACATTACGCATCTGACGCCCTAGTGAAAAGAATTGGGTCACCGGCAAAATGAATTAGAAGAAGATTTCGTATCGCATCGATGCAAAGCTTCAGCAACCCTCCAGATTTGAAGCGTCTAGCTCCGAAGAACGAATTTCTGCACCTTCATTTGAAGTTCCTAGCTCCATTGAAAGAACTTGTGCAATTTTTGTTGAAGAACTTACTACTGTTGCAGCCCTATTTTGGCTATGGCGTTTTTCATCCAAAAGCTTCAACATGGATGAATATCGATGAATGTAACAACTGGATAAAGTTGAAGTTAAAACCTAAGTCACCAAATGAAAATATTTATATGTATAATTTTGTCGATTTGGAAAGATCACTTGTATATTTAAATACTTTATATTTAAGTTCGGTGGTGTTTAAAAGAAAATGTTTGTCTATATTTCTTAGAAGATAATAAAAGTCACAAGTTTTTGGAGACTCTATTTCTTGATTATGAACTTGAGGTACTATATTATAATGACTGTTAGATGTAGAGATAAAAAGGTTACCCGGTTATCTGATGAGGATAAGTTCGAGGATACAAAATAAAGCAACAACTTAAGTTTTCAAAAGGAAAGCTCTAGTCACAACTTCTAGTTGAAATATAAATCGTATGTGCTTCTAGCCATTATATAAAGGTGTTCGAGTTCATCGTAAACTTCTCATTTTCCTTGCTCCGATTTTGAGTGTTGTAGATATTGTTAAGAGATGGCTTGTGTTTCGTTTGCGAGGCTCTTGTGTCTCTTTGCATTGTTCTTGAGCCTCACCGATTTTGCTACTGCTCGACATCATCATGAGAGTAAAGCGTTGAGGGATTCAAAATTGTTGGCGTACCCACACCCAAAGTTTACCGGAAAATTGCATAGATCGATGTTTCCCAAAGATTTCATCTTTGGGTCTGCAGGGTCTTCATATCAGGTTCCTAATTTTATTTTAAAAAAAAGAAACCTTTGATGAATAACTTCCATTCACTATTGATTTGTGATGGTGTTGTATTGTTTATACAAGCAATGGTAAATATGAGAGTTGTATAGATTTGCAAATGATATAGATCTTGCAAATTTCATGTTTGTAGTTGGAGGGTGGATGGAATGCAAGTGGGAAAGGGCAAAGTATTTGGGATACATTTGTGCACCAACCAGGTACCTAAATCCGATCTAGCCTTTAAAATTTGTATTTCATATCATTGATCATGTTTAGAGCACCATGTTTGTGAGGTACATATGAATTCATGTGTTGAATTTTTCTTTGTTTCTTCGCTTCTTTGTTAGACTGGTTTTGTATTGACACATGTTGTGATCTTTTGTAGGCCATGTGATTGATAACTCTACTGGTGACATTGCTACTGATCAATATCATCGCTATGGGGTATGTTTAAGTTGATTAGTTATGAATTCTAGGGAGGAATAGACTTGTGTTTTTGTTTCTTATAATTGACATGAATGGATGCTTTGTACATGTTTATCTATGCACATGGTTGGAATTCTGGATCAGGCTAATATCAAAATGTCTTCTTTCAGGAGGACGTATGGCTCATGAAGGATATTGGATTTGATGCTTATCATTTATCGATCTCTTGGACACGTGTTCTTCCAGGTACAACCTTGTATACATAGCATGTCTTGTTAATGTGCAACTGGTGTTTTGTTATTGACTTTATAAAGGCAAAGATCATTGATTTACATGCCATGTGTTTTAATATGTCTCATTGCTCCAATTACATTAGAACACTATAAATTATGCAAAGTCTTCAATTCAATGGTTATTTGTACAATTTTAGTCAACTCTATCCTAACAAAATTGTTAATGTTTTAAGTTCTTTTTTCCTCTACTATAAAATCGTATTAATTTTCACAAATGCTTGTATTTTGTAGAGGGAATTGGTCGGGTGAATTGGGAAGGTGTGGATTATTACAACAAAGTCATTGATTCTCTTGTTGCAAATGGTGAGTACGATCTTATCCTCTCAAATAAAATTGTTTATATATTACACAACTTAGTGTATTTTCAATTTACTATATTAAGATTATAACTTGAAATGCTTATGATAATTTATTGGGGATGCAATTTACAGGTGTTAAGCCATATGTGACCATTTACAACTGGGACATGCCTCAAGTACTTGAAGATTCCTTGGGAGGCTGGTTGAATCCAAAGATGGTGTATGTAACAATACAACTTTGTACCTTGATATTGTTGTTGTTGATTATGTTACTATGTTTGTCTATCAAAAATTGAATCTTAATCATATCATGTATATAAATTCTATTGAAATTTTATACACAGTGGCAATGAACATTAAATGCTAGTCACTGCATTGGCGTTTTGGTTGGTTATGGAGTTGGTTTGTAAGTATTTTAATGTTTTGACTTATTAATCATGTAATTAATGTGCAGGAAAATATACGGAGATTTTGCTCGCCTTTGCTTTCAATTGTTTGGTGATAGAGTTAAATATTGGCTTACATTTAATGAGATCCATAGTTTTGTACAATTGGGCTATCAAAATGGCTTATTTGCTCCTGGTCGTTGTTCTCCTCCTTATGGAGATTGCCCAAAAGGAGACTCTCAACATGAACCTTACATTGCTGGTCATAATGCATTAAATGGTCATGCACATGTCGTCAACATTTACAGGACTGAATTTCAGGTGATTTTTGAAACCCAAGTTTTAATTATTCTTTGATTAAAATGATTCAATTGTCATGTATTATGAAATATATATATATGTATATATATATTAAAAAAATGTTTGTGTGCAGGCACAACAAAACGGAACTATTGGAATAAAAAATGATTGCATGTGGTATGAGCCTCTTACAAACTCTATTGCTGACAAAGAAGCAGCACAAAGAGGTCTCGAATTTTGGTTTGGGTGGTAAGTAATTTAAAAAAAAAATCATTATTATTAATAATTCTAGACCTCATAATAAAATTATGAAATATGTCATGCTATGTATCTTTCATTCATGTAAGATTTAACTTATTCATAATCTACAGGTTTACGGATCCAATTGTTTTTGGGGACTATCCTAAATCTATGCGCGATAATCTTGGTGACCGATTACCAAAGTTTACAGCTAAAGAATCGGCTTTGTTGAAGGGCTCCTATGATTGGA
The DNA here is from genome assembly GCA_964035585.1 of Polytrichum formosum. Classification (NCBI taxonomy): domain Eukaryota; kingdom Viridiplantae; phylum Streptophyta; class Polytrichopsida; order Polytrichales; family Polytrichaceae; genus Polytrichum; species Polytrichum formosum. Next base: position 42,317,458 of record OZ037938.1, on the reverse strand, counting down.
TTGGCTTTAATCATTATTCCACTCAATATGCTTATAACACCAGTCTAACTGATGGAAATGATATTGGTGCTGCTTTTACACGTACGTCACAACACTCTTTTATTGATTTTGTTCAATGATAAGGTTTAATTTTATGATAGTGTTATAGTAATTTACGGATTTGAATTTTTGTCAATCAACATGAGATTGTTAAGGTAGTAGAAACTTGTTGTTTTAAGCCTAATGCTAATAAATTTTCAAATGACATTGATTAGTTGCATTTGAAGATTCAACCTTCATTTGGTAAGGTTTTGCACTTTATTGTTGAAAATATGTTTTATTATTTGATGAATATCTTGGCTAACAAATGACATATATGTGTGCAGCATATCGTCATGGAAAAATTATTGCACCAGTGGTATGATTTTTTCTTTCTACCTTTTTAATATTTATGTTTATGCAACTTAAATAAATAATCATATTTTAATAATAGATTTCAATTCTGATTGAAGTCCATCATCATCAAGATTTGCCTTCCACATTATAATGAATTGTTTGTGGTAGGCTGCATCTCCATGGTTATGGATACATCCTTCTGGCATACGAAATATGCTTGGTTGGATTCGGGAGCGTTACAACAACCCACCTATTCACATCACTGAAAACGGTACGTTCTTGTTTGGAATTCTCTTCTATCCACGTGTTTATGATTCTTCACAAGTGTATATTATGACATTATCTTGGTTATTTTACAGGTGTTGATGAATTCAACACTGCTGAAAAATTACCGTTGGCAACACAATTAAATGATGTTACACGCATCAACTATTACAATGACTATCTACACAATGTGTTGCTTGCAATCAAGTAAGCCTCTTCAAACTTGTTGACATGGAATTTATAATGGTCCAATCAATTGATCAAGATATTTACAACTATAGTAATCACATGAATACATTCTTTTGATTTTATTTCATGGAAAGCAATAAGATTTAATGTATCTTAACATAAAACAACTGCATATGTCACTATTATGCAGGGATGGGTCCGACATCCACTCATACTTTGCTTGGTCGCTACTTGATAACTTTGAATGGGCTACGGGCTACACTGTTCGCTTTGGCTTGTATTACATTGACTACAAGAACGATCAAGCCCGGTATCCAAAAGCCTCGGCCCATTGGTTCAAGAAAGTATTGAAAGGAAAGAATTCAGCCTAAGTACGAAGACATATCATCATCCGAAGTTGATGTGTCCATATATATCATGATACAAATGTTGTTAGTAATTTATTTTTTTGTTGGAGCTCAAATTTGCATCAAATATATGTACATCATCAATTGATGAATAAACAATGAATACAAGATATAAGTATTTTGGCACCATTACATGGGTTTTGAATGTAAAAAACCCGACTCTCTTTAGAATTAAGGATTGCATGCTTTTTTAGATCTCAAAAAATTTGGATTCAGAACTTGTATGTTTTAGGGTTTAGGTAATCATGAGTTTGATCCAAGTATGATAAATGCTTGTCAATCCTTTGGTAATTACCAAGGTCAAGTTTAAGAGATGAGGTCAAGCTGAATCATGTACTTTGCAAGACTAACCCTAGATTAAAGTCTATATAGCTTTTTTTATGTAAGGTTTTACATCTGGGTTCGTAGTGCCAATTACCAATACTCTCCACTTTTTTTCCCGTGGTTTTCCTTGTTTTTTTGGGTAGAAAAATACCACCACTTTGATACTGATTTTGTAATGTTCTGAAAACTAAACGAGTTGGCTACCATATTCAAATAACTTTCATGTTTAATGTAAAACACTGCACTTTGTAGTATAGTAGTGTCTTTCCCCATCCCACTCGGTCTTCTCTTCCTCAAAATGACGACAAATCTTTCAATTTATGGTCAGATGATTCCATTGTCGTGGTCATCTTGAAGATTGGTCATCTTGAAGATTGCTCATAGTTCTCCCTTGCTTTGAATGCGATGCCGGTGTCATGTATGTGTATCACGAGCATTGTCCTCGTGATATGCATCGGCCTCTGTATTGCTGTCTTGGTCGCTCCATTCATATACAATAAAGTCTAACCCTAAATTCTTGTCCGCTTGATTGAATTCGCAAGACCAAATTTGAAGTTGAGAGTAGAGTTTGAAGGAAAGATATGTTGATTTGTTGGCCACCGATCGTCTTAGTCACCCTAATTGCCCTTCTGCAAGTTCATTCTATCAGTGTCATGATGCGCAGAAGTTGAAATCGCATTGAGGTTCACCAAGGGTAAGCAAGCATCCCCAATATTGAAAGAGAAGTGTTTGATAATGCTAACTCATGAAGTTTCCTAAAAATTATAGAGTTTTGGTATTCCTTCTCTCCTAATTTACCACAAACAAGGGAAAGTGGTGGCTGTGATATTTGTATTGACAATGCAAGAAGGACCGCGGGAGCGAGCTCTTCACGAGTGATGAATTAAGGTTAGCGGGCCTAACTCGGCCACTTATCTTCTTCATACATCTAAGAACACATACCAAAAAGAATCATGTGTTTTGAAGAGATTGAATTACTTGTTCGTAATTTGATTAACCATTCAGGTTTAATAGACAACCCAATTGAGGAGGACGTACATGATCATTCATGAATGAGAATCTTCACCTCTGAGAATGCACAAGATATTCACATAAGCTCCAAAAACATAAGAAAATTTTGACTACGGCCTCGATTTGGATTTGCTAATCGTGTGACAGGGATCTTCATGGCGGTTTACCAAACGTGCAGACTCCTATTAATCTTTCCAAGAACAATTCTCTCAGCTCTCAGAATTAGGTCATCATTAAGCACATGGTAGTCTTCAAAACAGGGCTTCTCACAATGCAAAACGAAATGAAGAACCCACTATAAAGGGAAGACTTGGTGAAGTTGAGCAGAATTGTCTTTGATTATACCTACAATACGTAGGGCAAACTTGTATCCCTAAAGATTCAGACTATTTGTCCCATTGACTGACTCAAATGTGTTAATATTTCGTCACTTGAAATTTTGCATGGCTTCTCAAATGGTGTAGCCTTTGATGGAATCTTACTCTAAGTTTTTCCCACAATTGTGTGTGCTACAAAGAGCTAGAACCAAAAGTGCCTTACTTAGAGCAATGGGAAGGTTTTACGTCTCTTCTTCAGTATTCATGTGTTTCACATATACCATGTATACCTGGTGATGGATTGGCCATGTGTTGCTAAGATCCATAAATTTTCACCCGACCTGCTCTTTGTTATTATGGATATTGTACGAGTGAGGCTAGTTCATCACTGGAGTGACAAAATATTCGAGAAGAAGTCTATGGGAGGTGAAACGAGGTTCTGGCCTCTCGTGAGGCCACGTCGCGCTTTGCTACCTTGGAGACTTCGTCCATGTTGTTCCAAATCTACGAATCCTAGTATCTTTGTATACCTCTCATTTTCTGTCTTCCCCGTTTGTTTCTTCGCCTACGCCTCGCGCTATTTCTCGTTCAGGAAGGGAGAGAGGCTGCAATATTTGAAATCTGATGAGAATTTTGAGCTTTAAGCACGTTGCAATTTCGAGCTCAAAGTGCTTTGTCCACGAACTGTAGTTCGGATAGTATTTGCAGTTCCAGGAACCATATCAAACAGTTGAGAGAGAGAGATTGCAATTTACAACCCTAAGTCTGCCCCGATAGCTCGCGCTATTTCTCTTCTTGGCTGGAGCGGCGATGTTTGCACAAATTCGCCGCTCCCGATTCACACAAGCAAGTGACGCCGTTGATTTGATGCTTCCAATGCTAAAACCCTTGCAGTCTTGAGCGAATTCGCAAATTGCTCCGCACCGGAGGACAATTCATGGAGCTCTGTTGTGTGGAGATGCGGTGAGAACAAAAACAACTACACATGAGTGAGTGAGGGTTTTGAGGTTTCGCGTCGCTTTTGGAATGTTCTCGGGTGAAGAATAAAATAAATAAGTTGATGGAGGAGGAGGATCTGGAGGATTGCGGAGAGAGAGAGAGAGCACTCGCCCCACCTTCTTCGAGATGTCGGCCACACAGCACCTGCCTACAAGCTTAAGGGCCGCACTTCTCTACTTCTTCGGGGTAGGTGTTGCCACCTCAATTTTTGTGAATTCTCGTCTGTCCATTCATTTCACCGTGCACATGATGATGCTTCCGGGGTTTAATTGAAGAACCTTTATGAATGCTTAGCTTGGTTGAGCTCAACCTGAAGGTTGGAAATCCCTATGTAACCTGAACTTGGTATGCCTGCCATGGAGTAATCACCTTAAGGCTGTAAGTTCTCACTTGATACTGTTACATCGGAGAGTTTGTGTCTCATGGCATTTTAAGGGGCTCACATTAGGGCAGGGTTTCTTCAATTTCTGAGATCACTTGTCGCTTTGTTGAGCTCAACCTGAAGATTGGAAATCTGTAGTCAACCTGAATTTGGCATACTTGCATGGAGTAATCACCTTGGGAGATATAAATTCTTCAATTGATTCCGTTGCATTGGAGAGTTTGTGTGTCATGACAGTTCCAAGGGGCTCACATTGGGCAAGCTTTTGCTCAAAAGCCTGTCTGCTTTTCAGCTTGAACATGTTTCCTGGTTTCAGCTCACAACCCTATCCTGTATGTAACACTCTGGTATTTTTTAAGCTTGGTTGAGGTCAACCTGATGATTGGAAATCCATGTAGAATCTGAACTTGGGATACCTGCCATGCAGTATTCACCTCTAAAGCTGTATATTTCTCACTTGAGTCTGTTACACCGGGGAGATTGTTTCTTATGACAGTTCAAAGGGGCTAACATTGGGGTAGGGTTTGTTAAAAACGTTGAGCTATGGAAGGGTTAGCTTCAAATCCTGCCCGTCCTTTCAGCTTGCACATGATGCGTCATGGTTTTACTCCACAACATCATAATGCTGTCTGAAAATTTCTGGGAGTAGTTTGAGCTTGGTTGAGCTCACTTTGAAGATTGGGAATCCATATAAAACCTAAAATTGGCATACCTGCTATAGAGTAATTACCATGAAAACTGTAACTTCTTCACTTGATTTTGTTACATTGGTGGGTTTGTGTCTGATGGCAAGCCCAAGGGGTACTGCCAAGATCAAGCCTGTGTGCAGTTCAATCCATTGTTGTAGTCTAGATTTCTTCTGGAGAAATGTATCTTGCTTTTTATCATTGCATTCTTCTTTTACTCCATTGTGTCTGGAAGTAGGATAAGTTTGATTCTATGCATGACTGGGAACAGGCACTGAGTTGAGTACAATTGTATTTTAGAACCCAGTGTCATATTTGGAGGGAAGGATAGAACATGGATGCACAACAGCCTCTTCTTCAAGAGTGGAAGGCTGAAGTTGATAGGCAGGGAGAGGCAAGTGTGTCTCCTTTTGTGATTTTTAGGATTTAGGGTTATACTATCAATCTTGTGGCTGATGCATAATTTTAAAATGTTGTTCTTTTTTTGTACCTTACAAATGGAAACAATATCAGCCCTAAGGTAAATGGGCCTTAAATGGACCCTTTTAGCTCCATCTGTTATCTCAATTGCCTTTTATGAAACATGTAGGTATTTTTGAACCATGTTACCTGGCCATTTTGAAGGACATCAATGTCATGTCTGGTTGATTGCTCCATGTGGTGATTGATTTGTTTTGGGTTGTTCGTGGAGTGCATGCATTTTGACTATATTCAAAAATTTACAAGCTACTATAGTCAGTAAAGCTGCAATATAATGTTATCCACTTCTCCACGCCTAAGGGGATAATCAAACTGCAGGGTGAACAATTTGTAATTTGATAGATAGTAGTTTCTTGGTCAATCCTTGTCTGTTATATTGGGAGACATATAAGATAAGCAACGTTTGTTCACAAGTTTGATTGATTTTTCTCCAGGTCAACATTGCTTAAGGAGATAGGTTCACGTTAGGGAGAAGAGGAACATTCAACTTGGGCTAAAGATTGTGAAATCACAAGAAGAAAGAAGGATTACAGAGGCAAGTAGGTGGTCACATAACCTGTAGGAATCCTATAGGAATTGGCAAGAAGTTTCAAGACTAAAATTTTTGTGTCATAAATGCAACTGTTGACATGACCAAATTAACGCAATATTCAATCTTACAAAATATTATGAATTTGCAACTACATCGCACACATTCTATTTAAAGCTTGTGATTTCAAAACCTTCAATTTATGGCTTTGCACACTTTCACACTTTCTCCAAATGTTTGGCTATTTGACTATTTGCATGCCCTCAACAAACTCAGAGCAGGATATTGTATTTCAAGCGATATTAAAATTAATTATCAATATATTAGATTCATCTGCTTGAATAATCAATTGCAACGCATATTGTTTCGTTGCACCTACGCGTGCAATACAATCTATTGAGAGTCATACATAAGACCTTGTCATTGTGCATATTCTACAAGAGCAATTAAGCAAAGTTATAACTTTGAACAAAAATAAAGCTCTACTTATGCCATAAATCCAAAACCTTGATTTTTTCACACAAACAAGTCTTTTAACAACTTAATATATTGAATTGAATTGATTGGCTGAAATAAGACATAACTAGTATGATGAGGTTCAAAAAAGAGGTACACGAACGAATTCGAATAAGGCGTATGCAACAATTTCAACCATGGGATCGATCGTGGTCTCATGGAAGTGATATCCATGATTCTTGGTCAATACATACGAATTCATTTTTCAAAGACTTACATTGTTGTGCAATATGTGGCGTGACAAAGATGAGAAATCGTAGGCAACAATATCGATTAGTACATAATTCATACATTGATGCTACAATGCCCATGCAAGGCTCTACCCCATATGGAGCAACAAACGCATATCTTGCAAACTTCACAACCAACGCCTCAAGTAACAAAATGATTATCTGTACTCAATGTCATTCAAACAAGAACAAACCTATGAATGCCCCTTATGTGGTGTACAATTCACCAACATATATGAGATCCATTATCACAACCAATCCTTTACATGTCCAAGAGTGTCTACAATATAACTTGCAGGTACACCTCGTCTATTATGTCCATAATTCCGCATTTGAGCTTCATCGTTACATTGGATACAACTCTTAATGCTCACTTCATTGCATAATTCATGCCAGGGACAATGGACGAGTTTATGTAGGCCAGACGATATCACCACACAACCGACTACGTCAGCACGTCCGGTCCCCACCTCTCAAGATGAGGGGCGACGCTAGACTATACGTTCCATTCGCACAACATTTTCATATGGACGTTGTCTATACCACTACACGAAAGTATCTGGCGGATAGGAAGGACAAACAACTAATATGCATGTATCAATCCGAGCCTCTCCAAAGCTACAATATTATGAAGGGCCGCCCATCGGCCAACCCTTTGTATTGGATGCTCAAGAGGAAATTCACAAATAGATAACAAAAATATTGTCTCCTTCCTATCATGTTGTTTTTTTCCCCTACATGTAGATTATATATCATGTTAGATACGCTTATGTGCTAACGGAAGTGTAGATTGTGCATGTTATATATATGAATGGAAGTTGCGATTTGTTCCCGCATGCTAATCAAGTTGCTCATGTTATGATGACATGATCCTCTACGTTAATTTGACGAAATTAACACAGTAGCTTCCACCATCCACTCGGCATTCGGAGGCAGAGACCCTCGAACCCACAACTCATAGTAACTTACTTACAATTGTTGGTCACATGTTCGTGTTGCTGCATTCTCCTCCTTCAATTTATGGGTACTTAGAATTGAATAGGTTGAAAGATTTGAGGGCATTAGCTTAGGGTTTAAGAGTACAAACTCCACATCAACTTCAATTTTTGGAACAAGGACAAGAACAAGAACAAAAGTGTCATCATTCAATAATGTGAAACTTTGGGAAATCCTCATTCTCAATCCCATAAAGAAAGAATGTCAATTAGGACAAACAAAGTATGGTGAACTCTGCACTTGCTATCTTGTTTGCATTCTGGGCTGGTTATCTGACATTTTGATCGTCAAAAATGACATGCAAGTGAATTTGACAGGATAATTCTCACTCAATGCTGTTATTATATGTATTTGGTGATCGTGTCAACCCCAGTTTCAAAAAGACAATTCAATCTTCTTGACCAATTTCCACCTGTCACAGAGGCTTTAGAAGTTGATGAAATGTATGAAAAAAGACGAACATGGATGCACAACAACCTCTTCTTCAAGAGTGGAAGGTTGAAGTTGATAGGCAGGGAGAGGCAAGTGTGTCTCCTTTTGTAATTTTTAGGATTTAGGGTTATACTATCAATCTTGTGGCTAATGCATAATTTTAAAATGTTGTTCTTTTTTTGTACCTCACAAATGGAAACAATATCAGCCCTAAGGTAAATGGGCCTTAAATGCACCCTTTTAGCTCTGCGCCTACTTTTTGTAGGATATGTAACTCATACTTAGTGCGAGATGATTAGTGAATCCAAATCATGCCTGCAACCAACTTCCACATAATTTTTGGAGCTCATATGATGATCTTAATTATTTTCAAAGTGAAGATTGTTGAGCTCATGAAATGGCCAATTATGTTGACTATTGAGCTTAGAAAGATTAACAAATTTTGAACATGTAGTCCAATCTCTTTTAAATATATGATGTCCTCTTGGTGTTGTGCTGAGATCCACACCCAACCACACACCACTCAAATATAGGTGTTCATTTAAGATGAGTAACTGAATCAGGCCTGCTTACCTCAGGTATTAAGAACCTTGTAGGTTTGGACTTAAATGATTTTATTTCAGAACTTGTTTCAGAAATTAAATGTAGAAGGTTAATATTTATAACCTTTTCACATGATTTGCAGGAGCCAAGTAAACTGACATGGTGGAGCTTACTGACAATCTCGTGAGTCAATCCACTTCTGCAGGAAGGCATTCAAAGACAGCTTGAACATTCAAACTTGCTTCCTTTGCCTCCATTGTTAGCACCTAGTTTATGTTGTGCCCGGCTGTGGCGATGTTGGGAGCATGAATTTTAACAGCATAATAGTAATCCATCATTGCTTCGTGCAGTTTTCTATGCTTATGCATGGGATTACTTCCAGATCGGTTTACTCAAGGTGCATGAGCTCAATTTGTTGAATAATAGAAGTGTGATCAGAAGGCTACAACATAATCTAAGTACCTGCATGTATATTGAGTTTGGCAGATTGGAGTTCTCCTTTAATTTAATGGGACTTTTTCCAAGAGTTGGTCCCCTATGATTTTCCGTTCAGTGCGGAGGTTGAAATTCATCAGCTTCCGACGTTGCCATCGTCCTCCTCGCGGACTTCTTCTCCCACCAGCGGCGGGCCTTTGGCCCCTAGCGGCTCGTTATATATTTGGATGCAAGCACTTCATAAGGCTCATGTGAAAATTTTCAATAACTTCATCATTGATACAGGAAAGGTAATGAAAATATGAATTTGTCATATTACGATGATGGAGATAGCATGATTTTGAGTATAGTGTGGTGCTTCCAGGTCAAGGTTTTATTTTTCAGAAATTCATTGTCATGACTCCCAAGATTTGTTTTTTCAAATCATTATTGCTGAACTAGAGTCACTGCTTGGGTAATTTGCACAAGAAAAGCAGGAATGGAGCACCTAACTCGAGTTGCAAGTTGCACCGAAACTGCTAAGGCAACCAGAACAAGCAAGTCACATAAGCAACATAGACGCTACCTTCCAAGATAAATACACCCTACATAGCATTCTTAAGCATGTGTAAGTATGTTCTCTTTCTATTCTAGCTTCAAGAAAAAAAGTTTCAAGAATCAAGGTCGCTGAGTATGTGTCTGAATGCCAAGCACAGTCAAGTGGCAAGCTCTCATTATTTGACACCTCATTGTTGCCTATCTTCAGACACAAAGTCTTCTTCCATCTAGCAAGATTCAATTGAAGAGGTGCGTTGCAAATGGAATAAATCTTAGGTTATCTGATTACCTAAGAATTATTCCATTGGCAATAGGACCTAAGTAGGCTACTTAAGACTTATGTATACAACCATAGAATGGACGGTTGAGGTCCAAGGTCAGTCAGAATATTCGATCAAACTTAAATATCAGGTTGGTTCAGAGACAACCTAAGCAAGTAAGCCCTGGCTAGCATTTAAAAAAAAACCTAACATTTGGGATGTCAGATGCTACAATATAATTTTACAAGCAACCATAGAGACATTTGGAATTTGACCTTTGAGGTCAGCCACAACTTGGTTGTAAGTATTAATGTAAGGAAGACAATGTCTCCTGTGTTATTAGTACATCATAGGCACAAAAACCTTATCGGCTGATGTACCACAGCTACGATTATTTTTGCCCAGAAATTTCCATCCCGTCTACTACAATAACATTTAACCAAGGGAAGGATACCGAAACGCGCTCTCTCCTATGTACACAAATGGGTCACCTAGAACACTAGTACAAAAGAATGATGACCCAAATCCTAAACCTTAGCCCCTGAAATTTGATGATGGTACACTCACAACTAGAGAGAAAAGTCTGCGTAAGTTAGAGTTTTGTTTTAATTGTATGTATCATTCGACTCTACAGACGATGCCTCCGAAATTGGTACAAACCCAGCCGCTTTTTTTTTCCGCTTCCGCAGCATGCGAAACACGTAGTTGATAAAAAAGGATGAACCAGCCAATGCTAGCAGCATCAACAAAAGAATCAAACTCGGTATCCAATTGCCACCTCCTCTGTTTTTAAAAGAAAGGCTTCCACTGAAGAAGGGCTTTGAAAACCACCGACCTGCATAACCATTGTACAAAACTTGAAGGTCTATTGAACTCATATCCTCGTCATCCAACCGTTTCCAAGTTGAGATTTCTTGCGTCATTCTTAAACCACCCTTGGTGTCCTTCCCAAGGGAGGCTTGTACGACCCGTGCTCGCCTTGCCCATCCTGCCTTCCTGAGACAAGAATGGAAGTTGCAAAATCAGACCTAAAATTCAAGAAAGATATCTTTACTACAAAACACGTATGATAAATAAATAAAATATTTTCAAACAAAAGAAAAGTTTCAAGTTCTCTGGTTATGGATATAAGCTACTCAGTGCAAAATGAATCAATTCACCTACAACCATAGCATTCTTAAGTGGTGTGGTGGGTGTTCTCCCTAAATAAGCATCTTGGAGAGTATACACTTGGTGAGATTCTAAATCAGACCTAGATTTTTAAGAGTGGTAAATTTACTACACAACCCTTGATGATTATAATATTTGTACCAATGTGAGAAAATTTCAAGTGCTCTGGTTATGGATTATGCTACTTAGTGCAAAATGAATCAATCCACCAACCATAGCATTCTTAAATGATGTGGTGGGTGTTCTCCCTAGGTAAGCATCTTGGAGAGTATACACTTGGTGAGATTCTTTTTGGCTAGTTTGTGTCGAATCTTGGTAGATTGGAGAAGACTTTGTCCAAAGATAGGTCACGATGAGGTGTCGACTAATGAGTGCTTGCCACATGACTATTCTTGGCATTTATGCATATAATCAAGGACCTTGATTCTTGGATTTATTCTTGAAGCTAGAATAGAAACAGAACGCCCTTACACATGCTTAAGAATGCCAATAACAAATTTTTAACAACATAAATAGACTGTTAGGAGAGGACTTGGTAAGAGATCCCCTACAGTAGCATAATGTGATTTTCAAATGTATGTACTTACATAGAAGTTGAATGACAAGCACAACAAAGACTTGACGTAGAACAAATTGCGTACCCGTATGCATGGTAGCCAGTACCACCGCCATAGCAAAGATTTATGCCTAAGAGGCTCCCACAATAGTCATTCACATGGTCGTGGCCAACAAAAGCGGCTTTCACTTCCCCAGCTTCTAAAAGAGATGTGAAGAAACCCGAATTTACAGTTGCAGAGCATATGACTTCTTGCTTTTCACCCAACACCATTGAAGGATTCAGGAGGACTGTGTTGTATTCTGGTAGTGGAATGTGAAAATAAACAAGCGCTGGCGTGACCGCAGGCTCGATGTTCTTCGCCGAATGTGAGTTTGCCAAGCTATCTGCAGACTGCAAGGATGTTATACATTATTGTCAGAGTGAGACATAAGGCAGTATCTACACGACAAAATTGGGGCAACAGCAATCAAAAAGAAGAACGCCCAGGATAATAGAGTTATCTTTTAACTCAATGGGGCTTTTTTGTCAGAAGTTGATACCCTGTGGTTTTCCATTGGTTGTTTGCATGCAAAATCAATAATTTCTTTCCACTTGTGATGATGCATGCTCAGAGGTATTATTTGAATTTGAATGGAGAGCAACCTATTCTGGTTCATTGAGGACCAAACTCATTTAAGCAGCTCTTAGCATGCCAAAATGAGTTTGAACTACAATGAACTGACATAGAATGTTCTTTATTCAAACCTCCACACTGCCTCCAAGCATCCACCAAAAACCTACCAAACATGGAAGGTGGTGAATGCAAAACAACCAACTTCTGACCAAAAGTCATCTTGAGTTAAGAGGATAACTCAAATATGTGGAGGTCTTCCCAAAGATACAAACGAGAAGAGAATTATATGTGTGTGAAAAACTCGCTCAAATAAAAAGCAGTAGAGAGGCATTAAGCTTGATTGTAATGATCTTGATGATACTAAACATAGTTTCAGAGAAGGGATAAGCAGCACATATATTACATTACATACCCTCAACTTTGCCGAAAGCGTTTCGAACCACAATAATTGGCTTGCTCGAATCCAGTCATATCCACCAACTGTCTGAAACTTTGAGTAGTCTCCAGAATCCAGGAAGTACAGATTGAGGAGACTTGAGTTGGCGGAATCAGAGCCCGAGGCACCAAACACCTGGAGATAGTAGTTTCCATAGCCATTGACTTCGATTGGAGCTTTTGGATCAACACTTTTCCCTAGAAGACTTTCCATGGTTGGGTTCAGAATCTGCGAGAGAGAATAGTCCATTTGGGTTAAATAGGCCATGACCTCTGCTCTAGGCAGACTTGATTCCTGATCATGGTTCCCCAAAATTGCAGCCCATGGTATTTTGGCAGCTATTACTGGAGCGAAAGCTTCATCCATTGATTTCATAGCATTTGTAGCATCAAAGTCAATATTGTCTCCTGCAATGCACACATAAACGAGTCAAATTTTGGAAACACTTCAGTTGTTCTCACATGTGATGAATAAAGAGGAAAGTAACATGGTACTACAACAAAACAACCATCATCACCTTCTACATAAGACTAGACTATTCATATAAAAGCCCAAACAGTATCCAAAACCTTGATGGGATGTACATCTGATTTCTTATCCCCCAGAGACCACTTAAAGAATTAACTTCAATTTTTTGGTTGAAGCACACGAGGTGGCACTGATAGATTAATTTAAACAAAAGCCTTCATACCAAAGAAAGTGAAAGACTGACAAGTTCTTTGCACAGGAACATATTGCCAAACCACATCAAAGTGTTTTGGGGTCCAGATTGGTTGCAAACGATAAAAGACAACGTCCAGCCACCTACAATCTCTAAGTAACTAATGATACCCACTGACATTCCAAAGAATGAGTTGTCAAAACAGGTTCAGTTTCAATACCAATAGCACATACCTGTGAAGACAACAAGATCAGGCTTCTCTGCAACAAGTAATCGCTCGATGAAGGATGTAGTGTTCAGGTCTGAGCAGCGATGCAGCTGCCATGTATGCACATCTTTACAAGATGTTTTAGCACCGTCCGCATAGTGCATATCCGCAACCTGCAAAATGAAGAATTAGAACAAAGTTTCAATTTGTTTCGTACAGCTACTCAACCAAAAAAATCCACCTTAATAATGGGTAGCTTTACATGGATGTGTCCGCACAGAGCGAACAAGCAGTGAGATGATACAAACAGTTCACACCAAGGTTACATCAAAGTGTATCGAGCACTGTTGTTTCTTTCTGAGGCTCTTGAGGGAGAATCAATTTTGAAGATTTTTGGAGATTTATGTTTCAGGGGCGTGGATAGGCTTATTCAATTGAGTTCTCTGCGTGGAATGTAATATTCCCTCATTCATTCGGTCGTTATGCTACAGAGACAACCCTGTCAAAGGAAGTCCTACAGGAAATGGCAAATTTTGACTCCATTACCTGGAGTATTCCTAAAGTGATTCTCTAAATCTGCTCCCATACAGAGGATTCACGCAAGACTGGTCGATCGTTACAGCGAATTTGTGGATCGCAAAGGTCGAAATATGGAAATTTAGCGACGCATAACAACTGTCTGTGTGCATACTCTGCCTGTTCTGCAAGTAATCTACAAATGAGAGTGCATTCCAACGTCATCGCCTAACGCTAATATGCGATGAGGTTGAATTTTGAAATCCATTCTTAATAGGAGGAGAGAGGAAAACACCTGAAAGATCTTGAATTTACCCTCGTTGCAAATAATCTACAAAACGAAAGTGCATTCAACCTCATCGACTTAACCCTCGGGTACCACGAACAGACTAGACCTTCTTCGTGTCAGGACTAATCTCATTAGTGCATCTCAGTAAATTGAAACCAACAAAAAACCTTAAAACACCATGACTGGGTCAAAGAGTCAAAAGTATGCGTGAGATTTTGGAAATCCATTCCGAATAGGAGGAGAGAAAAACACCTGAAGTATCTTGAATTTACCCTCGTTGCTGAACCTCATCACAGGACTCAAATTCTGAGCTGACACCCATGGCAGTAGCCACATTGCAAGGACCAGCAGCCATGGAGCAAAGTGAATCTTCATGCTTTCAAGTGGTGCTCTCTGCCTCTGGAATTGCTCATCGGCTCATCTGGAGCTTGGACAAGTTTAATTGTGCAGGAGATTGTTCTGCCTATCCATATCATTCATTTTTCCTCATGTGCCCAGAACCCTAAAACGTGACCAAAAAGTGCAGAATTCTCAATTTCTCCAAACATAACCCTTCTACACAGATTGGCGACACTGGCGTCTACCATCGACAGAACGGAACTAACTTACCTTACAGCGAATCGTTATCAAAGTATATTCCTTAAATATTCCATGAATCGAAACCACTTTGAAATTTCTCGATATCCGCTGATGATTGAACATGGTGCCCAATCTCGGTGATGGCCACAGACCACTTTGGCTCGAAACCAAACCAATTTGGGTTGGTAACAGTAAAAGGAATGAGTGGGAACCTCGGCCGCAGCAATGACATAGGAAATTAGGGCTATTCTGGAAAGACAATCATCAAAAGTCTTAAAGAAGCAAGGGGTAACTTAGAGGCGTGTGTCTCCTTGTTCTGTGGGAAATTGGACAGGACGACCTTCGACGTTCTCTAATTCCCTCTAAACAGTTTATGTTTCGAAATACCCTAACTCCGGAAGGCATTATGTGTGTAAGGACCTCAATGGGTTGCACATAGATTGCTCTTCTGGGAGGGCCTTCCTGTCCACGGTAATAGGTCCAGTGGCACCTGCTCCGTTCTCCGCGGGCTTTCAACGAAGACTAGTTGAGGAATGAAGGGTCTTTGGCCCTTTTGCCGCCCGTGTCTTTGTCTGCATTTAGCCATGGCTTCTTCATTTCCCTCTCTGTCTATAACAACAAGGCGCTAACATCCTTGGCGTTGTCCCACAGCTGATCGCACAGCCTTCGCGTGTGCAGGTGACCTCTTAACCCCAATTTCTAGTGCAAATTTGCACCGAAATCGATGCACTGTGGAGTTACTTTGTACTTAGCTCAGGTGGTCGGTGCCAAACCTGGAGATGCAATTCTTTGCACCTTTTTAGACCAAGTTTTGATGGCCAGTACTACGTTGAGAGTTTCATTCGATGTTGAAGAAGGGAGTGGATTACCTACCTAAGCAAATTGGTGTTCATGTTCGGAGGGACTCGAGGTTTTCTGCAGCAGTTGCATCGTAGTTTCTGATGATGCAATGTTACTTCGGTGTTTTTGGGCGCTGATGTATTTTTGTATGTATGTGTTTTCTTCAGCTCACATAAAGTTTCGTTTTAAGGCTAAGTACTGATCTACAAACATGAACTGGGACTTGTCTTAGATCTTGATTGTCATGGTCATAGTCCGTGAATTTCAATGCTCCTAGCTGCTTCTACTATCGATTTGGCAGGTTTTGAATGTTTGGCCTCTGGCATCAGATAGTAGGTGCAATAATATCGAACGGTGCCATGGCAACAACTATCCAACCAAGGTCTGCTGGCTCTGTAGATTCTAAGGTGGGTTATCTTCTTCAAAAGCTTTATTAGACTCGGTCAGTGTGTCAGTGTGTCAGACTTCTTGAAGAAATTACAAATAGGTATACTAAACATCGGATTTAGTGTGGCATATAAATTGGTGTACCATGTTAACTAGAGTGGTCTTTGTGACTTGTCATGTAGCACCAAGTGAGGACCAAGTGTCATTGTGACACCCTCTCTACTCGCCACCCACCAGTGATTGCAAGAGAATGCATGAGGGTTGATGATGAATAAGGTAGATAGGTCTTAAATGGTTACTTTGTCCAACTATCCCACTTCTCCAAGGATATGAAACACCCGATTAGTATGAGATGGTTAGCAAATCCAAATTGAGGTTGTAGCCAGTTTCCTCATAATTTTTGGAGCTCATATGAATTATCTTATTCATTGTGAAAGTGAAGATTCTCATGCTCATGAAATGGTCATATAGGTCCCCCCCAAAAAAATTATGTTGACTATTGAATCTAGAATGTTTACCATATTTTGAGCATGCAGTCCAATATGTTTTGAACACATTTCTTGTTGGTATCCGTTCTTGGAGCCATGCCAAACCTCATACCACTCAAATACAGGTGTCCTAATTAGAAAAGTAACTGAATAAGGGTTGTCTACCTTAGTGTGGCCACTCTAAATCAGATGTCTAGTAAAGTTGGTTAGGTGGTGAGAATTTTTTTAATGGATGGAGTACTTAATTTACAAGGTGATGTATACATCATGGGTAGGTGCAGCCAGCAGTGAAGGATGCAGAACCGTCAGGGACAACTTCAAAAACCCTGAAGGTAGTGTTTGTTTCAGGTGAGTCTTTGTAAAGCTCCTGACTGTAGGTAGATGGGGTTTATTTAGTTATTATTTGTTGTTTGCTGCTTTATACTACCCGGATTTGCAAAGTTGAAATTCTTGGGAGCCTTCAAATGTATCTGAAGAAGCCAGGATCAATCCCAGAAAGTTTTGGAGCTAATCTCAAATTGATATGACTTATCAAAGTCCACTGACAGTGTGCCGGAGACCACATAGGTCCCCCCCAATTATGTTGACTATCAAGCCTAGAATGGTTAAATATTGCAAGCACATAGTCCGATCTCTTTTAAACACATGCCTTCCCAGTGTCCGTTCTTAGGTCTGCACCTAACCACCCACCATTCAAATACAGGTGCCCGATTAAGATAACTTACTGAATTAGGCCTGATTACTTTATATATATGTTTCAGACAATAGTGAAGAGCAGACTTGAAAATATGACACTTCCAGTGATGCAAGAGTCATCACCATGTAAAGATAGCACTTGACCATTTGGACTGCCTGGCTTCATTCGAATTCTAATAGATCTCGAAAAGGTTCAGGGCTTTCTTTGTTGTGTCGATGAGAAACACCATAGTTGATCAAACTTGTGTGATGGATGGATGTGTTATACAGGTGGGCCAGGAAGTGGAAAGGGAACACAATGTAGCAAGATTGTTGACAAATTTGGATTCATACATCTCAGTGTAGGCGATCTGCTGCGCGCAGAGCAAAATTCTGGCTCTGAAAATGGGTATTATTTTTATACCATAACCTTAACCTACGAGGTGTAATCTTGGTTGAAATTGAAAATTTTGTTCATTTTTGTAAGTAAGATATGTGCATTTTCTTCCATCCAGGTCCAACTCAACAATGTCTGATTTAGTTAGTGATATAACGAGGCACTTGAAACAAATGTTGGGGCTATATACCACCCTTGCTGTGGCCCCCCATATGGACATGAAGTAAGAGGTTTTATTTAGTTTACTATACAAGAAGTTACCCTATGCAATTACTTGTTATGTTTTGTTTGAGGATCACCTGTGCATTTTTTTTTAAATTTCATCTGCAGAACTGTCTTTGTGTTGGGAAATTGTTCTGAAAATCTTTGTAAATGCAGGAAGATGATAAGAGAAATGATGGTAGAGGGGAAGCTTGTCCCATCAGAGATGACTGTGAAGCTTCTTCTGAAGGCTATGGACGACAACACAAATGATAAATTTCTTGTAGATGGGTTTCCTCGAAATCACGACAACCGTGAAACTTTTGAGCGTATGGTAAGTCATTTTTCAGACAATTTTTGGTGTGTAAGGATACTTCAACAGAACCCTTGTGAGGGTGAAGTCCTGTAACTTGGTAACATTGTTCGATATTTCTCTCTGTTACAGTTAGAAAGTCTAGAGTCTTTCACGAATCAATAGAAAATTGCAGTTTCCCATATTACATTAAGGTAGATGGGTCTCAAATGGTTACTTTCTCTGACTAGCCCACTTCTCTTAGGATATGAAACATGCAATTAGTACGAGATGGTTAGCAAATCCAAATCAAGGCCGTAGACAATTTCCTCATAATCTTTGGAGCTCATATGAATATCTTATCCATTATCAAAGTGAAGACTCTCGTGCTCATTAAATTGTTCATATAGGTGCCCCCAATTATGTTGACTATATTTGAGTGTAGAATGGTTGGTTATCATAATTTGAGCACGTAGTCCAATCTCTTATAAACATATGTATTTTTGGTAGCCGTTCTTGAAGCCACACCCAACCATGTACCACTCAAATATAGGTTTCTGATTATGAAGAGTAACCAAATAAGGGTTGTCTATCTTATGCATTACTAGATGTCAAATACCTTCAGTTACATGGATCACAAATTAAAATGCCATGTCACCCTGTGACATCTGCAGACTGACATTATTCCAGAGTTTATCCTCTTTCTTGAAACTACCGAAGAGGAGATGGAAAAACGAATTCTCGGTCGGAACCAGGTACTAACTGCTACAGGTCCTGGAACTATGATGAAGTAGTTTTTTGTTCTTTAGTGTGCACGCAATTCATATGTTCTTTGGTACACTTAGAGTTTCTAAGTGCTGAAGTTGGCTGGCCAACACTTATAATTGGTCACTTGACACTTGTGTACAGGATCGAGATGATGACAATATAGAAAGTATTCGCAAACGATTCAAAGTGTTTAGAGAGGAGACCCTGCCTGTTATAGAGCAATATGATTCTGAAGGCAAAGTACATAAGGTGAGTAACAACCTTTGGTTTCCTTGTATCATGTTGGGAAAAATAATTTCCAACGATAACAAAGTTGAGTTATTGTAGACAAAGGAGAGTTACCCTTTAATTTAACCAAAGTTTTGGTCTGGAGTTGGTTGTTTTGCATACAAATATTTCCATGTTTGGTAAGTTTTTGGTGCATGCTTGGAGTTGGTGAGGACATTTGAACAAAGGACTTTTTGTATCAGCTCATTGAGGGCCAAACTAATTTTGGCATGCCAAGAGGTACTAAACTGAGTTTGACCTCCAACGAACTGATATAGAATGTTCTACAGTTAAACCCCCACACCAGACTCCAAGCATGCACTGGAAATTTACCAAACATGGAAAGCTTAGTATCCAAAAACAACCAACTTCCAAGCAATAGTCTGGTTGAATTAAATGATAATTCTAGGGTTTGTGAAATTCATGAGAATTTCTACTTTGGTTAGAACTACAATATGAGAAACAGCCCAAAAGACTATCTTGGTGTTTCTCCACCTCCATTACCTTCTTATATAGCTTTTTTCTAGGATAGATTTGAAGCTGCACAAACACAACAATAATTATCCTGGCAATCTTCTTCAAGTTGTTACTTGAAAGTTTACTCGAACTCTTGTACAGTGCCCACCACCTGTTGGCCATCTTAATGTTTATTTAGCAAGGAAGCTCATAATTTGCTTTGTGGAGTTCCTCTGCAGATCAATGCAATGCAGCCTATTGAGGATGTGTTTGCAGAAATCGAACCATTGTTTGAGCCTTACATACAAGTACAAACTTCAAACCTTCTATATATGGAAATTTTCATTTGAATACACTAAATTGTCCTATTAGTGTGGTTGGAAAATTAATGTGGAAACAATACATGTGGGCCACTCTAATTGCCTAGTCAGCGTGGAAATAATGTAGGCCCAAGATCCGGGGTCTTCCCTTAAGTCTTCCTGGAAATTTCTGACCGACACCATGAGTATCAGGACGAACATAGCATAAAATAAAATAGTTACTCACATCAAATTCCTAGAAAATCAATGAATGTGACTGTACAAATTTTAAACTAGAGATTTGGCATAGGTTCTAGAGATTTACTGTGGCCCGCACTAAAGGACAATTTAGTGTAGTTCTGCAAAGAGAACAGATTGTTACCAGCAATTATTTGACCTTTATAAAGTGGACTACAAGCTTGTCACCTAATCCCTGATTACAACAAACTTTGTGGTTTTCACTTGACAGGACGATCTTCTTCAGGCCACTGTGAAACTTTGTCAAGGTCTTGACACAGGTAACTATAAGATCTATCAACAGTATTGCCACCCCGAAGTTACAGTATTCGAGCCACAAGCTCAAGGTAACTTACACACATCATCACCACATCATTGCTGTTCAGTATGAGGTACAATGGTCTTCAATGGTTACTGTCTCCGATTAGCCCATTTCCACTAGAATATTAAATACGCCATTAGTACAAGATGGTTAGCAAATCAAAATAGAGGCTAAAGCCATTCTCCTCACAATTTTTGGAGCTCATATGAATATCTTATGCATTTTTAAGTGAAGACACTCTTCTTTCTTAAATTATCTTCCATTTCCTCCAATCATGTTGACTATTGAACCTAGAATAATCAACAAATTTTGAACATGCATCAGATAGTGCACCTATAGTATTAACCCATTGCATATCCTCAGTGGCTTTTTGAAATTTGAAGGAAGGAATGATCTGCATATTGATACTAAAAATATGTGGGCCTTATGTGGTCACTCTTCTTAATCGGACACCTATATTTGAGTGGTGTATGGCAAGGCTTACAGTTCAGAATGAATGTCAAAATGACACATTTTACAATGATATTTGAGTGAATGTGCTCAGAATTTAGACAGCATTCTATGTTCAATATTTAACATCATAATTGGGATGGTCTATGGATTCGTCTAAACAGAGAGAAAAGAATGTTCAGTTTGACCTCCCATAAACTTGCACATCTCAGCTAGGACCATGAAAGTGGAAATGACAATCTGTGCGATTCTACGCAATTGCTAATTGGATGAGATGGTCCCCTATCTCATCCAAGGGCCAAAATTGGCTGTGGAGTTGGAGGTAGTAGGGAGGTGGGTATTGGATGGTTGATGCAACCAATGGTTGGGCAACACATGTACGTTGATTGGCGGACGTAGTGGTAAGGTCATGACAAGGTCATCAATTACGGATGATATTGCGTGTCTTTGTATCCAATCGAGAATAAACACGTCATCAAAATCATCCACCATGACTACTAACAACTAGGTAATGGATGCAAGGAGTTGTAGTAGGGGTTGGTGAGGTAGGTATTGGGTGCTCATTGCAACCAATAGGAGGGCAACACGTGTCCATTGTCGGACGTAGTGGGTAGGTCATGGCAAGGTCATCAATTATGGGTGATATGGAGCCTCCTCATATCCAATTAGGAATATACACTTCATCAAGCATGACCACTATGAACTCGACAGTGGATGTTAGGAGCCATAGCAATGGCAAGGTAGGCATCGGGTGCTTACTACATGCAATGGCAGGGTGACATGTTTCCATTACCTAATGTTAGTGGTCAAGTCCTGGCAAGGTCATTAGTTATGGGTAATGATGTGTCTCCTCATATCCAATCAGGAAGTGACATGGTAGCAAAACACCATGGCATGACCACTACGGCATCTTCTTCTAACTTGAAATATCATATTGTTATTTTGGCAGGTCAACTTGTGGAAGGCATGGACCTGCGCAATTTCAAGTTTAATCTCGGTCATGCTACAGACAGGCTCTCACTTTCACAAATGTTGCGCTCAACCGTAGTTGCACCCAAAGTCACCATCCTCAACAGCGGAGTCGGTCTCGTATTGTACACGCGATTACTTCAAAAACCAGGCCACCCTGAATTGGGTTATGTGGAAGCTTATAATGAGACCGGAGTGTGGCAACGACTTAAAAATGACAATGGCGGTTCTGATTGGAAGCTTGTCCATTATCACCGGTCTGTTGCTCCTACGATGTGATAAATTACAATTGGATTGAATTGAATTCCTGCCAGTCTATGCTCTTTCTGCTCTTCTTCTGGTTGTAGTAGTAGTTTCTACACGTTCGAGCAGACCTTCGTTTTGAGGGGTTTGCAACTCATTGATCTCGTTAAAACTTTAAATGTGTCAGATCGCTCTGATGGTCTCCACGGAAATCAATTATTCACTGTTGCATTTTACAAGATTAGAACTTGAAATTTCTGACATTAAGAAGAGCCTAATTGGTCAGGGATGTGCTAAATTTGTGAGCCTTCTTCAAACTTGGGGTCAGGTGGATGGAGTTGAGTTGAGTACTAGATTTTGTAAATGGTGTGGATGTGGATCGTTCCTCATATTCTGAAATTATGAGCAAGTGCACACAACCTAGGAAAATTTGAGATGACTGCATCTTTCTCCCAACACTTTGGTGAGTTTGGGTACTCAAAGTGATCTGATTTATATGTTGGTTATCTTGTTGGATTGGCCTTTCAAGCCACACTTGCTTTCAATGCCTTATGTATAGTTCATTGGACTGTAAATTAGACGAATCCATAGCCTTACCTATCTTGGAGCCTCCACTCACTTGTTTATGTCACGGTGGATTTGCACATAGGTCATGGGAGTCCTCCACTTGGTTTTTATTTTGGGGGGGATCATGTAACGTATCCTTTGTGTCCAACTATACCCTCAATTTTAGTTGTCCATAAATAGGTCACATCCAAGTCATTCCTATAATTCATGGATGGTTTTCTTGATTTCATATATGGTTGCTACGATTAACCTAAACACTTCCCTTAACCAACATTCCTTACCTTGAAGTTTGTCTTCTACTTGTATGTCAAGGTTTTGCTTTGTGCGAGAGTTATACGGAGTGGTCTTTGTGAGAGACTATGTCACTTGCATTATTGTGATTTTAGGCACTCTTTGAATGTTATTTCTTTTTTTGGGGACACTCAACGAAATTAATTTCCTAGAAATTTGGCACCTTAAAAATTAATTATTTTCTGCCCAAGTTGCTAGAGAGCTACGGTATTGTTTTATCCAATTAGCACTCCTCCCCTCAAGTTTTCATATTAGAGTTGAGATGCAAAAGGGAGATCAAAATGCATATTCTCTTTAACTTCAAGGTGATCACATAGGCCCTCCCAATAATAATTGAAACTAGAATGGTGCCAATAGTTTGAGCACATAGACCAATCTAATTGTAACATGTGTATTTTTAGTGTTTGTACTTAAGAACTAAGCCATGCCATATAGCACTCAAATATAGGTGTCCAATTAAGTTGACCACGTAAGGCCCACATACTTTATACATGAGTCAATATTTCTCATCAATCCTTGATAAAGAAGGGGAACACAAAATTGATTGGCATTTAAGCAACTACTCTCACCAAAGATATCCTTGCCTCATTCAATAGATACCTATATTTGAGTTTGTGTGATCAGGTCAAATCTAAGAACGGAACCCAACAAGATATTTGTTCAAACGAGATTGGTCTACATGCTCAAAATTTATGAACCACTCTAGATTTAAAAGTCAACATAATTGAGGGGGGGGGGGCTAGATATTCATTCAAAGAATAACACATGTGAACTACCAATATTTGTAACTAAATCAAGGGAGGTCCAAGTTTTGTCGATGCTTCATCGTAGATTTGCTAATTCAACACAAGTTTCATAACATAAATCTAATCAGTAGAAGTTGGAGAACATT
The DNA here is from genome assembly GCA_964035585.1 of Polytrichum formosum. NCBI lineage: Eukaryota > Viridiplantae > Streptophyta > Polytrichopsida > Polytrichales > Polytrichaceae > Polytrichum > Polytrichum formosum. The sequence continues at coordinate 42,293,474 of OZ037938.1, read as the reverse complement.
GAAAATGAACCAAATAACACCCACATACCTTAGGTGTTGATGAGGTACATGCATTGTCCCTTACATCACTTAGGCATTGTTCACACCTATGGGTATCTTTTCTTAACATTGTGCTTATTTTATCTACATACACATGGCTCATTGTTAACTTACCTCATACATTAAGTTACCATCACTAAGTTAAGTTACCACATAGCTATAACCTAACAACACAGCTTAACGTCTAACCTCGGTTGGTAACTTACCACATGTGTACCAAGATGGTTAGGTAATATTGAAGGAATACTACACTAAAAACTAGGATTTACACATGAACTTTGGACAATTCAAACCATCAATATGATGTACATTAGATCGCAAAACTACACAATTATGGTGGTTGGTGAATGTGGAATACAAACATTCGAAGTTGTGGTTGTTGTGTTGTTGCTTTTGCTTTGTCATTTGTTGTTTTTGTCCCCACAAGTGCACATCCCTTGTTACTTTTAAACAAGTGATTTATCCAGATATACTTAAATGTTAGTTTCATTATTGTATTTAGTGTCACCAATTTTGTTTGTCTTGCTCTAGACTAATAGTAAACCACCCATGTAGTGGTCACCAACACAAAATGTAAACCTAACATTATTTGCCATTCCTTGTAAAAACATTTGGGCATTATAGATATACAATGTTGTAAGTGTTGGCACTTACTAAGTGATCCTTCATCCAAATTTCAATCATCCATGATAATATCTCAATACAAAACTGTTAGGATACAAAGTATACCAAAATTCATATCAATAATTGGCATGGATTGCATCCAAATTTCAATCATCCATGACAGTGCTTGTAAACTTTATTCATAAGAAGTGCCCTTTAGAGAATTTACCAGTCACACAAATACAATCCTTAGTGAGTAACCCACCCTAGATGGGTGGCGTTTTAATTAGTTCCCTAAAAGTGTGAATGCAAATGGCATTGACCTAATTTTAGACTTGAGTCAATTTACCACTAGGATCGATAAGTTTAGCAATCACAATTTGATGTGAACCATCACTTAGCTTTTAAATTATAAGCAATCTATCTGTAGTTAATGGAAGCCAAGCATTACAGGGGATTAAGCTATGTCATAAGAAAACCATAAGTTAGGCAGGTCTTGAATCACTACTTTTTTGAACTAGCCAACTTCTCCTAGGGTATGAAACAAGCAATTACTAAAAAAAATGGTTACCAAATCCAAATAAAGGCCATAGCCATTTTCTCCATAATTTTATGATTAGCCATCCAAATAATGATCTATTTGGATGGAAGCTGGAGCTCATCTTATTTAATATGACAGTGAAGATTCTCATGCTCATTAAATGGTCATAGGTTCCCCCTTCCCCCAAGAAAAATTGTGTTGACTATTGAACTTAGAATGGTTATCATATTCTGAACACGTAGACCAATCTCTACTAAACATAAGCCTTTTGGTTATGCACACTTGGAGCAACACCTAACCACATACGACTCAAATAGGTTCCCGATTAAGATAAGTAACCAAATTAGACACGCCCATTATCTGTACAGATTTCGCATGAAGATAGTATGACCTCTGTCTGCTGTCTTTTTATTTTGTATCTAACCGCAAGGATAGGAGTCAAAAAGAAGTCACCTTAAGATAGAGGCTGCTAAATCCAACACCCCACCCAAAACCAGCACCATATAATATTGCACTACAAGTGCATCTTGCCTTTGAGAATGTCCACCACCTCCATATCAGGCCCATGGTTTAAGTTCATCTGCTATAAACGCTTACAGCTATTGCATACAGAAATCAAATACGGCATACTGTGGTGCATTGGAATCCTCTTTCAATTGCCAATGAGAAACGTCTAGAAACTTTATCAATCTAATAGTACCAGATACACTCTATTTAAGGTGACTGTTTGAGTACCCTCTATTCCAGTGAAGACTCTCTTTTCTCTAAGAGCGGCCTCATCACCTCCAATCCCTCAACTCCGCTGAACAGACACTCCAACATGACTACAATGGCTGGTGGCACATAAATCCAACACTGTATTACTCTCAAAGAATGACTGCAGCTTTCCACAGAGAAAGGGTCTAATTTCTGTGGTGAAACTATGCTTGTATTGCATCCTCAGCCTGATCGTAGAGTTTGGGAAGAAAAAGAATACACTACCTAAGCCCTTGCTTTAGGGCTGTCAAAAACAACCTCTGTCTGCTTCATCAACTCTGCTTTTCTAAATATTGTGCTGCCACATCATAGCAAATTAATGTGTTGTGTCATTTTCTCAAATGTATATCAGCTCTAATCCCATCCCCTCCAGATAAACCACCTTGTACAATAAGCTTCTAAACCAAACACCGGAAATTCCAATTTACGATGTTCCAAACCAAAAACTGCTTAATTTAAGTGAGAGCTCCACTGAACCGATGCATGTATGCATGGAGAACATCAATGCACTGTGAGTGGGAAATGGACACCTAATACCCCTGTATGGCAATAGGAGGGGCTTCCTGTGCCCTGCCGGCGGCAACTCAGCGCTTCAAACTATCAGGCCACAAAACATTTTCTAGTGTCAAAATGCAGAGTTGAAAATGTAAAAATCATGAAAATGTATGTCAACAGCAACTGCCTCATTTCACACTAGTTCTACAAATATGTGAACAGGTTTAGAGTGCTCCACCCACAACAAACTAATAAAAAAATAAAAAATAAAAAAAACCATCACCTTTGTGTCATGATACACTGCCATGATGCAGTCCAACAACACTCCCTAAGTACATGTAAAAGAAGAAGCCTGCTACAGTGAGAGGGCAGAATGAAGAAATGTGTGCAGGAGGGAACACCTGCGGCAAGACATGCCTAAATACTTGCAGGTGAATAAACAAGCCTTTTTATCGTCATCTCTGTCCACACCCCACTCAGTAGTCAATGTCCTAGAGCCCCAACTTGTTTCACCTGTAGGTAATGATCTCAAAGTGGTGCTTTCCCAGAGGAACCTGCGCAAAGCATTTAACCAGTCACTCTGCATCACCGGAAGATTGGTGGAACTGGGTGGAGGAGCATCCAAGACCAAATCGCATGTAACAGCTACAGATCTTCCACATCCCCTTGTTTTCCAAACTGGATACCCATAAAATGAGAAGTTACTTTACCAAGCCGTTTGCATGACGTCAATTGAGGACCTGGGTCAAGAAGTGGTCTTTTCAGACCGTTATCTCTTTGAAGTAGGTCACCCATCTCTACATCCTTATCACCTGCCATCTCGCAGTATTCCACCGTTTCCTTGCCACTGTACTGTGAAGTGGATTGATTGCTACATGAGCTTCTGCTTCCTGAAGGCAAACAGAACATAACACCTGAGATGTTGATAATTTGTGGTTTCAAGGTGCTACCTTACAAACACTAGCATGCCTCAAATTAGAGTACCACTACGGCATCATTGTGTATATGCTCTGTAAACACATGTGCCAAACAAATTCTGAAACAAATAGCACTGACATCAACTAAGTAGTAATAAACTACAGGATTATACACAAGACAGATATTTCTTTCCCACGTCAACTTCACCCACTCACCATTTGCAACAGAAGGGCAGGCTATTGTGGACCTGGACTCTGAATCCTCATCATGTTGCACAGGCACCACTTTCTGACTTGCCCTTTCCTGCGTTGTTTCTGCTGAGATCTCAGAAGCCTTTTCTGCACCTCCTGTCTTGTAAGGAGCAATATGGTGTGTAGCAAGCTGCAATGATCCTAACAGATCATTCTCAATCACCTCATACCTGCAATAACACAGCACATTCAAACCAAATCTAGACATTCCCCAAAAATTCCTGAAGTACACCGTTCAAGAATGTTGTTATACCAAGTATATGCATTGCATGCATCATGACCTAAACTCATTCAATCCTTTCACTATAGAACGCACCTAAACTGTCAATTTTTATTTAGTGTGGCATATATAGTATTAACTCCGGTCTAGATGAACTTGAAAAATTGCACCAATAAAAACCAATCCAGTACCAACAGACACAACAGATGGGACAAGGAAACACAGTACATGCGCCTGCAGAGGCCATCAGTAAGAGTGGTATGGTTTATAATTTGGAGTCGAATGTCCTGCACATGGCTGTCATCAGTGTTCAGCTCTAGAGGAGTCTCCACCAACTTCGACAGCCGCTCCACAGTCTCCTCCAACTGCTGTTGCTGGTCCTCAAACAGATTCTGGTTAATATGATTCTGCTCCTCGGAGATGTCATCCTTAAATAAATCGTTTCCAAACATATAGTAAGCAAAAGCAAATGAATATGAAAGTGCTCGTCGTGCCCGGAACAGCCTTTGCAGCCCAATAGTCAGCCAGCTGTAATCTTTCACTTGACACTCGCTGGCTTCCAAGGCGCGTATCTTTTCCATCACTAAGTCTTTCTGCTTCTTCTCAAACTTTAGAGAGTCCATGTGACCTTTCCAACGAGAGTGATAGTGGATGTATCGCTTCAGGTCTCGTTGGGCTCGTGCAGCTTCCATCTCCTTCTCTTCCTTAAAACGCCCACAGCTATGGCCTGCAATGCTATTCCAGTTGTGCTCCCTCCCAGTTGCTGCCCCACACAGCCAACTGCAAACCAAGCCCATGTGTGCACCCATTCTAGAGTCATTTTAGGTTCTGAACATTTGCTATCTTCTCAACTCTTGCAAGTTTAGAAATGCAGACCACACTACTAAGGCCATAACAGAGCAGACCAGGCTTACCAGAACGCCTGACCACATATGCAGCTCACTAAATTGCAACCACCATTCTTCTCCACCGGCTTGTGACACTTGGGACAAGGTTTGGTATGGACTGTGAGCCAGTTAACCGTCTCTGACTCATCTTTGCATTTCTTGTCCCATAGAGTCCACATGGCACATGAGCACGGCGAATGAGGATCACCCATGCAATTAAAGCAGAACTGCTGCCCACATGTACACTCTATCTCACAGTAAGGCTCCCCTTCCAGTCGAATTGCATTGCCACAGTGAGGAGTACTGGGACACCACTTCACTTTTGAGTTGTCCTCAATGTAAGACTCCAGAAGAAACCGCTCATAACGTTCCACTGCCTCTGGATCTTGCGCACCCACCAGCTCACGTACTTTGTCCTCATCACAAATTGCACTGCACGGGTGCTCCATGCAAGTCACCCGCCGACTCTGTCCTTCCTTGATCTTAATGATGAAGTATTGTGTCCAGCCTAAAAAAAGTAAACACTTCACATTTCAGCTAATGCAACAAACTTTACAAACACTGAGAATTTGGCATTGCATCAGTTGTCACCTCTTATTGAAACTGCATCCACCATAACATGAGGACATCTCACCCACCTCACCACACCCTATCCAAACATGAGGACAAAGCACAGGGATGGCAGATAAACACAGCTAGACCAAATTGGCAGGCCCACACTCATTGAGTCTTTAGGTCTTCTCAAAGATCCCTAGGAGAAAGAAATCTTCAACTGAGGACGATGCTTACAGTCGTTGCAAAAGGCATGCCCACAGTCCATCCGTGTAGTAGAACTTGAAGAGACATCTTCAAGACAAGTTCTACATTTGATTGCAGTAGGACTGGTTTGACCAGTATTGGGTGCTACGGAACTTGCATCTGATGGTGGCAACCCTGCTTCCAGAAAAATTGGCTCTGCACCCCTCTCCACGAGAGCACAAAATAGGTTCTCCACATTCCACCGATAATGTATGAGCAGTGTTCTTGCCTGACGTGGCCGCAATGCCAGAAACTCCGTAACCTTTCTCAGGTCTTCGCTCTGTTTCATGGTCACCCACATATTGTAAGTGCAATTATAATTCTTGGATATGAGCAACAAACGCAACGCAACACAAACGCAACACAAACTCTTGGATATGAGCAAGACCTTGCCAGACTTTACCACATAGAGTTCTCTACATTCATGTAAAACCCCTAGCAGGCTAAAGACAGAGATTTAGCCGAAGGAATAGAAACTAGATAACAGGCTGTATGCAAATGATACAGAACCCCAAATTGTGAAGTGATCAATCAATCTGTGGATTCTGATCTGAATTACATAAGATGAGCTAAGCATTATTCATCTCTTAAAAGAAGGGTGATGATAAACACATTATATCAGCAATAATACTGTTTTGACCTGACAATACCTCCCTTGAACCTTTGAGGACACTTTGAGTAGGGTAAAGCACAAACCTGTGCGGCAAGAAGTGACTCCCTTGTGATAACCTGGAAGATAATTAAAAAGATAACACATTAGGTCCGGATAAGCGCAATAAGCTCTGCAAGGGTTGACTGATTCAAACTCCAAGAATGCGGTCCACCAGAAATACAAAGGACAGCCTGTGCACTTGATGTATTCTATCCACGTTTCTTACTATTAAAAACTTGTAAAGCTACGATTGTGGATACTCTGCCAAAAGTCATAGGAAAGGTTCAATGTTCCAAGTCTTTCACACAAGAACAAACATAGCTCATTGCTTTTCTCATGTCTGAGTCTTTCTTAGGACTCAAGAACAAACCTAGCTCAGTATGACATCATAGTCATAGCAAACCTACAACAACTGTCTAAACTAACCTCACAACTGTACATTCTGAATGGTAGGACAAGTAGTGACGGATGTGCCCTTACATCATTCCCTAATAGCACGTGCAATAAAAATGGGCTCATATTGCAGACCATAAGACTTCGACAAACTAAACCTGCAGATACTGCATCTCTGGAGACCATGCAAAAGGTGAGGATGACATAAGCTAGGATCCAGCGGTCACTTTCAGTCCGACAGTTCTTCAGAGGTCTCTAATTCTATCCCCTATCTATTATCTATTTGGATACGGACCTCTGTAATTTGCTCCTCCAAAAAAAAAGGAATACGCAACATGCCGAGGTTAGGTCTTCTGCACTCGGGCTTCGAGTTAAATAGTTTCAAGGATAACACACGAGAATAACAAAGTTCCACGATTTGCATAGAGAGAAAATCGTGGTTCGGGGGAAAAGAAAGCAGCAGCTTGAAACCAATGTCCTGATACCTTATGGCTGATGTCTGGTTCTTCCTGATGTGTCACGATCTCTTCATCGTCACCAACATAATCTCCCTCTGAATCCGTGTCGCCATAATCACTATCATAATTCAATCCATCGTCGCCCATAGCTCCCTCCTCCGTAAGACGCAAGTTCTCACCTATTTCGTCATTAACGGAAGCCTTCTGCCAAAGCTACTGACGTTCTACTTCCAAGAAGTACGTACGCTCCTAGGTGTCATTTACGTCGCATCATGTTCTCAGCGAAATTGCAATGTTCAAAGTCATGTACAACAGTCAGCTGTCTCCTGCGTTCTCTTCCCCTCACTGTGACGACCTTCATCGCTGTCAGAAACTGAGCACAACACAGGGCACGGACACCAACGAAAACTTAGGTTAGCCCTAAGTTCTCCAAAAACGGGCCACACAAAGCTCATCACAACTACATCTTAAGAACAGAGTACACAATCTTTTAGATTCGCACTCCACAGCCAGGCAGCTTCAAGTGGCAAGAGAGGCCGCTAGTTAGGATCATAAGAACCAGAAAAGCACACTTCCTCTTGGTAAAGTACAATTCCATAAGCTGAAGCTCGCATTGTGATCTTAGATTGCACTGAAAACCACCGGAAGCATGTAGACAAGGAAGTCGAAAGATGAAACCCCCTTTTATACATACAAAGCGCAACATGAACAACCAATCCACCGAGGACAATAACGAAGCTCACAACTACACCTTAAAAGCAAAGTGAACAATATTTTAACTCCACACTCCAAAGCTCGGCAGCTCCAAGTAGCAAGAAAGGCCACCAGTTAGGATCATAAAAACCAGAAAAGCGAAAACTTCTTCTTGATAAAGTATAATTCTATAAGCAGGCCCTCGCATTGTAATCTTAAATTGCACCTAAAACATACGGAAGCATGGAGACAAGGAAGTCGAAAGAGCAAACACCTAATTCCTAACCCCTTCTACACATGTAAGCATGTTAACAAGGAGAACAACCGCAACATGAACAACCAATTCACCGAGAACAGAAACGAAGCTCGTCACAACTACACGTTAAGAACAGAGTATACAATCTTAAAACTTCACACTCTAAAGCTCGCCAGCTTCAAGTGGCAAAAAAAGGCCACCAGTCAGGATCATGTGGACCAGAAAAGCCTACACTTCCTCTTGCTAAAGTATAATTTATAAGCGGACGCTCGCATTGTGATCTTAGATTGCACCAAAAACTGGCCAAAGCATGTAGACAAGGAGAAACACCTGATTCCTAACCCCCGTCTTATACATACACAGGGCAACAAGGAGGACCACCGAACATGAACAACCAATCTACCGAGGACAAAAACCGAAGCTCCGTGCCCGCTGATGATGATGGATGCGCCTGGGAGCCAGCTCCCGAGATCCGATCAAGAACAGCGACGTTACCGAGGCGGACAGAGACCTTTCCCTAATCAACCGAACAGAGCAATAATTCTCTCAAACAAATTCCTCCTCCTAACCTCACACACGCCAACTTCACACGCACGGAACTAGGGCAAGAAAACCTCCAAATTCACACCGCACAGACAGACAGGCAGCCATACACAACGCACCGCGGTGGTTGGTTCCGTGTAGCACACTCCGCGTCACTCGCCGCACACGGACATGGCACAACCACGGCAGGCGCCCCGCAACTCCACGTCCAATCGCATTCAAAACCACAATTAATCACCCCGCTCGGTCCACACAAACCTCGCACCTCGCGGGCCCGATTCTACACGGATTCGCATGATTGAAGACTCGCCGGGGAGCTCCGGGGGTGGAGATCAGTGATGGCAGATGCGAGCGAGGTGCGGAAGGTGAGGGCGGTCGATGCAAACGATGGTAGCGGACATGAAGACCCTTGCGAGTGCCACTTGCTAAGGGCCTGACACCATCTCTCTCTCTCTCTCTTGGGGCTTGTGTGTTCTCTCTCTGCCTTCTTTTGCTTTGATGAGTAGAAGCTTATTCATCTTATGCATGCATGGGCATGATGCCCCCTTGTAAGCTATCGTGCGCCCATGCTCGCCTAAATTTATATAGGCTAACTTAATGCACCACATCCATTGCCCTTTCACATGTAAGGTAGATGGGTCTTATTTTGTTTTATTTTTGTATTTGCTTCATTATATGTACTACTCGGATTCTTGAGGATAAAATCTCTTTTTGTTATTTGCTATCTTATACACACTACCGATAAGGAGCCACAAGAAGGTCACATAAGGTAGAGGGTGCTAAATCCAACACCCCATCCAAAACCAACACCTATAAACGCCTCCCAATTGCCAACACTCTACAACCTTGAACCGTTACCCGGCGGTGTAGGAGTGTTTGGGCCCACGGAGTGACGGTTTTGGATGCCATTAGTGGTGCCACCTCATAGCGGCCTCCACTACTTCCATGTAGGGTAGGTAACGGGCTCCACTCTATCTCGGGTTGGTTCAAGTTGGGATTAGGGTGGCTTGTCAATGCCTATTCTAGCCATTCTATTCACAACGCCAAGGAGGTAGGCCCACAAAGCACAAAAGGGTCATTCCCCGGGATGCAAGGGGGTTGGTTCCCGGGAAGCAAGGGGGTCGGTTCCCAGGATGCAAGGTGATGGTTTTGCAAGCGAACCGGGTGGGATCATGGAGGTAGCCATGTGGCTTTGCATACCATTACTACTTGGGCTTTGATGTAGTTTGGGTCTAGTACCCAACTATGTTGTGTTGGTTCTAGGCAATGAAGGTGGGGGTCCTCATCATATGCAAGGTTGCCATACATGGGGCCTATGGATTGGTTTAAGGAAGCTAGTAGTTTTGACTTTGAATATTCATCAAATATTCAATTGAGACTAAAAATATTTTTTCTTTCTTGATACCTATGTTTAGCCCAAAGGCTAATATGAATATATATTTTTTACATCAACCACATACCCATATGTATGTGCAATAGCTTAAAGTGTTGGTTTAAGCACCCTCTACCTTAGGTCCTCCCACCCCCCATGTATGCTTTCCTTTGCACGTGTGCATGTTTGTTCTATATTTTTGTAGGATAATTTAATACATCATTTTCATTGCCCTTCCACGTGTCATTTAAACTTAGTTCCCAATCCCAAGTGATCCTTACATGTGGAATGCATTAAGGGCATGTTTACACTAATGGCATCATGCCATGGCTCTTAAATGACCATGGTGCCCCACTTTTTGGATGAGAGCATAGGGAAGTTCATGGAACTTATAACCCAAGGTCTATTGAAGGTCACAAGCCCTTACTGGAAACCCAAATACCTGCCGCAAATTCCACGAGGCCTACCTTCAAGAGTTGCCTCGAGAGTTTTCCTTATAATCCTAGCCAACATTATCCATACTTGCCATGTGGGATTCCACGTAGATTTTTCATCCACTACAAATGTTAAAGATTGTAGTCCAAAATTGCACTCTTTTAAACCTAAAGCGGGGGGGGGGGGCATGACATTCTCAACCAATGAGAATTTAAGGATTCTCAAGAACCATGGCCTGATGACTTTCATGTAAACATGCCGTAAGGCCCTTCATTCCCATGAAGCCCTTCCCTTAGGGCTTTACCATCTTCAAACAGAAGGGGAGATCTTTGGAGGCATATTGCTCTCTGGCTCCAAAAAACCTTCAATTCCGGCATTCAAGCTTATTATACTTTTTGTAACACCATAGTCAGTAAAAGTGCACCAAAGTAAGCGTGTTTATTTTGGCAACAAGTATTTACAAAACAAAATTGATGAACAATTTTGACCATTATTGTGTGTCCATAATCAAAGTATAGTATCGTATGTTTGGGAAGAAACAACTTTGTGCGTAGTTGTTGGAATGGCTTCAAAGGCCACTAGAATGTACTCATCATTCTCATTATTGTCCACCTCACAAGCACAATGTTCCAGGGTTTCCCTGTGAAGCTCGAGTGGTCACCGATACAAGGGTGAGAGTGAATTGGCCATATCCGTTTTGGAGTATGGGTTGGTGCAATACCAATACCCCTTGCTTCTCAAAGTATCCATCTTCATCACACATCGATTTTGAATCATTACCGTACTCGGCCGTCAGGGTCGGCAAAAATTAAATAAAAAAATAGAAGTTGAAAAAAATCGGAAATTATTGGAGAAGAGAGTTGAAAAGAAAAGTTATTCATTGAAGAGCATGCCGAATATTACAAAATTGAGCCAACTTCATGTAGTAAAATCCCAAAATATTGCATACCGTAGCATCATAACTAGTTTGTGCAATTTTTTTTTTTAAACCGGACATTATGAGCCCGAAATTTCTGTTGTTTGCAGAGCAAATTGAATTAAACCCTAAAGAGCTTGTGGCCAAAATCATGGCAAACCCAGAGGTTGCAGTGGTGTTTTAGGATCCAAAAGTAACACATACAAAGGACCACTAATTGAGATTAGGGCATTCAATTAGGTTAAACACACCAAGGCCGCCACAAAAGGGTGAAAAAGAAGAAGAAATCTTTCATTATTGTGAACTAGCTTTGTATTAAAGCGTTGAATCTTTTACAAATATTTTTTGAAATTGTTGAAATTTTTATTAATTTATTTTTACCATGCCTAACCCACTTTCTCCACTTTAATTAATTATTCGGCATGAGATGTTGACCCTGACGTCCAAGTACGGTAGTGTTAGTTAGTCATGTGGCTCTTGGGTGAAAAAGTTGTTGAAAGGTGCGGATGGAGGCATTTCGTGATTAGTTGGTGGCATTGAATAATAATAAATGGGATAACTTGCAAGTTTGCTATCACAACATTATTAAGCAGTGTGTGTTTGTTCATGTGGGCCTTGAGAATATAACCATCGGATGTTCCAGTCTAGTGCAGATTCAGACTTCGTACGAGTCTTCTTGCACTAGGTTGGGGCATCCCATGGTTATCTTCTCAGGGCCCACATGAACGAACGCACGCTGCTTCATAATGTTATGATCTGCTAAGTGCAAATTAGAAGACCGGACCGTCAAGGATGCGTGGAGGTGCATGCATGGATGTATCTTTTCTTAAATGTTACCATGCGCCCGTGCTTGTCTAAATATATGTAGGTTAATGTCTCACTACCCTTTCGTATGTAACTTAGTTTCCAACTCCAAAGTGATTTTTACACTAGGAGAAAACTTGTCCGTTCCAAACATCCATTGCAACTTGTTCACTACAACTCGTGGGAAGAGAATACATAAATAAATCATTTTGGTCATCAACTAGAGGTTTTTGGTTGCGGATCTGGGAGATTTGGCAACTAAAATGATTTATTTATGCATTTTCTCACCATTCATGGAGCAAGCACATTCAAGTACACGGGGAAAAAATTGCTCCGGTATACTAAAACCACAATTTTTTGGTCAAAAGCCTAAAAGTAGTAGCAAAATGTTGTTTAAATTGGATTCTTTTTCTTGGTGCCCTCTATTGTTGTGTTAGGCACTCAAATATAGAATATCAAAATGAGATCTTCAAAACTTATCATTAAAAGTATTGCTCAAAAGGTAATGGCTAAATCTTGTTTTGGACATAGATTACATGACCTTCAATATTTTGAAGTTGGATTCATTTTTTCATATTCCTTGAATTTGTTATAAACTCGAGGGCACCATTACAAAAAAAATTGTAGAAAAACATAAATTTAATGTATTTTTCATGTTATTTTAGACAATTACATAATCGATATATCTACTTGCACTATCCTCGGGGGGGACACTTCACTATACTTTGTGTGAACACGTGCGTTAAAGGGGTATTTAATGTAGGGGTATTGTGTCTAGATGTTAGATTTGAACACACCGTTTAATTATATAATTCCCTAATATGGTGTATTATTATGATGCCTTACTATAGTTATAACTCACATGAGATTTTTTTTTCAACCCTATGTTCATTATAAAAAATTAGCTCACCCTAATTTGTGTTTAAGGATTGCCTATGTTCATTACAAAATTCATTTGACATGCAATGAGAACTAGCATGAACAAGCATCACCACAAATCAATAACAATGCAAACAATCATCACCACCATGAGAATCAATGAACTATGAACTTTAATTACTAGCATGAACTACAACAATGTTTGTGTTTAGAAACACAAGTTTGTGCACTGTAGTCACAAGCAGACCAACAAATTTAGAACTTTAGGGTCCAAGGTTTAGGATGAACGAAGTTGGCTGCAATCTATTGCTGAGAAAACAGAGTCTAAACAACATTGTTGTTTTCCAAAATCAACACTTTAGTCTATTGCACACAAGTGGAAGGAAGAACTTCAGAAATAAACTATCATTCTATCAAAATCCCTATGCTATATTATATCTAAAATCTTGATAAATTTCAATACTTAGTATATCCCAATATTATTTATAATATGGATTTTCAATTTAAATAATCCATAGTTATATCCAATAATTTTCTAAATTTTATTGCTCATGAATAAAACACACCCTATATTTTAACGCACCATGTTTACTAATTTTCCTAAGTGTCCCCCCCGAGGCACTATCTTCAAAAATATGTAGACTTTTCTTGAAAAAGAAAAATTTCAACATAATTTGCTTGGCTTTGTAAATCAATGTGTTTTTCAAATGTTTATGGTTTTTTCCTTCACAAAATTCAAAGCTAGTATATAGTTTTGAATAACTTTCACTTAAACATATGCAAGGTAATGGAGTTGTGCACTTGACTGTGCTTGTGCCCATGAGTTGCAACAAACAATTGGAGTGGACAAGTTTTCTCCTAGTGTTACATGTGGAATGCCCCAGGGGCCTTGATTTTTGCGAAAGCCTCCCTTTGTAAGATATCATGTGCCCATGCTTGCATGAGTTTATGTAGGCCAACTTAACCCCTTTGAGATGTTGGGTTCTGGAGATACGATGTGTCATGAGGCGTATTTTTGCAATATGTGAAGTATGTATCTGATTTAGCATACGGTCTAGAGGTTGTTTCGGCGTCGGAAAATTAGTGTAGATGGATACTATAGTGCTAAAGACGACGCAAAAGTTCGGAGAACATTGTCTGTTGTGTAAAAAAAGCCACAAATAAAAAATGGGAAGGGTGTGCGGCGGGGTGGTCCAATGTATTCAGTGCTCTATACGGGCCAAGTATATGTAGGGAATGTATCCAAGGACGACTGTACAGTCGGTGCATCACCGGGAGGTACAAGTTCACACGCCGGAAGTGTGACCAACTATGGCTGTCCAAGTTCGGGTTCACGTATCTGAACATGTACCTCGTCACCGTAGGACGAGTCTGGGGCCAGAATACGTAGAAACCTCACTTCAGATGAATGTGCACTCTACACCGTGGATCTTAATTTTTTTAAATCATGATAATTCTCCCCTACCCCATGCCAACAGATTTCGCCTTTACCATATTTGCAAAAACCATTCGATTCATACCCGAAATTGAAGAATACAGAACTTCGAGGCCATTCATGGCCTCAACATCCCAAAGGGGTTAAGGCACCACTTCCATCACCCTTTCACATGTAGGGTAGATGGGTCTTATTTGGTTAATTTTGTTGTTTTCTACCTTATATTGCTTGGATTGGGAGGTTGAAATTTTTGTGCATTCGCAAATGTATTTGAAGAAGCAACGATCAATCACATAAAGTTTTGGAGCTTAATTGAAGTTGTCATGAATTATGAAAGTCCACCAAGAGCGAGCCCAATGATTTTTATTTCAAATTTTGAAGAGAGAAGCATTGGCTACAACGATTGGAGTGATGTAACCACATATGGATGATTATACCAATTTTCATTCAAATGTATACACACTCATCCAAAAGTTGACAATCGCATCCACTTTTATAAATTTAAGGGATATTTATGGCTATTTCATCCACACAATCTATGGAATAATCACATAATATTATTCCATCTATTTTAGAATCACAAATCACCGGCGCATAGCCGGATTAAAAATCATTGCGTGAGCCATACAAAGGCCACATAGGTCCTCCCCCTCCCCTCTCCAATTATGTTGACTACTAAGCCTAGGATGGCTAATTAATTCCGAGAATGTAGTCCAACCTCTTTGAAACACATGTCTTCATAGTGTCCATTTTTAGATCTAGACCTATCCAACCTCCTAAAAGTCTTAGCTATGCTTATCTTTAGTCAATCTACATTTTGTATTTTATTATTTTAGATTGTCGTGCCAAACACTATGTCCTCGTCTAAGTACACTTTACAGTTCGTCATGTGACCAAGGCTTTTTAAATGTGACGTGGATCCTCTTGAACACGGTCTTCAGACCGCCAACCATGACCCCGAGAATCCATAGATCATTCTTTCTCACAACCCTTGGTCACATGTGGAAAACAACCCTCATCATGGTGAGTTTTGTGAGAAAAATATGTACATAATGTTAGAGTTATTCGTAAAGTAAAGCATATGAAATCATGGGTTTAGTCCCAAACCCCGAGTTCATGAGAAATAACACAAAGTCAACAAAGTTTCTTTAATGCTTAAATTGCCATACACAAAGAGTAGTGTTGGGCTATTGAAGATTGGCTTTCTAGCTTGTCCTACTAAGATGGGTGGGGCCAAGCTAGCCTTGTATAAGCCGATCCGGGATTTAGGACAACATGTCCTATGTGCATACCCCATTTTAAATCCTAAAATTCTCTCAAAAATTGGCAGAATAAGAAGGTCCCAAAATTTTCACCCAACTTTCAAAATATGCTTTGATAGACGACCAACTAATGAGCTCTTTATAGAAAGTTTTCTCAAAGAAGGTTGAAAACCCACAGTTTCGTCCACCTTTGAGGGACCTTCCATATAACTTTATTGCACCACTCAAAGTGCCTACCGTAGCTCTCTAGCAACTTGGGCAAAAAATAATTAATTTTAAAGGTGCCTAAATTTATGGGAAATTAATTGCGTTGAGTGTCCCAAAAAAAGAAGAAATCACATTCTAAGAGTGCCTAAAATCACAACAATGCAAGTGACATTGATTGGAATCCAACAAAGTAGTATCAAATCAAAGCAAAATTTGTTGCCAAACAAAACCATGACATACAAGTAAAAGACAAACTTTAGGGTAAGGAATGTTGGTTAAGGGAAGTGTTTAGGTTAATCATAGCCGCCATAGATGAAATTAGGAAAGCCATCCATGAATTATAAAAATCACTTGGATGAATGTCTAACTTATTTTAAATGACTTTTTGACTCTGCCCAATTTTAGAATATTATTTTATGGGTTACCTAATTTACTTTCGCACTTTAATTAATTATCAGGCAGAAAGGTGCCCAAGCTGCTAGAGAGCTACGGTATTCACATTATGAAGTGGGTCCTTACATATGGAATGCCCTAGGGCCATCGTTCCATTGTGTTGTGGTTGTGTTTTTCCGACTCATCTTCTTAAAGCTCCAAAGCATGTTTTGTGTCGAGATTGGTTTTGTCTTTGTCCATGGAACGGTTCCTTCTCGGTTCCTTCTTTATACTTCTATTGGTTGATGACTACCAACCCTCGGAGCCTGATATTTTAGCACCTAGATTTTCTATCATATACTTTCCTTTTCCAAGTTGTGTGAGAAAAGTGACTCCGGCTAATCCCATGAAATCGGGTTTCGAGCTTTTGTGAGTGGGGTTTTTTGGCATCATGTATGTAGATATGCACACACACATGTTTGTATGCCCCTTTATATTCTATTTAATTTGGCTTTTTGAACAACCTTCCTTCACTACCGATCCCCTACTAACAATATCTAGCACCTATAAAGGCATCACAATTGAGCTTATATGGAAAGGCATAACGTTGTCAAGACCTAGGTATGCTAAACCATGTTGCTCAAAAGAGCAACCTAGGCAAACTTGCTAGTTTAGTGTTAGCAAGATTATGGGGCAAACTGCAAATGAGGGCTACTTCACACACGAGCCAAGAGCCGTGACCATGAAATTGTGAGAGCCCAAAAGAAAGCGTCCAAAGGCCGTCCCAAGACACCTCCAAAATCATGCAGTGTGGTCACAGACTCTCAAGTGTAGTGTGAAGCCATATGTGACCGGGTCCTCAACCAAATGCTATTTCAATGAATTTCTATTCATGTGGGTCCTCACACATGATAAAATGGAATAAGTGAACCAAAAAACAGTAGAACCGTGAGGTTTTGTCCTTTCTTATGAAAGACTAAAATTGTAGTTGTCCACTCTGCTTGTGCCAGTTCATGGCTATTTACTATACCTATAACCAAACCTTTCTTGGATTTTATACACCTTCTTCTCAAATGTTGGTCAAGGATTGAAGCTATTCATTTATCACCCAAAAATCTAAAAATAATTAATCCTATATATAATCAATGTTATGTGCACATTGAATAAAGTTGCTTTCACTTAGAGCATTTTTGTACACGTTGCCAAGTGTGGTTGCGTACACTACATGGCCATCCAACTAATTCCAAGGTAATATTTTCAGGATGCCTCTACCATGAAAACTAGAATACAAGCATGGGGCATTTGGACTTAGTTGAACAAACTTACAAAAAGATTGAGAGAATAACATTTGGATTGAGTGGACGTATATATGGGGTTTGTTGTTGTGGATTACAATTATTTCCAGAAACTTGAACATGTATACAAAATGTAAAAATAATAATTTTCTATTTATTATAAATGATATTTTCACCTTTCAAAAGAATCTATGATTATACATGTTGTATTTTAGGTTTCTTATATTTCTTATAATCCACCAAGTATAAACGTATTTGTGGCCTTGACTTTTAAGGCTTGCTGAACTACATTCATTCCTATGTAACCTTTTGATTGGAGAATACAAACTTTGCATGCACAACCCTAGGTAATTTTTGTTATGTCTTGATTTAGGTGGGAATGATTGTGCACATTACCGTTGTAATTGCATATACAAATGTTCTCATATCTAAATCAGATCGCACAATATTTTTTTCTTCTACATGTCTTGTATATATGACACATGTAAACAAATGTGTTTTGTTTCACATTTGTGTCTAACTTAATAAAAGACAATACATTGTCATCATTCAAAGGCGATCCAAAAGTGTTTTGGAAGGTTCAATAATTTAGTTCAATTACAAAATATATTAAGATATACTATATGTATAATAAATTATAATAAATTACAATTAAATAAACTTATAATTTGTTTTGAATTTTTAAATACACTAAGATACAATAAAGTGTAGTATAGGACAATATGATTTTTAAATACAATAAAATACAATAAGTACAATAAAAATACAAATATGTACAATAAAATATAATAAAGTACAATAAATACAATAAAAATACAACAAGTACAATAAAATAAAATAAAATCCAATAAAATCCAATAAAATCCAATAAACTACAATTAGGTTCTAGGTCCTTGATGGCACATTGGTAGCGCCCATCTGGAGTAACATTATCGATTGCATTAAACAAATTCTCGTGAGGAATTTTCACTTTGTCAAACTGCAATTTAAGGCAAAACCAGGTTCCAACATGTCAATATTGTATCACTTCAAGCTGAAAATAAATGTTATTTGGTCCAAAAGAATAAATTTATTTTGGTGAAGACCAATGCTAGCACCTCCGATCCAGTACTTCTGAGCATACTCACATAGAGTGTCAATTATAAACTCTTGTGTTGACGAGTCATATGTTGTCATTGTTTCACTTGATAAGAAGAGGAATGCAAACCAAAGCACGTACTAGACAAATTACTGAAGGAATAACTTAAGAGTTACATAACTTATAAAGGAGTAACATAACATGAATGAGGATACTTACTTGATCGCAAACTAACATGGTCATGCCATCAAAACCATATTTGTTCAAATTCCACTTTCTGCCAAGACATAAAACAAACTTGTAGTGAGAAAAATCTCTTGTTGTACACACCAAAAAGTAAAACCATTTTTTCAAAATTGTTTGCATGTTATATGTCCAAAAACCATCCTACAAGAATATGTGCACTCACTAGTGTGTCCTACAAACAAATCCAATAAAGTACAATAAAAATATGAAGGTGGTTCTGCAACTACGCAAACCACCTCAATATATATAAGCTGTCAAACCTTGGACAACTATCAAATAACTATAGTTAATTATATACTTTTTCAATACATTTTAGGGAACAACTATAGTTAACTAGATATATATAACTATAGTTAACATCCATGTTAAATAAAATGGACCACAAATAGCAAGAACAAGTAACATCCAAGTGTGAACGCAAAGTGGTTAGGAAATTTGCTCTTGAAATAGAGAAGTTGATGCATAGTCCTTGTCCTATAGACAAAGCCAATAAACCAACAGTTGTGAGCGTTCAAAGTGCCATGGTCTCCCGGTTTTGTGTTAAGCCTACCTCCAAGAGGTGGTTTTTGAAAATAGCCCAAGTAACCATGAAACATGATCCATTGGATGCCATGTAGGAATCCATGTAGACTTTACCTCCATCTTGCATTCACATACTCCATTGGTCCCTCGTGCGTAGTGTGAAGCGAACTTGGACCGGCTCTGCCTTTTCCACCAATGAGAGTGCTTGAAGTGTAATGGTCACGGGCTCTCAGTCTCATGTGTGAAGTGGTCCTGAGCCTCAATACGTATGGCATTGGTCCGTTCTTTGGTGCAATGACGTTTGATTCCTTATCTAGGGGTGTGGCTCATGTTACTGGTGGGGTGGTGACAAAACATGAGATTAAACTCACAATTAAAATTAATCAAAAAATTAGTCAAAAAGGCAACAAAAAGTCTGCAGAGTCCACTTGTGTGTCTCCTTCTTCCTTACTCCACAATGGTCTCATCCATTATGGATAGAGATCAAGCTATTTTATGATTGCTCTCTTGACGAGGTTCCCCATAACATCATTAAGCAGTGTAGGTTCATTCATGTGGGCCCTGAGAATATAACCATGGGATGTCCCAACCTAGAGCAAGGAGACTCATGTTAAGTTTACATTTGCACTAGGTTGGGACATCCCATGGTTATATTCTCAGGGCCCACATGAACAAACGCACACTACTTAATAATAGGGGTGGAAAAAACCAACTTTTTATGGCCGATGCATTGGGTTTTTGGTTTCAATGCAAAAAACCCAATTTTTGTGAATAAATCCATGGTTTTATTCAAGGAGACTCATGTTAAGTTTACATTTGCACTAGGTTGGGACATCCCATGGTTATATTCTCAGGGCCCACATGAACAAACGCACACTACTTAATAATAGGGGTGGAAAAAACCCAACTTTTTATGGCTGATGCATTGGGTTTTTGGTTTTAATGCAAAAAACCCAATTTTTGTGAATAAATCCATGGTTTTATTTAAGCACTCGGCACTCAACACTTGGCACCGCCATTGGTGGACATTGAACCCTCTGCCCTATAATCTCAACTTATTTGCAATAAAACTGAATAAAACCGGATTTTGCTGGACCTCAAATGATTGGGTTTCTAAAAAAACTATGAAAAACCCAACTGTAAAAAACAACGTGGTGCCAACCTTGCTTAATAATGTTATGCCATATTAATTTTGCACTGATCTCTAAACTTATATTATAGGCACTACTCTTAAGTGTTCAATGTCAATCTCGACTTGAATTGAGTATTGCTCCCGTGTATTAAGGTAGATGGGTGTTAAATGGTCAATTGTTTTCCAATTACAATGATTATCCCCAATCAGTGTGTGTGTGTGTGTTACTATTTGGAGTTATACATTGCTATAACTATTTAATGAGAATGTGATGTTTTACTAAGCAAAGTTGTTTACATTTTAGAATGCTTGAACAACCTACTGAACTTTCGTTAATAAGAATTAGACTCTTGAGTTAGACTCTAAATACTGACACACACTAATTGGGCTAATTAGTGTAGCCCACTTCTCCCATAATATGAAACACATAATTAATCTACACCGTTGATGGTATTTGGTGTCACTTGCAAAAATAATTTTACACAAGGATTACGCAAGGCTATAACTTCTTACTATAGGATTCATTAATTACCAACAAATATTAAATAGGTTGTATGGAAATAATACAACATTAATGACTTGGCAAAAACTTACATTCTTAGCAAAAAAATTAGAGCAATTGTCAGCCATAAACCCCCACCCTTATGTGTCTGTAATCCAGGTGGAAATCTATGGCTCACGTGTCTTTGTCATTTCCTAGCCTTTGAAGCTCCATACTCATACTCCAATAAACTTAAATGCAAGCACACTCTTTTTATTAAACCCCACAAGGCATTAGCATTGAAGAAATACTCATGCACCCCTGGAGATCGTCATGCCACAATACACAACATCTTTTTTTTATTCTAGTTTCCTATTCATTCTATGTACTATCCCACTAACGAACTTAGCACCCTAAGACACCCCCCTTTCACATGGGAGGTTCATGAAAATCCAGTTAGCCCAATTCCCACTATCTCCACTTCACACCTTGCCACATCTTTATGAGGCTAAGCCATCCTCCAGTGAGCCCCTCAGAGCGTCTCGCCCCTTCAATTCAACTCAAACAGTCCGCTGAGCCTCGGCAGTGGCTCCTCTAGCATCCAACTCTGCGATTCAGCCTCCTCTCACATGCAGCCTGCCCTCGGCAGCTGCTCTTCCCGAAATCAAACTCTGAAGTGCGCATTCGGCAGCCTGCCCTCGGCAACTGCTCTTCCCGAAATCAAACTCTGAAGTGCGCATTCGGCAGCCTGCCCTCGGCAACTGCTCTTCCCGAAATCAAACTCTGAAGTGCGCATTCGGCAGCTGCTCTTCCCGAAATCAAACTCTGAAGTGCGCATTCGGCAGCTGCTCTTCCCGAAATCAAACTCTGAAGTGCGCATTCGGCAGCTGCTCTTCCCGAAATCAAACTCTGAAGTGCGCATTCGGCACCCTGCCCTCAACAGCTGCTCTTCCCCCCTGTTCTGCTTCAAACTTCGTAGCATCTGCTGAACCAGGGAACCCCCCCTTGCCTGATCCGAGGATCCAGCGCTCGACCGGATGAGGATGGCCGCCTCGACTCTTAAACGACCTACTCAAAGCCCCAAAATAAACACCCCCATGCCTACAATAACATTTACATTAAGTTCAAGCCACACCCTATCTAGTCTCACCCCTCAACCAACTAATCATAACTTAAATGCCCTTTGTTTTTATTTCTCTTTCCTTTTTCCTTTCTCAACAAAACACCCAACCCCAACCATGACAACACAAGTTTGATGCAACTTAAATCTTGTCAACCTTTTGACTAACATAAACCTCTGTAAATTCTAAGTTCTTCATTGATTTTGGGTTAACTCGAAATGTGAACACAGAATTGGGCTCACAACAATGCATGACTCTGAATAGTAAGTAACACTAATATCATAAACAATGTAGTACAAGACGGTTAGCAAATCCAAATCAAGGCCGTAGTCACTTCCCTCTTAATTTGTGGATCTCAAACGAATATCTTGTTCAATATGAAAGTGAAGATTTTTGCGCTCATTAAATGGTCATGTAGGCTCCCTCCAATTATGTTGACTATTGGGTCTAGAATAGTTATCATATCATTTTGAGCACTCACTTCAACCTCTTTTCAACATATGTTTTTTTGGTATCCACTCTGGAGGCTACACCAAATCACATATCACTCAATTTTAGGTGTCCTAATAAGAAAAGTAACCGAATAAGGGTTGTCTAGTGGTTGTCTACCTCATTTTATCACCTCCTCTTCCAATAGGGAAATTCTACCTACCACCTTTTTGGTTAGCTTGCATATCACTTCATTACTAAAAACTACACTAAATATTGTATTTAGTGTCAGTTACCATTGGAAATTACTATATATATTTACGGTATATCTCATGTTTTACCAACAAATGTCAAATTGGTTGTTTGGACAATGTAAAACATGAACAACTTTACTTGGTAAATAAATTCAATAGTAAAAATATATAGCAATGTGTAACTCCAAATAGTAAGTGAAATTAAATATCATATTTAGTGAAGTTGTTACTATCTGATTTCTAGTTTATTATGGGGTTCCTCAATTGTTGATGACCCCAAATGGAAGAAGAATGGAGTCTTAATTGAGCTTAGACAAATACATGAATTTTGGAAACAATAAAATTGTATATGTGCATTTCTATCAGCAAACCCTATTATAGAAATGGCATAAACTAGTTTTAGATTTTGATTGTATTATTTGTTATAGATGGACTTTGGTTAAATGCACATCGTGTTTTTTTAGGTCAAAAATATGCATCTAGAGTGATTATTTGACCACATTGTTTTTCAAAGTACGTATAAGTAGGAGTACCATCATATACTTCTATTTTCCCTCGACAACTAAAAATAGACGCATGAATTTAAAATGGACTAAATTAGCGATAGATTACTAGAATGCATGGTTTTAAATAGTAAGTAAATACCTTTAATTCACCATTAAATGTAATTAGCAAATAATATTAACAATAAGTATACAATATAATACGGAGACAAAGCCCATATAACACAAGGAGATTTCCCAATGCCTTGTGAATTGGGAGATCTCCCCATCTTAGCATGGAATATTTTGAATGTATTGAATAATATAATGGGGAAACAACCTGGTCCACAATTAAAAGACATGTTGAAGCATAATGTGAACATATCCCACGGTACCATGGGGAGATCTCCCTATGTGGCTCCAATATTGGAGAATCCACTAATATCACCTTCAAAGCCACACCAAGAAATCTCCTGACATCATACCCAATGAGAATTCAAATAAATAAAACTACAAGATCATTTATAAGAAGAAAACTTACTTCCCTTGATGTGGCATTGAAGACACAAACTATACGAGTTTAGACAAAAAAAAATTACACGTATACTAAAAGAGGTAAAGACATAAAGTCAAGGAGTTTAAGACATAAGACTTTACGACATATTTAATGAGACTTAAAAGATAAAAGTCTATAAACATAAGATGCAAGACATAATGTGGATAATAACATGACATGGGAAAAATGGTCTACATGTGGAAAAGAAAATTCTAGGAGCCCTCCTAATGTATGATAGGAGAATTTGTATTGTAGCATTTAAAGCCAAGCATAACATTGCTCATTGAAACAAAAACATAAATATAAGTTTAGAATTGTCAAATGACTACCATGTATTAATAAGATAGAAGAATTATCCAACTTACAATAAGAGGTAATCCCAAATGACTCCACAAAGTCCAACATGAAAACTTATAGGAAAAAACATTAAGAGCACTCCCAATGTTTCCTTACTCTAGTTGGTTGGAAGGGTTCACCAATCATAAATTGCATTGGGCTTGTTTTTCTCATTTTTACTTATTTGCACAACAGAAGTGTCGTTTGTGTTTTTCCTAGCTCTGCTAGAATAAAGCACATAACTACATTCTATTCACATTCACATTCTATTCTAATTAGGAGTACCAAATTGCACTCCTAGTTACCATCCCAAGCTCCTTTGTAATGTTTGAGGTCTGACATTATTTTTTTTGCCTTTGCTAGGTCTCCAATACCAAATTTGAAATTGACCATACTAAGAATAGTTTCTATTTAGTTGCACAATTGTGAGTGCTTGACCCATCCACACATGGTAGATATTAGTGTCTAGAGGACATACAAGAACAAAATCACCTAAAATAACATCTATGTAAGAGTTGTAGGATTCTTTGGGTTTGTCGCGTGCAATTCCACAAAAGGCATCTCTAGAATCATCCTTTGGTGTCATATCCTCTTGAGTTGCATTAAAGATGTTTGTGTTTGTCGTGGTATATGATGTTGATGGCTAAAAAATGAGTTGTAGTTTTTGAGGTGTTGAAAAAATGGGTTATCTAATTCTTGATCAACATCTTTTCAGTAGGTGACGTAATCCTCCATTTTTTCACAATACATTTTATTTTCCAAACAACCATTCTTCCGAATTTTAGTCTTGGGGGTGCACTCCCTCTTATATTTTGCATACATGTGCGCTCAAGACCTATTTATTGGGGGCTATTTACCTTGCATAAAAGATTATAAGGTATGGTATTTTTCAAAATAAAGGTAAATGCTTGTATTTTAATACACCCTATCAATAATTATAATTTTTTTGGGGAATCATTTTAAAATACCCTATTTCACTTATATTGTATTATTTCATTATACCCCAAGTAACCAATTTTTTTAGCCCCACATTGGATACGTTGGTTCAGTAACGTTTAAGCCAGCCAACCTGCGAAGTCATCCATCCAAGTTTTTTCAACAGAAAATTACCTCTTTTCATCCACTAGCACATACCCTACCCTAGACCCGCTACCCCTAGTAATTGTTTCCATGTAATTTTACTTGTACTGACTAGACAAAAGAGGCCATTGTATGTGATAGTATTTTACATGTAAACATGTTTCATTATATTAGAACCCCCTATATTATATGTAGTTTTTGCAAAATTTATCTACAATGAATATATTAGACCCTGTTTTTTTATCGCACGTTGTTTCTACGATTTTCGCCAGTGCCCCCCCCCCCCGAGATTTCAATGTATTTCTTTATATCACCACAAATTTCATCATTTTCTTTATTTTCATCATGAGCATTCTTAGCAGTTCCTTTCCTTTGTCTTCGTAATGTCTAGAGAAAACAATAGCCCCAAGGAGGCCTTATATGGAGAGTGGGTCGTTCACCTTTGGGAATAAGTGGGCAATTGCGACCATTGCAAACCTTTTATAGCCCATTAGCCCATATTTTTCAAGCCTCAATCTAGCCATAGCTAGGCTAGCCCATATTTTTTAGGCCTCAATCTAGCTATAGCTGGGCTAGCCCATTTTTTCAGGTACCATTTTCAACCATAACTCTTAGCTATTGGGTTAACCGCTAGCTGAAAAAGTCTGTGGGCTAGCGGTTGTACAAGGTTTGGACCATTGTCCTTTGTAGTAGTACATTTTGAATTTTTTGGTTCATTATTGAAAAATGTGGAAACAAAGACTTTATTCACCTAGTTATTGCCCAACAGGACTAGTGGAAACGGGCGATAGACTTGTGAGAGCCGAAAGGTTAGTAGTAATGGCAATATTCTGTTGAGAGCCGAGGAGGAGAGATATGCTTTGATATTAGAACTTTCTGAAATTCCTCATAGTTACTTTTCCTTTGAATGTTTTTGCTGGAATTGAGAGGAAATCCGAAGTAATTCCAGTGGGCTTGGACTGGATTACATTACCACATGAGTTAACTTTGTGTTTGGTCTTTTGTATCAGAATACTTGCTTGAGGCAATATAATTGGAAAGTGGATTTTTTTGTAATAAAAGAATAAATCCGGAGTGCATTTCAAGTCTATTGTTTGGTGTTTATGGGTTGTCGTAGTAATTCAGTATACAGTCTAACCTTGATAATGTCACACCATCCATTTCACCAAAAAATGTGATATAAACAAGGTGTGACATATTTGATAATGTCACATTTGGAAGATTTATGCATAATGTGATATTATCAAAGAAATAGGTAGAAAAACAAATAAAAATTACAATGTTCAAAAGAAAATAACAAAGATGAGAATTCAATGTTTTTAAATATAAAATAAAATTCAAAAGCTTGAATAACAAAGATAGCACATCATAATGTGTCATTGAGATCAAGTAAAGACCTCTCACTAGAGACAAAGAAACTCCTAATGTCACATTGTTTTGTTGACATTGATGTTAAATATGCAACACCAATTCTAATGAGCTTGTCATGGATTTTTTTCCATTCCTATCAACTTCATAGTGTTGAAAATTTGAGAACCTTGACTAGCCATAAAATTCAAAACATCTTTAATAGATTTTTGTGCATCACTTAACTTCACTACCTTAGACTCAACATCATTGCTATCATCAATCAATGGGTCTACTTCTAGGGGATCATGTACCTCTTGGCCATCTTGCACTAATTGCACAAGCTCCTCAGTAGAATACTTCACCTCAAAATCATCTTCACCTTCCATGTTTATGTACTCTAATGGAGGCTTGCCTTGGACATCAAAGCCCAAATTCAATGTTGCCGACGTCATCCATAGAATTTGTTGTCCATCCGGCCTTTCTTCATCCATATTACTTGTTATTATCACACTTACACTACAAATTTTGGAAAAAAATAGTGACATTATCAAAGGTGATAGGGATAATAACGAGGGAGTTTTACACTAGAAAATTTGGTTTCGAAGTTTTGGGTGACAATATCAAGGTGTTCTATAAACAAGAGTGACATTATCAAGGTTAGATTGTACTGGAAATCATTATTTGAGTTGGCTTGTGATAATTATATCAATACCAAGCGTGCATGAGTTGCCTTGCTGATGTGTTTGTTGACTAATATAGAAATCGATGTATGCAAGTACGAGGCTTGTATTTAATTTGAGGCCATGGTCTGGTCTGAACCGATATTATAATTGCAAATTGAATTATGTTCTGTATCAAGGTTAATACTGGACCTTTGGTTAACTGAATTTAACATATTTATGACGTTATGGATAATTTTCATGCTCGCAAATTGCTGGTCATATCATCTAAGGTATTTGTCGATCTGTTGCGAGTGATTGCGAGGCCATTGTCTGTGAGAGAAATGGTCGTATGAATTAACTTTGGATTTTGTCAATAATTACGGAGAATGAAATCAGATAGCTTGGATAGGTGAGTCTATTGTCTGAGGCGTTTCAGAAGTTATTTTCATGGTGGCGTAGCCTACTTGAGAGGTCGGAGAGAAATTGGAGAGTGAAAATAGACGGATGTTGCAAGTACTAAAATTATAGTCCATTGACTGTTTTGCCAAATTGTGATTTGATAATGCTTAAAATCTTTAAGTGTGTAATTTAAGCAAACTATCAACATCAATTCCATATCGTTTTGTACTCGTCTTAATCCAATACAAAGTAAACATGAGGAATCAATTCTCGTACAATCAATCTACCTTTTTGAAGTCATGAGTTCAAAGCAAATGGCTTCGAATTGTTGTTGCATTGAATCGTTTTGTTGAACCATGATTAAGTTGATTGTTGTTGTAGTGTAAATGGAGAAATTGTTTCTAACCTTTGATGGAAGGTGTAGCGTCAACGGGTCAAGACCATTGACTGCGAAAGGTCAACCGGATGCGGAGAAGACAAAAGGACGTGCCGCTTATGATATTGGTAAGTATTGATTACTAATTGAAACCTTAAGGGAATTAAGGCTAACTTAGAACTTTACCATTTTCAAGAATTGAATTGCTTAACCATTATTTGTAAGAATGGCACATGGAATGAATTGATGAATTAAATGTTTTGAGATCTAAGAATGTGGAATTGGAACATTAAATGAACCCGATGAGTTTATGAGTGATGTGAGAATATGTTAACACGCATAAGTGGTTTGGACTTATGGTCACGAGGAGAGAAATGTTGATTACCTTGGCCAAGACCAGGTAATAGACAATTGTCGGACCGTATAATTAATATTGACTCTAATAAAAGAAGATTGACCATTTTGAAAGGATTACTACATTGCTTTATTAAGTTACATTAAATGGAATTAATTAATGCAAGACTATTGACTACGCCAAAGTGCCCTTGACTTCGGTAAAGAGACAAAAATGGGTTACATTTGCAAGACCATTGACTATGATTGTGCCTATGCTTGTGCACTGCACTTGGTCCAATTAAAATGAACCCACTACCAGACGATTACCTGGGAAATTAAAGTGAGGTGAGAGACTGTCACATTTGCATGTACTGACATAGAGAGGTTTTTAGAGTTTTTACCCCTTACTCATAAACCAATTGTCAGTCCTAATCCAAAATAAAATGAAATAACCTTGTGGTTTCCTTAATAAACCTTATCTAAGACACCTAGATGATGTACAAGTCACCTTTTAAGTCTTCCTTGAGTGTTTCCATGGGTTTGTTTGTTAACCAAAATCTACACTACATCCTTCCACATGCAAACCAATTTTTTCGCTTCAACCACTCTAGATCGAGTGCATATTTTTGTAGTGAAAAATATTCCATCCATCATTGTCCACAAAGAACATGAAAACATGCATTTCCTTCAACCCCACAAGCTCCTTAACATAACCTTTAATGAAAGATCTGAAATCAACAACCTCCTAAATTGAATATGGCATAAAAAAGCAAATATGTGATTCCATGAAAGTTTTCACGAAGTTAGCAAAAAACAAATGTGTTCATTGTTTTGAGTTATTTGGACAAGTAACGAGAATATATGTCTATGTTTTCATGAGTGTGACCAACAAGTACGAATCCAACTTGTATATTTTGGAAAACTTTTGAGCTGTCAACATGGATAGAATCGCCATAATGTATTAATTTTTATTGTCCCTAGCCCAATTGTATAGTTGTAGATATAATTTTTCCTAGTAGCGGTCGGAGGACATCCGAACCATTAGTTGGTGGTGGAATTGAAGAACAACATCTGGAGGCCAAATTGTAAATACATTGAAAATTAAGGGGGTGAAGTCTGCATCATTGTCGAGGTCACCTTCAACCCTCAACCTTAGACGGTGTAACCTGCTGCTGAACCGGTTTACACAGACATTACTCCCACCCAAATTAGCATGCTTTAGATTTCCATTTCCATTTGAAGGTGGTCTGATGAATTCTAATCCAATACTCAATATGATGTTCTCTTCTAATGAATCTCTAATGAGTAGGTGCCCTAGGCTTTCAAGTTAATGTTCCCCTAAATCCTAATGTCAAGGTTAAATGTTCTTAGAGGAAAACCATTCTTATGTCTAATACCTTGTAGAGTTATTTCAATCTCTTTCATGGTTTGAATGACTTATAACTATTCTTATTCCATTCAATATTCCAAGAATGCTCCATCAAGAGAGTTATAAAGACTTGGTATAATTTAAGCATACTCCCTCGCTAATGTAAATCTATTCACTTATACAACACTCAAGTACGAGAATTTGTCATTTATTCATCATTTCCTAAATGCAACATCAATCTCATTACATCGAAGTGTTTGAACAATATTTTGGGTATGTTTTAAAATCCCGTACTTCCTACACATCTTAGTTATCCAAATGTCTATTTTAGATAATGGTGAGAGTGTTGAGAACTTTGTGTAAACTCAATTGCATGATACTTGATGAATTCGTATTGCCGGCTTAGGCTTTCCTCGTCACTTGGATTCACTCTTCCCTTCCAAGGAGTCAAGTATTTGAAATCCCCTTTATGTTCTCAAAATATCTTGAAATCTCTTTACTTCCTAAAGTTGGGAAGTTTCCCTTATCCTTGGTCTTCAAAGGTTTTGCGAAAACTTTAATCTTTTAAGGTTCGTGAAAACCCTTAGTCTTCCGATGTTCTCCAATCTTGAGTCTTCGAGGGGGCATTCACGGTTGGGGTACTACTTTTGAGTGTCTAACGGTTTAAGGACTAAATTAGATAACTTTACATAGTCGGTGTGCTTAGATTTGTATTGTGAAGCATACTTTGGATCATACTTACATTTAGTATTCCATAATGAGTACACTAATTTACAAGGAATAGGGTTATGTAAGATATCATTTTGATTCCTTAACGGACATTTATGGTTGTTGTCATAACTATTGACCTCAAGATTAAGGAATGAAAAGGACAACAAAAATTAATTGAAATGATCCCACTTTTCTTCCTCACACTTATCGTTCAATTGTGTACCAATAGCACTAAAAGTGTATTGCATACCAATTGTATAGCCTTACATATGACACCAAACATGGCCAGAATTACACAATAACATGGCTACATGAAAAAAGAACGTTTAGAATTAGAATTGGACATAATAAAATATATGTATGGATACATGAAACTTATACCAAGGTACTAGGATGCAAAACATGAAATAATTCACCTCCGATGTGCACTTCAATAATGAAATTGCCATTGATGTGGCCAAAACAAGTCCTATGACCTCTCTACAAGTTTTATGACCTATCTAATCATTTCATAAAGGATTTATCTATTAGTAGTCATTATTTAATATCAAATAATATCTTTCTTGATAAATCCTATGACCTATCTACTTATCTAAATAAAATTTATTAATTAAACAATAGTAAATCGTAATAAACGTCAAGATCCAATGCGACAAATTCCTTAATTCCTTTGTCCCAAAAGTAGTACCCCAACCGTGAATGGCCCCTCGAAGGTTTTGTGAAAACCTTTAATCTTCAAAGGTTCGTGAAAACCCTTAGTCTTCAAAGGATTTGTCGTTGTGTCAAAACTTCTTCTAAGTATTTCAATATTTCTTCGTCTTCGAGTCTTCTCGGATTCCGGCGGAATATTTATCTTCTTGAAGTCCAAGCCTCATACTCTTGAAAGGTCTCGCAACAATTGTGCGCTCCCGATAGGCTTCGCGGCGCTCACGTGAATTTGATCGATGAAAATGAGCTCCTTTGTACCTCCTTAAATAGGTTTTAATATCTATTGTTTAGTTGATATGGCAGTTAGGTATCCTTCCCCTCATGCCAAATGTATGATTCATCTATTTTTAACATTGGATGTAGTTGCAATCTAATTTTAATACAGGCGGATCTATTTACAGTAATGGTCACGTGTTATAATTGGATGTACTTGTGGTGTGCATTTGGTATATTTACTTGTTTTCCTAGATGTGCCATGGGGGATTCGGTTGCATCCCGCATACTGCATCCATCCAAAATCCATACATTCATTTAAGGTGGTTAAAGAAGTTGTGTTCATTCCAAAGAGATCATCCCTCTAAGGTATGTCCCTTCATCTACACCTCTCCAAAGTAACTAAGTGTTCACTAGTTTCTAACTATCCTATTCCACTAATGTGGCCGTTCACGTTCCCATGTTGCGTTCCCAAGCCAACTCCCAGTTGTTTCTAGTACCCGGGCTCCCAGTTCCCGGTCCAGGCCTCGGCTCCTCTTGGCCGCTCGCCGTCCTCGCCTCCTTCACCGCTCGTTGTTTGTCTTCTGGCCGTAATTTCTTTGCTTCTAGGCTTGATCTTCATTCTTGGCTTAGTTGGTGTACAATCACAAAACCTCCCAATCTATTGATACAATTTGTAGCATAACCTACAATGACTAACATTTAGGTCCAATGTGCATTGAGAGGTCTCCCAATGCTCAAGAGTGAAAGAAAATGAATCTCAAGGAAAGAAAAAACAATAAATGCTCACTTGGGTTTGACCCATAAAAATGTTTCAAAATAATCGTTGAATGGTAGTTCATCAAATGACTTATTCGAATTACATACTAAACGTTTTCCAATGTGCGAAGGCGCCTTGCCAGAGACAATATAGCGAAGTTCAAATATTTAGGCCACAAATCAATGCGTAACGAGTATATGTGCCGTCACCATGACCATGCTAGTGAGGCTTACATGTCATTGGAGCAATCCCATGGTGGCTTTTGTTGTCACCCGTAGACAAGGAATGGTTTTTTTGTTGGTCTCCATTCCATCACATATGATTGCCAAAACCTTGCTTGAATTGATTTTTGAACTCGTGGTACCATGTATGACATAGATTACAGCATGAACCTTAGTGATTACTGTGTTTTTGAACTCCTTCTTAAGATTGTCCCTCTCTTAACTTCCTTTGATGCTCATGTCAGAAAGGTTCACAACATGAATTTTCCGCCAGTAATTTCACTGGGGGCAAAATATATATAAGAGGATATTCTTGGCGTCTCCACACCTCTCTATGGAATTTGTTCCATATTAGGACGGGGGTTGGATACTTGTATTGGTGCAACAATGTTACTTTACATGTACCTTGAAATGATGGGTGCTTCAATGTCGTGACAACACACATCTCTCTCGCCATTTTGTCGCACCATCTCTTTGCCATTTTAATGCATTCCTTCATTTGAGATGCGCTTCTTTCGTAATCCTACAAAGTGCATGAATGACAAATGTTCACCTTCTCTCTATGCTTGTCGCAACCCTTGCTAGGGCCCCTTAACTATCTTGGTCATTTTCCAATTCTAGCAAGGGTCACGAGCACTAACCCTTCACATTCCACCCATGCGAATGATTAGCTCCCAATACCGCGGACCTCTTAGCTCATAGGTGGGGGACCAACCTTCCTACACTTGCATTCAAGACTCACCGCTTAATTGGTAACTAACGATAAGATGTGGACTTCCATCCATGGAAGTCCAATCTTAAGTTGATCATCGCGTTGCCGGAGCAATACTACAACAACCCGAACCATACTAAGCAACTATGCCCCCATGTTGGGCCAATGCCCGTGGAGGCCATGCCGTTCGGCCTCGTGTGGGTTCAGCTGGCCACGCTGCCTCACCCACATAAGCCTCTAGGACTTTGGGCAAGGCCCCTACCCCACCATTAAGTAACCTTTTGTCTCTCTCCCAAGAGTTGGGGCCAAGTAGACATTTTCCCTTAGCCACTGGGCTGGAAGCCCCCAACAACTTCAAAACACCATAACTTCTTTGCATGGTCTTTGATGCTATTGACCGACCATTCTATCGTCATCTACGCTTCACATAGATGTCGATGCACTCCTCACTTGCCCCATTTGGGCAAGTATTGAGGAAGTTATGCATGTTCAAACCTCGGCAATCTCGGAAGCCACTCCCAGGCCATTGTTGTCCAAAGGCGTTGTCCTTAGGCAATGCCCCACTCAAATTGTCATATTTCCTAGCTCACACCTCCGATTGAGGTGTTCTTGAGCATTCTAGAATCCACACACCATAAGCTATGCATAGCTTATGGCCTTACCCTCGCGACTCTTAGTCTCCGTGGGTGGGAGGCATTCCCAACGCCCGGGGCCCTCACCCACACTAGGATCACTTGGGCCCTCTCACCAATGGTGCCACAAGTCCTGGGTGTCACTCCGGGGTCCCCCTTGTGCCCATAGTGTTTTGGGCACTCATGGAGAGGTGTGCAACAACGCTTGTGCAATGCAAAGAAAAGAAAAATTAATACCAAAGATTATTTTGACGTGAATATGAGCGAGTGGGCCCTTTGTGTTTGTTAGAGCGTCCCCTTGGGACAAGTTCGAGTTTATTGCATCCCTTGTGGTATGTGGACCTAATTATTTCGAAAATGAAAGCTAGTACATGATACATTTGGTCCATTAGTATCATAAAAGAAAGTGATCCTAGTAAGTACAATATGACACTAATTATTGTATTTAGTGTCATATGGTATTTTATGTTACTGTGGTAACATTTCTAAAGACACTATTCTTCTAAATAAGTTTACAAATACTATCATCCTAACCTTTTTATTACTTCATTCAAGTGCCAATTGTTGAAACAAAGTTTTGGTATATTATTGCATCCTAACATTTTGTAATGAATTTTTGTCATGGATGATTGAAATTTGGATGAAAAATCACTTAGTAAGTGACAGTAATTGCAACATTGTAAATCTATAATCCCACCAACAAAATTTCAAGGATTGACAAAAATATTAGGTTCGCATTTAGTGTTGGTGACACTACATGGCGGGTTTACAATTAGTATTGATCAAGAATTGGTGACACTAAATATCCAGTATAGTCCTTCAAGAATAGCAGTCAGGTGACCTAGGTGGATGCAAGTAGGCCTAGACACTTAATCAGCAAGCCTTCATCCAATGTGCACCACTATTCCCATCATCCAGGTTTTCATCTCTTTCCATTAAACGCACCTTTCTCTTCATCCATCAGGAGTCACTATGTGGGCCTGCTTATTCAGATCAAATAGCCTAGGAATTAAAGTAGGAGATGATCATGAACCGCAAGTTCAATTTAACAAAATTTCTAGAGCAGACAGTTCATCGCAACAACGGACAGTAATTAGATTGCAGTTTCATCAGTAAGCAACTCTGTGCATGTAGGAAGCATGGCTGTAGGTGTTGGGGAGAATGATCCTAGAGTAATCGATCGAGGACTAGTATATAATAATTATATATTTCATTCGTATCTGGCAATCGCATGTGAGATGTGAAGGTTGTGAGGCGGGTCTCGCTAATCACCCCGACAAGCGTTGCACTCGTTGGGGCGGCGGGCAGGGGTAGCATCGCCCTGCCCGAGCCTGGCCACCCCCACCCCCACCCCGCCCTCCACCTCCACCAACTCGTTGTCTCCTTCCGTTTTTTTCGAGTTTTGCTCTGCTCCTTTCTTCATGGCCGTTGCAACGCTCCCTTCAGCTATGGCAACGTTGTCAAGTACATGGTGGTGGCGGCAGTGGTTGTCAAATACATGATTGACCCAAGGTGAAACCCAAAGAGAGAGAGAGAGAGAGAGAGAGAGAGAGAGAGAGAGTCATCACACATGTGAAATATATCATAGTTATACAAACTTGACTTTCTATTTGCTGAAAAACTATGAACTTTATTTTGAACCAACTATAGTCAATTACAAACAACTACAATCAATTATAGTTATTATAAAACATATATCAATCTATAGATAATATAGGTAGACCACTACTACCTGTGATGATCATTCCTTATAATGTGCAATGGGGTCTCTTTTCAATATGTCAATAACTTTATTGTTTGTAAGTGTAGGTTGATGAGTCTCGTAAGACTTGTTGCAACCAAGGTGATAGTTGTAAATATAATATAAATGTTTGCAAGGAATGTATCTTCCTTTTTTCGCACCAATGGAATCAAGGCATGTGCATGTGGGTATTGCCCCTATACATATGTTGTAGGCAACACCTTTCACAATAGATCCTATTGTTTGGAATTGGTAAACTCTACCAAATCTTGGTTTGGTGATAACCACAAATCCTCGAATTTCAGCACTCATGTTGTCTACAACAATCTCACGGTTGAAATGCTCTTTTCCAAGGTCACACCTATGAACTTGCTTTCCAAAACATTTGGTAGAAAATTTCCTAGGAAGAATCACCTTCCCTCTATTGAGTGGAAGGGGAGGCACACCAATTGGAAACCCTTGGCGTTGAACATCCATTCGATGTACAAGACGAAATCCAACATTGGTAAAGACGTCTATTTTTGCTTGGGTCGAGTTTGTACCTTCCCGCACATGCCATACATCTGGAATTTTAGGTTTTGAGAGCAATATGGTGGATTTTTCCTTCATACACATCGCTCCAGATTTGTGCAATACCAAAAGATATGGTGTTTGAATCCTCTAAGATTGCTTGGTTTCATTTGTCCATGAAAACAAGGTGTTGGTTGTCCACGTCTTGATACCTTTTTGACCATTGCTAAATATTGTGTTTTGGTGCCCTTTTGCCAAGTAAGACACTTGACATCAGAAGTGACATTTGTATGCCTAATATGAAACTAAGTGTTAGAAACACTAGATGTTTCATACACATGACATCCAAACTGATGCCTTTGAAACAAATGTCTCTGAACACTCAACATTGGGCCCTATCAATTCGATATCATCATCTTCAATGGGATCAAAGACATGTTGCACAGTAGTTGCAAGGTCAAAAAGAATAGTAGGGTTACATCATGTAGGAACATGGTTAATCACAACATCCTTGTCGGGCCTCCAAGAAATTTCATCTAACTTCCTCTTGATAGCATCGGAGCGTACATCTCCGTTAGGTCCAATACCTTTCCCATGTAGAGGTGTTCTCGCAACACATGTCTTTATGGCAAATGACATTTTCTTCTGATCTCCCGATCCATGTGCAGCACGAAGACGCAATTCAACCTCATTTGGCCCCATTTTAGAAAGTTTCTCTTTAGTGAAATACCTGAACTTGGATTTTTGGATATTGACATGAGCTATATCAGGTTGGTAGCAACCAAAAAATATATTGTTGTTGTTGTTTTCTTTTTGTTTTTGTTTTTGTTTTTTTTCCCCATTACTTGCTGAAATCCACCAAGATGAATGGACAACCTCGTTGAGATTGGTGGTAGGCATGGTAGCATCTTCATCAGTTGTCATCTCTCTCGCATCCATTGACCCCATTGTCGATAACAAAATTGCCACTAACCCAACCACGATTGAAGAGCAAACAATGAATGATAAGTTGTAGCACCAGCAGTAGACCACCAACCTTGAATATGAAGAAAATATGTTTCAACATCTTCCAAAGATTTCATATTTTTCCAACTGTGACACATTTGGTAATGAAATGCTTTGAATTGCAGAAGAATGTAGTATTCAATGTGTTTGCGCAAATTTCTTTCCAATGGAATTCACACGTTCTTTTCTTGTCTTCCATAGGGACATTAGGATCTCCCCCATAAACATGACAAACCGCAAGCCAATTTGCTTGAGTAACATCAGTCATGAAGCCTCGAAGAGAAACATTGTTGTGAGCAAGAGTTCCCCCCACCCTTGAGTGCGTCTTAGTTTGGGTGGGGAATCCTCTTCTCACAAATACTAATTAGTTACTCACCACATGTGGTTCCATTCAAACCAATTGGAGGTGGAGTAGTGTCCATGACACAATTTTATTAAGACACACAAGCATTTACAAATACTTGAGTCATTCACAAGATACTTGAATCACTACAATGTCACCAAAAACCCTAGGCCTAATCTCCTCACCTTCATACTACCTCTAGGCACATTGCTCCTACCTACCAGCCATTGCATCACGGTTTGGTCCATGACTGCTTTATGACCAGCGTGCATCACCCTTCTTTGCAATTCTTGTATTACCCAGTCACTTGTAATCGAGGGGTTGGGACTGCTGCAGTTTACACTTTCTTCGCACCTGTAGGCCCACTCACCACCTCAACGCCAAATTGTTGCCATCATTGTCACTTCCCTAAGCCCTGACATCAATTTTTTTGTTTCCCTTTCAATCTTCTGCCTTCCCTCGGTACAAACAACTTGTGCAGGAACATCAGAGGTGATGCCTACATTGCTGGTCATCAGCTCCACCCTTGCAGTCATCCCTTCGCCAAGAACTCCCTTGTTGTCCATGGAGTTCTCATCAACTCCTAAGAGCTTGAATGCGAGCTGCACCGTGGCAATCGCACGACCCAGTTCAACAGTAGGTTGGTGCCAAGTTGCTACAACTCTTCATGCGGTAACCTCCATCCTTACCTATATCACAGCTCAAACCCACACTTTCTCCCCACAACCCACAATCCAACCACCTAGCTTCCAATCCACTCATTGGACTTAACGCCAACAACGTTAACCTGACTGCTAGAAGGAAACCCCGTCCTTGCAGCTACATCCACCTTTTTCTCCATAACCATTGGGCTAACCGAATCAGTACCACAACAACATTCCCCTACCATAACAAGGGTTCAAAACCTCTCATAGACTCAATCACTTCGAAGTCACAGGTTCACCTAGGTCAAGAATTCAATTATAGATGGATGGCCCTCGTGACCAGACAACACACTCAAAATTGAAGCGCATCCGGTTGCAGGTTTAGTCTTGACCGTGTCTCCCTGTCCTCACCGATCGAGGGGGCCCATTGACCTTCACCCTCCTCTTCACTGGTAAGGTGGAGAATCGATTCTCATACACTACGTTTACGGTTGAACCTCTGCCACAATAATTCCTAGTAACTGCCTAGTCAAGGTACCCATAGAGACTCGTTAGTTGCACCAATTTCTACTCTTTACCCCGTGATTCTCACTTCCTAGCATACAAGGCGTGAGTATTGTTAGACCTCTAGACTATAAATTCATATCGATTCTAGCAGGCCACTAAGGTTTTACTTCAACAGCAAGTTAGTCACCCACTCGTCCGTTCCTCCCACTTGCCAGCGAAGGCACCCTCTCGTTGTAATGTTACTTGTCCCCTGTGAACCACCAGAGTGGTCCACCACTCCGTGGGGTCACTTTAGTTAGGATTTTAGTATATTAAAAGTTAGGATTGATAGCGAATTAAGAGAAAAATTAGTTCATTTAGCGTTTAGTTCAAAAAAAAGAAAAATTACCGAGGACTTCGGACCTTCATCCGTACAGGGAAAAATCTAGTTTTAGGTAGAGTTAGTAAAAATGAAAACTAACTAGAGATAGAAATTAGCTAAGTTAGGAAAAATAGCTATCTAGGCAAGACCTAGTTAGCGGGGAAAAACGTAGTTAGTGAAAGCAACTAGCTAAGAGGACTAAATTAGTAGAGCTAGCTAGGCAAGGGTTAGTTTAGTACTTAGTGTGGGTTACGCAAGACAAGTGGAGGTGCTCGCGGTGAGAAGAAAATTAGCGCGAAGACTTTGAACGAAAATAGCAAGGGGGCTACTTACCCCCTTGCCAACTTGCTATAAAAAAATTAGAACGAATTTGGAAGATTCCCGTCGGATCCACCTCGGCGACGGGGTGACAATCTCGACCGGGAAAAACCCCGAGCCAAAATTTCGGGAGGGGGTCGAAAAATGGAACCGGTGGCGGAGGGGTCCAACCCTTTTGTGAAAGGGTTTAAAAACCCCCTCCTCCCACCTTAAAAACTCCCTCTTTCCTTTAGAATTTGGGCGAAGCCCTACTTCAAGATAGTTAGGCAAAACTCCCTTTAGTTGTTGATTAGTGGGCGAAGCACCAGCTTAATAAAGTTAGACAACTTCTCTCTCTTCTTCTAATGTTTGGACAAAGTCCTGCTTCAAGGTAGTTAGGAAAAAATCCTTTAGCATCCATTCTCAATGGCCTAAGAGAAAGGCTTGAGAAACTCCTCTACTCTCTCTTCTAGTTAGAATGTGTATTTATTAATATACCAACAAAATTCTTTATTTCTTTTGTAGAGGTAGGTTGGATTGTAGAATTTCGAGTGAAGGCATTGTAGACCTCAGCTGCCAATGCCCTGAAGGCTTAGTTCAGAAGCTAGAACAAAATACTTATTATTTTTTTCTCAGAAATATTTCCTAGAGCTATCTATAGCCATTTCTCATTTGTGATTTGGTCAAGATGACAATTAGTTATGGATTTTCAAAGATGGAGTAGAAAAACTGGGTGGTCATGTGGGTAGCGGCTGCTAGATCAGACCTACCAGCCCAATCAAAATATTAATTCTAAAAAGTTATATTTTTCCCAAATAGAACTTTTGTCTAGCTTTCCAAAATTGCTTAGAACGTTTGATTTGAGCATGATTTGAATTAGATATGAATTTTTGAAGAGGGGATACATAGTTTGAGAATTCTTGGTTGACTGCTGCATTACAAATGATCTGTTGAATTCACTTTGGCTTAACTTGTTAATCACATATTTTTATCAAATAGATCTTTTTAATATCTTTCCATGGTTATATAGAACATTTGATTTGAGCATGATTTGAATTAGATATGAATTTTTGAAGACGGAATACATAGTGTGAGAATTCTTGGTTGACTGCTGCACACGGGGGGTGCAGTGGCGAAAATGTAGAAAACCACGTGCGAGAAAATGTAGGGTGGATTTTATTCAAGACACATAATTTTTACATTTTTTTTAGATATACAATAGCATCCTCTAAATCTGAATTTGGGAATTATATATAATGTACAGTGTGTTTTAAGTTGTGGTATTTATTATTATTTAGATGTAAAGTAGCATAAATAAAATAAAATTTAGTTTTGAAAAATTTATAGGTGCAACATAAAACATATGCCATTAGTGGCATTGGATGAGAAATAGGCAAAATGTATGTGAACATGTGTATGGATTTGTTGAAACGGTCACCTTTGGATGGAAGTACCATCCTTAGGTTTTTGTTTTCTCTCTAGTCAGCTGCTCTACTTCGGTTCAGGGTTTCTTGCTCACTGTGCTCGCTCTTGTGCTTGTTGTGCTTGTTCTTGTGCTCATTGTGTTCACTATTGTGCTTGCTCATGTGCTCATGTGCTCATGTACTTGCTCTTGTTGTTGTTGTTGGAAAATGGTGACCAAAGGACTAATTCCGGCCTTTTTTGGTGGTGTCCGTGAATCGACCTGTCTCTGGAATTGCTAACACTTGCTCAACACTAATATTTTGTGGCCTCTATATGAACACTTAAGACAATTGCATCTATATTCCTTGAAATCCATCCCAAATTGGCATTTGTCATTGCATAGTGCACTATATGGATAATGTATGTGCAGATTGTTCACACAAAATTTCTACTACTTATAAATAAGATAGGGTGATTATTATTATGTGACTCTATAATTTATATATAATGATAGGGTGTTAGAAAATACCATCCAGTAGAAATTTAGCTACTTATAGGGTGGAAAATATTCAATGAAGGAAGGTAAATACCCCCCCATTAAATAGGGGGTTCTCGCACGTGTATACATAAAGCAAGTGTAGGTGCACCCCCCGTGCTGCTGCATTACAGAGGGTCTGCTGAATTCATTTTGGCTTAATTTGTTAATCATATATTTTTATCAAATAGATCTTTTTAATACCTCTTCATGACTATATAGAACGTTTGATTTGAGCATGATTTGAATTAGATATGAATTGTTGAAGACGAGATACATAGTTTAAGACTTCCTAGTTGACTGCTATGTTACAAGGAGTCTGCTGAATTTGTATTGGCTTAACCTGCCAATGTCATAATTTTCCTAGTTAGAACTTGTTAATAGTTTTCCAATGGTATAAGGAAAGCCTAGATCCAAGTCATAATGAATTCACTATGAATTTTTGAAGTTAGAAGTTATGTAGGTGGGTTGGAAGGATTGGTTGAATCAACCTCGCACTTCCAACCCTCATAAATTTCTTATCCGATTAAGGAGATTTTTAGATCATGGGAAAGGTAATTACGTGCACCAAGTAAATATATTATACTTAGGCCTAAATTATAGTGCAAAAGAAATACTTTATATTTTAATTAATAAGTAAGGTACGCTTTACTATCAAACTAGTTACAAAGAAGGAGGCAAGGTCGATGCCCGGGAAATGGAGCAAGGAAGGAGGTAGCGGCTCGGCCTACATCGAGCCCAAATCAACCGAAGAAAATTGAGGTAAATTAACTAACCCTAGCCTTCCATTTAGGGTTGGAGGGAGCACGGCTAAGGTATGCATCTCTAACCCCACTCACCTATCTCGTAAGGTCAAGTGGCTTGACCACTTGACCGCTAAGGGAGTATCCAACTCCATTATCTTCGGGCCCCTTGGTATATTTTGTGGTAGTAGCTACATTTATTAGAAAGTTTCGTATGTGGTGAAGTCGGGTTAATCACCGACACGACCACTCTGAATGTTGTTGATGGAAAGGTGGGGTTAATGGCCCACGAATCCATTATCATGTTGTTGGCCCCAAGGGTTGGAGGTGATGGCCCCAACCCTTGAAGATTGTGCAACAGGTTGAACACACAGGTTGCCCTATTCCCTGGTCCCATCAAGTTGAGTTTCGTGGTTAAACCGTTTTAAACTAATTAATATCCAACATAATTTGTACAACCCCCGTGGACAAAAACTAACCGGAAACTTAACTCGAAAGGTTGATATTACCCGCTCCGGCGGCAAAGATCAGAGGGTA
This sequence comes from Polytrichum formosum, assembly GCA_964035585.1. Taxonomy (NCBI): domain Eukaryota; kingdom Viridiplantae; phylum Streptophyta; class Polytrichopsida; order Polytrichales; family Polytrichaceae; genus Polytrichum; species Polytrichum formosum. The sequence continues at coordinate 42,251,201 of OZ037938.1, read as the reverse complement.
TAAATGTCAATCGATCTTCAAGAGACCCGCAGAGGGCCTTGAAGGGTTCGGGTTAGGGCGTGCACCAAACAGGTAGGTGGTGATGCCATAATATATGAACTTAGTGATATACCCTTTATTTAATCAACTGATAAACTAAGAATGAAGGTTGATAGGGTGGAATTTAATCAAGGTCCCCCCGTTTAGATAATTTAATATATAAGAGGTAAGGAAGTAAATGTGGCCAAGGTAAAAGGTAAGGTTATTTCATTCATTAGGGTTAGGTTGCTTTGATTCCAAGGCTGGTGCGTCTGCGCGTAGACTATAATAGATTAGGCATTAGGTTAGAAAAAATAGATAATTCTCTTAAGCACTTATTAATCTAGGCACAACCTACTGAAGGACACGACGCGATTAACAAATCCCTCCACAAATCTAAATACTTATAAAAAATCATAACATATGGGTTCGGCTTGGGCACCTGCTAAGGCAGGCCACCCTCACCGAAGGGCTTGTGCGGTACTTTTAGGCTCCCTCGGAGGGGGTGCCTAAAAGCACCACATCCCCCGGGTAGTCTAGGGTCAAAAAAACGTTCATTTCCATGTTGCGCAATGCGCCATCATGATTTCTCATGGCAGTTTCATTTTGGAGGGTCCCAGAGAGAGAGTTTAAAAAAACCTGTCGACGCAGTCGACAAGGACATTGTTGAACATGGAAGGTTGGATGTAGAGCTTGAAGCCTCTGGTAAGCTCTTCAACATCGTCCTTTGTGGGACCGTGGTCCACCTCGACCCCACGCCTGAAAGACTATGAATCCCACCTGACGCAAACTGCCGCCTCCTCTTGCCTGTGCCCACAACATCAGCCCGACCCTAATCTCCTACCTCGCTATATGGCACTCTCCATTCACAACCAAACCTCACTCCAACCCCGAGGTGGCACTTCAAAACCATATTCGCCACTTCGCCAATTCCCCTTAGTCTATGGAAGTCATCCCAGAAGTCATGTAGGTTTGCATGCATGCACCACCACTGAATCCTAAAGTTGTGTTTTCGCCAACATTCCAATGAACTGATGAGCCTTGAATCGATGCTCCAGGTGTTGTTGCGATCCTCCTTGATGAGCATTTTTAGGCTCTTTCCCGCTCACTTTCCCCTTTTATCCATCAACACGAAGACCAGCCGTTCACGCCGTGCGTCCACCCACATCAAGCCCTCCTCGTTCCCTTAAGTTGCTCGATACTCTGGTTTGGAGTTGATCCTCTGTTGCCTAGTTCCCATCCCACGACAATGCTGCCCTCCAACACAGGGCTCTGCACTCCCTTTTACATTCTCTGATCCACCTCTCCTAATCGTATGATCCCTCAAGACTACCCATCAATTCTCAATGAAGTTGCTTTACAACCGCACCACACCTTAGCGTTCCACGCCGCGGCAGGGCTTCCACGCTTTTCCTCCTATTCTCCTCTCTCGCATACCTAATGAGCCTCTACTCTCCGAGCTCCTGAGACCCCTCCCACTTTGTTTTTCCACGCCGCCCAACATCTTTGGGGCAGCCCGAAGGAAAAAAACGAGCTTACCACCTTACTTTCTCTTTATCTCCTTTTTCCTTGCCTCTCAACTTATCTTAACTTAATTCAACTCAATCTTAACTTTGGTTTCTCTTATCTTTTAAATGTTTCTTAAGTCTCTCAAATTGTGCCTATACCTTGGAATCGCTTTCAATAGTCGGTAGTTTAAACATGGAGGCACATTTTGGGCTCACAACTTTCCATACCGTGTTGTTCATATGTTGAGTTCAACATGATCCAAAACAACACTTCAGATTTTGTATCTTCTGCTTTCATATCACATATCACAATGGTCATCATAGAACGCATGTCAGGTTCATAGACATGTGCAGCAATGGTTGTCCAATCATGAACTCACTTTACATGATCGAAAACCACCCAAAAAAATTGCAAATCTCCAGAGGACATTCTCCTCACCAAATCAACACCACTACTTGGGCCATATATGAACATCTTAAAAACATGACAAAACATAAAAACATCTTGGCCTAGATAATGACTATTGTGAATAAACTTGTAGAGAGAGTTTATCTTGAGATCCAAAATGGATATGAAAACATCCATCTTGCATTCCCCAATGAGGTTCTTTGTTATTGATTTTGTGACGTGACACATTTGGTTTAAAACTTCAAATAAAACATCACTTTTGTAAGACCTCTCCATTAGCTCCTTCTGGTCGAATAACCTTGTCAAGGATGATTTGTTGGGCACTAGACAAAGAAATGGCGTTTGGAAAAATAAACGGTGTAAGTTTTATTTGACAGGTTATTAAAGATTTAAAAGCTTACATAGACTCCCTACAATCAATATTAGCTGTGGTGACCAATGTGAATTGAAGCTTTTGTGAGCGAAAAAAGCTTATTAGCGACTTGATACATTATAGTTGCACATTTTGCAATACGAAATAAAAAAACCTACAAATAACACATCGAATGGTATCGGGTGGGATTTGTGTGTTGGGAACCACTACAACAACACTATTGCCTATCGAAAACTTTTCATTCCAAACCCCTTCTTTGTCAAAATACAAACAAAAGTTGTTAATGCACCTCAAAGCCCCCCCCACACAATTTTTTTCAATAACGTATACTTTCAAGAAGACCCATTGTATTGTAAGCATTTGACTTTGTCCAGGGATGACCATCAACTTTTGTATTTATGCCATGCATTGTACCAATGCTGGAATCGTTTTCAATCGAGTGATCTATTGAAAAAAAACTCAAAAATAATAGTTTCATTGTAATTTCTTTTAAAATGTCGTACTTTGTTGTATTCCACAGTGGTTTAGTTCACAAAAGCAACGTTTCTATTAGCTCTATGACTTCGTAGTTACTTTAGACAATCAACAATTAACTTGACATCTTCGAGCCACTCAAAGACAATAGATAATGGATATTTCAAATGCAATGGTGTATGATATTATTGAATAGCATCATCATATTTATCAGCAATTAAATGTAATTTTGGGCTTTCAAACTCCAAATATTCATGACCTAATTTCATAAGTGTATGAAATGATTTGAAGGGCTGAACTTGAACATCAACAATAATAGTTGATCGGAAAGGAAAATTTTGTTTATCATCATTTTCAATGATATGAGGCAACTTTGATTAACCTATGATACTATCTACATGTGAAATAAAACTTGTTTATTGTAGAGAAATTGAAGGAAATTGATGAGTACTTGTACCTTCCTATGATGTAGTAATGCAATTGAAGAAAGATGAATTAGAGTAGGTGACATAATATTTTAAAATTCATTATTGAAGAGAGATGATCAAAGATAAATTATGTGAAGATCATTCAGTGTTGTACTGATGACATCTAAACGAAAAAATTAAGGATATAATCTAAATATTAGACCAGAATCAGTGGAGTCAGAAAACATAATTGCGTCTTCTTTTATATCGTTCACATCCTTAACGAAGATGATTTATTTTGTAAGCCACACTTGATGGACAACCCACCCTCACTAGTTACAATAGAAGAACCTTAGAAATTATAATAAACATATTTGTCATTGGAGAGTACAATGAATAAACACAAAATTTATAGTTTTATAATAAAAATATATAGAAATGATGCATAACCGATATGAATATCTATACATAAGATTTGATGAAATCACCAAATCTAATATATTGATTATTTTTAAAATATAACTTTCTTATAAAAGATTACATGATAAGATTAAAAGAAAATTAATATGTGAATATATTACAATTTAGAATGAGAATATTCAATGAAAAAACAAAAAATTGATTAAATATATATTTGTAGATAAAAATAATGATTTTTTAAATTTGAACCGCGTAATATTAATTATTATATTTCAAATAAATTGCTAATGTATAAATATGATATGCAAATTAATGATAATTTAAAGTAAAATTTGAAAATCATATAAAAATCATATATTAAAAACTTTATATAAATCATGCACGCTAATCCATACAAGTAGTTATATACTATAACGTATAAAATGTGTTTTATGCCTATCAACTAACACCTACAAATGTGATTCAATTCGATATATAAATATATTTATAAAATACCATAAATTGATTATAAAAAATTTATTCTATATATAATTTGATGTGAACACTAAATAGGATATGACATCAAGAAGTAATGTAATTAAAGGTCATAATATCATGTTTGTTGTTGAAGAATATAAATGACATACATGATAATAAAATATAAATATAAATTAATTAGTTAGATAAATAATATATATTTCACATATATATGACATAATAATGGTAATTTCATGATTATTTTTATTTTTTATGTGATATTATGAAAATAAAAAATTTGAGATCTAACATTATCTTTAATATTAATACTATCATGTACAAGAAAATCATTTTGAATTTCTCCAAAATTTAAAGTATACATAGAGAAATATTCGCAATGTTATCAATTTTAAGATTTTTAAAAATTCATAATAAATGAACATTGAATGAATTATTTTTACAAGTACATATAGCAAGCATTTATATGAAAAATAAAAGTCAACTAATTGTTTTTAATATGGAAGAGGTATGCACTAGCATTTTTTTAAATCTATGGGTTTGGGTGATTCTTTAGATTTTAGAATTTTTAATTTGTAACTATTTTTTTACTACTTTGACTCATGTAAGAATAAAATTTCAACATGTAGCCCTTAATCGAGTCGTACGCATTACCTCACCCAGTCTGCTTATGCTACCCAATATGGCCTTCTGCACCACATTTACATTGAATTATAAATAGAATCTTCATGTGTTCTTCACTCTCGCTAGCTTTTAACTTAGCTTGCAGTCATAAAATGTTGATTTTTACCATTAGATTATGTTATCCGATTCAGACGGTCTTTAGAAACACAATGAAGGGATTAGATTTTCCATTTGAACTTGAAATTTAAATTTTTTTATAAACCATTTTAATGGTTATCATTTAATCAAGGTCTCTTTCATGTACCATTTTTTAATATATGAAAGATTAATTTTTATACAAAAAATTACATAAGGTAATTTCATTAAAAAACAATACAAATTCAAAATATTTTAAAATTGAATATAAAATAAAAGTCTTGTGGTTTGTTAAAACCGGATCTTACATCATATTTTATAGTTATAACAAATAACCTTTTATGATATTCATTTGAAAAAAAATTCTTTGAAAAAAAATTTATATTGCACTTCGCCACTTGTTGTTTATCTCTGAACCCTCTCAAGCTCTCAAGCTCTCAAACTCTCAAACCTCTCAAGCTCAATCATGTGTCGTATTAAATTATAAGTTTTATTTACCTAATTAACGTCCTTCTAGACCAAGTTACATCATCCAAGATTGTTTTCTGGATTATTAGCTTTTGTCTTATTTTATTTATCTATTTTATTTCAATAAGTTAGAGATGCCGTGCCACATGAAATAAATTATCTAAAGGGTGCTAAGAAGTATGAGATGGTCAACCTTAACTTAAGCAGATTGAACTTGTATTTTAGTTCCTTAATGATCTTCCCCATTCATCGCAAACATAATTTTCCCAAAAATTGATGATTGACAACTTAGACGTGGACTATGTAATAAACATCTTGCCGTGTGTAAATTAGTCGATAACAATTTGGACGCGATGGTCAACAACTGGCTAGATAAACATTAATATATTAATATTTAAGATTTATATGTTCATGATGCATGTGCACAGGTGGGTCAAATTAGATGACCTCCTATTTCAGTGATCTGCACATAAGATAGTAGAAGTTTAGTCAACTGAGCACCTTGATAATTATAAATATTTAATATGAAATCATTCTTGAAGTATATATGTATATATCATTAGATTCTGTAAAAATTTCAATGGAAGAATCACTTATAATTTTTTTCTTGAGAAACCAAAGAGTAGATGACTGTTTTTAGGTTTATGAGTTCCTTGCAAATATTTTGCTTTACATTTAATTGTTTACGTTTTATAGGCAACCAATAAAATTTCGCAGAGTCATTTCGCAGATCCGATGCAGACGAAGTTCTAGTGAGATATACACATATGGTTTGAAAGACCCAAACCAATGTCAAGACGTGACCAAGTGCATGACTTGCTACAAATAGATCATTGACTGGGTAGAAGGTCACGACCACAGAGATTTCCTCAGAAATTTATTTGTTTTATTTTATTTTTTAATTTAATTTCAATTGTTTAATATACTTCTACATATTAGTATGTCTGAATATTAGTACTTCTACATATTGATATGTATGAATGGAAGACTTTAAAATCTAACTACTGTCACTTACTACGCTCGTTTCCGAGCTTGTAGCAATTAGTTATGATTTTTGAAAGTTAGATTTTAAAATTCAAAACTTTATAAAATTCCATGGAATTACAGATTGCAAAAAATATTTTGTGCCCAAATGGAATATTCAGACCTTCTTTACTATATCTATTCTAAAATATTGAAATATAAATGGGATCTTCATGCGTTCTTCTTTGTCGCTAACTTTTGCCTTAATTCATAGTCACAAAATATTGACCTTCACCATCAGCTCTTACACTCGTACGTAAAGAATACAATTTCTTATCTAAATGGTCTAATATAATATAATAGACTTAAGCTAAAATCTTCCATGCACAGTAACAAAAATCACATGTAAAATAAATTATAAACAATCATGTAGTAAACTAGTAAATAATTTATATAAATGACGCGGTTGAAAATAACAAAAACATTGATAGAAAAGATAATATAGATAAACAATAAAATTATGCAATTAAAGAAAACTTAATAATAATATTGAAAAGAATGTAAAACATAAGTGAACTAAATTTTAATATATTTATTTTAAAATAAAATATAATTAGAGTGAAGATAAAAATTCAATCTAAGATCAATAATATATTCGTAATAATTTCAAATTAAATCTTAAATAAAAATCTTATAGTTTGTTAAGACCAGATTTTATATCATACTTTATAGTTACAAAAAAAATTTATTGTTATTTAAAAAACTCATTTGGAAAAGAATGATTTACTTAATATTGCACTTCACCACTTGTTGGTTCTCTCATCACTCACGTGTGGTACTAAATTACAAGCCTTAATTATCTAATTGACATGTTTTTAGTCCAAATTACATCATCTAATATTGTTTTCCGGATTTCAGTCTTTGTTTTATTTTATTTTTAAATTATTTAATATAATTCTACATATTAGTATGTATGAATGTTAGTGGCTCTACATATTAATATGTATGAATATTAGTATATATAAATATTAGTAAGTATGAATAAAAGACTTTAAGATATAACTATTGTCACTTATTACGTTCGTTTCTGGACTTGTGGCAATTAGTTATGATTTTTGAAAGTTAGGCCTCAAAAATCAAAACTCTTCAAAATCACATGAAATTGCAGATTGCAGAAACTATTTTGATGTCTAAATAAAATATTTTTATTTTTGAAGATTTTGGTGTCGATTAAAGCGGTATTTAAGAACATAATGAATGTATTAGATTTTTCATTTGAACTTGGAATTTGAAATTTTTTATAAGTTATTTTAATGGTTGCCATTTAATCAAGGTCTCTTTTATGTACCATTCTTGAGTATATGAAAGACGAATTTTCGTACAAAAAACTCCTAGGATATTTTTATTCATCAATAATGGAAGTTGGGGGTTGAGACAATCCGATGCCCTCATTCACATACACCTTATGGAAAATTAAGGCGTTTGGAATTTCGGAAGTGATGGAACATCGCGGAGAGAATTCACGGGAGCATCAGGTACGCGTGAAGGGTGTGATATTACGGCGAATGTGCCGTTGGCTCATTTTTCCTCCACATCGAATTGAGAGATGTACTCATTATAAGATAGGGTTTTCGTTTTGTTTTCTTAAAAAAAGAATTAGAAGGAGATATTTAAACAACTATATACTTGAATTCTTAGGAAGCAATTTAGGCATATAGGCATTAGGATTAGTTATATGTGTATTGGGTGGCCGATGGATTGCCACTGAGACTTGTGTGACACTTGGAATCATCATTCGACTTAATAACATAATTGTTAAGGTCGAATTGTGTTTGGCAATAAAGATTTCAAAAGTTGCTCATTTTCGCTTTTGATAAATACCGGACACTAGGGAGATTATGTATACCAGTAATATCTTTCACCGTAACTTGCAATGAGACTTTGTGTTCTGCTCATGTATCCTCGTCGGCGCAGATCTCCCAATAGTGATAGACTTGTCTTGGACACAATTTTCTTTGATTTAGTCATTATAGATTTTTTAAGTACCTTTAAAGATGAAAAACATATGAAAACTCGCCTCCTCCGCTTCTATGTTTGATTAAAAGAAGAATTGAAGTGCTACAAGCCTTTATGAACATGATGAAAATAGTATACTACATCTGTACTAAGAATTTGAAATTTTTTTATTGCTCTTAAGATACTAGTCGTTATATGTGCAATTAATGATGAATAATGCAGAGAATCTCAACTGTTGCACTTCTATGTTTCATTCGATATCCAAGAATGAGAATTAGAGATGTCTATCACCATCATATGATGAGAACCCTAAAACGATATCACAATAGTGAAAGACTAGTAAAACTCGTATTGCTCAGTATATAAAAGACAACGGTTATAAAAATATGATAACACATATGCTTAGAGTTGCTCTCACCATTTAGTCTAAAATGCAAACTGATAGAATAGGTAGGTCACTGAAAACTCCATTTGAAAATAGTATGCGTTCAGTCTAAACCGACATTAATGCGTCGTCCATTCACTGCATACTAACTCATTAATTAGTATTATATCTATGACACTGACCTTGTCGATTATTAGTAGTCAAATGAAATAATCTATATTACAAACTTTGAATTTGTAGGTATTTTAAAAGCGCTAGCTATTGATGTTAGCATTTAACAAACAATCTAGAAAATACTGTGACAATGATTTTTTCATTTGCATACTATTTTTAGAAGATTCAATATTTAAATAGATTAATGCGGAAGCCTTATTAAGTGAACCAATGAAGATTGTATCTGACACAACAACCTATAATTACTGAATTTCTTGTTAGAGTTAGGGGGAATTATGATTTTTGAAAGTAGTGGCATAGATATTTCATTAATTCATACTAATTTATAAACCACCACTTTAAGCCATGATTTTACCATCCTAAACTGACTATGAAAGTTTGTATATAAGTGTCTTATAAGAAGGTTACTTCTCAATCTTTCTACAGTTGGTACAAATAGACTCATTTGATATATTTTGAGATTTTAAATTCTTCATGATGGTTTGTATTCATATTGACGGACATGAAGTTCCTATTGTGTTTCCGATAGAATAAGAAGGACGGGCTAAAATAGATAGTCATTTGCTTCACGTTCGCTTTAGATTTGTAGAGTCGTCTAGAGTCGTCTATTTATATTGAAGAGGAGAGGAAGCCGGAATCTGGAAATGTTGCTATGTCAAGGCTACTTTGTAAGGCATTGTGGTTCCGAGGTTACATGATTAAAGTAAAGACAATGATCAGATAATATAATTAAAATTATGTCTGATCAAGAAAAACTGGTAGTCCTGTAGGGATGACTGAATTGCCCTTTCAAGTTTCATTTAAGAGGACTAATTAAAACCAAACTGTTGCTTCTCCAAAATGCTATTGGTTTTGGTAAATAGATACAAATGCACTACTCAATGCAAAACAATTGACTATGGTTGTGCCTATGCTTGAGCACCACACTTGGTCTAATTAAAATGAACTCACTGCCAAACTATTGCATGGGTAAATAGAGTGAGGTGAGAAACTATCACAATTGCATGCACTGACATTGAGAGATTTTAAAGTCTTTATTCCCTAAATCAACAGATGATCGTCAGTTTAAACCCGTAATAATATGAAATAACTCTGGGATTTTCTTGATAAAATTTATCTAAATCATCTGGACAATACAAAAATCACCTTTTAGGTCTTCCATGAGTGTTTCCATGGGTTTGTTTGTAACTAAAATCTAAACTACATGAAGTAAGTTCATCCTCTAGATCTAAGATTGTCGAATCCGCCATGAGCTTGTACAGACTGTTCCCGTTTTTTCTCGGAGCAAATGCTACTATGTCAAGTGCATTGTTATCAAGTATGAAACATTCTTCTGATTTGAATATAAGGGTTTTATTTTTGTCAGACAAAGATCCTACGCTTAACAAAAATTTGTAATACCCGACGTATAGAGAATAGAAGAGATTGTTTTTATAACTCTAGATGAGACTGGGATGTCAACATGTCCGACTCCGCTACCTCATGATTATGTCCTCCCGCAGAGCGAACACGAGCCCCACTACACTGATTATCGTATTTTCTAGAATTACTCTGACTTTTTACTGCATAGTATCAGAGTAATTCTAGAAACAGGAGTGAAATTAGTTTGAGCTTCACCCCTTTGTTCAGCACGTCCAAAAGAGGGCTTGGGATTCTGTCAGCCATAAACCCCCACCCTTTTGCGTCTGTATTCCGAGTGGAAGTCTATGGCTCACATGTCCTTGTTGACTCCTAGCTTCGTGAACTCCATATTTATACTCCAGTAAATTTAAATACAAAACACACTCCGTTGCCTCACATCTTGGCTTGGTGATACTTGGTGTATCTTTGCAGTGCATAAAAGCCCACAGGCGAATGCCCGTGGGGGCTCCCAACTGGGTGAATGACCCCTCTCTCGTACAACAGCATACACCCTTTACTTTAATAGCCAGAAGTTTCGTTCACCAACTCCGACTTTACCAACCCTAGGTTTTTTGAAAGCCAACCTAAAGGGCTACATTCACTAAGCCCACGGGCGAACGCCCGTGGGGGCTCCCAACTGGGTGGATTGACCCCTTTTCGTTAAGCAGCAGCCCCTTTTCACGCCAACTGTCACAACTTCCGCTCACTAAATCCGATTTTTATAAGGTTAGGATTTTTAGAAAGCTAATCTAAAGAGCTACTCTCACTCAAAGCCCACGGGCGAACGCCCATGGGGGCTCCCAACTGGGTGGATTGACCCTTTTTCGTTAGGCAGCAGCCATTTTTCACGCCAACGATCACAACTTCCGCTCACTAAATCCGATTTTTATAAGGTTTGGATCTTTAGAGAGCTAATCTAAAGAGCTACACCCACTCAAAGCGCACGGGCGAACGCCCGTGGGGGCTCCCAACTGGGTGGATTGACCACTTTTTGTTAGGCAACAACCCCTTTTTACGCCAACGGTCACAACTTCCGCTCACTAAATCCGATTTTTATAAGGGTAGGCTTTTTAGAAAGCTAATCTAAAGAGCTACACTCACTCTAAGCCCACGGGCGAACGCCCGTGGGAGCTCCCAACTGGGTGGATTGACCCCTTTTCGTTAGGCAGCAGCCCCTTTTCACGCCAACGGCCACAACTTCCGTTCACTGAATCCAATTTTTATAAGGTTTGGCTTCTTGGAAAGCTAATCCAAAGAGCTACACTCACCCAAAGCCCACGGGCGAACGCCCGTGGGGGCTCCCAACTGGGTGGATTCACCCTTTTTCGTTAGGCAGCAACCCTTTTCACGTGAATGGCTACAACTTTCGCTCACTAGCCTCAATTGGAATACTTGTTAGTAATTTGAAAAACTAAAAACCAAAACTTTGACTCATGCACACATCAAAATAACTGCATATTTCCTCTTCTAGGTGTGGATTTTCAAGTCAGCTCTTTATAAATTAGGAGGCAGCTGATACATCTTCATTGAACCACTCATAACTTTTGTTCACCAACCTCAATTCTAACAAGCTTGGACTTTTGGGAAAGCTAACAATAAGGGCTAGATTCAACCAAAATTTGAAGGCCAAATTGTAAATTCAGGGTTCACTACACTTGATTGGAAGTGGCCCAGCTACTTAGGGGTGTATTCAAAAACACACCACCTCCTCTCAAGAGTTCTAATTGTAAGAATTCTAAGTTATATCTATGTAAATGATTGCTTGATTCTCCTACTAATTGAAAAGAAAGAGAGCTTCCTAACTAAAATTTGCAAGGGCTTCGCCGTGATAAGATGAAAATCGGGAAGAAAGAATGAAAGGAGAAGAGGGAGTTTTTATCACCTTTCAATGAAGGGTTGGACCCCTTCTCCCTTCCGTTTAACCAAGGGCCCCGTCCCTTGATTGGTGGCAATCAAGCCCTCGGTGGTGAATGGGGGGAGACAACCGCCACCTCGCACCCACTTGCCTCAAGCCCTTAGAAAGACTTTTCTATTTCGGTTTAAACTTTCATTTTGGATGGCAAGGGTGGCAATATGGCCCCCTTGCATTAATTGGCAAGATTCCTTACGCTCGAAGTTGTCACTTCCTCTTCCTTTCTTGGCCTCTTCCGGAATCACTTTTTTTTTCCCGCTTGACTTTTGCTTGCTTGATTGATTGATCCTAACTTAACCCACCTACTTATTAACCCACAACCTATACATTTCCGATTCGGTTAAAGGGCATTTCCCTTTTACCCCTTCGGTTCTAATTTCCTACTTGCCCAAGGTTCTTACTCCAAGGGTAACACACCCCTAGCTTTTGCCACCCGGAACAACTTAATCCCAAAACAACCCTGAATCTAAATCCTAATTTCCTTCTGTAGAACTCAATTCAACCCCTTGACTCTACTTAAATCTAAACTCGCCATCCATTTCCAACAAAGCATTCAACTAACTCAGTCATCACTAATTTTTATGTTTTTAATGTATTAAAAATGTTACTCGAATTGTGAGCACGAATTTGGGCTCACAGGTTCCCTTGATTTTGCGATCTGGTTTCTTCGATCTGATTGTTCTCGATCTGGTTTCCTCGATGCTCAAAAAAAATTTCTTTCGTTCGTGTGTGTGCGCGCACGTGCGTTGGCTCTTTCTCGATACACTTAGGTTTAGGGTTTCTGTTGCCACTTCTTGGCTACTCCGCCTTAGATTGTAGGGTTTAGCTATTACGTCTTCTGGTTGCTTATTCTTGCTCTCTTCTTGAGCTCTAGTTGCGATTCTTCGAAGGATCCTCTCCAATTTTTCAATCACCGAGACTAAAAATTCTATCGTTTCCATATCTCTGTTCGGTTTCATAGGTTTTGGAAGTTCCACGGTTTTCTTTCGTTCGTGTGTGTGTGTGTGATCGGCAAGTGGTTGTGTGTGTGTGTGTGTGTGATCGGCAAGTGACTGTGTGTGTGTGTGTGTGTGTGATCGGCAAGTGGCTGTGTGTGTGAAAGTGATCGGCAAACGGTTGTGTGCTTTGTAAGAATCTTGTTCAAAATCAGATTCCTTAGGTGGTTCATCTAGATTGTGTACCTGACCATTGAGATTTCGATTTTGTCGTTTGAGAATACGGTGTTTATAATCTTTCATTCAGTCTAACATTGATTTTAGGTTGCATTCGCGTTCGAAATGTCCGTGAACCCCACAGAAATTGCAGAGGTTGTTTTGTTGTCTATCAGGTCCTTTGGATCTGTAGCGGGGTTGATAAATGGATGATGTGTTTACCCTTGGCATCGCTTCGAGATGTGTCAAGGGAACCGTTGAATTCGAGTGTTTTGTTGTGAATGATCCTTTCGACTCCATGAATTTGTCCGTAAGATGATGTATGTGCTAGGGAATTGTTGTCCTGTTGCGATTCTCGGATGCTTGAGAGTAATATCCGTGTCTCGATCCTAGCTGGAATCTCCTTACTTTGTCTCGGTGAAGTAGGATTGCTTCACCATCCTCCTTTTGCTAAGCTTCTAGTCGTATCGACGTTTCCACATAAATGAGCTTGGCTTCCAACTATTTGTAGTTTGGAAGAGTTTGGGCAGTGATTTGCATTCTCTTGAAAATTTCATACTCTTTGGGCAAGTTCTTCAGGGTGTAGTAGACGATGGTGTCTTCCGGAATGTTGACGTCTACCTCTTCTAGGAGATTTGCAACTTCACGAACTTCGGTGAGATGAGCATCCATGGAGACAAACTTTGTTTTCCTCAAGGCAAAGAACTTTTCTATGAGCATTACTCAGCGAGGGCCGCTGTTAGATTCATATATTGCCTTCAGTCCGGTCTAGCATTTGTGTGAATCGTTGTAGCGCCGCAAAAGTTTGAGGGGGTTGTTCCTGGCGTTGTTGTTGATTATGCTCATGACTTGTTGGCGTGCCATTCGCTCTTCTTCACCCATGGGCTTGCTTGGAGGTGTAAGATAGTAGTGGAATTGTCCATCCTTATGAAGCAAATTCTTCATGCGATATGTCCACACTCCAAAGTTTGTACCTCCGTCGAGATGGTAGCCATCGGGAAATCCGTTGTCTCTAGCCATGGTGATCTTTTGACAATTGGTGTGGTTATGTGTGTTGTTTTTTGCACCTTCTCCTAGGCTGTCTACAGTTGACATGAGATCTAAGAAGGGAAAAAATTGCAGCAGGTGAATCACCACTTGGCAAGGATTGTTCTTTCAACCAAGGAGGGCTAGAGACTATGGACATACACTTCCAACCTGCTCTGATACCATGTGGAAAACCTAAGCATAATTCATTGCTTGGAACGAAACAATTCGCTTATTTAGAGAGAAGTACACGGTACTTATACAACATTAATCTACCTAACCCTCAAAGGTAACCCTAAAGTAATAGGTAACCCTAAAGTAAAAAAGAATTGACCTGATACACCTGTGACTAAACACGTGTGCATAATGGTTTCAACAGCTATCCCTGCACAACTTGCAGGATTCGTGTACAGATGTATACTGCCCATAATGGAAAGGTTTGGTGGATTGAAGCTTATTTCACTGAACCATGGTGAACCAGCGTACGATGTGAACTGATGAGCTATTGCATGTGGGTTCCTTGAATGTTGATTGTTGCATATCAGCTCATTGAACTGAGAGATTTGTGGAGTAACTTTCCGACATTGGTTATCATTGAACAGAGTATCTCTCTACCTCTAATGCTAATGATGTTCTATAGTAACTCTTGAGTGATTTGCAGGAAATCCTCGTGCGCTCTGATACCATGTTAGATCCTGGTCCGAGATGACCCTAAACTACCGGATGATGGTGGAGGGATACCCAAATCTCAAGGAAGAGGTTGGTGGTTCGAATCCCGGCTGTGAAATCTCCTCTCTACTTGACGGAAAAACTTGCCAGGTGGTCAACTGCCTCCTATGCTTTGGCGTTGGCCTGTCGGCCTTCTGTCTCAAAAAAAAAGATACCATGTTAGATCACACACCAAGTGGCTCATGTGTTGAATTAATGATTTTACTGAAGAGGAGTGCAGTATATATATCCTCACCAAATGGTGAGATTCATACTGAGAATAATATTAGAGTGGTTAATTAACGTAATCCCGATTTGCTAATCTTACTTGGGAGTGGAAGATCGTATCTGAAAAATATCTAACTAAGTTAATTGCAGCTTCTGATGTAGCAAGGGTCGTATAGTAAGTTCTGACATCAAGAATAGGGAGCATTGGTATCCGAGATTCTCTTTATATGATAGAGCAACAATCTTTGTTCTGCAAAGTACGATCATAGTGGAAAGGCCTAGAGCACAATCTTGGTGCCAGTAGTTTCACTGGTGGGATATAGTATTCATAGGAAGATATTCTTGGCATCTTTGTACCTTTCTCTGGGATTTGTAATTCTTGCTTACTAGGACAGGGGACTAGATAGTTGGACCGTAGCAATAGTTTTAGTTCACAAGTATCTTGAAATGTCAATGGATGGTTCAGTAACGTGACAACGTACCAACAGTCGCACCATCTCTTTGCCATTTTCATGCAATTTTTCATTAGAGATACAATTTTTCATTAGCTTTTGATGCAACAAGGGTTGTACAGTAAGTTCTGACATCAAGAACAAGGAGTATTAAGACCTGAGATCCTCTTTTTATCAGATAGAGCAACAATGTTTGTTCTGTAAAGTATGTTTAAAGTGGAAAGACCTAGAGCACAATCTTGGTGTCATTGCACTGGTGAGACATAGTGTTCATAGGAAGATATTCTTGTCATCGAAAAGCATAGGAGAGGAGAGAGGAGCAGGCGGAGCCTCTGCTCCGACCACGAATGAATCCAGATCTGTGTCTACAAAGTTGTGAATCTGTTTAGATCTAGTATGTTTTGATCAGTAGAGATTCAGTATCGAGACCAGAGTAGTGCATGTGGGAGGGGCGACGGAGCGATGGCGGAGAGCTTGCGTTAGGGTTCGGATAGGGCACACTAGAAGCGAGAAGAGAAAATCTGCAGAGAGAAGTCTAATGAAGCATCAGCAGCGGCAGCGAAGCATTCCCGAGTTCCTTCCTCGATCGCAGATCCGAGGAAGATCACAACATGTAACTGGTTGGACTTGGAAACACTAGGATTTTGATCAATTGTGTCCAAAAATCTCCCCAGAGAGAGAGAGAGCTTTCAGCTTAGAAGTTCCAGAAAATGATGAGGTTGGAGCGGAAGAATATTTGTAGTTTGCAGGGATGAGAGGGTTGAGGTTTAGCTGTGAGAGGGATCATGAAGCTAGATCGTGGATGTTTCATATCCCAGATTAGAGGAGGTGGAGAGAAGTAGTGCTGCCGCAGCAGCATCAGCAGCGGCAGCGAAGCATTCCCGAATTCCTTCCTGAATCGCAGATCCGAGTTAGAGGCCAGAGAAGACACAATCGAAGGAGGTTCCACGACCGATGCACAAGCGATCCGGAAGAGGCTTAGATCCAGAAGCCACACAACGGCAGCAACATCCAAGCTTTGAAGTCGAAGTCGAAGAAAAAGAATCAGGAAGAAAGGAGCGAACAACACACAGATCTCAGCTGTGAAGATAGGATTGGAACAAGGTTCTTACATTTTGCATACACAAAAACCTACGAAGCACCTACCCTCGACAATACAACGACGAAAAGCGAGACGAACCCTAGCCATGGCACCAACAAGGTTCCCTGGAGGAACCACGGAAACGCAGGAGAAGCCCAAGCAAGATATCAAGAAGAAGGAGGAAATTGCAAACACAGACTGCAGCAAACCAAATCCAAACTACAAGAGCGGAAGATCAGATCCAGCACCAAGAGAAACAAGCAAAGGAGGAACATCAACACCGAAGAACAATTGTACCGTGGGGACCCTGCTCATATTCATACTATGGGTGTTCATAAGCACCATCACCTTGTGTGCTTACACACACCACAATGCCCACCCATCAATGCTAACTCCCACAATATACCCACCAACCTACCGTCTCCCAAAATTATCTCCCACAATCTACCCACTAAGACGCCACCCCTCAACTCCAGCTCCATCAATCTTTCCACTAAGATACCACCAATCAATGCTAATGCATCCCCCAATGCCAACTCCTACACCTCACCCACTAAACTACCATCAAGAACCACCACCGTGGCCAAAGTGCACTCCATGCATCGTAGCATCTCCACCACCACCCACACAACACAAGACCACACACACAAAAGTAAGCAAAACTACTTGCACCCACCAACAAACAAATATTTCCACCAAAAACCAACAAAAACTCAACAAACTAGTTATAAACTTACCGCCACAAAAATGTTGTTGCCGTCCCCCGCCCCTCCACACAGCCAAGAGCCAACACTACCCATTCCACAACTCTCCTAAAATTCACAAAAGACACCCAAAATGCCACAAAACAACACAACCCACTCCAATGGCAACCCACCATTGCACCACCAAGGGCCCAACACTTTCCATGGATAGGAACCACATAACTAACCTTCAATGGTCCCTCTATACTATGTATTGTCTTTTCTACTACTTTTATAATAAAAAATACAAACTCACCCTTTGGCCACTCTATATGTCTTCCAAATGCACTCACACTATCTACCAACAACTAGGCCCTCACAACACCACAAAAACTCAACACAAAAACACACCACCAAAACATTACTCAAAACCACAATTATACCACTTAAGCAAACTTACAATACTAAGCTTTACACTCACAATATGGTTAAGTTACCTCCCTACCACCAACCAAGTGAACCCCCCATATAAAAACATATATACCTCTTACAATCAAACCCACATCATAACCCCACAAATGGAGACTCCAACACTCATGGCACAACATACACTTTATGCACATAATATGGACACCACCCAATGGCATACCTTACCTCCACAAGCCCCCACAATCAATCAAACAAAAGACATATGCACCCCCCAAATAAGACCCCACACCATAAACCCAAAATTGGGGCCCCCAACACACATACTCCAATACCCACTACATGCCCATACCAAGACCACAATAACATCCCCACCCGGACCCACACTACCCCACCTCCCGTACCAATCACACATACAACACACAAAACCCACATACATACACCGCCTCAACATAACCTCCATCTCCCTCTACATCATAAAACACCCCCACCACAAACACCCAACAATACATAAGATAACCACACACATTCTTGACCTCCAAACACTCATACTCCTTAGAGGAGATATACAACCTAACCCTGGACCGCTCACTCAAATACTCAATAACCTCCCAAAAGATTACACAAAAAGACAAAGACAATATTTCATTACACACACTTTAAACCTTAAACCCCAATACCATCATCTGGAAGAACTCTTTGCCCCCTACTTGTCTCAACCCACACTAAGTAACCACAACACAACACTACCACACCTCCAACGACATAGTATCCTACTATCAAGATACCCACCCCACTACCGACTGTATGCCTTCATAATCGCCCTTAGTCCCGTACCCCAACAATGTAATCACCTACTCTCCAGTCACCTTGATCCAAGATGTCTCACCATATTACGTAGACTCCAAAGTAACGAACCACACCAATACGAGGATACCCTCTACCTGTCACAAATACTCATCAAACATGCACCACAAGCCCCATCATTAAAAACCATTCATGATCACATTAACCAAAAAATTGCTCAAGGAGAACCCGTTACCCAACAAAATCTCGAACAACACTTCCCCATCATACCCAAACAACTTCTCCAGATGCTCGCCAAGCGTACCCACCAAGTCACAGGTTTCACACCTATTCCAAACCATATACACAACCCCCATCCACAACCTCAAGACACAAGCAACCGCCATACAAACGCCCATATCATCACCTGGAACACGGGACACATCAGCTCCAGCCTCCCAGGCCTCATAGAACTCATAAACGCCCTACACAATAAACCCAACATTATTCTCCTACAAGAAACTAAACTCCCTCACAACAAATCTACCACATATATAGATAATAAATTTCCAGACTACAAAATCTTATACAACAACACAAATACCACATACCTAGGAAAAAACCATCAATACACCCCAAAAGAACCCCCGCGAGGTGGAGTACTAACCATGATCCACAAAACACTCCACACTCCTGAAAACATAACCAAAATCCCTACCCCAACCAGCATCTCACCTTATCTACAAGCCCTCAAAATCGCCAACAAACCATTAGCGCCACTCCTCATTATGAACTTATACATGCCATCACACGCACATGACCTAAACCTCATACCCAAAATCATAACCCAAATCAGCATCTTAATAAAACATCATCCAACACATAGAACCATACTCGCAGGAGACTTTGACAGAGATATCCACCTAAAAGGACATACCCACGAAGGCACACATCAAGCTCCCACTCGCGAAGATCATGAATGGGCACAATGTATGCAATCCCTAACCTTACACTCCATCCAAAATACTGAAACCCTCTCTCGACAAGGAGGACATAACTACACATCTACCAGTCTAATCGATGGCTTCTATACTAACATGCCAAATCATACACACATAACATGCACAACCCTACTCCACCAAAATCAAAACTCAGATCACTACCCCGTCAACCTAGATCTTGGATCCAACATCTTAATCCAAAAAACTGATATCCCCACAAACACACCCCAAAACTTACTTACCCCATACCACCAGAATTAATCCAAAAAATACTTACTCAGTTCCACGAAACCACCAACCTTGCTACACAATCACTCATTCAAAAACTGCACACCCCGTACCTTCACCATACAGACTGGAAAGAAACACAAGAAAAATTCCAAGACATAATCAACATACTAAGCACATGCATCGAAGAAACGTGCCTCAACACACAAACTCCCCCTATATTGTCACACAGAGCCCGCCAACAAGGAGGCTTTCTCCCACGCAAACAACAAAAAATGTGGAAACATCACCTCAAGATATACCATAGCACTAGAAAAGCAATCCGAACATCATATTCCACACCTTGCGGAAACTGGTCAAGTCACCCGGATATCCAACAAATATACACACTCAAAAATATAACCATTCCCCCAACCCGAATTAATGACACAAGGGTACAAGAATGGATTGAAGAGCTCGCCACCCTAGGCCGTACAGCTAAGCTAGAAGCCCACAAAATCACCACCAAACAAACCGCCATTAACTGTAAAAAAACCATCACAAAATACAGGCTTCTACTCAATATTAAACCTAAAAACATCCACACAAAAATATTTAAACCAACTATAAACACACCCCTAGACTGCCTCAAAGACACCAATGACAATATCCTCACAAACCCAATAGACATAAATCATGAAATCTTACAAACACAACAAAATTCCTTCAATAGAAAAGCCCCTATATGTGATGACCCCACAGATCACCACACAACATGCCAATGTGTAGTCCGCAAATACCCATGGCATGACCAAGATGGATTCATCATTGACAAAAGAGGCCCACATAACTCCAAAATCTCGGAATACTTCTCCCGGGAAGTGTTCGACAATAGCCTTAAGAAACTAGCCAGAGGGAAAACCCCGGGACCAGACAACATCCCAAACGAAATCCTCAAGGCCCTCCACCCAACCTTCCACGATATGTTATTCCTTTTCTTCCGGCAATGCTATCACCAAAAAAACATACCCCATCACTGGAAACACAACAAAACAATACTCCTCCACAAAAAGGCAACCCGTTACTACTCACCAATTATAGACCTATCGCGTTGGCCAACACTATATATAAACTCTACACTAGCACACTCACTGCCCTCCTCACAAGCTTTGGCGAAAAACACAAAATCATACATTTCAGCCAGGAAGGATTCATACCACAAAGAAACACATCTCGACAAATTCAAACGATCATAGCAACACTAGAAGACGCTCGCCTAACTAACAATGACATATACCTTACCTACATAGACTTTCGAAACGCCTTTGGATCCATAGACCACGCCAGACTACTTGCACTAATGGAGGACCTAGGATACCCCCGAGACGCCGTGGAACTAATCGGCAACATTTACACGAACTCAACCACCTCCTTCCACGGAAACCACTTTGGAACAACCCCACCCATCCAAATTAATAGAGGCACCATCCAAGGTGACACCCTGAGCCCCTACCTCTTTATTATATTCCTAGATCCACTACTCCAATGGCTAGAAAAAGACAACATAGGCTACCACTTCAAGACATCATCAACTACATGCAACACCATAGCATACGCCGACGACCTCGCCATCCTCACCGATAACATAACACATATCCAACCACAAATTTGTAAACTCCAAAAATTCTCGGAATGGGCATATCTAGACCTCAATCTTTTTAAATGTGCAATTACAGGATGCCCAAACAAATCAAACCTAAAACCTACAACCTTCAAAGCATACATACAGGCACAACATATCCACTTCAAAAATCAACCCTTCCCTATTCTCACACAAAACGAGCCATACACATACCTCGGTATTCACCTAGTTCCCTCACTAAAATGGCACATACAAAAAAATACCACCATAGAAAAAACCAAAAATCAAAGCAAACTATTGATGGCATCCCCTGCCACAATTAAACAAAAAATCCACATCCTAAACACAGTAATAAAACCAGAAATAGCCTACGCCTACTATGCAGTCTCATTCTCAAAACCAGACATTAAAAAATTAGACAAGATCCTCAGTAAATTAACTAAAAAGATATGCAACCTACCCAATAGCACAGCCAACATATTAACCCACCTCTCCCAAGAACACTTTGGCATTAATACCACATCATTACTCCCAGACTATATCAATTGTATTGGCAAACAACTAATAAACGCCCTCAATGACCAAGGCCAACTAGGCCACATTTACCAAGGCCTAACCAAATATATCACAGCAAAATACGGGGGATCCTATCACCTCCCGCGCCTAAAATATCAAGCATGTACAAGATCACCCACTGCCCACACAATGTACCTACTTGAAAGAGAATACAAAATCCACATACATACCACCATTAAAAACTTCCCCATAAAACAATCACCAATAGAATTGGCATGGATGCAATCTACAGGTTATGCCCTTCTCTCCCTAGAACAAAAACAAAATGCTAGAAGATACCTCAACAAATTACACACATATAACATCACTACCCTCAACCAAATCCAAAACCCAAACACACAACAAATCTTATCCCCCCATGAATTCAAAATAAAATTCAAAGCTACCCCAAAAATAATCAAGGAAGCCCTGGCACAAGCCCAACAACTATTTTCACACAACCCACCAACAAACAATAACCCCCCTCCACAACAAGCACCAATCAACACCCCGGCTATAAACACCAATAACCAAGTGATCACAAGGTCACCCCAACAAATGGACCCCACGAGCGGAAGACCCATACAAGCCATAATAAACACCAAAACCACAATATATAAAGACAAATGGGGAGCCAAAGCCATAAAGCAACACTTCTTATGCCAATGGAATACCCATCCAATTAGCACGACAAAATGGGTAGAAGCCCCCCCACTCCTTCACCATGACAACATCACCTTAGACCACAACATACTCATACTCCACAAATTCCTACAAACCCAACACAAAACCAACACCCTAAACACATACAACTCATGTATAAACTTCCTACAATCTAAGGACCGAAAATTCATTTGCCCCCCCATCATAGCTCCAAATCTCACACTAACCACCAAGGAATGCAACCCATATAAAGATATCATCGCTACCAAACCTACCATACAAATACAAGAGACGGAATCCTATATCTACGATCAAACTGGAGCATACATCCTAACTATGCCAATCAGAAGATTACAATGGCTATGGGAAAGATACAACCAAAGCCAAGCGCACCCTATGCTCCACTTCCTAAATCCCCCACCACAAGACTTCGCCACCGAAATCCTATGGCTAACCCAAAGATACATCACAATCCTTCCAAAAAGAAAACCAAAAAAACATAACCCAAATAACAATCACCAAACCCTACACCCCTCCACCCTACAAACCCTTATAGAAACCTACAAAATTACACACTCATATTACTCCTCACCCCTCACATGTCCAATAACACTCACGCAATACAACTCCCCACATAATCGAGACATAATATTCGGATCGACAGGATTCGCACACTCCTCAAAGTGGAAAGGAAACGGCCTAGCCCACCCCCCAGACCTCAAAACACGGGGGGTTCACTCCATGTAAAGTTGAACACCACGTGCGGCCAAAGTTTGCTACCCCTATATTACATGGAATAGGTAAATTTAAAAATTATGAATTTTTTTCTACATATACATAATCATTGATAGTATCTTTTGTATAGTTTTTTGAAATTTTTAGTCATCTTCATTTTATGTAGCAATTATTTTAGTTCAATTCTGCGTCATTCTAGTTAGAAACGGTATGTTTTATTAAAAAAACATATCATCAAATTTGGTTACCATTTTTTTACTATGTAGTAGATACCGTGTATATCTACCCATGAAAAAAAATTGATAAAATTTTGACCCATTTTGGTGATGCAACTTACCAAAAGTATATTTTTTTCGGCCGCACGTGGTGTTCAACTTGACAATGGAGTGACCCCCCCGTGCCTCAAAACGGCTATGACATCAATCCATTGGGCCCGCATGGCAGCCCAAGAAAACCATGACACCACAACCATCATCATAATCAACCATAAAGACAATCCCCTCCCCCTCATCAATATAGAAAACCACACAATAATAACCATTCCACCAAACACCATACAATACAACCCCACATCGGAATGGCCAAAATATCTACACCAATTAGAAAACCAATACACCACCATATTAAGTATAAACAATCCAAGTCCCTCACCGTGCAACTTACAAATACCCAACACAATCACGGCCAACATACTTGAACTATACAATATTAATACCAAAAGTCACCTACACCAAATTACCCCCCCTAAGAAAATAGTGAAATACTCACGCGCATGGCACAAAGCCCCACAGTATCACCACATGGAAAATAACCACCCAACTCCACCCCTACCAACAGAACTATACAATATCCACCCCCTTAAATTCAAGCCCCAACAATGCATATACACCGATGGATCTTTTATACCCCCTGATGAACACGGCATAGGCAATACAACTGGGTCAGGTGTTTACTCCCCTGCCAACAACCTTCGGGTTGCAGAGAGACTCCCATGCCTACAAAACATCCTAAGAGCCGAATTAAATGCCATCCTAATAGCAATCCAAGGTACACAACACCACATGCAAGATACCCACATCTTTACAGATAGCCTCAATAGTATATACCTAATACAAAACCACATAAGACACCCATCATCCCAACATAATCATCCAGATAAATTACTTATCGCCGCCATAGTCAACCACATAACCTGGTCCACACACAAAATCACAATTCAAAAAGTCAGAGCACACACAGGCATAATAGGCAATGAAATCGCATATCAATTAGCCAATAGTGGAGCCCTCCGAGACAAACCCGCCGACACCCCCAAGATACATACGGCCCATACTATGCCATACTGGCTCAATGGAGTCCCAACAGGTTCACGCACGGGTGCTATACGCAACCTACAAACATACATCAACAAAGAACATAGGAACCAAGAACTAAGACTAGCCCAATCCAAATTCGCATACATAGACAAATGGACATCCAATGACCAAATCAACCATAAACTCTCCAATCAATTTTGGAAAGACCCCAGGACCACAGATGCCCAAATTACACAAACTTTAAAACTCCGATACGCCCAATATATGGGTAACCACCAAAAAAATATCTTCTGGCCCAATTTATACCCAAACCCAAACTGTATAATATGTCCCAATAACACCATTGACACATGGCCACACTTACTTTCCACATGTTCAAACCCACACATCAAAGGGTTGCGTATAGCCCGCCATAACAAGGCAGTCCACCAAATTGTACATACGCTACAATCAACTAAACACACGAGATGCTATACACTCATAAATGCGGGTAACCAAAACTCTAGATGTGGGAGTCCGAAAATCCACGGAAGTACGGATTGGCTTCCGAACCGGGTTAATATCCGGATAATACCCTGAGATCGTTATTAAAGTAGGGTTTCCTAGGGTAGGTTAGTTGTTTTAGAAAATAAGGTTCTAGGCATCCGCCTTACGCGTTAAAATGGTTAAAACGGATACTTTGACCAGGCCGGAAATTAGCCTGGGAAGACCGTTTGGGAACGATCCGGTCTGGAGCGTCCGGACCGTTAAAACGGTTACCACTTGACCTTAGGTGGAGGAGCATCCGGAATCAGTGGGCCAGCAGGTCAGACAGGTGTCCGGAATCAGTGGGCCAACAGGTCAGACAGGTGTCCGGAATCAGTGGGCCAGCAGGTCAATCCAAAGTGGGACGGCTTCGAAAAAGCATCGCACCACTTGATTTAGACTTAGGCATGCAGCTGTAGGTAGATCAGAATTAGGAAAAGCAGGAATAGGTAGATTTTGACTTTTGGCAAACTTGTAATTCAAAATTCTGTCAGCGCAAAAAGCGGATCGAGATCCGGAATTTCCGCAAAGGGCGAAATTCCGGATTTCTCGCAGTTAGGGGTTTTCTGAGGGCGGCCAACTTCGCCGCCACCATCAGTTAGGGATTACAGCCTCTACTTAAGGCTGAATAAGGGGCAGGAGAAGGGTTCCCTTCTCCATTGTTGTATTGTGTTGCTTGCCACTCAATAAAGCTCTAGTTCTCAATCTATTCTGACTTGTTTTGTGCACGGACTGTTAGGAGAATGTTGCAGATCTAGAGGGAATGAATGAGTAGGAAGTACGGATAGAGCAAAGGAGAGGAAACCCGGATCAGATCCGACTGCAGTACTACGGATCCTTTCTGAGTGTAGTGGGAAGGAAACCTCATTATTCCGGATGTCTGGGTAACGCCCATGTGAGATAGCCGTCATTAGGACTGGGTAAGATCAGGGAGGTGCCGGACTTACGCCATCCGATCTTCTGAAGAGGTCTCACTGTCCTTGGGCGGGACAATCCGGAAAGTGGTACGGATCGCCCAGTTATCTCAGATTCAGTAGAACCTAAGTTCGCTGTAGCCGGATCGGTCTGTCGGAAGGAGGAGAGAAACCGGAACGGTTAGGATTCCGGCCCGGAGGATCTCTCCGGCGTGTAGTGGGAAGGAAACCTCATTATTCCGGATGCCTGGGTAACGTCCATGTGAGATAGCCGTCGTTAGGACTGGGTAGGATCCGGAGGTGCCGGACTTACGCCATCCGATCTTCTGAAGAGGTCTCACTACCCTTGGGCGGGGCAATCCGGAAAGTGGCACGGATCGCCCAGTTATCCCGGATTGACAGATCTCCGGACGAAGCTTGACCTTTCTGTCGTTGTAGTTCCGGTTCACCATCCGGATCCTCTGTGTGACCTGCCAGGAAAGATTAGGCCGATCCGGACTGGTTGTGAGAGAATCCGGATTCTGACCATACAGGGACGTCTTCACCGGATGAACCAAATCACCAATGGAGGTAGGATGTAGGTAGGTAGATATTGAGGAGAGAGGAATGCAGGAGTAGGACGTAATTGTAGAGGTTCAATCCGGAAGGCAAGTCCCGGGATAAGGACTTCCAAAGGGCCATCCGGATCCGGAAAGCAGATCCGGCCGGTGGTCGCATTTCGAGCAGGAAAAGAGGGTCCTTGACATCCTGCACTTCATAGAATCCCTGTACGATACTCGGATCATCCGGACAGACCGGATTAGGCACTGAAAAGCGCCTATCCGGAACTTTTGGTGTCCGTGTGCTCCCACACTAGACAACAAGACAACAGAGTCCCACAATGGCTTCTTCAATGTACGTGCCCCACTACACCATGCACATGCCTAGCTAGACTTAGACCAGACATACTATGCATACTTGGCGCTCCCACAGATAGCCAACCCCCTTTGTTGCCAACCCCATCAAAAACCATACAATTCATTGAATTCACCTACTGCAATGACAGATTCCCAAATACCACACACAGTGAAAAGGCCGCTAAATACAATCCACTCATACACGCACTCAGAGTAGCTGGCTGGCAAGTCAACCCTCTCATCACCATCACAACAGGAGTGAGAGGGGCCATTCACGAACAAGCAATCAAAGACTTAGAAAAATTAAAAATACCCAAAAATGAGATCAAAACACTTATGAAACATCTACACCAAATCGCCATCAAATACCTCACATACTTAATACTAAACAAAAGGAAATTAGATAATAAACAACCCCCCGTAGGTCCCCCCCACAAACCTCCTCCACACCCCCATATACTCCCCCCTAGATTTTAGGTACTGCGTTTTTTTTTTTTTGAAAACTAAAGGAGCCCATCTCCCGAGAGGGAGGAAGTACTCTTACTGTGACGCTTGGTCAAACATGAACACGGTATAGAGGAACGGGCTCCCATTCACGTCGGTGTACAAACACCCCGACGTTTTATTTTATTTTATTTTTTATTCTTGTCATCTTCGCGCCTTTCTATGGGACTTGTAATTCTTGTTTACAAAGATGGGGGACCGGATAGTTGCACCGAAGCAACAATTTTAGTTCACAAGTATCTTGAAATGTCGATAAATGGTTCAGTGATGCGATAAACACATAATAAGTCGCGCCATCTCTTTGCCATTTTGCTGCAATCCTTCATAAGAGACGCGCCTCCTTAGTAAACCTAAAAATTGTATGAATGGCAAATATTCACCTTCTCCCTGCTTCTTGTGCAATATTCAAGGTTCAGCTATGACTACTTGGACTTATGGGGGGCTTGTGGTTATCATGCGTACGAAGTGGGTCCAGGACAATACTTGTAACAAAAACTGTGGTGCATTGCTGCAACAACAAAATTGAGATTAAGGGCTGGTTTACACCATGGACCATGAAGTCGGACCATGGAAGATGGCCTTTTTCCATGGTCCGACTTAATGGTCCAACTTTCATGGTCCGATTTCTTAAAAAACCAATTTACAAAGCTTTTGGGCCCCTCACTACACCGATTATCATATTTACTCTGAGACCAACAATTACTCTGAATTTTTACTGCACAATATCAGAGTAATTCTAGAAACATGGGTGAAATTAGTCCGAGCTTCACCCCTTTGTTCAGCACATCCAGAAGAGGGCTTGGGTTTCCTTGGTTTTGCGATCTGGTTTCTTCGATCTGGTCTCTTCGATATGATGATTGTTCTCGATCTGGTTTCCTCGATGCTCAAAACAAGATTCTTTCGTTGCCGTTTCAAAACAAGGTTTAGGGTTTCTGTTGTCGCTTCTTGGTTGCTCCGCCTCAGATTGCAGGGTTCAGCTGTTTCTGGTTGCTTATTCCTGCTCTCTTCTTGAGCTCTAGTTGCGATTCTTCGGAGGAAGCCCTGTGTCTTCCACGCTTTTCTTTCGTGTTGTGTGTGTGTGTGTGTGGGGTTTCTGAGCTCTGTGTGTCTGCCACTGTCCGAAAGTCCTAAGTGGAATTTCAGAATGCAAAGATCGGGCAGGGTTTAGGGTACCGAGTATTGACACATTACAAGCAGGGTGATCGGAATCGTGCCTGCTGCTTTGAGAGAGATCCTTCTTTCTTAACCAGAACCAAGACTTCTTTGATTTTGTCTTCCATGCTCAACTCTGGCTCCACTTTTGCTGGAGGAGCCAGGATAGGATTCCGCTCCATTTTTCGTCCATGTCTCAATCCGCAAGATGATGATGGCCTCCTCCTGCTGCTGCTGCTAATCTACAGCCTAACTCGGATGTTCCCGCAATCAAACTGCATTTCATCCGCCACAGCTGAGCATAACTTTCACCACTCGGCAACGACGGCGCCAGCTTCTTTGCTCTGCTCCTCCTTCTTTTCGCGTGACCAGAGACACAAGCGTCACAACCAAGGCGGAATGCATCGAGTTCCAATATCAAACATCTTCCCATACAACGTCTTCCCCGCGCTTCCTCTATCCGATGGATCCCGCTTTCCTCGCTCTTCGAGCTAGAATCGAGCTCCAGTTGTTAGGCTCTTATCGAACTTCCTCACTATGGGAGTCACAATCTGCACCATAATCGTGCACCAGAATTGTGTTGGAAAAAATTACTACGTACCTTTGTAATTCGGAGTAATACACATAACAATCTATTACTGTAGGCCACATTATATCTACATTACCACAATTACTACGAGTTATCTAAATTACTCCGACTCGGGCTTTCTTCTAATCCCAGAATTAGTCCGAGCTTTCATTATTAGTCCGAGTCGGAGTAATTTAGATAATAGGTGTAGGTGCAAACCAAATGTGGATCAAGAGGAATGATCATGCACCAAAAAGTGAATATGCTTTTTTTTAATATATGTCCAAAAAAGGAATTTTGAAAAAAATCAAGTTTGACCATTCTCTTGTCTTGTCTTGTCTTCATCTTCTCTTCCCCCCAAAAAACATTTCATTAAATTTTTATTGAAACAATATTTCGTTGCCATGGGCCCTTGCCTTTTTCTACTAGAGCACCTCTTTTGCCTCTCCCACCGCAAAACATGTTGGACCATGTCAATGGATAATATAGGCCTTAAAATATGTCTTTTGGGGGCCTCGAACTCCATGGTCACTCTAACATTGTTTCCTTGGTGTAAACCAAAGTGGTCCCGGGACGAGTTCAACAACCAATCACATATTTAACAAGGCCTTGGGACGACTTCATGGTCCATAGTGTAAACATTCCCTAAGCGATTATGAACTAAAGATCCTTGTAGACACTCTAAAGCATGGAAGAATCTTATACTAAATACCAAAATCCCTTATGTTAGTGGAACTTTAGGGCTATGTTAGATGGAATCATTTTTTGGTGTAATGGGCTTGGAAAGTGAACTAGAATAATTAATGTGGTAGAAATGCCATGGCATGCGTTGTCAAACTAACTGACAACACCCTGACAGTAGGCTAGGCATGCTACACTAAGTAGTCCTATTAGTGTGGGTGGAAAATTAGTTTGGGCCACACTAATTTTCTAGTCAAGATGAAAGAAACATGGACCCAACACCCAAGGTCTTCCGCTAAGTTAAGTCTTCATGAAGACTTGCGACCAACACAATGAATATTGGTTATAGGAATAAAGTAGTACAAAGTAAAATAATCACCCACATTGATTCTCTAGAAAAACAATCAATGTGGCCCACGCTAATTTTCCACAATAAATTTAGTGTGGGTTGGAAATTATTGTGGCCCACATTGATTCTCATTGTGAGAATTAGTGGAGCAGAGAATTATTGTGGCCCACAATATTAGGATTATGTAGTGTAGTTTTTCTCAACATTGCTCAACCCTGTTTGTGTTGGGTGACATTTTTGAAGTGCGGGGTATGTAGACGGGTGCAAGGTGATATGTAGTGTTGTAGGTGTGTGTTGTGGGCGGTGGGTGTAGCTTAGTGGAAAGAATGTGAGGAGGGTGTGAGGAGTGTTTAGAGTTGTATTGAGGTAATTATTCTATATCAGGTGGAGGTGTTGTAAGTATTTATGTTATTATTTACTATGTGGAGGGTTTTGGTGGTCCAATTTCTTATATAAAGGAAGTCTAGTTGTAGTTTTTAGATTTTTAGTTCAAATGTTATGGGTTTGCCAATTTGAGATGGTTGATATTTGGAGGGGCTGTTTCTACTTTTTGTTTTTAAGGTTAAGGGCAATATTTTTAGTATATATATATATATATCGCTCTCTCTTTATTAATTTGCTAATTTTAGTGCAGAAGGGGCAAGGGTGGTATATTTGTTGGTTGGGTGGACTTGAAGAACTCCTTAATTTTGTTGGTTGGAATTTATGAATTCCATAAATAATATGGTTTATGTGTTTGTGTTTGAGGAGGAGGCTATAGTCATTTCCAGAAATGACGCCCTCTCAGGCAGCTTGTCACTTGTCTGCCGTCCGATGATGTCTTTTTTTCCTCCTTGTCGTTGATGCTCGATCCTTAGAAACAACTTGGGGAGAGGGGGAAGGGGTTAGGATTTTGTTGGGTTTTTTGATCATGACGATTCTTGATATGGTCCGGGTATTTCAATATGTTTTAGTCTTTGATACAAATTGAGGCTATTATATCTCACTTGCAAGAAAATTGATAACTAGGTGATTAATACCAACATTCATATGATATTGTGTTAGTGGTGACTCTCGAACATTGACTTAAGTATACGGAGGTCTCTCATATATGCACAAGTTTCAATATTCCATTAGTACCAAGGCTTTTGATACTAGTTGTATATATTCTATAAAATCAAATTTTGACATTGAATGTTGCAACCATGCATTCACCCATAAACAAGTCCAACATTAGATAGAAACTTTTGTGATTGAGATGTTTTTCTCTCAGTGTTTGGCTTTCTCATTTTTATTTCATCTATGATGGCGTAAATATTGGACCACAATATAGGGCTACTAATGATAAGTCACACTATATAAATTATCCAACACTATTTCAAATAATCAATGCACCAATGAACCAAAAGCCACAACTACAACGACAATGAGTACTTACCAAGTTACACCCCCCCCAAATGACAAATGCAACGAGTGTTGCACACTATTTCCATGTGAGATGATGTGTATACTAACCACAATATAAGATTGTTCATGACAAGTCATACTATACAACACATTTGCCAAAGCTATTTAACATTATCAATGTACCAATGAACCAAAAACTGCAACTATAATGACAACGACCAACGACCCCACAAACCGATTGTTGGGCAAAATCCGAAGAAACATGCATAGAAAAGCATGATAAATTACATACTTTACATGTGAAAAGGTGCATTCCCCTAGGTAAACTTACAAATTCCACATTCTTGAGAAGCCCATTCCATGTAATAAGTTAGACTCCAAGTAGGTGAGCCGCTTTATAACCGGATATAGACGGCGAGAGAGAGAGAGGGAACAATCCCAAAGCTTCGAGCCGCGAAGCATCCTCGGAGAGCAATCTCTCTCCTCAATTCTTGGTTGACCCTGCTGAGACAATCGTTACTCCAAATAATGAAAACCACTCACGAGCGAACTCTGCCCAGGTAACACAAAAAAAGTTGTTTACATTCTCACGATTGCTTCCCATTCCTTCGGCCCTAACCCTAAAACTCATCCTATGGAAGTCTTTGGGTTGTAATTAAGTTAGGGAGAGAGATGGCCCACTTTCTGCAGGTACTTTGGCAGTTTTTCATAACCCAGGATGATGGTGAGACCATAGTGATTCATGTGTTGGAGGCGTTGACATAATCACATGAAGTAAGTATGAAGGCCGACCTTACCGGCCTGGAGGAATGGGGGTTTTTGTGCACTTTTCTGCATGGCCATCTGATCAATTTGCCTGTGAAGTTTGAGGGAGGAATTTGGTTTGGGGGGTTGTGATGATTCATGTGGAGGTGTTTGACATGATCACATGAAGTAAGCATGTGGAGAATCACAAAGGCCGAACTTACCAGGCTGGAGGAATTAGGGTTTCTGTGCACTTTTCTGCATGGCAATCTGATCAAATTGCCTGTGAAGGTAAAGGGAGGGAGGATTTTGAAGTTTAAGGTTTGGATACGCACAGGAGTGTTGTTGGTATGGTTTCCTCGAATGGACCGGATGAGAGAGCAGAGCAGGGGGGTTGATATGGTAGGTTTGTCTGTTGGGTAGTTCGAAATTGAGGCAGGGCGGTTGGACGACCGATGGATTGCCCATTGGTGGCTGGATTTGTGGAGATGCCACTTTCAAGTGGTCGGATTGGATATTTTGGCGCAGCCTTTGCGTTGAATTTGTCATACTTGGGGGGTTAGTGATTTTAGGGTTTAATTCAATCAAACCTGTGCGAGCGTCGAGCTTTAGGGAAGTTTTTGTGTCCAAAATCCTGTCTGCAATTGCTAGGAATTACATTTGGTGTTACAAATCCTAGCTGTGGCGCTGGTTGCTATTAGGTCAAGTAGTTTGGATAGTTACAGGCACTACAGTTATGCATTGTGGCAAAAGATAATGACAATGGAGGCAATCCCCGTGCTCTTGTTGTAGAGTACGAGTCGTATGGGACGAGGAGAATCTTCACCATCTGGAGGCCACCAAATCGCCCAAGCAGAAGATAACTGAGCCTAAAACCCCATATTATGCTCCAGATGCAGGCGATGGTATGCTTCTCACCTCTCATGTGCTAAAAACTAGGTCAGGGAGAATAACTAGCATGTTTTCACTCTGTAAATTGAGTAATCACCAATTGTATAGTTGCATATATTGACATCGAAAGTACAACATCGAGTTGAATGCTTACATACTGATGAGCCCTAATCATGCATTGTTGTTACTATCATACAACCATTACCCTCTCCTCTATATTATTTGATCCTTGTCAATGTGGGCGGAAGAAAGCGATTTTTCTGAGTATTGGAGGATATGTGCTTCATATGGTCGCTTCATTTGAAATAGTCTTGTCCTAACTTGTGTTCCACCAACATGATACTGCAAAGAAATTTAGGTCATGCCTTGTGATGGTGGTGGGAAGTTCAGGAGTAGGTTCTCCGACTCCAGACTATTCAAGAGCTAAACTGGAATCCGCTGTTCATGCGGAAGCAATAAGACATGCGTTGTACGAAGTCACATCCGATGACCAAGCCAGCACCAGTCGGCAGTCCGAGAGTGGTTGGATCTCGAGTGAAGATGATGGGTTTGGCGACTACTTGGAACGATGTGACGAAGGTATGTACCGCACCATCAATATTAACCCTTCTGGAATTTTGTTGACATGGTATGGTTATTTTGATTTGTACTATTTATTGGTGAGGAGGTAATAATAAGAAAGGAAGAAAATCTGCCAAAGCGGCTGCTAATTTGTTGTGCGCTTGTATTGAAGAAACTCTCTTTCCTCCATGCATCATCAATTTGCACATTTTGCTTCTGGAAATCATCATGTTTGCTTAATGTCTGCTCAGAAGTAAACCTAGAATTTGACATGAGAGGAATGACATGATGGTATATACATACCAGTGTTGGGCGGGTATTTGCAATTGACAAGAACCCTTGGGTAATGGTTAAAGCTTTGTCTTGCTAAAAGGATACCTTAGGATACGGGTACATGAAAAATCAAAAAAACAAACTAGGGTAGGTTCTGGGTAAAGATTTGCTAGAATATTAGCCGGGTATGTTTGAAGAAATATACCATGTCAAATATAACTCAAGGTCATCTATGAATCTGGGTAATTAATCTTGACATGATAGAAATAATTACCCCGAGGGTAAAATGTGAATTGGGGTATTGAAGCATATTTTAATTTTTCATTTGTGATATGAAGTGTGCCAAATTGGAATGCATAATACAAAACTTGAAAAATTCATGTACACCAAAAATTCATAATGTCAATATTTTAAAGTACACACATAATATTTCACTACATGTGTATGTGCAAGTGCCAAGGGAGAAATATTTTGTTGAAATTGTGTATTTTCTACAATTGTGGGAATTCAATGGCATCAAAAAGGAATTTGTGTAACCCTGTAGCCCAAAATAATTGCAGTGAAAACTATATCCTACATAACTTCTCCATGGTCGCAAAGCTCTATGGTGACTCGTTGATTGTAACAAGCTCTTGAGGTAGCTATGGTTGTGTGGTGCCTCACCCACCTTCCTTCCACAACGACAAGACATGATAGCAAGTTGGCAAGAAATGGCAAGAAACTGAAGTGCAATGAAGATGGTAATTAGGGTTTTTGCGTTTTGCCTAGCACATACCCTAGTGCATATTACCTGGCCCCACTAGACACACCCTTGTTCGGTTATGATATTCATCCACCCTTACAAAAAGATCATGAAGACGGGAGGTTATCCTCATGGTTACAGAGGTCTGGTTCCGGGTAATAGAAATTTGCAGAATAGGTTATGTATAAGCACTTACCGTGATGCATATCTGGAGGGTATATCCAGGTAAAAATATACTCACCCAACATTGGTACAGACTCTTGACTTGGTTAATTGTGATTTGAGGGCAATTTAAGGTTCACTATGTGGACCAGTGTTTTTCATGGTACCCATATAGAGCCAAAATTCCGT
This sequence comes from Polytrichum formosum, assembly GCA_964035585.1. NCBI lineage: Eukaryota > Viridiplantae > Streptophyta > Polytrichopsida > Polytrichales > Polytrichaceae > Polytrichum > Polytrichum formosum. Next base: position 42,215,843 of record OZ037938.1, on the reverse strand, counting down.
AATAATTTTTTGTGCTTCCCTCATCCTTAAGGAATCACAAAGTGGAAATCCAAGAATAAAGCCAGGTATTTGGTAATGAAAATCATGGTGAGGTCAAGTTTTGTCATTGGTTCAAACATTATAGATTATCAATGGATGTGAATGTAGAAGGATTTATGTTCTGGAGGGTCACTTGGTCAGAGAGTCTATTTTACAATAAAAACAATCAATATTCATTATAGGTTCATAGCCACCATAGTTCATTCCAAAACTAAAACTGTTTGGCCCATAATTCACTCATCCAAAAATTGAGAGTCACCTCGACCGCATGTTAGAAAGTTTGGAAAATACACTCATATGATATGGACTGTGCAATGTGACAACAGGCTTAGAACCCAATCAGGCACGGAGCTTTGAGGAGCATCGACGGAAGCACTATGATGAGTATCGCAAAGCCAAACTGCTTTCTGCGAATGCGGAGGCTGTGATCGATGATGATGCTGGCAACAGGGAGAAGGACATCGGCTCAAACAGCAACACTGCTGGGAGTTCTTCTAGCTCTGTTGAGCCGCTACTATAGTGTACTTACCCTTGTAAAGGCATGGGAGCATGGTTTCTATAGGAAGACTTGTCAAAAGTCTGAGACTATCAAGGTTTGTGAAGTCAATATGGAAAATGCTGCTTCTCTCCAGTTTGATACAACTTCTCCTTGCAGACAGACAACTCCTGTTTGTTAGTAGGAGACCAGCATAATTGATGGAATCTGGTGATGAAAACATGTCCTCTGTCCATACCAAGCCTGGGCTGCAAGGGCTCAGAAAGATGTTACCCGAGAAAGTTAGGACAGCAGCTCTGAGTGATGTACGTGTGCATGTTTAGTGGAGATATAACCGAATGCATTGGTATAAGAACTCTTTGTCCCTTCTGGCTAGTAGTGCTTCGTCTCTAATGAGAATCTGACCTTGTTTACATTAACTCATCATGGAGGCAACTTAATCATGGTAGGTTAATTCTCCAAATGTTTACTTCCTTGAGATACCCCTGAAGGTATCCCTTAACATTTTTACTGTGAGTTTTGGTCATGATTGTTGACTGTTTGTCCTCTAACTGAATGCTTCCATAAGAGAAGCCCCCAGGTTTGCCTCTAGTTTTCTAGTGTAGTTGTTTGTAATGCTCAAGTCCAAGCTTCTCTCCATTGCGATGATCTTCTGCATTGCATCACGTGTCAATTATGTAGTCATCTTTCTTTTAAGACCAGTTGGGTTTTTTCTTTTACTACCTTTGGTTACCGAACCAATGTAGTTCTTTTATTCTATTCAAAGCCCCTTTATGATTTTATAAAAGGAAAAGCACTATGTTTGCCAAAATGTTCAAGCAGGTTCTCAAAAGACTTGGGATCAAGGAGCTATCGTTCATTGCTATTTGACAACAATCTGGTTTCTGCAAAGGTAGTTGTGTGACAAAGTGAATCGTTCATCTTTGAATTTTCGAAATTTGAATGATATGGGATGTAAAAGAAAAGAAAAAGGAGTACTGTGATTAGCCCAACATCAGTGTTGTGAAACTTTTATTCTGATTACTTTCAGATTTTACTTTTCATGTTGGCACTTTCATCTCTTTAGAATCAGCACTTTTTACTTTTTTATTTGTGTTTCTTATGCATAAATAGGATCATAATTCAGTGAATCAGATGAAATAATTCTCGGACCACTATTATAGAGCTTGCGACTCTCATACGAGGAGCCACATTCAACATGGAACATAACATGCAAAAAGAGTTCCATGCAGCACGTGACAGTTCAAATCCTTATGAAATTTGCAATTTATGTCACAATGTGTTGAATAAGCCTGTGATGAGAACATGTGGACACATGTTTTGTTTAGAATGTCTTCACATGTGGCAGCAACAAATACAATGTTCAAACATCATTTGTGAATGCCCAACATGTGAGGCTCAGATTAATCCATTCATACAAGATTATAGCTCTCCTGGAAATCGTGATATTGTTTCATCGAGTGGTGAATTTAATTGTTACATATGCTTCAACAAAATAGATGTGCCTGTGTACTCAAAATGTGGACACATCCTTTGTTGGTGGTGTTTTCATTCACAATTGCTACACGGTCAATTTGGAATCAGAGTTCGTCAACAATGCCCAATATGTCAAATGTATTCTGAGAACAAGTAACAAGCCCTCGTACATTGGTACTTGAAGCTCCTGCTGTTGAAGTCTCCACCATCGCAGCATTTCAACTCATAAATCCACATTCTCAACTCTTGAACGAGAGCTCAACTAGTTTGCCAACTATAGTATCATGCCAGAAACCATCCTTGCTCCAAATTATTCAATATATCATAGATCGCATAGTCATACAGGCTCCTGATGCTCAAATGACCTTAGTACGAAGTCACAACAAACTTAGTTTAGAATTGTTGATTTTATCATTGTATATATACACCAAAAAAGCATACAACAAGAATCGTAGTAATCTTGGTTGCATCAGTGGTTTATATTGTAGGTTTTGAGGTGATTTATACATGCAATAAAAAAGTGCTTGCTCCAAGAGACGTAGTTCACTTGTGAGGCTGGTTTGTAGTATTGTTATTATAGGATATGTAGCTAGAATTACACGTATACAATTTCATTATGTTCAAAAGTCATGCATAAATTCATAATTACTTAATACTTAGTTGCAAGCAAGTTGGGCACTCACTACTTGCCTATCACATGAGGATTTGGGTTCATGTGACTTACCATGGTGGGCAGGATAAAGATGTGCTAGTTCATTCCAATTATGTGCCACTAGACGTTGATTTGAATAGAAATAGAAGTCTTCAAGCTATAGAATGTTTGTCAATGTGAATTTCACCCTCCCTCTCCCATGGTAGGTGTCACGAATCATATCCCTGAACATGACGACTTGCCTACCTACCCACCCACCCATGGGGTCACATGTGCCCTGTGCATGGCCCATTAGAAAAACAAATGGAATATTTGAAATGCACAAAATAGTACTAAGCCTATCTCCTTTGCACCATTTTTTGAAAGAGGTGGGCTAGGCCCAAGGTTGACATGTTACATATAGTTTATTGAGACAAGTGCTCTTAAAATAGCTAACCGACCTAGCCAATAAATCACATGCTCCGGGCATAAGGTGATATTGGGCCTATGCTAGGTAGCCAACATGCATGCATGTTTAATGAATAAATTGAATGGTACCTCTGATAACCCCCACCTTAGTTTACCTAACTGTTGGTAATCAATGGCATGTTGTGAACAATACTTAGGTTGAATACTGCTCATAACCCAAAACAAAAGGGAGAGAATGCCTAGAAAATTCCTGGCCCCATGGTGCATTGACCTACAACATAGTAATGTTTAGCATGTAATAGAGTCGATAGAAGGATTATTTGATGCCTTCTTTATCCATCTCAACCCTATCAAATTATCAAGTTTAAATGAAAATCATGTCAATACGTGGAGAATCTATATAAAAGTAGAATAAAATTATGAATGTGTGTCTAAACCATGTCTACACACTACGGGGCTCACATGAACTTACCATTGGTTCTCTTCCACTAAATGATCTTTTGATCATTGGAGGCACTAGATTATGAATCTGCATTCATAGATTTTGTAGCCATCTAGAACCAATTATGGTAAGACCACAAAATTCCCATATTGATAGTAAGCCCGGGGATGGGACTCTTCATACCACATGCGCACTAACTTGAGTATAAAAAGGTGTATTAATTGAAGCATTAGTGTATGTAGTATACACAAGGCATAAGGTTTTTTTTTTTTTTTTTTTTTTTTTTTTTTTTTTCTTTCTCTATTGTGTACATTTTAACCCATTGGACACATTTGACTTTGATGCCAACACGACCCACAATCTTGCCACATGTCATTCTAGAATCCCATATGAATGAAATAGAACAACCTCCTATAATAACTCACAAAGTTTGATGATCGCCATACTTAACACTTTACCAAATCAAGAAAACAAGTGGCTTCTTGGATGATGGCTATGTCAAGAATATATATTACTATAAATTACACATTTTCAACCTTTCACAAATGTAGTTCATACTACTTTACATATTTCCTGCCTCAAATATGTGGGAGGAGAGATAAATGCATGAAGAATGGGCGATCGGGTTGCTCTATATTGAGGCGCAATATTGTGTAGAATTGGTTGATGTCACCCATTTTTGTTCTTCGATGGGTTGATCAGTTGGAAGCATCCATGCGATTGGACCCTTAAGATGATGGATTTAGGATGAGTGCCATGCCCACATTATAAAACAATTGGCAACAACATGGAGGGCATGGAATCAGAGTTAGACAACATAGCCATTTAGTACAAGGGGATCCACATGGCCATTCAATGAACAAGAGGATCTTGTCTTCAAATCCCATGAATTTTTTGTTTGTTTGTTTTGGTGTTCCTTACATACATTTGCAAGTATCTAAAAAATGAGAGTGATTGAATTTGGCCACATGAAGGCAACAATCTTTAGAATGGCATCCGATTATAATAGATGGGCATGAAATAGTTACTTTTCCTGACTTCTCCTAGGATGTGAAACATGTGATTAGTACAAGATGGTTAGGAAATCTAAATTGAGTTAGTAGCTACACTTATGATATTTAGTGTCATATGGTAATTTATGTCACTATCGTAACTTTTTGGATGACACTTCGTATGAATAAGTGAGCAAATATTGTTATGGATGATGGATGAGTTCATCCTTTGGCCAAAACCCTACCTTCTCTTGTCAGCAACTTGTGATGAAATATTGTCATGTATGATTGGAATTTGGATGAAAAGTCACTTGATAGGTGATAGTAATTGCAACACAGTAAATCTATAATCCCCTCAAAAATTACAAGGAACGACAAATGATGTTGGGTTAACATTTAGTGTTGGTGACACTATGCCCGGTTTACAATTTGTATTGAGCAAGACACTTAGAATTGGTGACACTAAATATCATATTTCGTGTACTTTCCTCATGATTCTTGGAACTCATATATTATTCATTAGAAAAGTGAAGAATCTCGTGCTCATCATATGGTCACATAGGTCCCCTCAATTATATTTGATATTAAGCCTAGGGTGGTTATCATATTTTGAGAATATCGTAGCCCAATACATGTCTCTTGGTATCGTAGTCCAATATTTTAAATACATGTTTCTTGGTATCTGTTTTTGGCGCCACACCCAACCACAAACCACTCAATCAAAAGTGTCCCTAAGAACCAAATAAGAAATACTTGCTATAATATTACTCAACCTCTTGCTTGGTGCTCCCTTTCTAAAAGGGGAGTGGAATACGAGAGGTTGACATCCTCCACATATTCTTGGCCCAGTGGTTTTGGTAAACCTGGCTAGTAGGTGCCCAAACCAGCATGCGAACTGATGTGGGACCCCACATTGCGGACAACGTGTAGATACAATATTGTTCAATGTTTTTATAATTAACATTCCCATTGTAGTTCTGGTAAGACCAGGCCCCAGGGACGTGGACTCTTCATTGGAAACCTAAATGATATGCATGGGTGGTTATGAAATAAAACCCCCTATATATGAGAAAAATATAAAGAAAAAGAAATGCATACGTACTAATGGTAGGCTAGAAATGGACTCAAGTATTTGTATCAAGCTTTCAATTTAATGCAATGAATGCCTCCACTACATACAACAATGAGATCACTGGACCTTTTTATCCACTTTCACTTCCCAAGGAGGAAGACATTATACACTTTCCCATCCATAGGATGTAACTCATAGTAAGCGAACCTTAAAAAGATGACATTTGGATGAAAATTTTAAATCAAATGAAACTACATTTATTGTAGTACATCTATTGTCAATTTATCTCTACACCTTTGGACCCTCTTTTGTACATCTACATTTACTTCAAAATTCTTAATAAGCTCTTTAAATATAGACACTAAAGAAAAACAATACCTCTCCCTTGTGCATACTATATATGCTAATGCCTCAAATCATACCCCTTTTCTACACTCACATTAGTTTATACATGCTATGAGGAATCCACCCCCTTGGGGACAAAGCTGAGACTAGCTTAGCTACCTAACAGATTAAAGGCATGTTGTGAACAATACTCAGATTGAAACAAACTCATTATAAATGGAAAATAATGCCCGGCAAGCCCCCACCCCCACGGTGCATCGGCCTACATCTGAGTATCATAATGACCTTTACATTGTCTACCTTTCATTGTTATTGTGAAGACTCCTATGAGAATTGCTTAGTTGGCAGAAAATTTGCTTAGTTGGCATCCAAATGACAAGGGGGTGGGGTGGCCACACTATCCACCGCAGATAAGGAAGCGCCCGTGAAAGAAAGAATCGAAGAAATAAAGAAAGAAAGGAAGAAAGAAAGGGGAAGCCGATTGAATGGTGTCTCCATCCTCCGAATGCAGATCTCTTCTGTCTCCACGTCGCCCGATCAATCGCTTACTCACTACACACACGAGTTTCGCAACAAAATTACGCTGAGAGACGTGGACTGCAGATCGCTGGAGGTTCTACTCTGTTGTGTGTGTTTTCAAGAAGCATGTTCACAGAGTGGCGATGAACAAGTGCATTTCGTGTGCTCAAATTTTGTGTTATAGCTTGTTGAATCGCTTCGGATATTAGCTTCAAGATTCCGTTCGTATCTTGTGGAAGCATGTGGGAGTGGCGCTGAGGGAATGCATTTTGTGTCCTCAATTATGTATGCTCTGTTCAGTCGCTTCGAAAAATTAAGTTCGAGAATGCGTGAATCGTATTTTATGAGGCTGCAGCGAATCTCTTGAAGTAGTCCTAAATTCTGCAGGACAAACTGTGGATACGCTTAAAATATTTCGTACTTGCTCGAGAGTGCATTTGAGTCGTTGGAGTGGCGGTGAAGGAGTGCATTTTTTGGTGCTCAATTTTGGTGTAGCGTGTTGAATCGCTTTGCATTTTGAGCTCGAGAGTGCGTTGGTATCTTGTGGAAGCATGTTGAGGTGGCGATGAGGGAGTGGATTTTGTCTCCTCAATTTTGTGTAGCGTGTTGAATCGCTTTGCATTTTGAGCTCGAGAGTGCGTTCGTATCTTGTAGAAGTATGTTGGAGTGGCGATGAGGGAGTGGATTTTGTTTCCTCAATTTTGTGTAGCGTGTTGAATTGCTTCATAGTTCAAGCTGGAGAGTGCGTACGTATCTTGTGAGGCTGCCGGGAATCTCTTGAAGTCCTCTTAGATTAGCAGGACAAGCTGTGGACACGCTGCTTGAAATATTTCGCATGTGCTCGAGAGTGCAGTTAATTAGTGTTCGCAGCGGTGGTGTGGTTTAGTGTAGAGGAGAACCTGGAACAATGCTCTTTAGCTCTTTGGCGGTGTGAACAGGAAAGAGTGAGTAGGAAAGTGGAGTGAATTGGAGAAAAGCTGGCATGAATTGGAGAAAGGCTTGAAACCTTGGAGAATTGGAGAATTGACTAGCCTAAGGCTTGTCTATGGATGCTGGCCGATTAGGAGGATTGGCAGGACGTCCTTTTAGTTGTGCAACACCTCCGTCAGGGAACCGATATCCACTTCAGCTACACAAGTGCGTGCGAGTCTGCGGGCAAGTCGTACCAAATTATAGTCGAAATGTGAATCGGCGATCAAGGAGAAGCTGGAAAGTTAAATTTCTTGACAATGATGCGAAAATCGCGCAGTACGATCTCGTGGCATTGGTTGCTTCGACGGTTCTTTGTGCAGGCGTTCGGTACTTCAGGAATACGCATTCAGTTCCTCCACCCTGTCCGCAAACCAGATGTGGCTCAAGAAGAGGACGAGAATTCGGAGTATATGCTATGGCAACAGCTTCCAGCACCGGTGCTTCGCAACACCACGAGGTACTTATCTCTCTTGCTGATTTTACTTGTATCACGCGTCGTGGAATTTGAAAGATTACACATACAGTGCAAAATGGCAATGATATGGATGGCGCCCTCTTTGTGAAGATTTCCTTCTCTCCCACAAGGATGTTGACGAGTTGATTAGTAATGAAGCATGAGTCGCAATAAACTGAAAAATGCTGGAATGACTATTTCAATCATGCCCCTTACTCTCGATTCAACTATATAGATTGCACCTTGGAAGATGTTGCAGTTTCCTGCATCTCTACAATAAATACTCGACATAAGAAAGTCTAGAATGGCAAGAAAGAAGGCCATTCGAGTTACTGCATTACGATTTGCAATTTTTGTTACTGCCTCACAGAATGCCGTTCTCGCTGTTTGTGATGCATTTCGGGGCATCAATTTCTGTTTCTTGGTATGTAGTTAAAATACTTACATGTTTAGTTTCTTGGATTCTAGATTGAATGGTGAAATTTACTTCTAACTCTTTCATTCTGTTGCTTTTGGATTTGAATTTATAGTATTTGAAAGACATGTTATTGAAAGACTGGAGATTTACATCGACTCCAGACAATGCGGCGGATATGAATATGGTGGGGAGTACTGGGCTGAAATCCGTTAGAAGGTCACAAAAAGATGTGAACGCTAGTGAGGTTCTGACGAAGGCAGATGAAGCAATTGTTAACGCAGACCCAATTTTGGATGGTTTTATTCATGACTCCAATATAAACACATCTCTTGAACACTGGATCCCTGTAGCTGTTGCCTCCAAGTTGGTCGGATTGGTTCAGGATGCGCACTCAGTCCATGGACCCTCTGCAAGAGGATTTCGGAACAGGAACGTCTCAAAAATGGATGAAACTACGAATCACGCTAAGGGAAGCAGTATTGGAGGAGAGAATTGGGATCAGACGTTTAATAATCAGAACGCTATTGCTGAAGTGATTCTACATCCAGTAGATGTTGTATCTGAGGACAAACTCTTTAGGCAAGAATCTGGTGCAGTGCAAGCAGATACTGACTATCCCATGCAATTGGTCGATCCTAATACTAAGGTCGACACGATGTGGGATATTCATCACCAGTTGCAGTCCTTACCTGGTAAAAGAGATGGAGTCATTGGAACGAACAGAAGTGCGCAACTCGTGAGGAAGAACGGACTTGAACAGAGAACTGGGAAAGTGCCATTTATCATCGCAAGAATCCCGCCGGTGGATCCTGCGATGGGTTCAGAAGTCGACCTTAGCTTGTACAAAGAATTGATGGAGAGTGGAAGGTGAGCAAAAACTAGTATCAGATGGCTGCTAACGTCTTGTTCTTGTGAAGAAATCTGCCTGTTCATTTGTATAGGAAAGTTGTAATAGCATCAGTAGTCCGCTAATTTAAAGACTGCTTTTGAATATATCATCAAGGCTGCGCAAGGACCTCCGGCTCTCTTTTGGATTTTAAAGATGAGAAGATGTGAACGTTGCAGGCTTGAAGAGTGTGTGGAGCTCCTTGAAAGCATGAATGCATGTAACCACTTGAATATGGACAAGGTATGGGTCGGCATGGAAATTTCGTTCGTCAAGGATCTCAACGTGACGAAAGGCTATGCGTGAAGTTTTTCAACTGGTATCTTTATTGTTTTACTTCTGCGTATTTTACTCGACCACGAGTAGTACTCTTGAACAGAAATTTTGTGTTAGTCCTGTAGCTTGTGGAATGGTATTCATGTTCGTTCGGAAGGGTTCAAACTCTCAGTATTGCCAGACTTTCTCAGCATCTAGATATCTTATAATAGTGTCTCGATTTTCTTATACTTATACCACACATATTGAAAAGTGCAGATAAATGTTTTCGAATTCTTTTCTGCATGTAAAAGGAGGCGAGCTGTTAAGGAGGCCTTTCGGTTTTTGAGGCTAACACAAACGAATACATTGCGCACATACAATATGCTTCTCTCTGTGTGCGCTCATGCACAGGATGCAGATGGTAAGCTTTAGCTGAAAGCTGTCTATTCAATGAAGAGAAAATTGGATGGTGAAGTATAAGGAAAGATTTGTAAACATGAAACTTGACAAAGTCGTGAAAGAATGGTCCTCTAATCACAACACACCCTCTGCAAGTGCACAAGATTTGCATAGACTGCTTCTTACAGACTAAACTAATACCATAGATATTCTAGGTAGTTGGGCCAATGGTTACATGCTTTCGATTGGGGTTTTGGGCCCGTTCTGGGTTGGACGTATGTACTACATCCAGGCTAGGCAAGTCTTGTTGTAGCAATTTTGAAGGAACGGTTCTCCCTCTGCTGACGGTGGTTGGTGAGCTCACCAACATGTTTTCAGGGTTCAGCCTTCTTGTATGACCTCCAGGATATCGCGTCTTATCATGTCTACGTAATGGTTAAAACTGGAAAGGATTTGTTTAACCCAGGGGATAATCAAGAATTCTTCTCCTTTAATCAGGGGCATGCCGAGTGCTCGACATGTTGCAGAGGGCAAGGCTCAAGGCGGACTGTATTTTTTACACCACGTTAATATCAGCATGTGCAAAAGCTGGCAAGATGGACCTCATGTTTAAGGTATATTTTAGATGCAGGTCGTTCCTGAGGTATTCCTTGAGAGGTCTACGTGAACACAATTATTGGTTTAGAGTCTTGTATGCGCTCAGATTTTACTCGGGGAATGGTGTTATCTTCGTAGCTTTTATGTGTCAGTGAAAGAATACATTCTGAGCTGCGTCACTGTATGACAGTTTCTCAACGAGATGGAGGCAGAAGGCATAGAACCAAATGTTAAAACTTATGGGGCTATGATTGATGGCTGCGCACGAGCTTCTGATGTACCCAAAGCATTTGGACTCTATAGGAAAATGTTGAATCAGGTAAGCTTTACGACCTTTACTGCATTGCTGATTTCGAAATTACTGATTACGGATCTGGCGGTGAAGATCTCTAGTATATACAGGTCTAATCTGAGATTCAGTTGCTTGTGCCTTATTTTATAGAAAGTTAAACCCGACCGGGTAATTTTCAACACGTTAATCAATGCATGCGGTCGTGCTGGAGCGGTTCTACGTGCATTCGATGTTTTGGCATACATGAAGGCTGACACTTCTTCTGTAGCACCGGACCACTTTACATTTTGTTCCCTTATCGCGACTTGCACTCGAGCTGGAGAAGTAAGCGACCATATTATGGCTACTGTGTACTGTTTCAAGATTGAAATAAGATGCAAGTTCTGTGCACCGTGTTTCAGTGTACCATTTTTCCTCTTCCAAACTTCCCCGATTTATACATGCCCATGATCTGCTGCACGGACGCAGGTGGAAAGAGCCTTAGAAGTATACAACAGAATGCGCTCAAGTAGGATCAAGGCAAACATTGAATGCTACACGGCTGCTGTACATGCATGTAGTCAGAAAGGATATCTGAAATCTGCCCTCTCCATATTCATCGATTTGAAGGAGGATGACATACGCCCTGATGAGGTACAAGGTCATATGGTCAAAATAGGTGAAGTGTACAGTGCTCAAATTTGAGTGTCGTTAATAGTTATTGATAAGTTCTTGGTCAAACGAATACACTGAACAAAGTTCCTCTATTCCTTTGCCAACTCAAAATGTGTCATTGGACGAGGTAAAATCAAAGCCACGGGTTACTTCATACAACTCTGATCTATTGAAAAATCTGTTGTGAAAGGCAATTAAGATCTCCGCATCTGTCCCCAATCTCCCCTTACTAGGGTAATATGCAAGTGGTGTTTATTGGATATTGCAGAAAAACGAAAAATGGTCTTTGTATGAAAAACACTCTGTATATTGTAGAAGTCCAACTTGCCAAGGTCACAGCCGCCCTCCATTAATTGGAGGGAAGTTGGAGATGATGATTTAACTAGTTACAAATTCTCCTCTTGGACAGGTATTCTTCATTGCGTTGATAGGTGTGGCAGGGAATGCTGGAAGGATTGATGTGGCTTTTGAATTCCGGCAAGAAATGGAGAGTGTGGGTGTAAACCCTGGTCTAGCCACATACAGTGCCCTGATGCGTGTCTGCAGCAATGTATGTGAGCCCATGTCTGCCAACTTATCTAATTTCGTTGCCTGAAGTTTAATACTGGGAAGTGTCATGATTTGTACCTCTCTACTTTCTCTACATTCTGTAATCTGTTCCCAACAATGGCCATGGTGTCTGACAATTACGGATTTGTTTGTTTTGTTTGCCCGGAATTATTGTTTTTATGAATGACTTCTTGATATCTTTTGAATAACTGCGTGAGCACTATTAAGGTTGATATAGAAATATTACCCATTTCTCTTACAAGATTGTGTGTCAAAGATTTAGAGAACTAGAGTTTTTTTGACATTTTGAAACCCTTACGAAAATGCAGATGGGTGATTCTCAGAGGGCGATGGAATTGTATAAGGAGATGCGAGTCTTAGGATTGCGCCCTGACCTCTTGACTTTTAACTTCCTCCTCACAGCTCTGTGTAGGGACTTAGAGATCTCACCTTCACCTTCAACCGTGTGCTATTCAGTATTGAAGCCGCAATTAATTGAAGTGAATTTTCATGACTGCCTGAAAATGGAGTCTAGAATCGATCATGGAGTAGTATAGTGAATTGGGAGTGAATGCTTGTACTCCACTTCCTGATGTTCACTGCCTGGTTGGGGGTGTTATAAATGGGTTGGTTTTCAGGTGCAGGAAAATTGTTACAAAGCGCATTGTCAATAGTCCTACAAAATATGAGATCCGCTGATGTGGCTCCGAACAACATCACCTATAGCATACTACTGGAAGCTTGTGACAAGTATGGCTGTCCCCTTTTGTTACATCTGTGAAAAATTAGATTCTTTATATTGTGATCTTTTGAATAAAACATGCAATCAACTCAGATCCTGTGGTCACATTATTGGTAACCATGTAGATCTATATCCGATCGATATTGTCTAAATAAAGTGACTGACTTGCTTAGTTTTCCAGGGAGAATGAAGCCGCTATTGGTCTTGAGCTTTACTCAAATGCCAAGCTCGAGTCTATAAAGCCGACCTTGGTTATGTGCGACAGTGTTCTTGGTGGGTGTTTTGCTCTAGTGTTTATAATTTTGCTGCAACTAGAAGAACATATCGTACTTGCCTCAAGGAAGGATGAAATACTTCCTAATAGTAATATGAGAATCAGGAGTTAGTTGATTTTGTTGCTCGGTTTGAAAGAGACCAGGTTCTGCAGGAAGCTAGTGTGGTTGAGCATACCAAGGGCGGTCTTGTGCACAGGTCTTTGTCTGAAGCAGATTCAAAGTGGTGCCCCACCTCCTCGAATTCCCAGGGAGCTGGATATAATGTTCAACACGCACGATCAAGTCCTCCATGGAAATCGGTACTCATATTTAAGTAAAACTGGACATGTTTCCATTATCTAGACTTTTTTATTAACTCAATTGTATTGGCGGATCCGTCCATGCACTTTCACTATATCTAAATTTCATGGGAGATTTATGAATCTTTGGCAATTAATGAATTTTATAATTTTAAATCTAATCAAAAACATCTTTTTAAATATTATCGTTATTATGTTTGCATTTGCAACTCCATTGGAGGATCCTACTCTAGAACTCCAGCATGTTAATATCTAGAGTAAGGCTTGGTCCAGTTTTGCTTAAATATAACAGAAGTTGACAAGATTTCATGTCCTCTCTACACCTTTTTTTAGCTGCTCTCAACTATTTGCACATTCTTCTCTGCACTTTCGCAGCACTCGATTCAGATACATTCTTTGAACAGTATGAATCTGTCCGAACTTGTTTAGAGATTGACGTTTATTTCTTATCTGTAAGACGGTCAAAATGATAAGTTGAGGCTCATTTTACGTGCAGATGCTATTCAAGCCTAATGACTTCACAGACATTACTGGGTTGCATGTTCAGTTTTGATAGATATCCGTGCAAAAGGGATGTTTGTTAAAGACTTCAGGAATGTTTGGAGGATGGATTTTACAGGATTACGTGGGCTTTGACAGTTTACAACGACACAGTATCAACAGGAGTCGTGCCCAGTTTAGATAGTCTTAGTCAATTGTTGGGCTGCTTGCGCCTGGAGAAAGTGCAATCTAATATCTATGGAAAGAAATCATCATCACATTTTGGACACCTTCGAGTTCCAACCACCTTGGCAGTGGATCATGCCTGGGGCATGTATCTTCCTCGATCCCTTACCCTTTTTGAGGTACTTGTCCATTGATTCTTTCTATTTATTCCTTTGACTTCAAATAGTGGTGAATGTTGCTCACAAAAAACTTAATGGTTATGATTTCCCCTTAACATGCAATTTCTAATCATCTTGGACTCAGAGCAAATTTATAAACCTCAGAGACAGGATACGACTTTGTGCAGATTATTACAGTTTTAGCAAATGGCACGTGTTGCAATGAATTGCGTAGTTTTCACATATTTGAGAGCTATATCTTTGCAACATGTTCTGATGAGCCTAAGTTCGTTCACAAGCTTGTTATTCATGCAGGAGGCAATCAGGCTTGGTATTGTACCAAAGATTGACTACGCAGCTGCACCAATTACTTTTGATATGAGAACCTTTCCAATCTTTGCTGGGGAGGTTAAGAATCCCACACAAGTCCTTTTTTCAGTTTCCCTTCCATGGCTTCATTGAGAAGAAATTAAACTACTTTCATGTAGTACTATATAGTGCAGTGGTCATTCAGTATGATTCAGTAGCTGATTCTGTGATCTTTGGTTTTGAATTTGAATCATCATAGCATCCAGATAAGGCATATCTTACATTCTCTTCAGTGCAAAATTTAGTGCAACATGCTCAGTTTGTTATCTGGAAGGAGAGACTTTCTCCTCGAATTATCAATGAAATAATTATGGTGGTCCTTGTTTTGATATCCCACATTGTTGCGCAGGTTGGTGTTCTTGTCCTACTGAAGCACCTCAAAATTAAACATGATGCAGGTATGCGGCTTAACTCATTTGGACATTATGTGTTCCTAACAAATTTCTTCTCTAAGCATTATTTTCCCTGTGGGCGCATCGTTGTGTTGGTTCCTGAAAGGACTCTTTGAATGCCTAAGCAAATCTTTTCAAATTTCGCTAGACTTCAAATACGCTTAATCACAACTAACTGTGGCTGGCCTTCTGTCAGAAATGGCTTTACTTAATTATCTATTCAACTAGCTAAGTGGTATCCTGATTTTTTGTGCAGGTGTTAACCTGAAATCGGTGAAACTCATTTTCGCGGTTGAGCGGAAGGAAATTTTCACTTCAAAAGGTGGCTTCAAGCGTGTACAAGTGTCTGGCAGGTTGGAGTCTGTATCCCTTTTTTTGGGGGTTGTGTTTTTAGGATCTGAGGAACCTCACTTTGAAAAGCTTTCAAATTTGAACAAGCCTAGACCCATCTGCAACCCTTAAAGTTTCAAGAGGCCCTCATTTTGGGCCTCAAAAGTGTCAGAAGGAGCGTTTAAGCTCACTTCTTGATATTTTAAGTCAAAAGAGTCCATATTCTTGATATTAGCCTGTGCATCATTCCAATCAAACCATTTGTATATGTTAAATGAATTATAAGGAGATTTGAGCTCAACAGTACCAATAATTCAATCACTGGCAGTTGTCACATATGACTTTATTTTTACTTCGTATGTTTTAAAAGGTTACTTGGAACAAATGCAGGACTGGAGAAGCAGTGACGGCCATGTTGAGAAGGTTGCATTTGAAGTATCAAGGCAACGAAAGCTTGGGGGAGATTGGATTGACGTACTCAGAAATCCATAAATGGCTGAAGATGACACAATCTATGTACAATGATTTTCCTGCAGGCACTGCAGGCAGGAGATAATTAGTGCTCAACATCTTCACGTCTTGTTAATTCTAATTGTATCATTCATCAGAACCATTCATTCAGGACAGTTACCTTCACTCTCTTCAGCCAACACGACATAAGAAGTGGAGAGAACACAGATGCAAATGAATCATTGCCCAAACCTGGTTCAATGGAATTTGCAAAGAGGAGATTGACGGACCAAAACAAGTATTTTGCCTCAAGGCCATAGGCACATTCATTGTAAGACACGTCACCCCTTGTAATTAATCATTCAGATTTGTTCTTGTAGAAAATGACTTGTCACAAGATCATCATTATTCCTTTCTTATTCATGCTTGCAGTTAACAGTTAGCTCCGGAAGCACCAATTGTAATTGCCAGGCACCCATACCATAGGTCAACCTTTTTCTTTTGACAATTTCAATCCGCAAAGATCATCATTGTGAAGTAAAGGGGTACTCAAGGCTTTTAGTGGCCTCTTGAGTGCGACTTTGTTTTCTTGTCCTCCTTCATGCTTGGGTTAGTCATGATGCTCATGATGCGGAGCTTGCACGATATGCTAGCACAAGAAAACTGCCATTTATATTGTGACCTGACATTTACGTATATTTGAACAATTCACTTGTTCAAAAATAATAAGGGATGTGCACTTGTAAGAACACAACAACAACTCTAAAATGTATGTATTTTATGCTCGACAACCACCAAATTTGTGTAGTGTTGGGATCTAGTGCACATCATATTGGCAGTTGGAATCATCCAAAATTCATGCATAAATCCAAGTATACGTAAACCCTAGACAATGGTTCCACAAGCGTTGTGCATGTTTTTCCTTTTTCGATTTTACTTACAAGTGATGTAAGAATATCAACAAAAATTTCAGCATGTGATACCATGGCCATCATGGTATTCATGGTATATGAATTTTATAGCACTAAACAAATTCAAATGTTCACGCCAAAAGTGGTGGCATCAAGACATGACAAAATCTAAGGTACAACCAAGAAGAGGAAGCCTTGATTCTGTCCTAGGTTTAAGATATCTACATAATCGTCTATGCGATAATGTCATTGTTTTACGGTCTCCCCGCTTCATATTTCTTCTATAATGGACTAGGTAATTAAATGGAAACCCTCTAATATGAGAAAAAACATGTAAAAAAATCACATTAAACAATTCGATGTGATCCACACTACTCATCTTCAACCCACATTAATTGTCTTGTAAACATTTGGTGGCAATAAGAGAGGGTATCAGTTGGTGCTACATGACAATTTGAAGACCACCGATTTCAATGCCACACTCAAATCAAATGTTTGGTGTAGCTAGTGACCATGGTTATTTCTAGTGTTTTGTAGGTCTTGTTTTTTCATACACCAAGGGCATTGAAAGACAAACTTTGGGTTGAACCTAAATGCCCACATATCATGAGTCATGTCAAGTGTGCAAAGAGGTCATAAAACAAGAGCATGTAGAATTAAAAATGAAAGTGAGACATCAAGACCGATTTCCTCCCATTGAGTACAATTCACTAAAAACCTCAGGGCACAATTGGTGCACTTGAATTGAAGTACCACCATGTGGTTATAATTTGCACTCTTCATAGGTCATCAAAGTGATAACAATAAAATCCTACATTTCCTATATAGGTACAAATTTCTGGAACAACCAGAAAGCACTAGCTACTTGGATTGGAGAAATCACCAACTCCAGTGGAAAGAATGTGATGAATGTTTGAATCAAGTAAATTGATGCAGAACCATTGTACTAAATTGCAGTCAAGGGTTGAACAGGTTTGTAAGGTTCAGATCAAGAGCTACCAACAGAGCAACTCCAGTCAAGATTGCCAGCCATATCAATGAAGAATCTGCACACAAGAACACCAAAAATTTGGAATCATGTTTCGACTGTTGACAAACTCCTGGACTAATCATCAACAACCAGATTCCAAACCAGAAAATTGAATTTGATATAGTTTCGGGAACATGCCCCTCTGCAACAATAAATCTCTAGTAGGAATTTGTGAAGGTGTGCAGATTCAAATTGTACCGGTACCTTGAGACGTTTACCTACTTTCGCTAAGAAAGGTGAACGTGTAATCATGTCAAAGAAATAACCTTGTAAGTATCGAGGTTCAGACAACACTTTCAGATGAAGGTCACCAGTTTAACATAAACTAAGAATCAAGAAAGATAGTTGATCCAGAGCTTTTAGGGTACATACTCAATTCAATGCAATGTAAAGGAAGCAAGCAGGTCTAATTGGGTGCTTAACTTAATAGGGCACCTATATTTGAGTGGTGTGCGGTTAGGTGTTGATCTAAGACCAGACACCAAAAAGACATCATGTATCTAAAGGAGATTGTACATCGTGCTTAAATTTTGTTAACTATTCTAGGTCACATAATTGGGGGGACCTATATAATTGTTTAAGGAGTCTTCACTTTGATCATGAATAAGATATTCATATGAGCTCCAGAAAATGTGAGTAAACTTGCTACAGCCTCGATTTGGATTCACAAATTATCTAGTACTCGAGCAAAAATCATGAGGAACTTGCTACAGTCTCGATTTGGATTCGCAAATCACCTCATACTGAAAGCATGTTCAGGTAATATCCTAGGAGAAGGTGGGTGCAGAGCTAAAAGTGTCCAGCTTAGAACCAATCACCTTACTAGGAAAGAACATCAAAGAAGGAACATCAAAGTGCCTTCTGAAATTAGCTCCTGCAGTTTCCCCAGGTTAAAATAATTATAGATGTTGCAAAATCAGGCAGGGAGTGGTAAAAGGGGCAAGTGATACATACTGTCTTCTCTAAATGTCTTCAACCAGGATCCCCAACTTTTATCTGCCCGACTTCTTTGTATCGGATCTTTCACACTTGCAGAATTATTAGGTTCTTCCATTACATTATTAGGGTTTAAATTTGTCCCATTCGCCGATGTAGTCATCGTATTATTGTTAACTTTCTTGGCAGCCTCCGTGATTAAAGGATTTGAAAACCGAAAACCCGTATCGCCTCTTTGGGCATCCACAGACATAACGATTTTGTCACGAAGTTGGCGCTTTTCAGGAGAAATGTTGGAGTCCTCCATTTCCTGACTGATGAAGTTTCCTATTTCATTCCACACCTTATTTGTCAGAGGCTTGTCCCCTAAACCGGCCTCTTCTTCGTCCTCCACGTAGGCTTTGTAGGTTAACCGCACAACCAGCTCACCCGCATTTTGGCCAAGGAAAAACCAGCGACTCCGTTTTAGAGGAAGAATTTTGTCAACAGGTACTGTGTCTTGAAGATCATTCAGAGGCACCTGGTTCAGGATATAAATTTTGTTGATAATTTTGTGTCAAATGCAATATACATACATAAATAGGTAGATAAATAGATAAATAATAGATAGATATAACACAGGCTTTTTTTGCCAAAATGAAGAAAGACATATGTAAATTGCTTATAATCAAATAAAAACAATGCAATTGGGAGTACAGAACCGATACCTACACAGGATTATAACTTATAATTTGAGTTTGCAAACAAGTTGCTTGGATATGTTGCATCATGATGCTAAGAAAAATAGAAATATCAATTAGAAAGCAAGGCACACTTACTTCTATTGACCCAACTGTGGTGGTGGTCAACCCAAAATAACCGACGTTGTCACGAACTCTAATGTTTAAAGTTTGTGTCACAGGGTTCACAACAAGCATCCGGAAGTCCTGCGAACAATCCAGTAAACACAATGTGATTAAACCCATGATTCGAACAAACAAACGAAACCTTCAAGATACGTAGGTCAAGGTAAGGGCAATGACTATCAAGAGTTTAAACCGTATAGGTGAAAGAAGTTATGTGGAAGTGCACATCTCAATCGAGAAAATGCGAAGTCCTGGGTGCCAAGGACATAATCCCAAACTTCCAGAGGCAAAATTATTATGTAAAAATAAAAAAATGTTGAAATAGCATCATAAATTTTGAGTAATGTCATGAAAAGCAAATTACTTTGTTATTCTCCAAGTGTGTGCCACATTATACTATAACGGAGGGAATTATTACATAACATTATTACATACTTATAGTAAAAATTACATTAACCACGACTAGGTGAATTTTTTTACATTATACATCACCTTTTAGAAGTCTGTGATGATGTACCTGATTCCAAACCGGGGCACCTGGAGGTCCGATAATGGAAGTTTTACTATTTCTCTTGCTCCGAATAACTTGCTCCCCCAAGATGAATACCACGTAGGGATCCGTCTTACCTGCTCAAAAAGCATGCAAACCAATGTTGGACCAGTATATACGTGAATGCATGGTATCGATACACATTATTAATATGATCTCAAAGAACCTACCCAACTGAACTCAAAATTTTAATATCGATCAGATATCGGTACTTGGTGCGTAATACACGATGAGAGAATTTTGGTCAATAGCATCCTAATACCACATTGATATTAGGGTAATCATACATAGGTATGAAGGTTCTTGGATGGTATATAGACCTGAATGGTATCAAAAGAAATTTTAAAAATTTTAACAATTTTAAAGATCCTGAAATACCTGTACCCTACTTGTATCAAAAATATTGTAAAATCTTTATTACATATACCCAAGTTGTATCAAAGAAGGAGCTTTCTTAGGTCTCCTTTACACTAGAGAGGTTGAGATCTCGAAGGAAGAAGCCTTTTCATTGGCGAGGTTTAGACTTTTAACCTTATTCATGCTTGTTCACTCCAGTCCACTTTACCAACTCCAGAGCTTAAACTTTTTAACCGGGCTTACGAGGCTTAGATGGGATAAGCCTTGATGGATCCCATGTGGAACAACCATGACAAGCTCTCGGTCAGAATCCTTAGGAATGTTAAGGCTCAAACTCTTGTTTTGTGGACCCCAAGTTAATGGGCTTCCAAGCGTTTCTTTGGCATGTCAGGATGAATGCTCCTTTGTTAAAATGCCATTTCCCCCTTAATATCTGAAATTAGGCATGGCCACCTTACACTAGCTCAAACCATCGAGAGCTCAAAGATTGGTCAAGCTCTCAATGAATTTGAGCTTTGTGAAAAAGCTTGTAGAATCCAATCCAACTATCAAACTCCCGAAAATTGCAAGTTCGAGCTCTCAACTTGAGCTCTAATGTAAAGGAGGCCTAACATCAAAACTTAAGTGCCCTCTGGACTTCAAATGACAACAACGGCTCCTGAGCATCACATAAAAGAAACTGAAATACAAGATTTGAGAATACCAATGGGGAAGTAGCTGAGTTTGCGTCCTTCCAAGAGCGTAATCGACAGCTCTCCAGCAAATCCTTTCAGCATTATCCCGTCTTTAAAATCCTTGGAAAGAGGACCTGCAGTTTTTCCTTTCAGGTAATTGACTATCTGTTTATTTGGGCGCACAAAAAGTAAAGGAACGTCTTGTGTGAGCAACTTTGTCAAGAATCTGCAGTGCACAAAAGTCAAAATCAATTCTCTTATAACATGAACAACAACTCCCAATCACCACAACAGCCTGAAGTGTGAAAAAAAACATACAAATAAATCCAGGTATGCAACAAAGGAGTTATTCATTCCAAACGGGATTCTCTTTTAAGCTGAAGGTTGATCCACATACAACAAATGCTGAGTAGCATTTCAAATGCCAATAAGACAGACTGCTTTGGGTTTAAAATAAACAAGAACCAGGTATTTACATGTTAAGGAACGGAACAGCTGCGTTCCATTGCAGGGTCCAACCATGCACAAACAAACAAGTACACTGATTCTCGTTAGCATCAAAACTTAATGGTCGAAAATGAAAAACCTAAAAATTTAAAAATTATAATAAGAATATTGAAGTCGTCACAAGCACAAATGAGATACATAATAATGGTGATTCTTGAAGTGGAAGAATCAGAAGCACCTATACAACTGCCAACTTCACGATGGAAACATTTTATAAAATACATACCCATAAGATTAAAGAGTCGAAAGGGAGCCAAAGCCAAAGTGACTTTGGGTAGAGAAACAAACGCCCAAGTTGCAGTCCCTACCCAGGGTTCTGTTGGGATGAGGCGGAGCTTCACCCACACTTCACCATCAAGATCCAAACCCCTAATGGTAACTGGGATTTTGATTGGCACAAAACCAAATTTCAAAGTTATTGCAAACACCATGCGAGAGTTGCCTGTGTATCGTAATCCAATGTGATACCTGGAAGGCTCACACCAAGGAACAAGGTTTTACCCTCAATAAAAAACACTCCAAATTTTTTCTTTTGTCGATAACTCTCCAAGTAGCAAATCTGCTTGACAACCGCCAACAGTACTTACAGTGAACCCTTTTGAGATGCAAATTGAGTGCCATCAAGTAGAGTTCTTTAAAACAGGTTTCTTATAAAACGCGTAGCATTGAGGAAGATTAGATTTTTGTTACACATCAAACTATTTCCCATTATGTACTACAACATCAATATGACTCTGATACACAGTAGTATCATTCAACAGCTCCTGGTGACCCAAAAAGAAGGAAATAAATTTTCATACTGAAGGTTTCTTAAAAACTTATGGCATTGAGGAAAATTCAATGTTTTATGATATGTCATACTAATTCCCATTATGTACTAACATCAGTATGACTCTGTAAACCCAAAATGATTGACAGCTCCTGGTGACCCAAAAAGGAGGAAACAAATTTACACACTGAAGGTTTCTTAAATCAGGTTTCTTAAAAACTCATGGGATTGAGGAAAATTCAATGTTTTATTATGTGTCATACTAATTCCCATTATGTACTACCATCAGTGTGACTCTGTAAACTCATAATCATTGACAACTCTCGGGTGACCCAAAAGGAGGAAATTTACATACTAAAGATCATTTGCGCACCAAACTCAGGTTCCTTAAAACCTCATAGCATTTAGGAAGAGTTGATGTTTTGTTATGTGCCATACTAATTCCCATTGTGTTTACCATCAATGTGACTCTGTAAACTCACAATCATTGACAGCTCCCAGTGACCCAAAAGGGAGGAAATCAAATTACATACTTATTAATGTTTGTGCATCAGTATTTTCTTTAATCTATGGCATTGAGAAGAATTCAGTATCACTGAAAACTCAAAAAGGAGAAATAAATTTACATACTGAAGATCATTCGCGCGCCGTGACGTTCTTCGCTCAATGGTTCGCAAGGTCACCGGCTCATCACCCAGAACAAATTGTTTGAGCACCACTCGCTCCACATATGGCGGCTTCTCTGGAATTTCATCAATAACAGGCTGAATTGCATCCACCAATGAGGTCTCCAATGTGCGCCGATACAAATTCCACACCTTCCCTAAAATCATGTTCAACCATTCTGCACTCTCCTTTTTCTTAGAGTCACTCTGCAGAAGAAGAGAAAGAGCAATTGGTGCAGCAACCGCAGCCTTGGCACCAAGCATCTGTTCACCTGTAATCGTCGCCTTTTTTTCTGACTCAGCAGAAGAATTCATATACCCATTTTTCTTCCTAAAAAACTGTTTTTTCCTCCACCAACTGATCAGAGCTACTGCTAGAAGAATTATACTGCCAAATCCAAGCAGGCTGTTACCTAAAAAAGGAAGCAAGGGAGTTCCAGGCGACGCATCGACACTGCTGAAATAGTTTGTCCACCCTTCAGCTTTTCGAACTTGCTTCTGTGCTGCTGCCAAAAGGCGGTCTCTCATCAAGCTCACCGATTCGAAAGACGAAGAATCCAAGGGTTTTAGGTTTGAAAATTTGCTAAGGTCCAAATTTCTAGAAGGTTGGTGGCCACTGCTTTCTTTAATAGAAAATAGTCTCCCAGGTTCCTTTTGTGATGAATCATCGACATCCTTTTGTGATGAACCATCGACATCTCCTTTTCCTGTTTTTGAAGTTCGCCTATTATTTTTTAGAAACCGGCCTGTGTAAGCCTGAACTGCTTCTTGTCTGCTCTTGAAATCATTCACTACCCCAGCTAAAAATCTTTGAGTTTGTTTCCCATCAATTGACCATGAAGCCCGTGACCTGCTCCTACTACATCTGTGTCTAATTGTAAGATAATTTCCACCGATCTTGCGAGACTGCTTCAAATCACAGAGTTTTTGCCTTAGCGGATGAAAATGGAGAGTTGAAAAAGTTTTAGGTCCAACCGGATGTTGCACCGCTAACAACACCTTTGCACATGAAACCCCAAGTGCATCCATACTGTGACGAGCTCAGGGTCACCGATCCCTGCCAAATGTTCAGGAAATGAGGTTTGTCAACCCAAAGTTAATCTCTGAATGAAAACATCAAGAAATATCTCTCAGAGGTCTGTAACCCAAGCCAATCGCAAATTAATTGTAATCTACAACGAAATATCTTCAAACAGCATTTCTTTAGATAGTCATAAAGGATTTCTCCAGCCTTATAATTCGTGTGCACAGAGGACTCTATAGAGTGTGAAGATATTTTAAGCAGCCGCAAGATAAGGAGACTACAAAATCTTCAAGATCAATCACTGAATGAAAACATCAAGAGATGTCTCCCAGAGGTCTGTAAACGAAGCCATCAACATTCCAATTGGAATCTACAAGCAAACTTCATCTCCAAACAGCAATCCTCACGACATTTATAAAGAAATCCTCCAGCCTTTCAATTTGAATGCACAGAGGAGGATTCTACAGAGTGTGACGAAATTGTTTTAGCAGCAGCAAGAGGTGAACTGAAGGTCATTTCGGAGACTACAAATCTTCGGGTTGAGACGTTCATGTCCAATTTTCAGAGCCTTCCTCTCTTTTTCTCTCTCTCTCTCTGCGTACATCGAAATTGAGTTGTGGTTAAGATTCTTACTTGACGACTATGAACTGAAATAGGGCATGAGACTGAAGAAAAATTACTTCGGTTGGTTGACAAGAGCTCTAAATTGGTGAAATCTTAAAAGATTCACTGGGGGTCACTCCATTTGTCAAGTTCAAAACCACTTGCGAAAAGCATTAAAGTAATACTTTGTAATACACATCTAAACATTGATCAACAATTCATTTATTATTTTCCAGGACTAGATATATACATGGTATAGTATATGTTACATAGGAAAAGATGGTAATCACATTTGGTGATCTCCTTATTGTTTAGAACAAGGGATGACGAAGAAGACAACTAAAAAATTTATCAACACAATGATAAGCAAAGTTGTGAGAAAACTATATCCGCAGTTTTTTAATGAGAAGGGATTGACCCCCCTTGAACAAGGAAAAAGTAGCACAAGAGCGAGAAACCAATACTCTTAATGATTTCGACAATAGTCTTATAATCGATCTCGCTACGACGGATGCTCACCAACTCCATCGAGATTGAAAAACTCGACAGCCATTATCTTAGCTCAATATTGCACTTGAAATTCAGTTACATCAATACCCTTGACACTCTCAAATCACTCACTATTTCTTCCACTTCTTCCAAGTCTCCCAAGGATAGAATAGACTAGAGAACTGAGAACCAATCGAAAAAGTCATCACTACTCCACAGAAACTAATAACACTGCATAAACCACGACAGACATTGCTGGAGCTACATTCAATCCAGTTCCTTCCTCTTGCGACGAATTTTGCAATTAAAACCTCCAACCCAAATTACGATACAACACTTAACAAGCACAGGACTCTCATTCCATCTCCCCACACTCCATCATCACTTGAACCTCATCCTCAAAAGCAATTAACTACCATCTCTTCTGAATTGCTCTGGCATCATCACCACCACCACCACCGAGCGAGAAATTAGGGTTTAAGAAATCAAGTCACACGTGAAGTGGAAGTAGCTGAAAGGCAAAGGCTCAACCAAGTGAATTACAACTCTCTCTCTCTCTCTCTCTCTCTCTCTCTCTCTCTCATTGCCCCACCGAGTGAGAAAGTTGTGCTTACACGACTAGGAGGAAGAGAGGAGCCAGAATGCACCAAATCTAAGCTTGTCTGTGTCCAAAATCAAATGTAGATGCACAGATAGGATACATAAGGTGCTTGCCCTTCATGGAAAGGGCGTCGGCTGAGCATGGTTTGAGCCTCTACGCCATAGCTGCCACTGGAGATTGTGTCCATAGTAGATCCGTGATGAATCTGCTTAGCTTACATACAAACGTGTGAGATGAGATGTTGGAGGTTGAGTTACGAGGATCGTCGGAGGAAGGGAGAGGAGAGTGTGAGAATCTTGAGTAGCCACTCTGATTTCTTCCATGCGCGTTTGAAGGGGATGGATAGACTAAGCTTAATCTTAATGGGCCATGGCTTTGAGGTTTGGTTTCCGAATATTTACCAAGGGGTTAAATAGTGAAAAACTTGCCCTACATTCATCCAACTTAAGCTCACTATGTAGATTGATTTGGTGTCTCTAACCCCAATTTAAGAATCAATTTAGTTGTACATTAGCACCTATTCCTGGGGTGTTACAATAGATTTCAGCATTTTTATCCTCCCCTTCCCCTCGATAAATGTTGTGAACAATTCACCACTTTGGGCTGTGGCTTTGAAAGTTAACTTGTTACATTACTTTGAGGTTCGGTCTCCTGAAAATAGTAGAAGTATCCCCCCCCCCTCAATAGGTTGGTTGCTTATTCATCTTAATTTAATGGACCAATTTTGATGGGGGTATCCGATCCAAATCCTTGCGTCGAATAAGCTCAAGAAAGTAATTCCCATGTTTACACCTAAGGTACTAAGATTGGTGCTTAAAGTGCAATGTAGTAACCTACTCCTACATGTTTGTGGTTAATTTATCCCAACTACACGGTAATTCTCTAGAACCAACATTGATTCTCATAATGTGGACCACGTTAACTTTCAATCCATGCCAGCTTCGTACTTTAAAATTGAGAGAAGAGAAGAGAAGAGAAGAGAATCTTGAGTAGCCACTCTATTTTCTTCTTGCTCAAAGGGATGTATAGACTAAACTTGTTAATCTCAAAGGGCCAAGGCTAAGTCGAGAGACTTGTTACTTGTACTATGTAATTAAATATAACCACAAATGCTTGAAAATCTAAATGTCATATGTCATGTTGTCGTTGGTTAAGAGCCTCGTAATATTGGTAGTTGAAAATTAACTATTTTGCCACACGGGTGTCTGAAACTAGCTAGTTGTAACATACGAAAATCACGGGGGGTTCACTTAGTGCATTTTAAAAACGACGTGCGGCATAATATAGGGAGGATTAAATTTGTTTGACATAAAATTTATAAAAGAATTCCAAATAATGAAGGGTCCATTAAAAGTAGACAATCCCATTACAAGTAAGATAGATAGGTATAAAATATGGACCATTCCTTTTTGTAAAAATAATATAAGGGCTGAAAATAAGGATCCTAGGATGTATGTTTAGTGGAATCAATTTTGTACACATGCCTCATGAGGGATGGATGAAAAATGATTCATCATTTACCCAAAAATGGATGAAATTGTAAGCATAACCCTAACTCTCTTCCTGACACCTCTTGGTGGCTTCTAACCCTAGCTCTCTTCCCGACATCTCTCAGTGGCTTCTCTCCCTTCTCTTGGTGGCCTCTCATTTTTCATTTTTCTTGTGGCTTCTCATTTTTTGGTGACTTTTCTACTCCGACATCATTAACTCCAACATGTATGTTCATTTCCAGTACCACTTCTTCATAGCACACACGTTTTATTCAATGTTGGAGTCTTTGTGATTTGCATATTGTCCATGCCATATTTGCCCAACTGTTCAGTTTTCTTTATTTTGCGATCTTTTTACGAGAACATGGTGACGTTGCCTTCAATCCAACTTCCATCTTTGATCGCTCCAAGCTCTCTCTCATCGTGCAATCTCAACATCTTGTAGGTAGATTCTTGTAGGTATTCTTTATACCTTTCTCTTGCCATGCTTTTTCCCACCACTTTGGCATTGCATGCACTTTTAAATTAATTTTTTTAATTAAAAGGAATGTAGACTACAAAAAATTGCAATGACATGGGCATTATAAGTAATGGTAGGGTGCAAAAAAATAGGCCATTTTAGAAAATTAAGTAATTATAGGGAGCTTTTAATTCTTGCCTTGGAGGTAAATAGCCCCTAAACAAATACCCCTCCGCCGCACGTGGTGCACAAAAATCCTATAGAGTGACCCCCCCGTGACGAAAATCTAGTGAGATATAGTTGGGATGAAACCGAGTGGGAGTTATTGCATATGAGTGTTCCTCCTCATCCATCCAACGTAAAAACTTGACCCTTTGTAGGTAAGTGGTTGATTCATCTCAAATGACATGAACTAAATTAAATCAAGGTTTTTGAAGCTATTTATGGTGTCAAATCACCCTTAGCATTGTAACCCCCGGACTACACATATTTCAAGGATTTTATGTTGGATAAATATGAGGTACACTCATATGGGATGGTTTCCCCCTCGCTAAAGATAACCACAAACATGTGGAAATAGGGTTTGACACTGCTCTTTGAGCACCAATTTTACCTAAGGTGTAAATGTAGTCAACTATATAACGTAGCATGGGAATTTACTTTTTTCAGCTCACTTGACTCTGGAATCTACATCAAAGACTCCAAGTGAGTCTAGTGAGTTTTAGTTGGGATAAATTAACCACAATCTTTCTTGGGGAAGGTTTTTATATTGCTCTTTGAGCAACAACCTTCTATTAGGTGAACATTCATTCACCTAATGAAAGTGAGATTTAGTTGGATGAGTTAGCCACAAACATGTGGTTAGTAGGTTTTTACAAGACCGCTTTCAACAATGATAAAAGACTGGCGGTGGTTCCAGCTTAAAGAACAAGGCACCTAATCTTGTAGAACACAAACAACTATATTAGCACATGAAAGTTCATTTCTTTAGATGATTCGACCCCAAAAGCAACATCAAATTTTTTTTTGAAATGTTGTAATTTTGATTTTCTTTCAAAAGGGAGTAAATTAACAACAAACATGTGGGGATTAAGTTTTTAGTATACCTTGTTAACCGTATGTAGTAAGATTTCATTGATCCCAATATGACAATGTTTGAAAACTAAATGATTTTTTAAGCCCATCCCCACTCTTTGAGCTTGTTATATTATAAGAATTCATAAAATAGGTCACATTATGCATAAGGTCCCAAACTCACATGTTAGCCAACTCACATGGGACTCACTTGGAGTTTTGACATGCAAACTTTATGAATAATTCTTTTGTCCATATTGTTTCTATCGTCACATTGTATATAAGGACCATCTCCACCCAAGACTTCAAGATGGTGCCATCTACAGTACCCTGGGAAGGCACCTCTATAGAAAAATTGACATACACATGTGCGAACCATGTATTTGTTTAGGTGCCATTTATCTTAGTCTTGAATTTTTTGGACCCTATAATTATTACAAATCCTACTTATCACCATTTTCCTCCACCCGATAGGTAATTATAAATTCCGTAATTATGCAATAAATTGCACCCTATTTTCTTTAAAGAAGTACAAATCCAATTTTTTCCTCGTGATATTGGAGTGGAGTTCCTCTTCGTTGATGTATGTCACATAAGGAAACATAGCAAAATGACAAAACGTCTGAACAAGTTTACCAATCGAGAATTTGAAGGGAATGGAGCAATATGATTGGCTACGAAATGGGTTCTTCATTGGCCGGGGTTTACACTATTGCTAAGACTTCACTAGTTGAGAACTTCAAGCATGGATGGATAAATGACATGACTGCCAATATGACAACATTTTTTGCTAGGAGTTCTTTGGAGGTCAAGTTTCTTGGGCAACCTCAAACCTCGGACAAAGAACTTGGCCTTCATAGATCTCTTTTAATTTTGTTTTTTTGTTTTTTTTCCCATCTCTTCCGCCTTACAAACTGTTGCTTCAAATAACCTTACCTTGTACTGAAACTCTTTGACCAACTGGTGCACTTCTTCACCATAGTCTAAACTAGCCCTAAGTCTAAATAGGACCCTCTTCCTTCATAACAAAAAAGAAAAAAAGAAGCCATTAGAAGAAGGGGCTTGGCTAGTATATAGGTAGGATTCGAGAGCTAATAAAGGACATGTTATCCCCAACTTGTGTTGGGGGACCTTGAAGGTTGCATGCACCCCGAACTTGCCACCTCACTTCTAGCAGGACCCTCTCTCGTTGGTAGGCTGCCATGTGGCACACACCAAGATCAGAGTTCTCGCATCCACGCCACCTAGGGCCACTTCACACACGAGACTGAGAGCCCGTGACCAGTACACTTCAAGCGCTCTCATTGGTGGAAAAGGTGGAGCCAGTCCAAGTTCGCTTCACACTACACATGAGGGACCAACGGAGCATGTGAATGCAAGATGGATGTAGAGTCTACATGGATTCCTACATGGCATCGAATGGATCATGTTTCATGGTCACTTGGACTATTTTCAAAAACCAACCTCTTGGAGGTAGGCCTAACACAAAACAGGGAGACCATGGCACTCCGAATGCTCACAACCGTTGATTTACTCTATTTTATCATGTGTGAGGATCCACATAAATAGAAATTCATTGAAATAGCATTTGATTGAGGACCGGTCACATATGACTTCACACTACACTTGAGGGTCCGTGACCACACTACATGATTTTGGAGGTGTGTTGAGACGGCCTTTGGATACTTTCTTTTGGGCTCTCACAATTTCATGGTCACAACTCTTGGCTCATGTGTGAAATGGCCCTTAAATGTATAGTAGAGGCGCCTATTCCCGATCAGGACCCCATTGGCATACTATATGATACCGTAATCTCAATTAGGCGGGGATTCAATTTCGATTAGGCAAAGACTCCTCAACTCCGATTAGACAAGGACTCGATTTCGATTAGGCTGAAACCAATAGTGTCATGAAACATGTCTTGGTTTTGAGTGCTAAAGTGAGGAGGAAAGAGCGGTTATGATAGACTCTAGACATTTTAGGTGAATGACTCACCTATAGGTGGAAATGAGTCAAATTAAGGTAAGTGAGTCACCCTTAGGTGAAGGAATTAGGGACCTTGATTACTCATCTGAGTATGTTTGTGGCAAGTTTGCAACAACCGCAAATGGGCTCATTTTGTTGGAAATTGTGGATGACTGCATCCATTGCTGCAAATATTTGCGGATACAACAATGGGTGGAAGCCCTTACCACAATTTTTTCCAACATAATATGTACTTTTCATCCATAATCAATGTTTGTTATGTGGACACGGCAACGGGTGGGCTTGCACCCTGGCTCAAGAAAACACAATTTTCATGTACCTTTGAGTTACCAAAACATCATATGTCGACGCACCTAATTCGATTACTCATCTTAATCGGACGCCTATATTTGAGTGGCATGTGGTTTGGTGTGGCTCCCAAAAATGAATTACAAAAAGACACATGTTTAAAGAAGGTTGAATTGCGTGCTCAAAACATGATAACCATTCTAGACATTGGGGGGGGGAGGAACATATATGATGATTTTATGAGCAATGAGAATCTTCACTCCGATAATGAACGAGATGTTCATATGAGCTCCAAAACTTATGAGGAAAGTGGCTACAACCTCGATTTAGATTTGCTAACTGTCTTGTACAAATTGCGTGTTTCATATTTTAGGACAAGTGGGATAGTTGAAAAATTCAACCATTTAAGACCCTAACCCTCACCGAGTACATAGAAACTTGCATTGAAAACCCTAAGTGTCATTTCATCATCATCATAAGTTATCAACAACATTCAAGTGAGGTACACCAGCTTAAAGTAGAGGCACCCATAAGCAATCACTTAAGTGATTTTGCGCCATAATCGGAGAAGTATAAGGCAGTGCCACATTTTCCCATGTAGGAAGATAGAAATAATGAGCACCACTATTTTTTTTGATAATTTTATTCCTTAAATTGAAATTACTATGGATATTTGAAGCCAAATTTAGCCAAACATATTACCAGTAGTCTAGGATGTTTTAATCGATGTCTTTTTGCAAGGCAACGTGAAATTAATAAGGTTTTTCATAGAATACGGATATGGATGCAGCGACGGGTGGGGGAATGCTTGTCGTATCCAAATCCGCAAACAATAAGTGGATGGATGTGGCAAGATTTGTGATGTGGATACAACAATGGGTGGGTGTAACGTTCTCAAATATTATGAGATTCAAGAGACATGTTCCACCCAACCTTAGAGCTTATATACAAGTACCACTGGCAGTTGAGGCCACCTCCAACTGGTAGTTAAGTGGTAGTTAAATATATATTAACGAGCTCTCCCCCATGCCTTTAGGATATCTCTAAGTGCAGTTAACTAGTGGTCCCTACTTACGTGGGAGAACTACGTGTAGAACCATAGTCATCAACTAGTAGTTAACTCCCTTTACTTTTAGGACTGCTAGAGCACTCAGGGTAGCGCCTCTAGTTTTATAGTAAAGGAGTCCCAGTTGAATGAGAGGTTGTAAATAAATATAAAACAATAAATATGTAATACACGTTACACACCTCCCCACTTAGGAATGAACGTCCGCGTTCATGAATGATCCCAAATCGTAGTGCATCAAAACAAATATAGTCAAGACCACCACTAATTTAAGCGAGCCATGGGATTTGTATCTGTACCATGCTCCATGCCAATTGGCAGGGTGAAACAAGTTAATAATAACACCCCGTTTACAGGATCTTGTACAAGCATGAAAGAACAGAAGGCGCCTACCCCAAAGATACCTTCCGCCTCAAACGTTTTTGCGCAGCTGGGGCTTCGCAGTCACGCTTAACACCATGGCGTGTGAGCCTGTCTTCCGACTTTGCTACCGCATCCCAGTACTCCTTGAGGACTTCTACACTCAAGTTGCATTCGGGCTCCCATGAATTATGCTCAAGTGCATATCCGAGCCATTTGATAAGATAGAATTTCTTGGGGCGAGAACGAGACCCTCTATCTTCGTGTGAAAGCACGCGTTCTACTTCATAAGATGCATCTTCCTCAAAGACTGGCGGAGGGGGAGGCTGTACCCTGCCATCGGCCACATAAGGCCTAAGAAGTGACACATGAAAGACATCGTGTATCTTAAATGTATCTGGCAGTTGCACGCGGTATGCTACCACCCCTATCATTTGCACCACCCGAAATGGGCCAATCCACCTTGGTAAAAGCTTTCGAGCTCCTGGGACCTTCAACTTAATGTTGGCAGTACTTACTAGCACTTGCTGGTCCACTTCGAACGAGACCTCTCGTCGGTTATTGTCAGCATAGAATTTTTGTCGTTGTTGCGCAGCAATGAGATGTTTCTTGGCCTCGCCAATCACATGTGTCATATGCTCGACAAAATTCTGCGCAGCAGGGACTTGACACCTGCTATTCCCACTAATTGGTGTCCGGGGCTGCTGACCATAGTTCAGGACAAACGGAGTATTCCGTACAGACTTTTGCCAAGAGCTATTATATGCAAATTCAACCACTGCAAGGAATTCATCCCAATCATCTTGCACTGGGTTGACATAATGCCGCAACATATCCTCCAGGATACGGTTTACCCGTTCCGTCTGCCCATCAGTTTGAGGATGGAATGCGGTGGACATGGCCAACCTTGTCCCCAAAAGACCATGCAACGCATCCCAAAACCTACTTGTGAATCTAGCGTCCCTGTCGCTTAGAATTACCCTGGGTAAACCATGCAACTTATATACATGATCACGGAATAACCTTGCCGTACCTTCAGCAGTAACGTGTGTGGTGGTTGGCATAAAATGGGCCATCTTGGACAACTTATCCACGCACACAAAGATGGCATCATAACCATTAGCAGATGGAGTCAATCCAGAGATAAAATCCATGCTCACTACTTCCCAATTTCTATCAGGAATCTCCAATGGTTGTAAAAGGCCTGCTGGTTTAAGAGTAGGGGCCTTACTCCTTTGGCAAATCTCACAAGATTTTATATAGCTTCTGATGGACCCTTGCATCTCAGGCCACCAAAAGTTTACTCGCACCCTCTTATACGTCTTAGTTACCCCTACATGACCGCTATACATTGCATCATGATACTCACGGAGCAAAAATGACATGATATTCGATCCTTGGAATGACACATCTGGAACCACAACCGCCTTTTCATACCACCAGATGTGATTCTCATAAACAAAATGTTTCAGATTGTGCGGGTTTGAGAACCAAGGATCAAGAGCATACCCGGCAATGATAGTTTGATATAACTTCTGATCACTGACGAACTCCAGGTACCCCTTCGGATTGTTGTCTTGCTCAACAGGATCACCTCGCCTAGCGTCTGCAGCCACCATTTGAAGGACCGAATTACTTGGAGCAGACCGCGGTGCCATCAAGGCTGGCTGGTCACCCGGGTCTAGTGGGTTCCGACTCAGAGGATCTGCCATATTAATCCTTCCCGGTCTATACACCCATCTATAGACAAAATTTTGCTCCAAGAACTCCAACCACCGAGCTTGACGCCTTGATAACGTCTGTTGTGTTTTTAAATACACCAGAGGGTTATGATCTGTGACGATCGTGCAATCTGCACCCTCTAGGTAACACCGCCAGGTTCGCATGGCGTGCACAACTGCTGCAAGTTCTTGTTCACCAGTAGTGTAATTTCTCTCAGCGGGAGAAAATTTTTTACTCTCAAAAGCAATGGGCTTACCTCCCTGAAGTAAGACGGCCCCTGCTCCGATTAAAGAAGCGTCACTAACGACCTCAAATGGCTCCCCTAACTTGGGTAAGGTCAGAACTGGTGCATGTGTTAAAGCATACTTAACATTCTCAAAAGCGCGTTCACACTCGTCAGTCCAAATGTACTTGACTTTGCTTCACGTCAGAGAAGTCAAAGGCGCAACCAGAGTGGAATATCCATGTATGAATCTGCGGAAGTAATTGCAAAGCCCCAAGAAGGATCGTAATTGTCCGACTTCAAGAGGTCTATGCCACTTGGCCACAGTCTCAATTTTCTTAGGATCCACCTTGATGCCCTCCTTGCCAACAACATGTCCTAAATAATGCAATTCACTCTTTCCGAAATGACACTTAGACATCTTTGCATAAAACTGATTCTCTCGTAGAATTTGAAGTACTTGTGCCAAATGACTGACATGTTCCTCCTCGTTCTTTGAAAAAATTAAGATGTCATCCAGATATACCAAAACAAACTTTCCAATGAACTTGTGAAAAACACGATTCATTACTCCTTGAAAAGTTGTTGGTGCATTGGTCAATCCAAAACTTAATACTTTGAATTGGTAATGACCAAACGGTGTTTTAAACGCCGTCTTAGGAGCATCCTCCTCGGATATCCTAATCTGGTGATAACCTTGTGCCAAATCAAGAGATGAAAATATTGTAGAGCCGGCTAACTGGTCAAAAAGATCATCAATACGAGGCAACGGATAACGATTCTTTACCGTTTGCTTATTAAGTGCCCGATAATCCACCACCATTCGCAGCGCTCCATCCTTTTTCTTGACGAACAAGATGGGAGACCCATAAGGCGATGAACTAGGCTCTATCCATCCTTTTTCCAAATACTTCTTGATCTGTTTCTTGGCCTCCTGCAGCTCGAGAGGACTCAACCTATAGATCGGCCTAAATGGCGGCTTGCCATCTGGCTCTAAAGGAATAGTATGGGCCATTTCCCGCTCTGGAGGTAACCCTGTAGGTATGGGCTGAAAAACATCAGCATATTCCTCCAACACTGTGGCATAAGGTGTTGCCACTGTGTCCTCTATGTCGTCTCCAACCGCGGTCAACTGAACTAGGAACGACGTGGCTCCCTTCCGAATTGACCGTTTGAACTGCATGGCGGTGAGTCTATGGGGATTTGGACTCTGACATTGCACTGGGTTCACATGCAGTGTCATTTTACGGCGGCCCTTATACAACACGCAACATTCAGATGCAAAATCCAAGCGTGCCTTGTGCTGCACTAGCCAATCATTGCCCAATATCAAATCAATGCCTTCACTTAACTTTGCCACCAGGCAAGTAATTTGGCTTTGATATTGCTGTATTCTAACATGAACTTTAATCTTGCCGTCCGTTTGGACTTCATCACCATTGCCTAATACCAGTGTGTTACTGCCATTTTTCACTTTTAACCCGAAGGTCTTAGCAAAACCAGAACTCACAAAGCAATGTGATGCGGCACTATCCATTAATACAGATGCATCCTGATGAGCTACTTGCCCTGAGAAACTCATCATCAGTTAAGAAGACAGAGTGAGCTGATTCAGCACACGTGGCCTAGGTTCATCCAAATAAACATGCCACTGCACTGAGTTTGATTCAAATTGATGGACCGATTTAAATCGTGGTAAAGTTCTCTTAAGACTTTTTGCTTTACGTTTGTCAACGATAAAACAAGCACCGGTCTCATAGGACGCTCCCTCTTTACCGTGCAAATAAGATTTCAAGAAACTTTGCAAATCATCCACTGATGGTATAATCAATGAGAACGCTCCATAAACTTTGGAGTTCACATCTAACACATCACTGAGTGGGAGTAACGGAGTTGGCAAAGTAATGTCTTTATTCAAAATATCAGACACGATTACATTAAATTGCTTATTGACTAAGCCCTGAATCACTTCCAAAGCATCACTAGGCAAATCAAAAACACCCTCCGAAACTTGAACAGGTCCTGACACTAGCCCACTGCCTAAGTGTCGGACTTGTGAAAAGGCTTTTTGCCTTTCTTGGCAGGTTGCTGCTCAGCACTCTTCTTGCCATCAGGACAATCTCTAGCCAAGTGTCCTTCCTTGTGACATTGAAAACAAAGACCATCCTTTTTGTCAGTGTTTCTTGCCGAAGGGGCCTCCCCTTTACCCTGCTTACTCTTCTTGTAAAAGACGGAAAAGCGGCCTTCAGAGCGGCGAGACTTGTTGTCTCTAATCGGCCCTGTATGGCCATTGGTCTTGACAACCGGTACATCAGAATGAGACTTATCATTGTCCCGTCGTTTTGCATCTTGTGTGTACGTTGCATCAATTGTCACAGCATAATTGATGAGACGCTTGATGTCCTCCCATGGTCCACCATCGCCCTTAGGATCCACCAAGACCTTCTTGCGGATATCCTCCTTGAGCCCTGATATGAATCTCTCAATCTTATCTCCCCGGGAGACAGGATTTTTAGTAATGTGTGAGCACAACTGCTGAAACTCATTTGCATAGTCCTCAACAGAACCTTTCTGTTTAAGAACACGAAGCTTGTTCCGGGCTACCAACTCCTGATTGACACTGCCATAAGCAGTGAGTAATGTATCACAGAAGTTATCCCAAAGCTGCGGATCTTTCTTATCCGCTGCCAACTCCAATGCAAGCATATCCCAATGTTGTGACACATTGGTTTCCAGATATGTTGACGCAATTGTGACCCACTCCTCAGGAGCAATCTGGCGTGCAACCAAGAACTTTTTCATCTGGTTGAGCCAAGCCAGAATGGTAATTTTGGACTTATCCTTGAATCGTTCCGGCTTGCCAGCAGCTGTGGTGGACTTAGAACGGTCCCCCTCATTATACTTCTTCAAGAGTTGGACCTGGCATTCCAATGCTTCCAAGCGATTGGAATGCGTGTTCACAATCGAGAAGGTTATTTCACCTTGTTGCTCTACATGCTGAAATTGACTTAAGTCATCAATCAATTTCCCATTGCAGTAATCCTAAATAGCTTGGACCACCAAACTACGGATACTTGCATCACTCGGTGAAGAGGATGTGCCAATCGGAAAAACCTGGGGAGGACTATCCTCCCTTGACGGTTCAAAAGTGTCCATATCCTCGATGGCCATAACATAAACACACAAAATACAATGCCAAAAATTTGCGGGACTGCTCACGCGGTCCTGTACAATAAAAACCAAAACAGGAGACAAAACAATTCTACCCCCCAATAGCTTTCCCCAATAGAAAAATTAAGCGCGTGTCTGAGAGCCACAGTTTTCAGATTTTAACCACGAGTAAACAACCTACTCATAAATCTTGCCCCAAGATTTCGACCCGATCCGATTTTCTACCTAGGAGTTATACCCTTTTTCGTATGCTACTCTCAAAAGAACTTCAGAATAGGATAGCTTCCTCTGACTTTCTCGAAATGACCTGAAATTTTAACTGTGACTAGAGAACTAAACACAAATCATCTCACCAAATTTCAAGCCTATCCTATTTTCTGTCTAGGAGTTATACCCTTTTTCGTATGCTGCTCTCAAAAGAACTTCAGAATAGGATAGCTTCCTCTGACTTTCTCGAAATGACCTGAAATTTTAACTGTGACTAGAGAGACTAAACACAAATCAGCTCATCAAATTTCAAGCCTATCCTATTTTGTGTCTAGGAGTTATACCCTTTTTCGTGCATAAATCTACCCAGGTTTCAGAATACTATAACTCCACCCCACTGACTTAAAACATCTTCAGATTTTAGCCGTGATCACTAAAACCAATTATTTATGACCCCCTAAAATGAACACCCTCCAGAAAAATTACCACAACTACACAGCGGAAGTTAATAGAAACCCAAATGAAAACAAGGTACAAGAGCGCCGGCTCTGATACCAATGTAACGTTCTCAAATATTATGAGATTCAAGAGACATGTTCCACCCAACCTTAGAGCTTATATACAAGTACCACTGGCAGTTGAGGCCACCTCCAACTGGTAGTTAAGTGGTAGTTAAATATATATTAACGAGCTCTCCCCCATGCCTTTAGGATATCTCTAAGTGCAGTTAACTAGTGGTCCCTACTTACGTGGGAGAACTACGTGTAGAACCATAGTCATCAACTAGTAGTTAACTCCCTTTACTTTTAGGACTGCTAGAGCACTCAGGGTAGCGCCTCTAGTTTTATAGTAAAGGAGTCCCAGTTGAATGAGAGGTTGTAAATAAATATAAAACAATAAATATGTAATACACGTTACAGTGGGCTTGCCTTGCGTACATTGAACCGGCAAGATGCATCAACACAACCCTTAAAAGTGCGGTTGATTCACCCAATTTATGATTGATAGGAGACCTAATTTGGACTCCACATAACTTAGAGGAGTCATTCTTAAAGGCTAAGATAACAAGAGTTTGTTCTCTCTTGTCGAGGAGGAAGGCCTATAGGCCTTTCCCGAAATGCCGCCCTCTGAGGCGGCCACGTCGCCCCAGAGGGTTAGGGTTAGGGTTAGCATCTTCCTCGACGAAGTTTTCGAGGAGAGGAAAGAAATCCAGTATGAGTGTGGAAGAAATCCGGTATGAGTGTGGAAGAAGCTGCCATGTTGTAGATGTCGATCTTTGCAAGAGGAAAACTGCAAAACTAGTTGTAGCTGCAGTGGATGTGCTCAACTGTCAAGGAATGTCCAATAGCTTATGTTTGAATCAATTCTGTGTTCTTGGGTAAGTAGTATGTGATTCTATATCTCCTTGGTGAGAGTAGGGATTTGTACTGGCAGTCAGTGATGATATTTGGAATGTAGGAAGTTTGATTGGAATTATATAGGGGTTTGTGATCTAAGGGAATTTGGTTGTTGCAGGAAATCTCTGAACGTGGTGGATGCATTGCCTGGCCATGTGTGCATTGAATTGGCACTACGACATCGGTCAGGAAAACTGCATTCGGGACGTGTTGGATGGTGTGCATTTTGAGCTGCGTGAGTTCTGGCAACCACAGGAGGCTGCAAGGTAGAAGTTGTTTCTACTTTTTTGAATTCCACTTTCCCAAAGTGGTGGTGCTCATTAATCTGCCGGCAGGCAGCTACTTGCCTTCGGTACTGCGCGTGGAGTGAATCTGCTTCCCACAGAAAGGATGTCAAGCATAAGCAGTTGTTGCCACTTGTGTGACCGGAAACTGAAATGGAAACTTGCAGAGTCAACATGCATATTGTGTCTTCTACAAAGAACGTTCCTAGCTCCCCAAGTTTGGTCAAAGCCTTGAAGCATCGCCACTTTCGAGAACCTATTAATCTTGATCTGTTCACCCACCCTCTTCCAAGCCGCAATGCCGTAGATGATGAGTTCGTCCCAAATCCGCATTCTAACCTTAGAAGCATGCCATTGTTTGCGGTTGAAAACTCTGTCATTCCGTTCAATCCAAATGGTCCAAAGTGTGATGCCTCTAAGGAGATGCCAAATTTTAATTTTTTTTCCATACTTCTTGGGGATCCTTTCTCCAAAAAGCGTTTGTTTCCAATTAAAACTATCATAGTTACTGGTTCTAATCCCGCAAAGTTCGTGCATAATGTAAGTAGCCCACCGCCAAGCCCTACGAGCTTGAATGCAGTCCCAAAATTTATGTTTGACTGATTCGCTCGTGTTTGGCATGCAAAACACACATTGCTTGGAAATTGATACCGGTGCAATACGAGCCCTCCACTCATTAACCGCGACCACTTTATGCCAAATCGACCAAATGAAAGCAGCTTCTTTTCCAGCTCTAAGCGGATCCCAAACCTGCGACCAGAAGAATTTGTAGTTGCCAGGAAGATAGCCTTGCCATTTGTCTGCAGCACGAGTGTTGCCCGGGTTTCTACTATTAAGGGCTTCCCGACCATCTTTGGTCGTGTAGTTAAGGAAGTGACCACCGTAGCTCCATCTCCACCGATCCGGATCCCACCCAAGGGTTGCCAATTTACCATAGAAGAAGATAATTTCTTCTTTTTCCTCCCCTTCCCTCTTAGGGCCTCTATTAGTAAAAATGACTTTCACTTTATGAAAAAAACCTTCAATCTCCCCAAGTGGCCGTTCCCATGTCCTAAGGCACCGCGAGTGTGTACCAACCGTGTAGCATTGGACTGGAATTGGAAGTGTGAGGTTATGCCAATGCATACATTGGGGTGCGAAGTCAGTGTCACATCGGAAAACAAATGCCGGGTCCATCTCCCCTTCCGTGTAAAAACCAAGCCATTGCCCTGGGTAAGAAGTTTCCAAGTCCAAGTCCGAGTTAAGAAGGTTGATCCATTGCCCGGAAATTGTGTTTGTAAGATTCCTCCAATCTTCTTCCTCAGTTGGTACAAGGTTGAACTTGACTTGTGCGTTTTCCCAAGAGCTAAAGCTCTGAGTGTTATTATCCCAAATGTCACCAACCACCTTGATGCCCTTGCGGTACATAATGAGACCTCTGACGTATGTGAACCCTTTGTTGAGTAATTCCACGCCATCTGACCACCAAATGTTGGAATTAAATAATTCCAACTTATTGCGTGGCGGAATTTGGAAAATGCATTTAACCATCACTTTCCAGGCTTTACCAATATGCCCCCAAATTTTCGATCCCCGGAATCCTTGATGAGCTCTGTTGGTGAACCAATCTAAACTAACCCCCCAACTTCTCCCTCTCTGCGGGTTAAACCTCGCCAACCTATACCTTAGCATGAGTTGTAGGTTAGACTCTCCCGGCTCCATGGCTTTTACTATCCACTTGCATAGAAGACTAATTTTAGCGGTCTCCGGATCCACCAAGCCAAGTCCACCATTCTTTTTTTTCATGCAACATTCTTGCCAGCTAACTCTCGTGCGCGTGAGCTGCTCTTTTCCAGACCAAAGATAGTTCCTAATTGCCCCTTTAATTTTGCTTAAGATCTTGTTTGACCCTCCCCACACGGTGATGAAAAACCAAAGCGTAGAGAGTAGGACTTGATTACAAATGACCGCCCTGCCTGCAAGGGAAGGTTTCATTGTGCTCCAGTAGTCGAGCTTCTTAGCAATTTTTGTATAAAGGAAATTGTCCACATCCTTTGTTTGGAGGTTGAGCCCAAAGGGAGTTCCTAGTAATTTTGACAGTTCCCCCTCCTCTGCCCATTGCCAATTATAATCCCTTAGCCATGTCGGTTTATGCGTATATTTGTCAAACCAATACGCGCATGACTTATCCCAGTTGATTTCCATTCCTGATGCTGCACTGAATACCTTAAGTAGGCGAACCAATTCATCTACATATCTCTTCTCTCCTCTTACCATAAACGATGAGTCGTCCACGTATTGAGAAATACTTTGTTGCTTTGTCCCCCCGGGTAGTGATATTCCTTTTATTCTACCTTCGGTCACCGCCTTTTTGATCATGCTGGTAAGTGTCTCCCCCACTAGTAGGAAAATGTAAGGAGCAAGGGGACACCCCTGCCTGACTCCCCTTTCTACTTTAAAGCTATCGCCTGGACTTCCATTAAGGTTGACCGCCGCCGATGCATTTCCAAACAATAGTTCCACCCATTTAATGAATTTCTCACAAATATTCATCTTTTGCATTGTATTGAAAAGAAATCTCCATGACACCTTGTCATATGCTTTAGAAAAATCTAACTTCAAAAAGACAGTATGTTGTCTTGAGACCTTGGCCCAATGCAATGCTTCCTGAGTTAGAACTATGTTGTCTAGGATAAACCGTAGGGGAAGGAAGGCGGTTTGTTCCGGACTTATTACGTCTCTCAAAATGGATTGAAGCCTTAGTTGTAATACTTTGGCAAAGATTTTGTAGCTAGAGGTTAAGAGTGTAATCGGTCTCCAATAATTGAGGTCTCTAGAATCGCCTTCTTTGGGTATTAGGCTAATAAGCCCTTTGGTAATTCCCTCATGCAATGCCCCTTCGTCAATCCCTTTAAGCAACATACGATGAAAATCCCGACCTATTGTCGGCCAGAATTTCTGAAAGAATTCTATGGGCACCCCATCATGCCCTGGTGCTTTGCCTTTCGCCATGAAGAGGATTGCGGATGACAGTTCCTTCTCCGTGATATCCCTAGAAATTAAAACATTCATGTCACAAGTAAAGGTAGCCGGGAGGCCCTCCATAACTTCCCACATTGCATCTTCCGAGATTTCCTTAAATTGATAAAGGTTTGTATAAAAGTCTAGGCAAATTTTCCGAAGGTCCTCCTTTTTTGTGAAACATCTACCCTGGTTATCTTTGAGTTCCGAGATGACCGCTTGCGAGTTCCTTTGTCGAACTGACTTAAAAAACTCCCCCGAGCACTTGTTACCTACTTTCTGCCACTTAAGCCTTGACCTTATAGTAGCTCCTCTCGCTTTTCTAGATTCTATCTCCTCGATGATTCCCTTATACTTATTGGCCTCCCCCTGTTTTTCCTCGTTGTAAGTATCTTCATGGAGTTGGGCTATGGCTATTTCTAAGCTAGCTCTGGCGTCTAGCTCCACCCTCATCTGCTCCTTAGCCATTTGCTTACTATATTGCCTATAGTATCTAGAAATGTGCCTTAGTTTGTAAAAGAATGTGGCATCTGTAGGAAGACTAGCCCACTTTTCCATTAGTTTATCTCCCATTTCTCCTTTGAGATAAGTCACATTCCATTTGAATGCCGATTGCCTTACCTCTCTTCCTCCAATGCTCAGTTCTATTTGTACCGGTGCATGGTCTGAGCCTACAGGGGTAACCATGAATGAAGTAGGCCTTGTTTTTTATTTCTAGCTTGCTATTCTTTGGTGTGTAGAATCTATCTAGCCTAGCTAGTCGTCTCGCTCGTCCTACCTGTCCATTGTTCCATGAGAACCGTGGGCCCCCTTGGTGTATGAAGTGGTCTTTGATTTGGAATGCATTCATCAACTCGTTCCATGTGTAACGTTCTAGATCACTTATGGCTCTCCCACAATCATTTGATTTATCCTCCGGTCTTTCAGTCATGTTAAAGTCCCCCCCAAATATCCATTCACAGTCCTTTGGTAAGGCATCTACCATGATGTGCCATAAGTGCCGTCTATCGGTGGGGATGTTCGGTGCATAGATACATGCAATGCCTATATTCCCTCTTTCTATGCCACCAAGTTTGACCCATACTACCCTATCCTCATATAGCGCACCATGGTCCGTTACTAGTCTTGCATATTTATGTGCTAGAAGAATGCCCACCCCACCTTTACCTGCTGCATTTGGGTTAATCCAACTTCTTTCTCCTGGGGCAGCCTCCAATATCCAATTTGCACAATCGGGCATAAGTCTATTTCCTAAATTTTCCAAAGCCTTCCCCCTTAGTTTGTGTTCTTGAATCATAATAATGTCTGCCCTTGGTGTTAACGAATTAATAAAACACCTTTCTTTGCTAATACTTTCCAGGTCATTTAACCCCTTAATATTATGTGTTATGATGTTCCACTTCATGTCATTTATGTAGGAACGTTACAAGTCATATCTCTCCCTTACCCCCAAGGGGGATTTATTTCTAAATTTCCAAAGTCTACCTTGCCTAGGGGTTACCACGTGTTTCCCTAGGGCCATGAGACTAGCTGCACTTCTACGAATTGGAGTGTTCGTTGAGGGGGTGATTTTTGATTTTGCCCATGTTCCCTTGCTTCATGTGATGAGGTGGGACTATCTAGTCCTATGCTTGCTAGGATGTCATTGTAGAATTTCCCTCTAGCATTATTCTGAATTAACCGTGTCTCGGGTATTACCTCCATGGGTACGTACCCCAGGTGATGGGGAGGGTCTGCCGTAATTTCTTCAGTGCCCGTGTCAAGAGCTGGTAAAATATCAGTTTGCTCATTGAGGCGTTGCACCTTGTTCCCTCCCTTGTTCGACCTTCCCCCCGGGCTGGCTTCTCTGAAAGAGGGAGAAATTCCTCTCCCTGCTTTGTCCTGTCTGTCCCTCGTCCTTCTTCCCTGGTCCACACCGTCATTGCTTCGGTCGGGTCCCCCTTTCCAGCCTGCCCCTTGGAGCTGCCGCCCTACGTCATCTGAGGGAGCCAGACTGGCCACAACCCTGTCTACAACGGTCCTTGGCTCCTTCTGATTCCCCACGCCGTTGCCCTCCCCGCGTGGCTCTTGGCCTTGTGTATTCCCGGGAACAGGTTCCTCTCCTTCTTTATAGCCACTCCCTTCTTCGTCCAGGCTTCTCTCAACCTCGGTTTGCTCTTCCTCATCGCTTTCTTCACTTTCTTAAGCCGCTTCGCTTTCGTCTTCTTCATCCAGTTCCTCGATCGTCCTTTTTTGTCCTGTCATCTTGGCAGGTGCCCATTCCATTGTGGTTTCCAGGGCCGTGTGATTGGCGTCGCCAGAAAGCTCCCACGGGGGGTTCACTTAGTGCATTTTAAAAACGACGTGCGGCATAATATAGGGAGGATTAAATTCGTTTGACATAAAATTTATAAAAGAATTCCAAATAATGAAGGGTCCATTAAAAGTAGACAATCCCATTACAAGTAAGATAGGTAGGTATAAAATATGGACCATTCCTTTTTGTAAAAATAATATAGGGGCTGAAAATAAGGATCCTAGGATGTATGTTTAG
This sequence comes from Polytrichum formosum, assembly GCA_964035585.1. Classification (NCBI taxonomy): domain Eukaryota; kingdom Viridiplantae; phylum Streptophyta; class Polytrichopsida; order Polytrichales; family Polytrichaceae; genus Polytrichum; species Polytrichum formosum. The sequence continues at coordinate 42,171,020 of OZ037938.1, read as the reverse complement.
TAGAATCAATTTTGTACACATGCCTCACGAGGGATGGATGAAAAATGACTCATCATTTACCCAAAAATGGATGAAATTGTAAGCCTAACCCTAACTCTCGTCCTGACACCTCTTGGTGGCTTCTAACCTTAACTCTCTTCCCGACATCTCTCAGTGGCTTTTCTCCCTTCTCTTGGTAGCCTCTTATTTTTATTTTTCTTGTGGCTTCTCATTTTTCGGTGACTTCTCTACTCCGACATCATCAACTCCAACATGCATGTTCATTTCCAGTACCACTTCTTCATAGCACACACGTTTTATTCAATGTTGATGTCTTTGTGATTTGCATGTTGTCCTTGCCATATTTGCCCAACTGTTCAGTTTTCTTTATTTTGCGATCTTTTTGCGAGATCATGGTGATGTTGCCTTCAATCCAACTTCCATCTTTGATCACTCCAAGCTCTCTCTCATCGTGCGATCTCAACATCTTGTAGGTAGATTCTTGTAGGTGCTCTTTATACCTTTTTCTTGCCATGCTTTTTCCCGCCACTTTGGCATTGCATGCACTTTTAAATTAAATTTTTTTTAATTAAAAGGAATGTAGACTACAAAAAATTGCAATGACATGGGCATTATAAATAATAGTAGGGTGCAAAAAAATAGGCCATTTTAGAAAATTAAGTAATTATAGGGAGCTTTTAATTCATGCCTTGGAGGTAAATAACCCCTAAACAAATACCCCTCCGCCGCACGTGGTGCACAAAAATCCTATAGAGTGACCCCCCCGTGAAAGCTCCTGGCTCGTCCCCGACTGGCCGCCTCCTATTCCCTCCAGGTTCTCGTTTCCGGCATCGGAGTTGTGGTTGCTTACTTCGTCTGGGTTCTTCGCCAAATTGTATGTTGCCGTGGCCACCTCTGTCGGAGCATCCGTTTCTCTGTCGGGCAACTCCTGGTTGCCCTGTCTTCCATCCCTTTGCTGCCTAGCTTTCTTCGCCGGTGTTGCTCCGTGCACCTGCATGGTGTGTCCATCCTCCCCTTGTTCCCCAGGGGTGTAGCTGCCGAGGCCTGGGATCTGCTGAACTCTTCCGGGCGAGCTGGGTACTTCGTCATCCAAATTAGCTTCAGCGCAAGGTCTCCGATCCCAGACGTCATCCTCTCCTGCTTGACTGGTTTCCCGAACTGTTCGGTGTCCCTCCGGGCCTGCACCGCCATCTTCTGGAATTTCGCTGCCCGAAGCTTCATCCCTCACTCCTTGAGTGTTACCTTCATTCGATGGGCCAGCCTCTTTGTTGTATTGTGCTGCGGCGGTAGCCGCAACCCCGTTTACTTGTGCATGACTATCATCTTCTACTCCGTGCCCATTTTTTTGCTTATTACCATTTTCTCTCCCCTCCGAGTTTCCGTCAAATATATTCCTCCGAGTGCTTTTCCTGTTTTTGACCTGTTGGAATCCATCTTGATCTACTACCACATTTTTGCCTTTGTCTTGTGGTGGCATGTAATGTGTGTGTGTTTGCTTGTGTTTACCTCTCATTGGCTTCCTTTGCATCTCATTGCATTCACTCGCTTTATGCTTCCAGCTTAGGCACACTCGACACCTAATGGGTAAATTATCGTAATCTACCATGATTTTATGTGGCAGCAGAATCCCTCCTTCGGACTCCAGTTCAATACTAGTTGCCCAGCCATTGCTGATCTCAAGGTTAATGCAAAATCTAGGATCCTTTGCATTCTCATTAGCCGTGTCCATACCAATAACCTCACCTAGGGTTTCAGCTATATCAATAGCTTGATCTTGATGTTCTTGTGGCAAGTTCCTCAAGCTGACCCATGTTGGGAATGCCAAGTTGCTGGGGTTATCCGGATTGAATCCGGGTACCCAACTTTGAATCATGCATGTTCCCCATTTGGATCTAAAGGGAGATAACATCAATGCATTGTTAACTGCATCTTTGTCCTCCCCACTGAGGAAAAAATATCCTTTCCCCACATTCCTACAAAAGGTAAGGTTACATCCTCTCATTTTTTGGTTTAAACTCTGGATCCACAATCTCATAGCTTGTGGGGGCGGTTTAGGACCTACAAACTTCCCAATCAATAACTGATCTTTCAACATCGCAATGCGTGCAAGCAACTTCTCTGTATTGACTTTAAACTTTATGTCCTCTTTCCTAACCAGAAACCCATTGAAACTTCTTTCAAGGTTTGTTGGAAGTTTCTCACCATACTGTTCTTTGAATGGGTTGAGATCACCACCGGATCTCTGTTGGCTGTCCTCCGCAAGCCCTTCGATCACGACGTCCTCCATCACCGCATCATGTTTGGATGCCTCTCCGGAGATCCAGCCTCCCCTTTCTTCCATCAACGGATCAAATCGTGGCGCGTTTCCCAAGCGTACCTTGGCCGCAAAGGATTCCATCGTGACTGTACTGATTCAGCAGTTCCCAACACGTTGCCCACGAATCCTCCCCAGATCTGCTCCAGATCTAGGTCTACAGTCTCTCGGTTGGAGTTTTCTCTCGTCGTAGCCTCACTAGCACAGATCCCTAGTTACCTAATCTTGCGTGAAATCTTCCCACTCCTAAATGCCCTAATTCGTAGCACTCTTCCTATCCCATTGCATCTCTAGATCCAAACCTCTCCACACCGTTTCTTCTTCCTGTGTCGCTCCATCGGGGCTCTCCCCTCTAGCTAAACGAGCTATCATGCCAACTAACTTATAATCAGTGTGGTCGCAAAGGAGTGACTCAGTTGATGACAGACGAGACTTTGAGATTCGATTATGTGCCTATTTTAGCTGCCCTTACCATAAACCTTTGCTATGAACAAAACCAACTCAAACTAAATGACATGATTTGCCAATTCTAGAATTACAGGTTGAGGAATGGCCACCTTGTAATAATGTCCGTCGACAAACCTATGGTATCATTTTCCTTTCCCCGATTCCTACAGGGCTAACTTAAATTTAAAAACTGCTTCGATTTGAGATTTTCACTGTCTGCACCCTCAGAGGTAACTCAATTAGAAGTTGTGGTCTGCATGTGCAAGTGCTTGAGAAATTGGTGAGGCACAATTACATCCAGCAGGTTACTGGGCTACAAGCAAAGTGACAAATTAAGGTAAGTGGGGCAGGAACTTTCAACTAACCTGGAGCTTTTGCTGTGTGCATTTCCAGTTTTGCTCATTTCTGTTGAAGGTTTTAAGGCAAGAGGGTCTTAAACAGACACTCTACTCTCTGCACCCACTTCTCGTAGGATATAAAACACTCAATTGGTGCGAGATGATTAGCAAATCCAAACTGTGGCCGAGTTCACTTTCTTCATAAATTTTCCTCATAATAAGCTCGAATGAATATCCTATTCATTGTCAAAGTGAGAATTCTGTGAGTTCTGTAAAAATTATATAATATATTTGAGCATGTAGTCCTATCTCTTTTCAACACATCTGTTTTTGGTGTCCATCCTTAAGATTCAAACCGAATCATACCACTCAAATACGGGTATCGGTTTAAGATCAGACACCGAATCAGGCACATGTACCTTAGAAAGAAAAGGATCAACAAGGTGGCCATAGAGTCTCGATGCGTTTTGGCATTAGCCTATACATATATGCAGCTATAGTGGAATGCCTCATTAATGGTCCTATGATGTGAATCCTTGAATGGCATTGTGTCATGAACAAATTTGGTGAAGGTCCGCCACAACTCCTGAACCCACAAATTAGCAAACCTTTTCTTATTGGAATACCACTCATAAATATCATGCGAATTTTCCTCCTGTGTCTTTTTCATCATGATCTCCTCTCAATAACAGAAAAACTTTGATTTGTTCCATACAGTTATTGCCACGGAGGACTATGTGCTTGAAGGAAGGTAGAAACGGGAAATTAGTACTTTGATGTCTCTGTATATGATACAAATCCACTGCCTACATTTAATCTTAAAAACTGTAATTTGCTTGCGGGCGGCTTAAAGTTCACACCTCGCTCACACACATGATTGCATTCAGCAAAATTGAAGGTGTAGTACTCTCTTGAGAGTCAGCATATACATAGTAAGTAAAGCTGCATGCATACTGTAAGGGCTCCTTATCCTATTCGGATTGCAGAAACTCATTATTTTCTCTTCAAAGCCTGCCAGGTGTTGTTCCTACGTTGGCTGAGACCATCTTGAAACGGACGTGGAATCTACAATCCGGCACTAGTGAAGATAAAATACAGCGCCCTTGTAAGTATGATTCGACTCAACTTGAAATTAGAATCACTAAACTAGAAGTTGGGACCCTCAAATGTTTGGCCAAACCTCCAGTCAGCTGGGCAACATTGTTGGCAACAAGAGTGGTGCCATCGGAGGCGGTGACCATGAATGAAAGGGCTTGGCCATTCAAGTCAGACATGTCAGCCCAATTCTGGCCCCAGTTTCGATTCATTGCATGCCACCCTCCATTGGAACCCTTGATTTTGACGCCCATCACATCTCCAGCTTCACCCACCTTGTAAATGAGCACCAAGTTGAAGAACTGGTGACCATTGATGTTGAATTTGATGCCTCCTGTCTTCACACACTTCACCCTGTCACACGCAAAGGTTAACCATCAGAATTGTAAGTTCATTCAATCAAGCTAAATTTGGTTTTCCAATCCTATCTAAGCATGTTTTCCTGCCACAATTTCCCACCATTTTTGAAAGAGGAGATTGTGACCACGCTATGTCTTGACCTTGTTGTGGGTACTTCCAACTCCACATACAGTTCTGGCCACTGGATCGACTCATCAAGTATCGCCTCGTCCGGTTAGCAATTGCAAATCATTTCAAGTTTCAAAATTGGAGTTCGGATGCAAAATTTTATAAGAGGTGAAAGTGAAAAGTCTCTCTAATTACTACATGGACCCTCTCACTCTTGAACTTGAAATGGTGTCTACACTTTGCGCATACATATATGTCTCATCGTTTCATGTCATCATCTTTTTAGTGTTTGTTCTTAATTACATACAAGCATTGTCATGTACCACTTGAAAATGGGGTGTTGCAATTACGAAGAGTGACCACATAAGGCCCACATACCTACCTATTGTACTTGGGTATGCTACTAGCTTGAGTGTTATATATTCACCCCACTGGGTGCTCTCTATGATGTAAGTACATGACTGGATTTGAAACGAGAGGTTTGCACTCAACTTGATTGAGTGAGCAAGGGTTTATAAACTACATATCCACGGAGAGAAGAGTGGATGATGACTCACAGTAGAAGTGAACCATCCACCTACTAACATTGGTTATGGGACACAATTGGTCCACCATGTATAAAAGCCCAAGGTTATGAACTAGGTAAACCTTGGCCGACATGGATTACTGAACATAATCATATTGGTGCCATCTCCTTTGGGCTATCCCATCATGGAGATGGGCAGCCTAGATTGAGGGCATGGCATAGAGAAGGATATGCTCTATGGAAGGTGACCTCTTCCCCGATCCCAGTATGCCACCTCATGCGCGAAATGGTTGTCCCAATAGTTCTAGCATATGCAATGACCGGCCACAAATCACAAGGTGCTACAATATCTATCAACGTTATTGTTGATATTCGGAACGCATTTGCACCTGGATTAACTTATGTCATGCTACCTAGAACCACAAATAGGCAAAACCTAAAGATTATAAGAAAATTGGTACCGCCCGACTTCATTCCATGCCCACTTCTTGGCGCCACACGATTCCTTCCACTACGACGAACACATCATGGGAATCGCCCAACTTGGATTTGAAGGAACTCTTCCTACTAACGCAATTAAATCTATCAAAAGCACCTCACGTATCACAAAATCTATGATGCACTATTACATTATGTGATTGTTGTTACTTCGTCACGCAAAATAATCATAAAGACTTGAAAACAGTCAATTCCTCCATCGTAAAGATATATTGGATTCAAAATACAACACATTCTTAATAGACCGAGATACAGGCACACAAACAACGAGCAATTGATTGATCGAGTGTGGAAACGAGGAAGGAGGAGAATCGGCGGAAGATGAGGAAGACAAGAATATCTATCCAGTTATTTGGGCCTTCATATTCCAATTACAAGAGAGAGATGTCTCGTCATATCCCTATTATGATATTATTTCAGGGCAACGAAAGCCATTCATGATTTTAATGCTTCGGGTAAGACATCTTCCTTCAGCAACGTATCCTACATCCTTAACGAGGATCTGACCTTTGGTTTATCGTGGAAAATTTGCACTCGATATTCTGGTTGTTGCACCACTTCATTTTGCATCCTTTATGCCTTGCGGGGCCTTCTCATATACAAATACTTTGTAACATCTGCACATCGAATCTGTGCATTCAACATGGTGTGCTTGGTTGTGCAGCTACGGCCGTTCCCGTATAAGAATGCCGTTAGTTTTAAAGCTTTAGAGCCAATTGGTCGCGATTTGAAGACTGTAGGCAAGGTACATTTACTTCCTCTCCTTCACTCATCCACATGCAATGCACTTGGACCCAATATGATACTTGGTAGATGTGTACGGAATGTCTTCTTTTCTCTATAGTGGGTGTTTCCACATATTGAACACGTGAATTTCTTAAAATACAACATCCCTAAATGTTCGTAGGATCTGGCACATCTCCCAGTGCTCATCATATTATGATGCTCTCAAACTGGTTCCCTTAATTTCACTCCAACAAGTACAACAAGTTGTCTAATTTGGTCTTCAGCCACATGTTAGCTGCAGAATGTTTATATGCACTTGATGGAAGAGCTTCTGAACCGATAGTGTACATGCTGATTACATTTGGGGTGTGTAATCAACTTCTGGACAAAGCATTTGACCTCATGCACGCGTCTTTTAGGGGTCCAGAATTGATGGCGATTTCACAATGTAAGTGGGATCTCCCAAAGGAGTTGGATTAAGCTAATCATAAGTTAGCTTAAAATGGAAGCATGTCCTAAACATTCTAGATTGTGCTTTTTGGATCAGGAAACGTGAAGATCATAAAGCCAACATGTAATCATACCTTCAGGATATCAATCTAATTCACTTTTCTTTATTTATTTTATTTATTGAGCAAATCGTGATCGATTCCTGCATTTTCCTATTTTCAATCCTGTATTATCCTGGTTGCTTTTCGAATGAAATCGGTGTCAGCAAGCTGCGGAGGCCTCATGTTCCGGGTTCAAAGCCCACGTGCCAAGTGACCCACGGCATTGCAAGCACCGCCTCTCCTACGAGGGCCTCCTCCTCCCACCAACGGAGGGGCCTCAGCCCCAAGTGGCTCGTTAAGAACGATCTTGGTTGATTGCACTTCAATTCTAGAATAACATTGTCCTAAAATTGTTTAGGTGAAGGATTTGAAGTGGATGGAAGAAATAACATAGGCTTTATTGGGTTTAGAAAGAGAAGAAACTTCATAGGTTGAGTAGGTAATGCTATGTTTCAGTTCAAACTATCTCTATGTAACCTACCAACATTCTTGTTAGTCTCCGCCATTCTCATTAATTTGGGTGCATCAATTGCAAGTAAATAATAGAAATAAATGAGCATAAAATGGAAATTTAGTGGTTCACTTGGTACACTTCATGAGTCATGGTTTCAAATAATAGAAAATTTGATGAATTCCGAGAAGCTTTTGAGGTTAAAATGTGACTTGGGAAAAGAGAGATACGCAATGCTTTCATTTTTAGCCTAAAATTGTGAAATATCCCTACTAAGCATAAAATAGAAATTTCATCACGAAATCCATATTATATTCTTTCATAATTTTTTTAAGAAATCCAAAAAAGTAGTGAAAACTAGATAAAGTGTCAAATGTGGGATGAATGTGGGATGAATGTAGACATATTTGGTTGGATAAACAAATTCTCATCCACAAGTTGGCTTCATAATGTGAATGATTGTTGCCAGTTCGGCTATCATAAGAATTCGAAAACAAAATGGTCTTGCAAACAAAACATTGAAAAACAAAATGAATAAAAATTTACCATTTAAAAATGATTTTTTGTTTTTTACAAATTTTCAAGAGAGGATCACTGGCTACAATCATTGGAGTGGTGAAGCAACACATGGATGATAATATAGTATTTCATCCAAATATGTACATATTCATCCCAAACTTGAATATTCATATAGTTTCTATGATTTTTAGAAGTTTGTTGGATGATTTCATCCATGAAAATACATGAAAATTCTCAAAATATTGTATATTCTATTTTCAAATAGAAACCTAGCGATAGACTGCCAAACTGAAAATCACTGCATTTGATGCACCCAAAATAAAAATAAAATCATATAGACGTCATGAAGGATAAGATATGTGACTCTAAACCATAGTTCAAAATTCCTAGATTAGTTCAAAATTCCTAGATTTGCATCCCAAAGTGAAGAGAAATGCTTAAATATTAGAAGATTCCGCACCTCTTCACAATCGGTTTCCAATTCAGGCTTCACCGCGGAAGACAAAATCTCCCGGTGGGGAATCTTTTATCAGCTTCGAATCAATCCTGGTGCGGCTCCGAGCAGGATCTGCAAACTTCAAAGCTCTCAATTATTAAGTATGAAATCACGAAGTCAGTTTGGCAATGATTCTCTACACAGTGATTTAGGTCTTTCCTTCTTCGCATTGCATCGGGGGTTCGAAGGTTCCACAACCGAACGTTGGAAAATCATGTTGTAAGAAATCATCATCATCATCCTGTAGGACTCGACACCAGCTTCTCCGAGCGATTACATATTAAGTTATGTACTCGAAGATTATTGAGTGGTGCCAAATTACTCTCCTCCTGTGGGATTCAGGGCCACTTTAGGGTTTAGGGTTTTAGGGTTTAAGGATATAGGGGGTTTAGAATTTGGTAAGAATGGATTCCGTTGTTGCAATGGCAACAACAGAAGGGGGTCGATGCAATGACAATATCAACAAAAACAACATTTTGATCACATCTGGTTGCGCTGTGCTTCTGGACATTAACAATGGGGATAAGTTCACATTTGCACATCTCAACAAAAATGCGTGAGTCTTTTGTACTCTCTTTCTTTCTCGTGCATTTGTATTCTCATGCTGGGAAATTGGGTTGTCCTTTGTATGTGTGAGACGGGGTGTGCATTTAGGATTTTGTGGGTTGTAGAAGATGTAATCAGGCTCTGGAACATTTTAAGCTGCGAGTTTTCGAATGGGTGAACTCTGTCTTTTTTTGAATGGACTAGGGGGAGCAGTAGTGTCCTGAAGGATGTGTATTTTCTGGGAACAGGAGTGTTAAAATTGGGAACATGAAGTGCTGGCTGGACTCATTAATAGGCCATCCATATGGGGCGGTTTTTGAGGTGCAATCTGGTCCCAAGGGACCTTCATTCGTTCGCATTCCGCATTCTGCTGCAGGTTAGTGCTTGATTATTGTGTCTAATGTGTTATTTGAGTTTATGGGGTCCCCTAAATCGAAGATTCATTCCTTAGCAACAGTATCCATCTCGCATGCCAAAAAAATTTAGCAAAAGAACAAAGAAAAAACCACAGGATACACGTCATGACAAATCCGAAGCATTTCCATGCCACATGGTTCAAGCGCAAGCTTGTGATGGTTGCAGTAGTGCAAAGGAGAAGTCCTCGTGAAGAAGGTTGCTATCTTATCTTATACATGTACACACAACAACCTTGAAATCAAGGGCAAAAACACACCACTTATTTCTCCAAAGCAAGTAAGGGTTGCAGTGACTAACCTACTTGGGAGTCATTTTCCCTACTCACTCGCTACATGAATCTATCCACATGTCGGTTAAAGTTCCCTGGAAGTGGCGCTTCCTGCCGTGGTGAATCACATGATTAAATGAACTGACGACCAATAGGAGATTGTACTTTTCTCCGCCTCGAGTGCCCCTTTATTAAACACAAATCCAATTGGGACCCGTACGAGTTTGCCCCTCCTAAGCTTTAATTAGAAAAACCTCATTCATGGGTTAACAAATGCTCTAACTTGCTCTTGGACCTTTGCATCTTTCAAGGAACAGTTAACTCTACCTTGCCAATGAGGTTGATGTCTTAAATATTCTTCAGTGAATGAGTATACGACTTCTTTGCAGATGTAATGGGGAAAGAATCAACAAAAGATGATGGAGAGGCAGAGGAAGACGAGGATACAAAATGCAAAGATAACCGAACCCTTATCGACAACAACACAGCGCAAACACTTTCGGCAGAAGATATAAGCAAGATGCGCAGGTTTCCACTTTAGCTCATTAGCTTTTCTAATACTTTTTAGAAACATTTTAAGGTAATCACCAAGATCAGTCATCTTGCTGTCAGTAGAGGTGATCTCTCTGCTTTACGCCCCTGCAGTTGTTTCTGTTCTGATTCTTGATTTATTTAATTACTATCCCTAACATTTTGCAATTGAAATAATTTATTTTCAGTGAGGGGGTCTCAGGAAAGGCTATAGTGGACGCATTGGTAGCAAATAGTGCAACTTTTCACACTAAAACAGCCTTCTCACAGGTATGATCAGATTCTGTTGTTCATGTTACGTGTGTGAGGTGATGACTAAAAGCTCATATGGGCTGTTGAAATATATAGAACGCTGGAACTAACAATCAATACTATGGGTTTGGTTGCAGGAGAAATATTTACGGAAGAAGCAAAAAAAATATGCTCCCCGGGTAGTTGTAAGGCGCCCTTCAGCTCGAAGGTGTGCCTTCCTTTCTGCAAAAGACATTTGTTTTACAGTTAGTTGTTTTGATGGACTCCTTAAACGTTTGTTTGATTGATATGATAGTAAGATGTTAAAAAACCTGGGTTATTTGAACATGACCTTGAACAAATATTTTGCATTGTTGAACAATGGTGTAATGTCGTAAATTCATGAAAGCTTAATTTCATCCTCCTTCCCTCCAAAATATTGGAGACTCATTGTGAGAAGCATATGTTGGTCTTATGAAGGTCTATCTGTTGTGTCTGCTTGTATAGGTAGTCGATCTCAATGAAAGTTCCTGCAGGTCTGAATCCATTTGGGAGAATTTGCAGAAGTTGAAATTAATGAAATTTTTGTTTGTGATGTTGTGCAGTGTATGTGAAGCCTATTTTGTAAAAGACCCAAACAAAATCGGGTACAATTTCTGAAACACTTCTATATTTCATATAGATGCTATTTTACCACCTGTTTTTTGTTTGTTGATGTTCATGCTGCAGCAAATGCCCTATGCTTTTCATCTCATCCACATGTACTAAATATGTTATACTTGTGGGTGGTGGTATTTGTGTTACTCAGTTTCTTACGGACAGACATGTTGGCACTCATACTGTCTCTTGCAAATGTGGGAGCTTATGCTGAAGTTCTTGTGTTGGATATGCTTGGAGGTCTGCTTACAGTTTCTGTAGCCGAACGATTAGGAGGTAATCTGGTCTTTCATGGACATGTTTTGTGGAATACAGTTATAATATGCATTTTCCTTTGTGGACTCCATATTATTAATTAAGAAGCATCACCTATGAAAGTTCATAATCTGAACACATGATATGATAAGGAGTAGAAATTTTATCCAAGTCAGTTATAACTTCATGTGATTTCGTGCCATGGAAAGATTTGTCACATGTAGGAACTCATATAGCAGGATGTTTAACGAAGGCCAATAATTGACATTCTTGTATTTTTTATTTTCTTGTGATCACATACTTTGATCATACCAAGATGGAACCAGCTCCATGTCAAAGAAAATATTCTTTGGAGTTTAACAAACCTGTTGGCAACCTTTGTAGAAGCTTCCTTTAGGATGAAAATAGTACATATAATCGTCCATCATCCACTTTAGGGCCTCATAGGCATTTAGGGGCTTTCATTGTGATTTAAGCTATCAATGGTTGTGTATCCTATGTGGTGAGGGACGTGACCAAATATTGTAGCATGTATGGATTGCTTTGTAGTCTTTAAGAGTGGCAGACAGGCTAAAATAAATTAGATGGTTCTTTTTTGGGCAGGGCACGGGTCTGTCTGCAGCACATACTCTTCAAGCAAACCAGAGAACATTGACATGGTCCGCCTTTTCAATTTCGATGCGACCACTGCTAGCAGGTGGTTTCTAAGGGCTTTCTTTATCATTTTCCAAACTTCTCCTTGAGCTGCAGTAAATGTGGAACTGGATATTTCAATTCCATCTCTGGTTGTTATTGTTCTTTTGAACCAGTGGATTCTGTTAAAATTAGGTTCATCTGGTCCACTCTAGTAAAGGAAAGGGCAGAAAATTTAGCTCTAAACACTTTTCCTCAGATCTAAAATCATCTAAAACATAGTTAATATTAGCATGAGATGACTCAATTTTCACCTGAATCAACCAAATAATCTATTCATACCGTTACTCCCTGAACTGATAATTCTTTAATTTCTTGGATGATAGGACGTGAACCTAAGTTGAATCTGTAAGAGATTGGCTTGGACATATGGACACAAAATGTAGAAATATTCACTACAATTTGAGAGATAAGCATGATTGGTGACCATAATCAATTTGCAGTACCTTTAGGACTTATAGTAATGTTTGGTTGAGTGTCATGAAAAAGATATTTGAGTTGAATGTGACTGAAAGCTTTCTCAACCTCATCAACGTGTAAAGTTTCTGACTGTAAAGTATGTATCACTAATAGGTTATTTTCCTTGCTGTAGATTGGTGCGCGCTCCCGTGTCACAACTTGTTGCTGCTAGGGCTGCCAATACAAAGCAGTTGCCAGAAGTGAAATTGCCGGAGACTAACGCGGAAGCAGGCGAACTTAGTATACCAGTTCAAACACCTGACATCCTCTCAATGGGTAGGTCAAAATATGTGCATTAACATTTTCAAAGACCCATGGATTTGCAACTTAATTTGTGCATCACAAAATTCCAAAGGGTGGTTTATAATGTGATTATGATGCTCAAATTATACCTAGTGGTGTATAATGTAATTATTTTATCAAGGTATTAATCCTATGTAACAATTTGCTATGTAGTAGTATAACATGACATATAATAGAAGAAAGTATGAAATATTGCAATGATCACAGATAAATTAGATATATAGATATATTATTGTTTTACATACCAAGTTGCCTCCGGAAGTTTGTGATTTCAGCACCTAGTTATTTAATATTGAGCACTATTGTTCACTTTTTGCTTGCTTAATCATGTTTCTGTCATTTGTGTCCACCATGTTATAGTCATAGGGTGATCAACTCTTAATAAATTCCCTGTCAGACAATAAAGACCAAATGTGAAATGGTCCTCTAGTATGTACGTAGTATCTTTGTCCTAGACAAGTAATTGCTGGGTGTATTTTACAACAGGGTAATCGTAGACAGGAGCTGGATGTTGCATTGAGTGTCATAGTGTTTGATGCTTTACTTTTATTTAATAATCTTCACTATATGATTTATGCTTTACTTATGGTCTTGATTGTTGCAGTGCAACCTATGGAGGAAGAGAGGCCAATGGACAATACCAGTGTGAGCAACATTGAGACCGAAGTTAGCAGTAAAACTGAAACACAGGTTGTCATTGTAGAATCTGAAGAGGCCAAAACATCCACGTGCATAACACAAGTAACAGAAACAGGTGCAAATTTGAGTGATTGCATTCATCTTCATCGTTTGGCTCTGCTTATGTGTTGTTTTGATGTAGCAAAGTCATGCATCTGATGGAGCAAAGTGATAAAGCTTGCTTGGTTCTTGGTTCAGAAAAAGCATCAAAAACGTTCTGGTTTGCTTCAGTATTTGGATCATTCAGCAATCTTATTCAAGCAGGGACTTCAATTAGTCATTCCTGTGTTTTTTTCTTCATTTTTTAAATCATGAAATAGAGGTCTCATGCAAGCTTAGCTTGTACATTTAATTGACTGTTTTTCATCAGCTGGGTATCCTTTATGAACTGTATCTAATTTTATAGCCTAAACCCCAGCTGTCAAGTCATTACTTTGCCAATGATTCTGTCTTGAAGCCTTCATCAAATCTTGTGTTAGATATTGCAAGATATTGCTGTGTTGGGTTGAATGAATATTTACCTTATTACAATTTTGTCCCTCTTGTCGAGATGGCCATAGAGTGATCTCTGGTTCAACACTATGAGTGCCAAAAGGTGATTTCCATGTATGATAAGTTCTTGACCAATGTGAATATGACATGTGTCAAGTTTATTCAAATAGTTATTATTTAATGTCGAACCAGATAGCAACCTATCGTATGCGCAGATGGTCATCACCTTAGAACAGGGTCCAAACTCTAACATCTTTCTCAATGGCCATTCTTCAGTTGTCACAACTGCAACAATAGGAATTGAAGCAGGGCCTGAATCTGAACATGTAGCAAAACGAAGAGCTGGTAGGATGGAAGATGAGGCTGGTAAAACCTTGAAGGCAGGTAGGCCAGCTTCGGAAGAAGATGTGAAGATTTGGGGAACTGAAGGTTTCACAAGGTATGATTTATGGATACAATGACATTGTTTAGGGTTGAAGCTTGGTAGATGGAAGAAGACTTTGTCTGAGATAGGTAACTATGAGATTGGTGTTGAGACTAATGAGAGCTTGCCACTTGACATGCTTGGCATTCATGTATGTAATCAAGGACCTGGATTCTTGGATTTATTATTGAAGCTAGAATGGAAAAAGTATGTAGCTTAAGAATGCTATGTTGAATGTGATCCTGGCCTCACTTATTTATATTGAAGTTACCCATCTAGTATAGGGGATATGGCCTAGGTTCTAGGCAACTGTCGTTTACATACTAAGGATGCCAATAGGTATTATATTAAGTGAAGGCTGAACACAAGTGCAGATGGTGACTCTTGGCACATGTGGATGAGAAAATACTTTTGTCCAAATAGTAATCTTATATTAAAGAGACACAAAGCCCCTTCTCCTAGGTGGTCTTCGAAACTGACTTAACATTGACATTGAGTTTGTGTCTACAGTTTGATAGTAGGAGCTCCATATGTAGATCCCTCAACAGTGGTGGAAAAGCTGTTACCTTTGTTGGCGCCCTCCGCACCTTTTGTTATCTACCATCCCTATTTGCAGGTGTGAACCTTACAGCCTGTCAACTTGTGTATTGATGTGAGGGTTCTCCTATGAGGTCCAGTTGTTATTGGAGACCTTCCCCTCTTTTATAGCGTTTAAATTGATGTATGTAAAAATACAAAGAAAGTTTAGGCATCTCAAGTTTTAGTTATAATTGTTAAAGATATGTTGGACAACTCTGACAAGAGGCAATAGCCCTTGACATTTTATGAGCTTGACAAACTTGATGTGGATGCCATCCGGGCCTAGTTGCATAATTTACATGGTGAAATCTTATAATGTGTCATGCTTGTTTTAAAAGTCCATCATAATCCATTCCACCCCTTTTTTCTAGTGTCCACCAGGCTATGCATGCCTTTCTAGCAAGATATATTGGCCTTTTATATAGCAAGTGATTTATGAACTTTGGATCTTCAGATCATTCATCCTGACCTGATGTATGACATTGTTTAAATGCTGGAATTGGCTGGCAACTACAGTCATAGAATTGCATATACGTTTGCATATAGAATTGCATATAAGGTTGACAACCCTTATTCGGTTACCTTTCTTATTGGAACACCTATATTAGAGCGGTATGTGGTTTGGTGTGGCTCCAAGAATGGATACCAAAAACACTGCGTGCTGAAAATATGATAATTATTCTAGGCTCAATAGTCAACATATTTGGGGGGTTCATGTATGACCATTTAATGAGCTCACGAAACAGAAATAGGACATTTTAACTGCTAATAACATACGAAAAATGAACAAAATGACTAAAGAAAAAGGAATAAAGATATTAAAGCAAGCACTCTCATATTATAAGGAAAGTGGCTACAACCTCAATTTAGATT
Organism: Polytrichum formosum; assembly: GCA_964035585.1. Taxonomy (NCBI): domain Eukaryota; kingdom Viridiplantae; phylum Streptophyta; class Polytrichopsida; order Polytrichales; family Polytrichaceae; genus Polytrichum; species Polytrichum formosum. The sequence goes on along the minus strand of OZ037938.1, from coordinate 42,155,185 downwards.
TGCTAACCATCTTGTACTTATCATGTGTTTCATATTCTAGGAGAAGTGGGCTAGTTGGAAATGTAATCATTCAAGACCCATGTCCCTTTGGTTTGCGAGTGTATTGAGGTATATGTGTATTTGGTGATTCTTTGCATTGAGGGATGGGTGGTGTGTTGGTGGAAAAAAAAAACAAAAACAGCCTCTTGGAGAATGCATGCACAAGTTGCAGTCGGAAGGCATGACTGTTGCTCTACAGCTCCAAGAACCTTGGCTTCGTGAATATCAGGTGCTCTATACAATTGTTTTATATAGTTCTTGAGGTGTGGGAATATCACATAATGGGAATTTTTTTCCTAAGGTAGGGTGGGCTCTCACGTGGACAGTATGTGAGTTTCATAAATGTATGATCACAAAATACCTTGAAAGGTGCTGATGATCTTATCGTGCACCATTTCGTCACATTTGTCAGTAAATATTCTATTTATTGCTTTTTGTTACCGAAAAGAGTTGGCCCTTTCATCGTGACTTAACTTTAATGGACTCTTTGAGCACTTGACACTCTTAGCATGCTTGCAAATGTGTTATTTAGAGATCAGTAATGAAAGTCAAGTTCTATTTGTGATCTAAAGTGGTTACAGAGGTGGCTCCCGAAAGTGGTTAGTGTTGATCGTAGATTTTACTTTATTTATCCTTAGATTAGTGCCATGATCATTCATTTGAATTATTTAGCTGCTGACTTTGGCCAAAAAATAGCTGTTGGGATCATGTCATTAACAGAATTAGCCACTTCTACCATAAGTAGCTCATGAATAGATTTAGAATCACAATCTTATGGCGTTAAAGTATCGAGTTCTAAGCTCAAATTTTGCAGGTGTTGCCGTCACGAACGCATCCAAACATGCAGATGAGTTCCACAGGAGGGTGGGTTCTCAGTGGCATTTATATTGGCAAGCCTGCCAAGTGAAGAGGATTTTTTTCCCAAGACCATGGTTGAAGTTTCATTTCTTCTTAGAGGAGATTGTCTTGGTGTTCATGTTTGAGGTGGGAACTGCAAGGGCAGTAACTGGATGCACTAGCTGTGATCCAGTAATTGTTATATTCATTGTATTAGGATCCACTCAAAGGCAGGGAACCAACAAATTTGCTTGAAAAAATGAGCAGGAATTTACTTGCAACCTGATTGGGGGTAATTTGGCATGAACACAAGTGAATCCTAGGAGAGCTTCAATCTGATCTAGGACTCCTTCAGCCCTTGTTCAGACTGATGCAAACTAAGGTAAGGTAGAGATGGGTCTTAAATGGTTACTTTTCTGACTAGCCTCACTTCTCCTAGGATATGAAACATGCTATTAGTACAAGATGGTTAGCAAATCCAAATGGAGGTTGTAGCCACTTTTCTCATAATTTTTAGAGCTCATATGAATATGTTATTCATTTCCAAAGTGAAGATTCTTGTGCTCATTAATTATAGGTCCCCCCAAAATTATGTTGACTATTGAATCTAGAATGGTTATCGTATTTTGAGCATGTAATCCAATCTCTTTTAAATAAATGTCCTTTGGTATCTGTTCTTGGAGCCACACCAAGACCACATACTTCTCAAATATCATAATACTAGTCAGTTGAGTGGTTATCAAGTATTGAATATATGAACACTCTTATCTCCCTAATATCATGCCTATGGCAGCCAAAGTGCATGTGATATTAAGGAGGTATGCAGTGTTAACATGGATGCATGATAATAGAGAATCAGTGTAGCATGTGACATTATGGAATAACACAAAGTCAACATTGCAATGACCATAAATGACAATAAATGACAATGATGACAATGTGATACGTGCAAGTGTGTAGTTTGAATTCTTTGGTGGATTATTTTAATGTCAAAACCATGAGAGGAAATTTGATGACAAGGGAGATTTAAACTGGGTGCATATGTTCCCTAGAGTTTCGGGATATAAGAGGAGTGACATTATAGAAGGTGACATTACATAGGTGTAATCTATTTTTATGTATTTGTACATGTACCCACTTTTATTCCATGTACTCCAAATAAAGATTGAGTACAAAATAGAATCTTTAGAGAATATTACACATAATTAGTATATAAATGGACCAAAAAATTTGTACAACACAAATTTGTGGACAAAACATAATCTTTAGAGAATCACACACATAACCAATATACTAATTGTAGAATGTAAGATTGAGTTCAAAAGAGTATAGAAAGGAACCAAAAAAATCGTATAGTACAAGATTGAGTTCAAAAGAGAATTATGCTTAGAGAATCACACACGTGACTAGTATACAAATGGACCTAAAAAATTATAAGGTTTCAAAATATTTTTTATAATACAAATAACTTATTTACATCAAAACATCATCTTCTTCCACGATTCCTTGTTTATGGGTAGTCCTTAGGTTGTGTCATGTAGAGCTTTTGACAAGCATATGTAAATTATCAGAGTTTTTTTAATTGCAGCCTCTTTCTTTAGAAAAAGATCATCATGTAGTTGTTTAGTAATGTTATGATAGGTGTCCTAAGAAGACAACTAAATAAGGTGTCTATCTTAGATGTCTGTTATTTGGATGGTTTTCTCTTTGTATCCACTTTTCATAGGATATAAGAATATGTAATCAGTGCATGATAGTTAGTAAAATTCAGATTGAGCACATAGTCCAATCTCTTTCAAACACATGTGTGTTTTTTCTTAGATCCACACTTAACCACATACCACTCAAATATAGGTGTCTAGATTATTGCTATGTTGGATGTAGGCAAAGAAGAAACGCTGATCTTAGTGGGATTAGCGTGATTGAAATGCCCGTTCGACCCACCTTTGGTATTAAGCCCACTGGGGATAATAACAGTGGTGCAGGACTACTAACCCCTCTCGGGGTGGGCACTGTAGTAACCAGGGTAACCAAGGTGACCATGGGAACTTAGTGATTGGATGATTTTTGTATTGGTCGTGTTAGTGTGGTTGCGATGTTTGTAAGGGTATATGTTTTGTGTTTCTTCATGTGGTGGCCACCGAGTCATGGACTACTTAGTGGTTCATTAAATGTGGGGGTTAGTAGCACCTGTTTAGTGGTCCGGGTTTGATTCCTGGTGGCCTTGTACAAGCACTGTGTTGTGATGTAAGTGGCTAGGCATATGCTATGTGAGTTTACTTGGTAGGAAGGTATGGCCATCAACCCTACCGTGGGTTGTAACAATTCTTTAGCTCTCGTTGGCATTTATTCTTTTCTTTTAATCCTAATTATTTATTTGTTGGTGGGTATTTGGGGTTGTTATGGAGGTTGTGTGTCAGTTGGTAGTGGTTCGTTGTTTTCTATTCTCCTTTTGTGTAGGATTATGGACATAGCATATTGTATGGCAATGACGTTGATTTCCTCAAATGTGTGTTTGATGCTTATCTTGGGGATTTTAAATATTATTTCAATACTTTTCATAGAAGGTGTGTGTGTGGCTGCCCTAGCACCAGCCGTTATGACTATTAGTGGGTCTACCTTCCATCCCCTATTGATAATATTGCCTATTAGTGGTTTATATTTTTGTTTTTCTAATTATAGTATCATCTGGTATTCTGTCGTTACAGTATGTGAATTCTATGAATTGTATTGTTAGGTTCTCATTTGGTTATGTTGGTGGTGTGGATTGGTATGGTACAGTAACCTCCTGCTTAAGTACGCACCCGTTTAAGTACGCATCCCGGTTAAGTACGCATTTTTTGGCAAAAAATTTAGGGTTCAAGATTTATTAGTTGAACATGTCACGAATCGTCATTTGGCGTCAGTTTTGAAGTTTTTTGCATTTGGCTTTGAGGCTGACCGTTGGGAGTGTCAAATCTAAAGTACGCACCTACCAGCTAAGAACACACAAACCGCGCAGGTTCAAGTTGCGTACTTAAGCGGGAGGTTACTGTAGTCCTTTCACACATAAGAGGTGTAGTTTGAATCTGGCATTGCAATGACATCTTTGTTGACCACACGTGCAAGGTAATAACCATGGGGGAACTATGTTTTCTGGTGGGTTATTATTGAATGTGCCTGCATTCATGAGAACATAACATCTTGACTGTTTTGATGCCACTATAAGTTTTCTTAATTCCCATATTGCTTTATTATGTCTTTTGGTTCGGAGGGCATGTATGTGGTGTTGTTTGCACTTTAGAAGTATGTGTAGCCATGTGTCGGGGTCTGGGGAGTTACATATGGGGCATGTGATTGACGGAAAGGCTTCTCTGCCAAAGAACAGTTGTTTCCTAGCGTTCCCCATATATTGGCCATGTCTTAGTTTTAGAAGACATGTTTTTTGAGAGTCCGTTATGTTTTTGTTTGTCCAAAATTTATTTGATAATTCATTATCTATTTTCTCATTGGCTATCCACTTATCTATGTTGGGATATAGTATGGGGATTAATTCTAGATTTATATTCTTATCATGTTTCATGAGATGTTTTTCAAGGAATCTAATAGGTCCTTTGTCCGGGGTTGTTCCCATTGACGGCCAGTCGTCTCTTTGGTAGTAGTATGGAGTTGAGTGGGCAAATTTATGTGGTTGTGAGGCGTTGAAGTGTTCTTTAGATGTGCCTTCTTTAGCAAGTGTGTTGGCTTCTTCATTTCCTATGATGTTTGCATGTGGTCTTACTTTATATAGTGTTGTGGGTTGAGTTCTTTGTATAGGGAAGTTAACTATTTCTTCTAGAATGGTTTTATCTAGATGGTTGTTATGTAGTGTGGGGTGTTTTATTTGGTTTTTTTTATCACATATAGGCCATTAAGGCAGTCTGTGAAGATATGTGCGGGTTCATTTGGGAAGTCTTTTTTTATTATTGTAAGGGCGTGGTGTATGGCCATTAATTCTGCTCTGAAAATATTTTGTAGGCCTGGTAGTCGTATTGCAAGTTTGATATTTTTTCTTGATTATATATGCCATAACCAACTTCTTCTTGTAGCCAAATATCTCCTACTTTTTTTGGAGGGTTGAAGGATCCGTCCGTGTAGAAGCAGTATTGGGGAGAGAATTTAAGGGGTGTTTCGTTCTCGTAGTTTAGGATTGGTGGGATTGCGTTATGATAATGTGTGTTTGGATGTAGGCACTTCTAACTTACCAAAAAAAAAGGTGTATTTTGTATCATAATGAGATTTTTCCTCATCAAAATGAGCTTGAAAGTGCACCAATGTGTAAGTTCTATTTTTTCACTCTATCCATATGGAACTTACCTAAAAACATTGGCAACATCGATGTTAAACCAAAAGGCATGTCTAGAAGCTTTAACACCTCATTGGCATCCCAATTTCTTCGAATTACACCCACTAGTTACCATTGCGAACATTTGGTCAATCCATAATAGCATGCCCACATTAACGAGTGTGGGCCACCAATGAACGGGCCAGCCAACACTCGAAATCAAGCTCGGTTACATGTAGTGGCCATCACTGGCCAAAAGTGAGCTTAAGGTGGCCCCTACTAGCAAGAACCATCCACTAGCCCCTCACAACAGTAAGTGTGGGCATCCTATAAGCTGCATGGTTAGTTTGTTTTAAATTGTTGTTGTGTGAGGCACAAGAAGGTTTACAATGTAAGATGATATGTTTCGGCATCTCAACCCTACCAAATCCCAACTACCATAAAAAGGACTATGCTAGGGTAAGAGTTGGGCTACTTGGACAAAAAGGTAGCGGACCTAATTCAATTACTTATCTTAAATGGACACCTATATTTGAGTGATGCATGGTTAGGCATGGATTTAAGAATAGACACCAAAAAGACATTTCTGTAGAAGAGATTGGATTACAGGCTCAAAATTTGTTAATCATTGTAGACTCAATAATCAACATACTGTAATTGGGAAAGTGGGGTATAATGTGATTGAATTACAGTTTCCTAGCAATCACCTTTGAAAATTCGCATCAATTCAGGGACAACTCCAAATGTCTTTGTAATTAAACTTGGCTTCTCCATCCACATTCGCAAATCAACCAAAGTTTTCATTTGTGAATCAAAATTCAATTTTTATAACCAATCGCTCATCCAAGAGCAGCATGATTATCATAACTCGTCACAATTTTTCATCCATAGAAGCACAATATCATTCAAAATTCCCATATTCTATCTATGAACTTTAGGATTCCTTCAGATCTTATTCAGACCATGCCAAGGACCACAAAAGTAGAAAGGAATGTTTGAGACACAATGAGATGTTTCTTTGTCAACACACCTATATCTAAGGTTTTTTTCTCACTCTATCCATGAGAAACTTGTCAATATTGGCAACATGAGGGTTCAAAGCAAAAGGTGTGCCAAGAAGCTTTGATACCCCATTCACTTTTGCCCTGAGACATCACCAAACTAAACAAAAATGTTCATCAAGCATAAAAGTATTCACATATTCAACAAGCCTCAAATATATTTGGATGTTGGAGCATGCAGCTAAGAGTCATAGATTGGTAAACATCCTTGCTACGAGATAACATATTCTTGTGACCATCATAATGTAAAGGAGTTGGGAGTCTGTTTAACCACTATACATGAAATTAGTCTGAATCCTTCAAACCAAGTACAAAGAAATGAGAACCCAACTACTGCACTGGTTGAATTTATCTGCATCTAAACCCTTAACCCTAGACCCTACTGCTCCACTATTTGCAACTGCTCAGGTTAGCTTGTCTTGTGTCTTGTTATGTGTCCACTACATTCAGCACATGTTTTGAACATATGTTTTCATGCTCTTATGAACGCCAGTAGGAATTTCCACATGAAATTTTATAGGCACTTCAAATGTTAAGAAAAGCACCACAAAGACGAAGTACAGTAGCCATCTGTAAGATGACCTCTCAATACATCTCAGATGTTGAACTTTGCAAACCACAAAGATCGTAACTACATGATTCCACCTATATTCTACAAAACTGGAACTTGCCAGAAAAGTGTGAAGTATTGAAAAATGGAAGTCAATAAACACTTCCGTTTGCTCATGTTCCCCATACCAACCTTGAAGCCACAACCACACTGGTTGAGTAGGCCTCAGTTGAGAATTTTAATCAGCATCTGTCGCACCATAGTCAAGATCTCGTCTAATTCATTTGTATTTGTCCATACAGAGTTGGGAGTAATGTATAATAATTAGCTGGCTTGTTCAATCCAAGCTTTTTCCCAACCCGGTCCTGAAGCTTTACTGAAGTTACTCATTTCAAAAACTGAAAGCTTTGAGATTCCACCTCAGCAATTCCCTCAGCCACAAACCCCTCCTATTTTTGACCTCCACCTAGTGTAGTGAAGATTTTAATCTCCATCTCAAATTCAAAGTATACTCTTCTCGCTCCTCTAATTTACAGTATCAATAAAACTCCGATGAACCCAACAAAAATTTTGGCTTCAGTGAGTGCACAAGGCGCTGTAGGTGCTTCATACTCCGACCCACTCTCTCCTCATTCAAACATTCAAGTCTCTCAAATATTGGCAGCAGCTTCCCAGTAATGAACTGAACGTCTTCCTTTTGGCCCCAGTCTCCTTCGAGTCCAAGGTTCAACTTACCTTGCCTGCTTTGGGGCTTCGTAAGTTTTTCAATGTGAAGATACAAAATCTCCAAGGCATGCTCCACAAGGAAGAGAAGAGACACAACCTGCGACTCTCGACTTCCAGCAGCACTGCACATCTCCACCATAGCCACATATCTCCTTTTGCGCAGGCTGTCAGCAGGATCTGAATGCTCTTGCCGGCCATAGGCCTTGACAATTTCATCAACCTCATGACGTGAAAGTTCATTCACGTCATGTAACCTAGCCAGGAGCAAGGCTTTTTCCTCTAACGCCGATTCAAGGTCAAGGGAAGCTTGTTGGAGAAGATCAGCCACCAGGTTTAGAGTAGGTTGTCTTTGCCGTCCTAGATTATAAGGTCCCATTGACATGGAGTCCTCAATATCAGGCTTAAATATGTGAAGTCTCAAACCTTGCTTCGTAACCAATGTGTACAAGTATGCAATCAAATTGCAGCGAACACGAGCCACAAGTAGCTCCATCTTCCTCACAGTCTCACGCGCTGCACCCGACAATTCTGGGTTCCTCTCTGACTCTCGAATATGTTGCACAAACCGGCTCCGTGATTCAACATCTGGACAGAAATATATATATGAAAGGTTGAAGAGTGCCTGAGTGTACCCAAATTCAGGAGAGTCCTCAACTGGCCATACCTTACTTAAGATTGCGGTGGCAAGCTGGAGTTCATCAAGATCCGCAAGCTGCACACTGTTGTTGTCATCTCTCAAAATTCTGTCCAATAAACCCTGATGTGACTTAATGAATTCCACAATTTCTAGAGCAACATCATCTCGCCCCACATCCGCCGCTTCTGTGGTGTCAACCAGGGAGGTGAAGCACCAGACTAGGCGGAGTACAGGAGACACAAGCTGGTGCTGCCGATCATGCTGATTCGGCATGCCAACTCCAACCTTGACTTGCTCCCACTTGGTGTCATCGGTTAAGTGAGCATCAATTGCTCGGCAAGAGGAAAGATGTTGAAGAGCCCCCATGGCATACAGTGTTTGTGCCCCACGCCTCCTGTTATTGTAAGTCACTCGCAGAAGCAAAGCCAATTGAGACTCCAGTGTATATAGCTGTCGCAATGAATCTGCTGAGGGAAGTAATATAGCTTGATAGGAGTTGCTACTAAGTTGAGCCATACATTCATGCAGCAGCCCACGACTTTGCAGCTGGCTCAAAAACACCTGGTGATGATCCACTGCAAGCAGCGCATCGAGCACATAATATGCTATTGCCTTTCCTATCTGACTACCGTTCGTTGCATCTCTTGCCACCACATCCATAAGCGCTGTTGCATCTGCTCTCAGAATTGAGAAGTTTACTTGTCCAAGTTCTGCCTGATCCCTGTCGAGTTTCTCAATCTCTGTATCCTCTTCACCATCACACCCTTCAACCAATAGAGCTCGCATAACGGACAGAGATAAGTCTTTCTTGACCAAACCTTGACAGTAGTGAAAGTAGCTCAGCAGTGTGGCATACTGTCTGCGTCGCAAGCCCTCAGAAGAGTCGTGCCTTAAAATTGACGCAAGAAGCTTTGACAAGATTGTGTGACACGCACTATTTGACAAGCGCACCGTTGACAGTACATCAAGATATGTAACATCATCTGTGCTTTCACCCTCCCCTGGTGATATAATGCTCTGTTCTTGGAGTTTTGCCATGGTTGTCAAGGCCACTTGACTAAGCGAAAAGGCCATTCGAAGAGAACAGTCTTGTGACATGGTAGCACTCAAAGAAGCGTCTAGAATCTCATACAATATATGTGAGTGGCTTCCCATGATGTTGAACCTCCTTGAGATCGCAACCTCGACAAGCTGACACCATCCTACGAGCATATGCAACTGAGCAGCTTGTTCCTCAAGATTTTTGTTGCGCTTCCATGCCCATCGCAACAGCTGCTGCATGACTTCTCGAAGCTCAGCCTGCTTCTGACCATTTACTAGCAAGTTATACTGAACCTCCAGCCTCTTGTACTCCTGCAAAAGAATGTTCCTGAAGGCTCCAAGATCAATCAAGCGATCTCCCCGCTCCGAAAGATGATACACTCCTCCCTGATCAACTGTTGTAGGGTTACCAAGAATTTCCTCAACTTTCAGCTCCTCTTTCAGGGAATGTAACTCTGATGGGAAGTCATGAGTATCTGGGAGCTGAAATTGAATTATTTCAAGGAGCTCTAACACCTTGATATTATGAATATTACCATGAGTGGGAGTCATTGTCAAACGGCCTGGCACAAGATTCAATGACATACCAGTTTCCCAACCAAGAGGTTCGCGGGAAAACAAACGAGCAAGGAGCCGGCGACAACTATCCCGATGCACAATGACATCCATGTCACCTACATGCAGCTCCAAAGCAAGCAGCTTGAGCACCCATGCCCTTTGTTGCAAGCTGCTCACACGCAACTGATCATTTGAGCTGCGTTTGGGAAGAGGCTTACACACAAAATTGTCCAAATGCTTGGAAAAGAACTCGTACTTTTCACCCCTGAGCAATTCTACCATAGGACCACATGTTATGGGGTCCACGCAAAGTTCATACATTAACTGGAAACCAAGTTCATGTATTCCAGCATTCACTTCAGGCCTTGCAAGCATGTTCAAAACATCAAGTATCACCCGGAGGCAACTGAAGTGACGCTTTGGCTGCAGCATAGTCATCTCTACAGGTTGATTGATATCGAACTTCAATAGAAGGTGTGTCAAATTTGGAGCTGGCTGGTGTAGGTTTGAAAGAAGAAGGCGCAAAATAAGGGATCCAATATCTTTTTCAGGATCCTCGGGAGCCTGAACTTCTTCAGTGCGGGTCTCGAGGCAAGCTGCATAGTCTTCAACAAGATTCGATGCTGTTCCTGCCTCCAAAATGATAGACACCAACTGCGGCATGCGAGCACTGAGAAGCTTCATGATCTGGACAGAGCATCGTTGTATGAGTGGCCACGTATCATATCGCACATACTCCAGAACAGTCACGATTTGTCGAATATCCTGGCACAGAATTAGGTCTATTGGTTGATAGACAGGGCGCCAAGCCTCTGCAAATAAAAAGTCCTTCTCTAAAGCAAGAAGCAAGATTTGGAGACAGAGAGAAACAGACTTCTCCAAAGCTGGGCCATAGAGCTGGTCCGTGCGTTGCTCCATTACAGAGTTGACGCCCAGGCACAATATGCTCATCAAATTGCGGTAGACAACTCTACCACTCATTAAGTCCTTCATCAATTCCATGGTGGGTAGCCGTGCGTTGTTTCCAGCTCCTAAACCTGGTGATGCCATCCCTGGAAGAGAATTTTCTGGAGGAAGGAGATGGTCTGCACTCTTCCTGACATCATCTTCTGTAAGATGGAAACTGAACATTATCTCAAAATGGCGGAGCGCTGCAGCAACAAGCTCCCATTTTTCCACAGGATTTGCATAAGCCCTTTGTGTGTAAGGTGCAAACACCTGATCCCGCACGAATCGGAAGATGCCTATGTATCTAGAACCCTTGTCTGGTATATCCAAGTCCTGAGCAATTAGGACATTCAGCAGGTTCAAGTAGGAGAGCGTGGAAGGGTACTCTTCCTGTCTGGCCTCCACCTCATTGAGCTCATAGGTCATGTCATAAACTGGACCGGTAAGTTGCTGTACAGACCCATCAGTCAATAGAGGCGTAGCCACTACTGGCAAGTCATACTGCTCTAGTAGGCTCCACACCTTGTTTTTCATACCTGGTGATACAGTAACAAAGGTGGCAATTGCATCCCGCAATGCACCTTTCAAGTATGGGGGCACAATCTCGTATGACAACAGCTTGAAAAGCGGCTCAATATCCAAAAACCATTGAGAACGCTCCATCGCATTACCCCTCTCCATGACCATCTTCAGAACTTTGAGATAAGCCTCCAATGCCCGAGCATCTAAGTCTTGGAATGGTGGAAACACTCCTGAAACTTGGAGGCTCTGCTTTATTCGTTGATCATAATCAATCAAGGATTTGAAAAGAGTTTGCCACCCAACTGTGCGTATACCCTTATTCTCGAGCAATCGGTACACTTTCTTTGCTCCTTCCTCACTGGCAGCCAGGGCCGTGAGCATATTGAGGAATGCTACCAGAGTGCGATAGCTGGAGTGATCCTCCCCTGCAAATCGGACGAAATTCCAAAGATCCTCATTGTCCACAACGAGGTCTGGCTCTCTCTGATAAATATCCCCTATGAGTCCGAGAAGCGAGATGAATGGCTTCCCTTGAAGCTCAGCCGCCTGCCGTTGCGCCCTACCATTGCCATCACCATCAGACATAGTGTTGTTGTCCACATAAGCATCTAAAGGCATCGATGCTGCACCTTTCAGCTCCTTGATCTTCTCGAGACCTGCTGGTAGGAACAGAAAGTATGTCAACAGCTTATGCAAATATGCATTGTACATATAAACCAGCTCCTCGTCGTCATTCTGGTATGTGGCCGTTTGCAACACCCTCGTGGCCAGAAACTCAAAAACGTCATTTTGACATGCACGGTTCAGGCATGTCCGAGCAAAGACATCATCCTCATATGAACCCCTGGATTGTACCACATCCGAGTCACATGTGGTAAGCATCAAATACACCGCCCACACAAATCGTATAACCCCTGTAAAACCCTCAGTGATCGGGCTCAGATCCTCTGTATCCATAATCAAGTGCTGAAACTCTCTCCGGAACACTGCGTCAAGTGCAAGCGAGGACCCCGACTCCTTCAGTGCATCCGACATCAACGAATTCGTAAGCGAGAACATAACCGTGTATGTAATCTGCAGCTTCACCGCATCTTGGGAGATATTCTCATCAGAAGAACATTCCCTAAGCAGATCATACAACTCCTTAGCCTCCTGTGCACTCATACGCACAATCAGGCAAGAGAGCACAAGACAATGACATAAGCTTAGCCTTTCTCTCTGAATAACATTCCTACGTTGCACCAACGCAAGACGCGAGTCCATCACATATCCCTCCACTCCAGGTCCTCCTAACCCCGCTGGCTCCTCCCGATTCATCTCCCTAATAAGACTAATCAACCTGGTTCGAAGTCCTCCATCCAGCAACCGTTCCAAATACCCTCGTATGTCCGCCACAAGGTCAGGATCGAGCTCCTCATCTAAGACCACAGCTCGAAGCAACAGCTGCAACGACGTGATCAACGCTCTCCGCTCCGTAAACCACAAACCCGCTGTCAACCGTAGAATTTCCAGTGGCTCCCGACCTAACAGGTTCCACTCCTGGTGTGCGGCAACGAGCAAGCTCACGCAATAGGTTTCGTTGAGGTTATAATCGTCGCTGAGTTTTAACGCAATCTGTGCGTCTTGGCTGTCCAGAAGCGTGGGAGCCGAGTTCGGTAGACGTATGTCCTTGGACTGGACTTGTGCCCTGTCCTCTGCTTTAGGGACAGGATACTTCAGAAACTCTTGGAAGTCCGGTAGCCAGACGTGTAGTGCGTGCGAGAGGTCCGCTCGGTGGTGCGCGGCTGGCTCGGGGCCCAGGAGTGCCCCTTCCACCGCCGCGAGTAGGCTGCGATACGACACCATGGCCGTGGTTACCGTCGCCGCGAGGGTGAAGCGGCAGCAGCGGCCCCAGCTATGGCCGGCTGGCTCATATGAATGCCTGCGACGAAACACCGAGAGCGCAACGGACACTCTCTCACACTCTCACTCACACGCCGAGGGCGCCAGTGAAGGCGACGGAAACCTAACTTAACTCAGCTTATTAGCCCGCCTTGAAGAAAGCAGTGAAGGCGAACATCATGAATACTTAACAGCTTCCTACTCTACTCAAGGCCCCGGATCAGTGTTCAATATTGAAGTCTTCAACACCTGTCAAATGCCATGTTGGCTGTCAAAGAAGTTTTTTTTTTTTTTTTGGGGCACTTCATAAAAATGTGCTCTGCAAAGTTTCCACCAGTCATAGTGAAGGTCTCTCCAAAAATTGCTTGTCACAAAATACAGTGGGTGCAATTTGCAAATAGAAATGTAGATGGACTCCAATCTTGGCACTCTAGCAGACACTTCCAAATTCCAATAACTCCTACAATTTCAACTCGGAACTAACTGCAACTTCGGCTTGGCAAGCACGTCTATATGTGAACGTGGATTTTCCAAACATAATTGGGTTAAGAGTGATCACAGAAGTCGATTGAAACTTGAGACATTGGATGCATTGATGTGAGTGTCATTATGCGGTCTTCCGATGGAAAATATGGATTGGGCCAAAAAATTTGACACTTGGAAATCGACCAAAAACCAAAGGGCTTTGCCTTTGGAGTTGGATGATGATTAAGTGCATTATGTAGGGAATCTAAATAATTGTAGTGCATCATTTTATTGCATGTTCTTCTTCAATATAGTGAGACATCATATTATTTTCATATTCAATACAAAACGGCCAATATCAAGTTTTGTTTTGTGAAGTGTTGCAAAAAGGTTTGAAAGTTTGAGTGAAGTGTGATTATTTTGAAGCCCTTCACATTGAAATGCATGTGCACACTTCAAACTTGAACATTGGGTGCACCTACAAGAACTGTCTCTGGAGATTTTCGAGGAGGTAGGTATTGGTTAAGTAGCTTTCACGTATGTTCATTGTTTTAGCTACAAAGCAATGACACGTTGGATAGTTTTTGAAGCAAGGTCAAATGCCTTACCACTCGTCTGCTTCACCATCAGTTTTTTGTTAATGGAGTTTTCTCACGTCCTCGTGGCTAAAAGTAAGAGCGCCCAATCACAAGGGCTAGAGGCGACAGTTCTAAAGGCCCTATGTCTCTAGGTACCAATGGGAGGGTCGGTGCTTGAGCCTTAAAACCTCCGCTATTAAACCATGCCACGCTATGATCGGGGAGAACCGGTAGTTAGTTATAGATGAACTGGTTGAGTTTGAGAAATAACCGGTTGAAGTTCAAGATTGCAGGAAAATTACCGATCATTTTAGAGGAATTTATAGAATATACCCCAAACCGAAGGATGTCAACATGTAACCGGTTGGACTTGCAAGCACTAGGATTCTCAACCGATTATGCCCAAAAATCTCCCCGATCATTGATGCCACGTCCTTTGCCAAGTAGGCTCGGGACTAGATAGCGTTGATGGTGTGAAGGGCCATGTTTTTAAAAATGAACTTTTAGGATAAGTGTGGTTTTGCCAAAATTAGGTGGGGTCCATGGTCCAAGAACATAGGGACCATTTTTGAAGCAATTTGAGGCAAATTCAATAGAGTTATTTGTAAAGTATGGGGATCAATTGGGGTCAAATTGTCCTCATGGTCCCTTGTTTGAGTGTAACTGGAAAGTTTTGGAGGGTTGCTTTGAGTTTTAGACACCGACATGTTTTATTTTTATATACCTAAGAATCTTCTCGTTTTCTTTGCCATCTATACTGCACATGCATCTCTTTGCTCTTCTAACCACTTGTGTGCTCCTCAAATAGAATCAAACTCAAGAAAGAAATCTAAATTTTCTCAAAGTTTTTTTGCTCCAAAATAGAGCAAAAAGACTTCCCTCCCTAATTTTATTCTTAGATAACTAACACAAGGGTTGGAAGCGGCAAATATGTGAGATTCCATCAAAAAACTTAAGTTGGTCCCCACTTTTGGTGACTTTACAGTTAACTCTAATGACCGGGGGAGAAATGACTACTAGTTACTAATGAACCAATTGTGTTTGAGAAAATAACCAATTAAAGTTCAAGAATTCAAGAAATGTATACATTTTTAGAGATATTTATAGAATATACCTCAATTTTAATATAGAAGAACCAAAATATCACAACATGTAACTGGTTGGACTTGGAAACACTAGGATATTGTTCGATTATGTCCAAAAATCTTCCCGGATATTGGGCAAATTGAATTCTTGAACCAGAGACTCCCTTGGATCCTACCTTCCAAAATGGCTCTCCAAAACATGAGCTCTCCTTTGAGCTTCATTTCATGGTTCAGATTGTTAGTGTTTCCCTCCAAAATGATGCCATGTGGGAGACACCTCACTTTTGCCTCTTCTTGGTCTTGAACCCTCATCTAAAGGCCTTTGGTCTAATTTCTACCTCTCAGTCAATAGGATTGCTCCATTTTGTTGGATTCTCCCCCTTGCACCTCCATCTAAAGCGCCCCTAAATACTAGGTATTTCTTGAGTGACGGGAGGGTTTAAACCAATGTTGGTATGGTATATAATGTACATGGGTCTTAACTGGATACTGTTTTTTTCTAACTAGACTACTTTTTCTAGAATATGAAACACGAGATTATGAGAAGGTTGGCAAATCCAAATATTATCAAGGTTGTAGCCACTTTCCTCATAAATTTTGGAGCTCATATGAATATCCACTATATTGTCAAAGTGAATGTTCTCGTGCTCATCAAGTGGTCATATAGGTCTCCCTAGTTATGTTGACTATTTCAAGCCAAGAATGGTTATAATATTTGAGCATATAATTCAACCTTTTTCGAAACACGTGTCTTTTGGTATCAATTCTTGGAGTCACATCAAACCATGTATCATTTCATGTATAGGTACTTGATTAAGATCAATGATTGAATCATGCACATCTACCTTAGGTGAAGGCATGGTATCGATAATCAACATCCATAACAGTATCAACGAACCTACCCGTGGGTATTGGAATTATAGTATCAATCAAATCTTGATATTTGGTGGACATATCAAGGTGAGAAAATCTTTGTATACTTGAGTTTTTATTTAGGCCAACATCACTCTAAATCATATTGATCGTAGGCAATTTCTGAAGGATTATAAAGGTTCTTGTATGGTATGTAAACCCAATAGTATCAAGGAAACCAAAAAACAATTATATATGTATATATGTATATATATATACATATATACATATATACATATAATTCGTCAAACACCTATACCATGTTGGTATCAGAAAGAGACAATACCGGACCAACATTGGTTTAAGTCCAAGACCAAAGAAGCTCCAACATTGAGCGATTCTATTGGTTGAGAGAAAAAATTTGGACTCAAATAACTTTGCACTAGGGTCCAGGTCCGAGGCATGAAAAATTGAAGTGGCGCTAACGTGGCATCACTTTCCCGCCAAATCTCAGCAGTTCCAAATCAAGAAAATATTCCACTTAGTTTGAGAAACCAATCTTTAACATTGGACCCAAGGGGGTTAAATTTTGAAAGAAGAGGGTGAATAAGTAGAGTGAAATGTAAATTAATGGATAACTGCTCAAAATCAACAACTAAACCTTGAATGAACATCCAAGGTACAAACTGACAACAAATTTACCTCAAACAACAAAAATAATGAAAATTTAAGATGTAAAAAATATATACAAAGACGTGGTTTGTTCCATTTATAGGGTATTGTCAAGTGTCAAAATCTTTGATTGTGGGCCCTATAATTATTTCTTAGACTTTCACATCGAGTCTTATTTATCACATCTTAGTCATATCAATTGTAAGTGAATTTTTATTTTAAAGAAGTCAACCGTCCATAAAATGCAACAATCAAAGTGAAAATAATGAGGAAATTTCAACTACTTTGAAGAAAATAAAACAGACACAATGAAGAATAAATAAAATAAAATAAAATAAAAGTAACGTCGGAGTTTGATTTTACACCGACGTGAATGGGAGCCTGTTCCTCTATACCGTGTTCATGTTTGACCAAGCATCACCGTAAGAGTACTTCCTTCCTCTCAGAAGGTGGGCTCCTTTAGTTTTCACAAAAGAGCGCGTTACCTATTGTCTAGGGGAGGTCGATAGGGGGTTGTTTGTTGTCTAGCTTTCTTTTGTTTAGTATTAGGTATGTGAGGTATTTAATGGCAATTTGGTGTAGATGTTTCATAAGTGTTTTGATCCCTTTTTTGGGGCACAATGAAGAAAATAAGAGCACTTATCAATTCAGAAATTTGTAGTTGAGACTTTGGAAATTGCAAACTTAGCCCCCAACTCTTCAAACCAATTTGCAATTATCTCCACTCGTAGTATTATAGTATGTAAGAAGCAGAGGTGAGAAGTGCTACAAAATTCAAGGTAGATTTTGATATGCTTCTTACATGCACATTGTATGTAGGTTACGTGCCAAAAACCATAGTGCCATAGTGCTATGCGTAGTGGAGATAAGATATCCGCAAGCTTAGCAAACAAAAATATTCTAGAGCATATTTTGACATTGTATAACTCATAGAACAATTGCTATGAAGCCATAACATTATTCAGATCCATAACAATGTTATGTGGGATTGACAGTATTATGAGGAATATTCCATCATTCATGTTGAATGTGAGGAATATTCCATAGAATAATTTCAGTCCCATAGAACACTGTTATGGATCTGAATAATGTTATGGCGGGTAAAGTGTGATATCATACACAATAACTTGTGTTTTATTATATGTGCATGCTTTAGATTGCTCATCCAAGTGAAGGTCACCTTTTAAAACTCCTCTATGCTTTTCTATTTACACATAGAGCACTTCATTCATAATCTCCGGTTTCCATCCACGAACATACTGATTATGACCCACAAATGGTTTGAATACTTGTACGTTTTGCTCTATGGCAGCTCGTCATTCATTATTTTCCTATTGGTTATGTAGTTCTTATAAGTATTCCTCGCTCATACAAATCGTGTGGTAGTTGGGAGGAAGCACGGTAAAGTGGACAGCTCTTGATCCTTGCTCAGGTTTTAAGTGAAAGTGATCCAAAACTATATACTAACTTTGAATTTTATGAAATAGAAATTCATAAACATTTAGAAAACATATGAATCTACAAAGCCAAGCAATTTATGTTCACAAAAAACAATTTCAAACAACGTATATGTATTTTAGAAGACGGTGCAAGTGGTGGTGCAAGTGGGTGTCATTGAAAAGATAATTGTCAAAAACTTGTTTAAAATACAATTACATTACATTAAATTGATGAATTTTTGAAGAAAAAAATTACGATGACCTCAAGTTTATAATGAATTCAAGGAATATGAAAAGAAATTCCAAGTTCAAAATATTTAAGGTCATGAAATTTACGTTCAAAACTATATTTAGTCAGTTGCTTTTACGCGTCACTTTTGATGATAGGTTTTGAAGATCTCATATTGATATTCTATATTTGAGTACCTAACTTAACAATAGAGGTCATCATGAAAAACAATCTATTTTAAACAACATTTTGCTACTACTTATAGGCGTTTGACCAAGAAAATCATGGCTGTCATATACCGGAGCACTTTTTTGGTCCACTTTACTATGCTTGCACCCAGTTGAGGTTCAACAACGGCATGTAATGCTTTGGCTCGTGGTGGTGTGAGACATGTCCCCTCGGACATGTCTAGGTCTTTCGGATCCATGGGCAGCGACCACGCAAAGGAGTGCAAAAGATTTGCCACAACAAATGGGACGATGGCATTGCTCATTTGCATGCTGGGGCAAATTCTCCTCCTGGATCCAAATGGTAAGAGTTGAAAGTCGTTACCATGAGTGTTTACTACCAATTGTGTTTTGTGGTTCTCTTCTAATAGTTGATGGCTAAAGCAATTATTGGCACTAAAAGACACATGCACATTTGTGTTGTGTATTGAAAAAGTTGGTAGAAATGGAAAAATCTAAAACATATGGCACCAACAAACTAGAAACACCATATTTATGACACCCAATACATATAAAAATAAGAACGGGAATTGACATAATTGAACAAGTTTCAAAAACACTTTTTAAAAGTTGAATAGCCCCTGATATATAAAATCCTTGCTTGCGTGTGGGGTCCATTATTCGCTCTAAGTGCATCTCTTGAGATTCAAAGAGACCATAAGCAAAAAAAAAAAAAAAATTGCCATTGGTTGTACCAAACAAATTCTCCATTGACTCTACAATTAAAGGTACTATGTACATGTATGATGTAGTAAACTTGATCAAAGTGCATCTAGAACCTTTCTTGTTGTTTGATCTTGCATTGACTCAAACACATAGTATTATCCTTAGAGCATATCCTTAGTTGCTTTAGAGGAGTTGAATCATGATTTATGTACATGTAAACCTCTTCCATTCAGAGAGACCATAGCCGGATTTTGTTGTTAGTGGTCATCCAAGAAAAGTCTTATTTGACTCTACAATAGCAGGTACTATGTACATGTAGTAAATCTTATATGAAGCAAAGTGCACATCAAAACCTTTTCTTATCATTTGATCTTGCATTGATTGAAAATACATAGTATGGTCTTTAAAGTGAACTTTCATGCTTCATAATCCTAACTTAAGTCATGAGGAGCTTAATCATGACTGTTGCATAAGGAAACTGCCAACGTCCAAAGAGATCATAACCGGATTGCTTCAGTGGAATCGTACATTGTCATGCAACTATTTTCAACATAGTTGAATATTTTCCATGGGTCATATGCCTACAATTGTGAACACAACATAACCAATGACATATGAATGACACCACCGTGGGATTTTCTTCTTTTAATTTTGTTTTTTCAAAGAAGAAATGTTTGTAGTGATTTTGGAATACATATTAGAAGTCCAAATCTAGATTTCACTTGGTATTTATCATATTGTACCTCTCATAAGGATTTTCAATAACCATTATGATATTTATATCATAAGATTTTTGTGTTAATCTTAGTTCACATACACACAATTGTACTATACGATTAAAGTGATAAGAAAAAAAAGTAGAGTTTCTTTAGTAAATATGTTGTTCAACTATGTGTCAACCATGCACAAGCAAATCGTGATTATTTTTTGTTGCATTTTTGGACACACGTTGTATTCTCTCCCATATGATGAACACACCTATAAAATATCAACCCTATTTTGAGTCAAATTTATTTTAAAGGAAATTTTCCAAGGTAAACTTTTGAAAAATTAATCACATGGGTGTAGATCTAGTGTAGATTATAATGAGGTGTCATGGTGTCAACACCTTTGCTTCAGGAATTATAATATAAACAATGTATCCCCTAGGATACACACATGTCCGTGCATACGTCACCTTCAATTCATGCCCCTATATATGGACATTGGATGGACAAAAAAGGATATGCATTCAAAGTTAAAGATAGTAAATAGCAAGAAGTATTTGTGTCATACAAGAAATTAATTTAGAAGGTAATATCATCGCTTATGTATACGGGAAAATAACGACTTGTGAAAAATAGGCCTCCAATATTTGTAGGCAAAAGTAGTTTATAATTGCTTAATAAAGTCATGGAAAATTCATATACGAGAACTTGGTGCCTTACCATGAGTGTCATTGTAGCCAATGTAATGATTGTAGATAAGTCTACCATAATGTGATTGGTCCACTGAGCCACTTGATTTTTGATACCAACATGAATCTATCTCCATATTCAAAGGTCAAGTCATGAGGTCATTTGGATCCATGTATTATAACCACGTATATTCTATCTTTCAACCTCAACCTATAAGCTAACCTTGTAGACAACAAACTCCACTAAGGAACAAAAACACCCCACGCAATGATATTCTCAAATTCCACCTAAATCCTAATCACCATCCTCAACCCTAAACCAATGTATCACCCACAATTAAACCTCCAACCACAGGAGCATTTTGATGTTCAAATGTCTAAAAATGGGCTCAACATGCCAACCCAAGTGGTTTGCTCCAAAATTCCATCAATGTTTCACACTTACTGCAGACTCATGCCCCGATCACACCAACTTTCCGTCAACTTCCGGATGTGAAATTGTTGGGGATGCCACCACATCTAGATGCCAAGTTGTTCACACCAACATCTTAGCTTGATCAACATTTTTGTTGTGATGTACAGTTGCTCGCCTGGCTGCCCTACCTCCCTAGAAGCTAAAAAAAGTTGTGGGGTAGCAAAGTTGGGCCATGTGGACAAACCACAAGTTTTTTGTGGTGGGCCCCGTGCATCCGACACATGTCCAAACGTGGACGTCAAAGTGTAGGTTATGACCATCTCGGGCGCTGTCATGAAAGTCACTAAGGGAGATTAATTGACCTACAGGAAATGCACTTTTACTTTGGTGTGATCAGGGCATCACCCAACACCTCAAAACTAAACTCCAACCCTAGGGCATTGGGTCAATGATGGTGGATAAGTCATCCATAGATTGGATGAAATGTGGATATATATTAGATGTTTAATTCTAGCTTTAGCCTACCTAACTTTCTATAAACTTCTTAATATGTATGCTCTTGATGCAAATATTTATATGGGTCCAATGTTCAATGGGGCATAATATGCCCATGTGGAACACACTATGTGAATCTTTGTACTTCACAACCATGCTTGACTCTTTGAACGAGAATTAGGAATAGCCTAGTAATAAACCAACGGAGACCTTTGTAGGGCTTATGGGATCCATTTGAGGGAGATTTCTCTATCCATTGCACTTTTGTCTCAGAAAGTGGATGAAATTTTGATCTTCTAGGATGACACGGACCCTTTTCTTTTTCCTCTTCTTATTGGGCTACTAATTGAGTTGATCAAATAGCACATGAATGTTTGTCTTGAGCAATGATCATGTTTTGAATATTTCACCTTCAAAACGCATGAAAGGGCAATCTTATTAGATTTGTATTGTCAATTTGTGACCCAAATTTCCCCATTGAATTCTTTTTAAGTTTTGATTGTTGTATTTCTAAATTTTATGTATATAATCTTTACAAAATGAAGTTGCAAGGAGATATCACTTATCTATTACATGTTTACTAGTGCATAACTATGTCTTCAGGGCAAACATGTTTACAAAAGCGAAGGTGTTACAAAATAATAGGTTTTAGCTCTATTTGAATAATCCACCAAATTTACCTCTTTAAACTAGTAAATAAAACCTATTGATTTTAGGTATATCTATAATATTTATAGATATTATAGGGAAATGATCACTTGAAGGCAAGGGAAATCACAAAGTTTTTATTAAAGAATAACCTCCATGAGGATGTTTTGCATCATTTGAATGCTCCATTCATGGAGACTTCTGGTATTGAGTCTCATCCACAAAAAGATCTTGCAAACTTTGGAACCATCATTTTGAAATTCACAAATTAAGAAGGGAACCACGTGATAGAATTGCATAGATTTGTAGGCGAGTTGGTAGGTGGACCACATTTCTAAGTTTGTAGGATTTTGTGATTTTTTTTAATGTCACCTTGTCAAGTTGGTGTTTGACAAACTTATGACAAAGAAAGATTGCGAAACAACATGTCAAAGAGCATGAAATTGAAGAATTTGGACTCATGAATTATTATCTATACATTGTGTTCTTGTTGGCTACCTGCCGCAAAATAGAGGGAATTAACAAAAATGTAGTTTAGTTTCTCTTCAAGATTTGTAGCAATGTGTAGGTATTGTCACAATGGCAAAGAAGGATCACAAAACAACATGTAAAGTGCAACTAGGAGAATAAAGGAAGGGAAAATAATCTCTACAAATTTTGGTATATATACATGTTGAGGGTTGCAAAGTTACAAAGGTTTGACAAAATGAGTGAAAAATGACATGCAAAGGCCAATGCAACAATAAATTGAAATAGTATTTAGTCTCTTTGAGTTGTAGTCATGTCTATGTGGAGGTTTCGCAAAGAATTGGTAGAACCTTGTAGAATGACAAAGTAAAGTTGTAGAGTAACATGTAAAGGGCAAACATTGAGAAACATGAGAGATTGGTTCATCCCTATGCAATGTAACGTACGTCTTTGTAGAACACTTAGATTTAATAGAACAAATCTTGGCAACCTCTTGATACAGTGACATGTAGGTTCAAGAGATGACAAACAAGAGAATGAGGAAGAAGCCATTAATCTCGCAGAATGTAGTTTAGGTCTTTGTGGAGAATTTGTAAAAAACTAAAGGTTTTGACTTAATGGCAAAGAAGGATTGCAAAGCTACATGTAAGGGGCAAATAAGAGTTTGAAGGAAGGAGGAAAAAGGAGTGGATGTCTATGGAATGTAATTAGGTCATTGTTGAGGTATTTGTTGGAAAGGTCACAAGAATGAATGATCACTTGTTTGGCATGGGTTCAACATGTACAAAGGGTGAAGTGGTACCGTACATTGATGAGGGTAGTCTGGCAGAAGGTTTCATAATTCCAAAGAAAGAAAGCTTTTTAGATTTTCTCTCCAAGGGTCATCATCGACATCATGACAATGCTTTGAAATCACAATCAAGCTTGATAAGTGTCTTGGTTGGAACAAGAGATGGAATGCAAAATTGGTTGCGCATGTGTGGTCCTGCATCTTCTGCTCTTTGGATTGAGCATCCAAGGTGCCGAGGTTATTGTAAAGGATACTACACTAAAGAATTAAAATTGGTATATCGACAACGAGATTATCACATGTATGAATCATGTGTGTTGTCAGGATGCACACTTCACTTGTCCATTATCAAAAAGCCCAAGAAGCAAAAGAAAAAAAAGATTAAGGATGATAATTCAAAATTTGATTGGATTGCTTTACGTCAAAGGGAGATGCAACAAATGCATATGGTTCGAGATCACGTATGTGATAATTTTTTGTGGAAAGCATACACAAATTGGTCGATTGTCGTGAAAGCTACAACTTTCAAGCAACTGAGCAATATGCTTTCTTCGAGGGGCACACTCTGGGAGTTTCGCCGTCTATTACGACAGGTTAGTCATAATGTCATTGATTGAAACAAATTGAATTAGGTCAAGCATTATGAAGCAACCACATGTTGTGCATCATTGTAATGCAAGTCAATTTGGTGTCAAAGCATATTAATTTGGCTTGGAGTGTAGACCATATGGTAACCTTTGAGCCGTAGTTCATTTTTGTCTTCTCATCGTGTTGTGACCATAGTTTTTGTTTGACCTTGATTATGCTGAATTATGTTTCTACATTCAATGTGATATATTTTATATTATGAGCTCTATGTCAAAGCAAACATACATTTAAGCGATGTGAGTAATATATAGAAACATTTTATTACTCAATCAACTTGTTCATATTACTTTTAGTAGCATAGTAAGCTCACACCACAACTACAAATTGTCAAGGTGTAAGTGGCCATCCACTTGAACTGTGGCACATGGCTCCTAAGACATGGGAGTTTTAATCCCTAACATATCATTGCAAATCAAACATCATCCACAATAGGGTTTGTGTTATTTGAGTTTCTTCTTGAAAGTTTTACTCTGCAAATCCATGCCAACTAAATGTGATTCAAATACATCATACAATTCCAATATGCTTTGTATTCATTTTTTGAGCAAGGATGGAGTATTGAATGTGTTGCATTTGGAGGAAGAGCATGTAATGGACCAATCTTCCCAATAGCTATTCCATGTGTATTGGTCTTTCATGTTAACCTAAATGCACTTTGAGACAAACCGCAATCATTTTCAAATGATAAATATTGAAGTGAAATCTCACAACTACGTGGCTACAGATTATAGAGCTTCCGGAGTTTTTGGACATGGATTTCCGCACCTTGAACCTTCAAGAATGGCTCACAAAGCATCCTTATGCAGTGTTCCAAGCTTGTAGCGACACACTTGTCATTCGAAAAACTGTTGTTAGCATTCTTGTGTGGACAATTGTCAGGTTTAACTTTCAAGAAGGCTATGTGGCACTTGCATGCGGCATAAACATGGAGGATTTAGAGACACAATTTGGACACAATTTTTCTCCAAAATCAAAGGCCAAAGTTATTGATCAACAAACAAAGCTCCTAGCAAGAAGTGATGGTGTGCACATAACACCTAGACCTAATTGTGGTGTTGCTAAATGGAAGATATGGGGGGAGACTTTGCGGGAGCGTGAGATGGCATGTGCAGGGCCATTGCATGCAGCAATGATATCCACATTTGTTGGTGACGAGGATTCCATGGTGTGGAAGTCCTTGAAATTGTTCTTTAAAGCATGGAAAGATGATTGTGTATGGATTGATTTTGATGCAAATATTTTAAAGTCTCAATCATGTGCATCTATAAACCCTAGGGTGAAGGTTTCTTTGAAAGAACGTTGTGCGCTATCGCATCTACACAACAATATTCGGGAAGTGCGATTGAAAAGTTTGCGTGTTTTATTAAATTTGTTGCTTGAGGTGGAGAGGCATCCTTGTGTTTTGAAGTCACAAAATATCATCCAATGTGAATCGCCATGGACACAAACACGATCTACCCCTGGGAGTGCACGTTCTCAAGGACGTCGAGCTCCCAATTTGCTAAGGAAGAATGTTCAAAGGGATAGTCATATGGAGGAGAAAGAGAATATGACTATGTTTTCGGATTTGATGGCAGTCTCGGAGAAGAGGCCAAATGTGAGAGCACATATTGGTGAAACCAAGAGAGCCTCACATGCAACTACAATGAAATGGATCCAATTTGAAGGAACAAAGTCAGATAGGTTACACACTTTGGACCACAATAAGACCTCCTTGCAGCCTCAACTCCATCGAGAACAAATCCTTGAGTGGTTGGACAATTGTTTCATTGAGACTCTATTAAAGGAAGGTGGAGTATGTGAGGACATTATATCAGAAGAGAAAGGTCCTTGTGTAGATGTACATGAAATGGTAGATGTTTGCTTACGAGTGATCCAAGATGTACCTAGCGATGGCGTTTGCCGCATTGTAAAGTGTTTGGCCTCTTTACTTCAAGACGCCATCAAGAAGGTTGTGGTGTTGAAGAGAAGAAGTATCCAAATGCCACAAGAGGTTTTGACACCAAGTCCCTTGCAAGGTCTGGAGGCCTCCAGTGTGGAGAACATGGACAACATTAAGACATCTCTTCATGGAATGGTTCACATGTGCAAATTGGTTGCATTGCTTGTCTCATCCTCAGTGCCAATTGCATCAGGTTTGGCAAATATGAATGGATTCCCTCTGATTGTTGACATGTATTTGACGCTCGTGAGTGAATTTCCAATAAACACAAACTCAACAAGTACTTCAGGAGGCCGTGCAAGTATGAAACCACTGCCTGGGGAGGTGCCCATGAAGATGTGGAAGTCACAAACCTTGTGCTCGATTGGTTTCAACAATCAATGCACAATCAAATTGTGTAATGGGAAACTTTCAAATCGATCACTACATCCTCCAAATGTGCCATGTAAAGGATCAACCTCATTCACAAGTGCACATGCATTAGAGGTAAGTTTTCCTAGAGAAGCATGCAAAATGTCTCGAATGTCACAAGCATACTCTATTTTGAAGGCATGCTCAAACTATTCCAAAGTTTCATATGTGGGCTTTGAGGCTGGTGAAGGTGCATCCAACAAACGGCAAAGACTTTACAACCCTCCCCTTCAGTTGATGTATGCTCCAGCTCATCATCATGTTAACCTTAATGTTGAACAAGAAAAATTCATGAAAGGAATGCATGGATGTGACAAAACAATTCCAAACATTGACTCATGTCCGCCACCAATAGGAAATATAATTTTCAATTTGGTGTGTGAAGCAAGGCTCCATCTTTTGAAGACCTTAGCTTTTATGTTAAATTCTCATAGCATCACCCTCGATGCACAAGCACATAACTTGGCACATGAACTTTGTACACAAGTGGGCACTAATTTATGTCAAGGATTTCTTTCTGACTTGCTCGGCACTCAATGCAACAATTTCAAAGCTAGTGTTGAATTCAAGAAAATTATCTTCAAGGTCATATTTTCAATAGACAACATTGTTGAGAAAGATAATCAAATTGTTGGTCCTCTGCCCAAAGCCCAACACATAGAAGAAGGACCTTGGTGGAGTGGTCCAGGACCGCCAATGGCAAGTCTGCAAAAAAAATTAATGAATGCCATGTTGGTAGAGTTGAAAGGCAAAATGGACATAATTATAACTTGTGTGGATACCGCTATCTTTGGATGTGTTTCCTCTGCGAAGATTGGTATTCTATATGGCAACTTTTGTGAAGATGGACACAATCACATGATGAAACACCAGAGCTTAATGGAAGAATTTACCTTGAATGACCGCATTTCAAGGCTCTACATGAACTTGGCATCCTTGATTGCAGTCTTATTTGATTACACACAATATTGGCCTGAAAACGGTATACAATCTTTGAACATTCTAAATTGTTGTTGGGGACAAATCACTCAAACCTTAACTCATCTTGCAAGTTTTGGCTCACCATTGAATTGGGCCCCATCTCAAATCCTCGCCATGCATAGTATATTGAAGTTTCTCGTTGTATGTGTACATGATATAGTGATCTTTCAGCCGTCATGGGTGGGTAATTATCAAACAAATTTGGTGAACCGATTGTGGAAATTGCTAATCAATACCCCGGCCCATTGGAATTGCATCCAAACCTATTCAAATTGGTTGATGTTAGATTTATGTCCGGGTTGCTTGATACAACGCATTAAAGATTCTCAAACAAGCTTGCAAGAGCCACTTCGAATGTATTATTGTGCAGTAGGTGAAAATTTTGGGACGAGCGGAATTTCCAGGGACACATTCACCACTTCCCAAGATTTGGAGTCTTCACTAAGTATAATGTTTGCAGTTCTTCACCTAGTTGTTGCATTGGTGCAATGCAAACTTGATGCACATAAAAATAGCCCTTGCATGGGCAACACAAAGATGATCTTAGGACCCAATGTTTTGTGGTTTCTTGAAGAGATTATGCACCCTATTGATGGCCTTTTATTAATGGCTATCAAGATAGATCACATGTGCATAAACACCCCCAATGTAGCTGAAGTCAATATCTCAAGCCCATGTGAAGAATGTACTACTACATCTATTGACACCCAACCAAGAAAGTCCCAAAGTAAACATGCTGGAGAATTGTGCACATATTGTGCAAATATGGTAACAAATTCAAATCTTGTTGCCAAACTCAAATTTAATATTGAACAAGAGTGTTTAACCCTACTTGTAGGGATTTTTGGCTTGAAGTTTTTAACTCCGGGAGGAAATGCACTTGATAGGTACAATGGAGAGGGAAGTATCAAAGTAAATGAAAACCCTTTCCTCTTTCATAAGTACCTTTCTCCTTTCCTTGGCATCATTATCACAAAATTCATGATTGTTTACAATCTGTCATTTCAAGCAAATCAACCTCCATCATCATTACCGATGTCAGAATCAAATCCCTCCACCACAATCATGCATCGTCGACATAGTGCTCGAACTTATCACGGTAGTGCAAGGGTGTATGTTAGCAAGTTGACTACCCCCCCTCCAAGTGACGATGTTTCATCCTTGTGTTCTTCATATGCACAAGTAATGCTTTCCATAGCACAAAATTTGACAAAGGACGCAAGCCAAATATTCCAAAATCTTCATATTATGGATTTTCTCGTCAAAGAAATTGCACTTGAATATGAGTTCTCTCAAATTTCATCTGCGAAATTGGTTACAAAGACTTGTGGACAATCTTGTTTGAATAGGCCGTGCCCCTCAATAGAAGGTTTGAGAGGGCAAGAGAGCTCAAGTTCAAGCTCAAGCTCTCGTGAGCCTATCTCCACTCTTCGCACCATAACCTCAAACTATGGAATTGCAAGCAATATGCATACAAAAGGTGATGTAAGTGTGCGTTGGAATGCACCATCCATGTGTTATACAACAAAGGATAGGACAAAGGTTTGTTCACTAAATCAACATGACCTTTCAATGTCTTCCACTTCGGGGTGCCATGAATTTATGCTACAATGGACAATGACCGAGACTTTAAGCACTCCACTTCAAGAATGCAACGAAAACACAAGGAGCAAAATAGGGAGTGGTAGAACTATTCCAACTACAAGGATGTCCAAAAAGCCAAGAGAGCCTTGTCAACATGATAAAGACAATGCCAAATTGAGCACTTTGGTTGCAAAATCATACAACCCTAATTTGGTTTGGAGGAAACCGGAAGTGGAGGACAAAGACAATGGTGCATTGCAAGGTTGTTGTGAGATGAAGAACTTGAAGAAGGAAATGGTTGTTTATAGTGGCCGATTTGTCGACCTTAACGAGGAGGTGGAACGAGAGTTGGCTGCAGAGGATGAGGAGGGAGATGGATGGGCATGCGAAAGATTGAACCACTCAAGTCAAGAACTCAATGGATTTAGCAACATAAAAAATCCTACCTCAGAATTGAGATCCGAGTACAAAGAAAAAGAACCAATTTTACACAATTATGAGGAATGTGTTATGAATTGCGATTCTTCATTGCCAATATCTTGTGATAAGTATGTGATGGACAATGGACAATTCCTAAGGAACCGACCCATCGTCCCAAAGCTTAATTTTACAAGAGCCATTGAGAAAAAAAAATTGAAACCTTTGGATGATTCTTGCAAGATTGAAGTATCGCATAATGGCTCCCAAGGACAATGTTCAAGTGGAGATATTGCAAGTGTGGGGAAGAATACCTCTAAACATTGTTCTCGCCATGTGTCATATGAGGAGGAGAGGTTAAGACGGCGGATATACCACAATGCAGATTTGCATGTGCTCTTGTTGGAGCTCTTTATCTTCCTCATGTTGAATCCCCAGTACGAAAAAATCCTATCTTTCATTTTGTTGCAAAATCCATTGCTTCCCATTTGCCACATAGAATCAAACATGCTTCAAGCATACGTATAATCGTCCCCATCCTCAATCCCCCTCCCCCCCCCCTTCCCCCACACACATGGACCATTAATAAGGGAGCAACCAATACTCAAACACCCTTGCATGGCAGAAAGAAACACCCTAAATTATAAGCAAAAGGTTTACTATCACTTCCATGTGGAATTTTACATTTTCTTGATGTGAAGTTTCTTGATTTTGTTGAAAAACAGAGGTTCACTGGAGGCACATTATTGCGACCGATTCCCAATGGAAAATCAAAAAGTAAATGCCCCATTCTTCCTTTCATACCGTATCCTCCAAACACCAACTTAATCTTCAACTTCCCATGGAAATTTTGAGGCTATGTTTGCAAATCAAATTTTGTTGCATGTTGTGAGCATCCAAATTACATGTGCAAAACTCCAACATACCCATCGATTAAAGATAATGTTCAAGACACCATTCTATGAATCATGTTCATAACAATTGTTTAATTAGTTGCCTTGACATGCTTACATGAGCATATTTGAACCATCCATCCAATGAGTATATAATGCCCACTTTGGCAAAGCGCTTGGAGGTGCACTTACCTGCATATAGGATTTTGAAACTAACATGGAGGACGTTGTTTGATTCCTCAATTTATACCGATTGGATCCGCATTGCACAAGGTGCTTTTGCTCAGGTTACATTCCATCTTGCTTCATGGATTGAAATAATTGCAATTCCAAGATATTGAATGCAAATGCAAGTTGCATCATAGTGCAATGGGGATACCATCATTGCTATCATTAAGCTTTCAAGTTTTGTGCATCGGGTAAATGTTCATTACTAGACATCCCAAATATTGAAGCTTAGAATGCTCATTGTAGCTTGTTGGGAAGATAATAAACGTATTGGTTTATGGATAGGTGTATACTGCCACAAGAATGAAGGGAGATGATATCTCTGTTGCCAACAATGAACCGGTTGTGTTGAAGGTCAGTTCCTCTTTTGAATGTCAATAGAAACTAGTAGACACTTGTTTTCTTTTGCACAAGTGTAACCTAACCATTATTTGCAAAACCATAGAAAGTCTCAACTAGCTTGTAAAAAGTTAAAAATCTTGTTCGACTTAATCAAATTGTTATTGTATTGTAGGTGGTTGATATGCCACGAGGACCATACGAGCCATGCAGTTTCTTTGATGTGTACTCCGAGGTTCAAATCCTGGAGTGTTTCCAGGGTGATTCACGAATATGCCAAATTATTGATTATGGGGTGGATCGTGACACTTTTGTATTGGTGCTTAAGCGCTACAAATGTAGCTTACGAGCATGGCGACATAAACATACTTGCGTTTATCAAAGCCATGGGCAAGATACTACGACTGCATATTGCCATAGAAAGGGATATACACGTGTGCCTTTGCATGAGAGATTGCCACTCTACTTGGAGATTTATGCTAATGTCCTTCAAGCAGTAAGCTAATTTGGATTCAATGATCATGTTCAAGGGCTTGGGAACTAATTATAACTCAATTCTATGCATACATAAAATTGCAAATGTGTTTGCTAAATTGATTGGTATTTGGATCAATGTTTTTTTTAATATGAAAAACACATGTGATGAATGTCAATGTTATGCTTTATGTATTGAGTTATAATATGGGAAAAATAGCACCATATGTCGGAGAGAGAGACTTGATCAATAAACAATGTTGTCATGTTTGTGAGCTTACAAAATGTGCAATCAATGTTTATAGGGTGGACAAATGAAAAAAACAAGACATAGGATGATTTTATTGAGATCCATTTGATTGACACTACATTTTGGTCCACAGGTTAAGGCTTTGGACATTCAAAATGTGGTTCACTATGACCTAAAGTGTGATAATGTGTTACTAGAGCCTTTGATGTGCACACAATCTGATGAAGATTTTTGGCATCCACAATGGCCCCCATTGGTTGGCATGCCTACAATCCCATTTAGGGTTTCAATCACTGACTTTGGTCAGAGCAAGGTTAGTCATAAGTTCTATACCATCAACCCATGAATTTTGTTAGAAAAAGAACCACATATGTCTATCAAGAATTATGAGAGTCTATCGTATCATGTGTTCTCATGTTTTGTCTATCTCATGATCACTTTGTATCACCTCATTACATCCTTGTTGTTGTTTAACTTAGTTATCCATTGTCATGATGTAGTTCTTCAACTTTCATGCCTTGGTCAGGTGTATGGGAGTATATACTATTTTCAACTCGAATAATTTTCATTCCTTGAGTGTAAAATGTTATTTTTGTTACATTGCTAGAGGGTTGGGTATGTTTTTTATTTTTATTTTAAATTTCTCTATTGATGTTTTGATGTGATGATTGTGTGTGACATCCCCATGTGGCAAACTTGTCAACATGGAGACCACCCAACACTCCAACACTCTTTGTAAGGATAAAAATGGTGCTTTATGCTTCTTTGTGCGAAATACAGTGTCCCGATTTTTTTTATGATGTTATTCTTCAACTTCATGCATTGGTCATGTGCATGGGAGTATATACCACTTCATCTTGAATTTCCAAATACCTTCCAGTTCTCATTCCTTAAATGTACCATGCTAATTTTTTTTGCATTGCTATAGGATTAGGTAGTTGGCTTATATTCCTCCACTGATCTTTTAATGCAATGGTATTTCAGGCTTCTTTGTGTGAAGGGGGAGAATGCACTGTCCGCAACCGGGGAACAGAGTGTGTGAAAAGTCCAGAGATGTTGAAACTACTTAGCACCAGTAATCGCAACTCCCATACTCTTCCAGCCAACATTTCAATTCATGAAGGGACCAATGTCTCTGTTGGCAAGGCGGGCGATGTGTGGGGGCTTGGTTGCCTTTTGTATGAGCTTCTAACAGGGGAGTATCTTCTATACGATGACGATTGGGTGCGATTCTTCATGCATGTCACATTGACAACAGAGGTAAAACATCTTAGAACCAAACATGGAAAACTAGAATATTAATCCTACAGGAATCCTACTAACTTAGCTTGTTGAATCAATATAGTTTACAGTACAAGTTGTAGGATTGAACTTCAAGCAAGGTTAAGTGAGCCATTCATGGTCCTTGTCTTGCTTGAATGGAAAATGGCCAAGGAGTGCAGGACAAAGCAATTGAGATCAAATTCTCTCTCATCAATAGATAGTAGATATTGCATTTGATAATGATTAATTTTAAAATTGGAAAAATTGGAGTATGTGATATTTTGAAGGAAAAAATAACACACTTAAAATGTGCAAGTGACACTAACATTTTTGAAAGTAGATGGAAAGTGGCTTAAAAGGGCATTAAAATGAATGTTTTGGAGATCTTTAAGACAATGGTGCCTTCAATATATAACAGACTTTAACATTATAACTTTTTTTTATAAACTTAATATTGATTACAAATTGAGAAGTACATCCAAATAAAAGTCTAGTGGCTACATTTTAAATGTACTTTCCATATGTTGTATATACTATTTTCCCTTTCACAACTTGTAATTATCTTCCTAAGAATTTAATTGAGGGGACCATAGTTATAGCAATGAAACCAATGCTTATATTTGCATCATTTTCATGCTCTTGAATGAAAAAAATTAGAATCAAAGTGGCAAAGCTACTCTTTGGTCTACTTTACCTTGCTTGGACCCAATATTGTAATTGGCATAGCATTTTCAAGCATGTGTAAGGACAACCTCTTTCTATTCTTGCTTCAAGATTAAATCCAAAAATCATGGTCCTTGATTGTCTGCATGAATGCCAAACATAGCCATTTGGCAAGCTCTCATTGATTGACACCTTATTATTACCTATCTTTGGACAAAGAATTCTCCCATCTACCAATATTCAACTTAAAGAGCCTGCCAAATTGAACAATGTCATCAAGTGTATACTCTCCAAGATACTTATCTAAGGAGAACCATCCACTACAACATGTAACAATGTTGTGGGTGTATTGGGTGGTCTCATAGATAAGATTACACTTGAATTGAGTTTTTGTAGATGGGAGAAGGCTTTGTGTATGAAGATATGCAACAATGAGGTATTGACTAATGAGAGTTTGCCACTTGATTATGCTTGGCCTACATGCATGTACTCAAGGATGTTGACTCTTGGAAATTTCTTCTTGAAGTTAGAATAGAAAGAGAATGTCCTTACATATGCTTAAGAATGTTGTGAAGTTGGGCGTACGCTATGAACAACCCATGCCAATTTGGCTGAGAGTTGTTCCTTTATATCACTAGGTCCATACTCACATAACATTGTTAAGCCTACCCTATGCACCCTTTCTAAAGGGGGGAAGGGTAGGCCCAATGGTATTTGATCGTCGACTGCAAATCCCTCCCGTAATTAGTTGGCGCTGTCACAAACCTCCTCGGCAAGTTGGCCACTACACATAGGACCACAACACTGCCAACCTTGATACCAAAAATAATAATCTATAAATTATGTTCATTGTCAGTAAGCCAAGCATGGGTGGTGGTTGGCTGCCATTTAGTAGAGTACAATGAACAATAATCAAGCTGAGTATTGTTCATTTTGTGAGGATGACCCCACATTAAAGGAACATTATGCTTGTAAAATTTCTGACCCCACGGTGCATCACTGTAACTACTGCTGAGTAATGTTATGCAACATGATTTGAGATATTCAATCTCATGTGTATAGGAACTGATTCCTGAAGAGAAAGCTGCCAAAGTGGACAATTGTGCCCCTGTCCTGGAATTTCTGCGTTTCATACTTATTCGTGACCCAAATAATCGGCCATCATTAGATGATGTGATGAAGGGCCTCGAGGAGTTACGAGCAAAGCTCAAGACAGAGAAAACTACAACCCATGACATATTTGAGGAACTTACAACAGACATCGGAAAGGAGGAACCCGCACCAAAAATGGCGAAAGAAAGTGGTGGTTGCAAAGTGGAAGTTGGGGATCAGGAGCTTCTTCACACAAGTCTTGAAGCAGCTCCTCATGGCATGCGAAGTACTCCGGACTTGGCGTCAACCAGAAAACTTAAAGTTCCGGCAAGGAGGCAGTCAAAATTCATTAAACTATGGCAGTGGTGCTGTCCGTGTCAACATTGGAAACTAATTAGCGGTGATGGCTAACGATTTGATTAGTCTTTCCCGTATGAATGTCATCAATATTTGGAACCCGGCTTTCTATGGCAGAAAAACCAACATCAGTATTATTACCAACTTGAGTTTGAGCCCATTGGCCCTATCATGTTCAGGAGTTCCCTTGGCTTTTACAATTGACAAAGAAAGAAGAGCACACAAGTCTTGAGCTGCGATGGAAGCTTAAGAGAAAGTCTATCAAGAATAAGTCTCCCATGGCTTTCAACTTCTACAAAGGTACACGGCTCTATTATTGTGGGCACTCCCAACTCCATAGACAATATTGGCTGTCAATTTGAATCAAGTTTTGTCCCAATTGGCCAACTACAATGAATCACACCGACTGTGATTTCAAGTTTCACAATCATCAGAGTTCAAATGTAAAAGTAATAAGAGGTCAAAGTGAAGATTCCCTTTCCCTTTCCCTTTGAGTGATCACATAGGCCCTCCAATTGTATTAACTATTGAACCTAGAATGGTGTCTACATTTTGAGCACATAACATGTGGCTTTCTGGGGTCCATTCTTAATTTGCTGCCATATACAACTCCAATGTGAGTGTCCACTTGAGAAGAGTAACCACTTCCGGCTCACATACCTTGTATCACAGAGTTCAGGAGAGTAAGAATTCAAAATGTAGGATTTAGGTCTCCTTCGGTACAAAAATATTGTAGGCAAGCTCTCAAACACCTACTTCGTAACGCTGCAGGTGGCGGATTTCAGTATGTTTAATTTGGCATTGGATACTTTTTGTGTAGGTTCTCACCAACAATCAACAAGATTGATCAGAAGGAGCTGAGTGTGCAATGGAGTTGCAAAGCTACACTCAAAAACATTAAGATTTGAAGAACACAAGGTATTCCCACTACTGTATACATCAATTTCCATAAATCTCTGAGAGAAGCATGTTTGTTCGGTTTATGAAGGAGATTTAAGAAGACAGAAAGGTAACACCATTGCCCCCCACTATCTACATGTGAATTGTTGGCAAAATCTTCACAATCACGCCAAAACTGTCTGGGTTGAGCCTAGAAGTGGTTTTTATCTCTGCCATCATTGCCAGAACAGGACACAAAACAACCAGCATATAGAGAGTAATGAGACCTCACTGAGTGGCGACATCTCCAGAATTGGATTTGAACGGGCATGAATACTCTTCCCCACAAACCAAGGTTCTAGATAGAAATGCAAATAGGAATGGAAGGTCACTTGGACAGTGGTGCGTGTCAGCACAATGTGGTGAACCTACGGCTTTACTGCCTCCATTTGATAGACAAGCATGCCACCTGTTCAACACAGGTCACACAAGATTTCTCGTGGTTTTAAGTTCTAAAGTAACCACATAAGGGCAACTCAACCTACTTTTACCTGTCCTATCAAAGACTCAAAATGCAAACTAATGATACCTCATAAATTCACAATCTTCACAGGGTGTATTTCCAGAGGCACCTGATCACTGTACCAGATATCAAACTGTCAATGCACGATCAAATCACAGTCGTAGTACTTTGTCTTTCTGCAGGCCTTGAATTCCCCTTGCTGGAGCCCAGGTGCTGGGTGATAAAAATAACACCCATCACTAAAAGAAGTATGCCCACCAATGTACTAAACAGAATTGCTCCTGGCTGCCGAGTTTGTACAAACCCATAGATCCCATCACTCGTGGTGACGATGAGGTCATTGAGCGCGTCGCCAGAAAAGTCCACGTACAAAACCGGGGCTGAAGGTGGTGCAGGAAGAGAAAATGTAGTCACATGGCTGCCTTTTGGCGACAGGATTACCCCTTCCAGCTCTCCCACTGCAAGAACAACTTCTGGTTGCCCATTCTTTCGTAGAGGCAAGGCAGCTAGTGTTGGGATTACCTGATGTTGGCCAATACCTTGAAGCTCTTCGGACGCAGTCCAGAAGGCACTAGTCACAACCTGCCACCGATGATGAGCTTCCTGCCCAGTTTTAGGACCAAGTATTGAGAAAGATGTCACCTGCAGTAGCAAACAAGGCTTGTAAGGAGACCACCTACTACAATCTTTTTATAAAATGCAAATGGTATATCGCATGATATGTGGGCCTGCTTGTTCCTTTTGGGGTCACTAGTGTGGGAGCCTCATAAATATTTAGAATGGAGTGCAAAGGGTAAGGAGGGGTATGGAAGCTAGGTAGGTAGAAGGCTAGAAGAACTTGGGTAGGGACCTAGTAGGACAATCATGCTGAAACTAAATTGAAGGATGCATTGGACTGTCAATGTCGTAATTCTTGTGGTAACTACACTATATATCTGATTTAGTGTGGCATGTTAATTAGAGTGGCCTCCATGACTTGTCATGTAGCAGCCCGTGTCCCATGCCAAATCCTCTGGTTGCCACCCAGTGATTGCAAGATCGGTTACGTGGGTCAATAATGAATAGTGTGGGTCACACTATACTAGATGTGTAGTGTAGTTGTTGTATGCCTTTTATTTTCCTTGGTATTCCATCACTGCATAAGGTAGGTAGCAAAAGCATACCTCTCCACGGCTATTGAGGAAGATGATATCCCCACGATTCCCTTTGCGATGTTGAATTGGATGTGGCAAAAGAACCGGAGCCACGACGTCTATAAAATCACCTGTATTTGCCTGTCTCCCGAAATTGCCAGTGAAGTCATGATGTGGAAACATGTCAAAAGGAGAGTGCCGGCATATAGTGCCATTGAACAGCTGCTCCACCACAGGGACCCCCGATGTGGCAATCGCCCAGCAGGGCTTCAATGCTTCCATCATACCAGTTGGAACAATCCGTTGTGATCCGTGACCACCAGCAGCCTGCAATGCACAATGGATCAGTACCCTTGCTTATCTTATTTGCTAAAGCATCTGATTTCAATGAGCGTTTTGCAATTTATTCATAACTCTATGGAGTTCCATTTATTGGTCACAAAAGGTCACCCTTTCCTTCTAACAAGTACACCACGCAGAGGACCACTCTGTGTTTCAAACACCGTATGGGACTGACACAAACAATCTGCTGGATTAATCAAATGCAGACAATTATAGATCAAATCATCAACGGTGTAACTCACCTGGACATGATCCAGAACTCCATCTCCATTGATGTCAGCATGCAGGCCCCCTTCAGGAAGAAAGAGCTGCAGGAAACAACAATAAGGTGTCTCATTCATTAGAGAAAAGTAAGATCAAATATGACATAGGATGTGCACAACTGCATCCAGAATCTAATCTCTTTCATATTTAGTCTGGACCCCTCCCCATACTCAAAGAATAAGAATAAATGAAGAGACCAAACAACGTCAACGGAATGTTAGATACACTCTAACAAGATCTGAATTACATTCATAGCCTCCAAATTATTAGTTCATTACCCATCCCCTGCCACTAACGCATATCGAATACGATGGCATTGGAGGAGCCTTTCAACCTGCAGGAAACCTTTTGTCCGGTATCATCTCTTAGACTTAATTTGAGATTGCAATGCATTTATTACCTTGCAGACAGTGCGGCCTGTAGCTAAATGAACAGCTTCAATCCCCTCCTTTAAATGCGCTACAATCACATTAGGAACCCACCAATGTGTACTCAGGTTTGTTATCACAGGGACGTGAATGTATTCTTGCTGCACAGCAAACCATCACAAACCAGCTCTATTACACACAATATCTGAACTCGCACTTAATGGTATGCTGTAGGTTGCCAGCACAACAGCGTCACCAGGTAAGTGTGTAACTCACAAAAGTCTAGTCTGACAGTCATCAAGTGACTTAAATTTCCACATGGGATTCTGGCCTTGTATAACAACTCAATCAAAGCTTAAGCATCACTAGGCCAGAACTGCAGAAAACCCTACCTTACGAAAAAGTTGGAGTTGGTTGAAATTTGGAACCGTATTCTGACTATAAAACATGATCAACAACATAGATATGCTTGGAATTGGCATATGTAATCCTACCTTTCTAGGCTTTGCTCCTACTGCCAATTCAGCAGCTCTGCCAACAGCACTTGCAACTCGATTGCCTTTGGAGTGCTTCCCGGGGGCATCTTTCTCCTCAGGCCTCTGAGATATAAGGTTTCCCTCCTTACCCTGTAGCTTCTTGACAATTTTTCTGCGATGTTTATAAAAATGTGCCAGCTCAAACCTTGTGTCCTCTCTCCTTTCCTGCAGCATGCACATAATATGTAGTCGTCAGAAAAAAGTAAGATGAATAGGTCATCCTCTATATAAATGACATGTGCAAGGAAGATCAAACAATTCAGCAGAGAGGTAAATTTATACCCAAGTGTGTGGCATCACTCCAAGCACCGATTCCCGGAATTCCCTGCATTCAACCTGCAGTGACACCCAAGCCATCCATTAGCTTTAAGTGTCACAGATGTCGAAATAGTATTTTCACAGCCACTCAAAGCATCTGAGTCCCAATCAAGACTACATCATCAAACAAGAGATTGCAAGAGCAATCTTGGACCTTGCAAGACAGTGATGAAAAATTACACCATCAGGTTCATCATGCATAGCAACTGTAGATAGCCATCACCCTGGATGCCATCTTTTAGTAACCACATCTTCATAATAATAGAATCTATATCCTCACTCATAGCAACATATAAATTCAACAACATTAGAGACTATGCAAGAAACTGCCCAACATTCTTCCATCAAGTAGTGAATACCAAAAGTCATGCACTGCAATAATTAGCTTGCTCCAGTAGCTTTAAACCAATGCAGGAAGCAAATCCAGCTTCACTTAATGAGCATTTACATGCTCAAATGTACAGCACAAATTCTGAACATGGCACTTAGGTGTCTGAGAGTAAAATAATCCCTATATTGGATAGATGCATGTAAACAGTAGCACACCTCCCCA
Source organism: Polytrichum formosum (assembly GCA_964035585.1). Classification (NCBI taxonomy): domain Eukaryota; kingdom Viridiplantae; phylum Streptophyta; class Polytrichopsida; order Polytrichales; family Polytrichaceae; genus Polytrichum; species Polytrichum formosum. The sequence continues at coordinate 42,115,199 of OZ037938.1, read as the reverse complement.
ATGTGGCGAGCACTGAGTGAGCTTGCGTCCAGCCTGTAGTTATGCTGTGGTTGCAAGGAAACTCCACTTGTAGGCCGTTTAAAGTCCTGCAAAGTAAACAGAGAATGTTGAAACCTTTCTTGAACTTCTCTCATCAGATGTTACTGTAGGATGTCTCCACCACTTGCCAACTTCAAGAAAGGACATCGATATCTTGAACTGTGTTGAATAAACCAAATAATATGAATAGGCAGATAGGTAGCACAAGTGATGACAACTGTGCCTATGTAGACAAACTGAAGAGATCAACAAGAAATGGCAGTATTAAGAGCAAGACAAGTCAAATATCAGAATCTTTTTTACCTCACTTCTGTGAGTCCAACGACGGATGCCACTAAGGCCTGCATATGCATAATAAGAAAAATGTCGCTCTTTACCCCCACCCATCTTCTTGGTTACATCCTCTTCCTCCTGTAAACAACATCTCAAATAATCAGGACAATGAGGCATTTTCCTAAAGCAGATTCTTTCAGTGCAACTGTTGCAGTTCTCTCAAGAGAGTAAAAATATAAAGACTTCACCCTGAATTTAGTCCAGCACCATATCTATTCAGGAGCTCTCAGCATAAACGCCAACAAAATCTGATACTTAAGAAAATTACTCCAATTCTTATGGAAGTTGGCAGAAACATTATTGATAGAAACTGCATCTTTGTTGCATTGCCTATGGTGCTGTCAAATCATTCAGGTGTGAGTCATACCTCTTTAGAACCAGCTGAGTGTTGATGATGGTAAGCATCCTTCTCAGCAAGTATCTCATCTTCGAAAGGATCTATATGCACCTGAACCCCAGAAAAGGTAATTAAATCATTTCAGAGCTTCAGAAATTTTGAAAACCTTTGCAGAGCTACCAACAAAAAGAAAGAAATAAAAGGCACATGAGAGACAGATAGGAAATATTATTAATTGTAGTTTATTAGGCTACACTCAAAGCCTTGAAAATTTATATGTGCAGGAATAGCATACCTGGGGCTGAACCTCCATGCTGGCCCCCACAATAATCAAACCTACATCTCCATGCTTGAGTTTGTAGTTGCTAATAGAAATGGCCACTTCTTTGTGGTGAGAACCATGTGGAAAGTCATCCTGTCATAAAGAAAACACCAGTTGCTTGTTAAGAAGCATAATCATGGTGGTGGCATGTTCACACCGAGGAGTTCCTTGAGGCATCGAATGAAATGAACTAATTTGAGTGATGCAACATACATAGCCTATAATCTGCGTTTACCCTCATTAAATGTCAAACTTCCATGCTGAATCTCTGAGTCACAATTGAGAGCAGACCTGGATATCATCCTCCCATAATTTTATTAAATTATGATCAAAGCACATGACGGACCCGCCTGCTGTTACCACCACAATCACTTGCTTTCTCATCTCCCCACTTTTGAAAGTCCGCTTCACCTCCCCTGTGGCCAATGCAACCGGTCTCCTTCCAACACCCACTCTAACCTTTTCTGGCAGGAGAGAAACCTCGGCCAACAACCGTGCTTCTGTGAAGCCATATTCTGCGATGGACACTCGAGGATCTATGACCTGCATGATCATAAGGCGTCAGTGGCTGGCCATATCCTACTACCAGTTGGTAAGAGATGTGTCATAGACCTTTTTTAAACATCAATAATTCATAGCCACTACAAAATGGACAGACCTCCACTAAACCTTGAGTGCTCAAGCTTGTCCTGGGACCTTCTTGTAGTTGGGCCAAATTTAGTCAACCGACTTGAACTAGATTGGAGGGTCATGTGTCACTCACAAGTTTTGCATACGTTTCTTGGAAACACCCCTGTAACTATGAGGAGATAATTTTAAATTAAATATTACTGCACATAGTCTCCCATACATATTAAGATTTTGATGACCCAGAGAACATACTAATATAGAGGCTACAACTTGGCTCCGCAGTTTTCAAAGTCTAAATCTTCATACTTATGACCACTCACAATCACTTGACAACAGCGTACTTCATCAAAAAGTGTCTCCACCAAAATATTGAAACCACTTTGACATCAGAACTTAGACTTGATGAGACCTGATAAGGGCCTCGTCAGCAATTATGAACTCAAGTATGATCATATCTCTCACTGGAAAGCATCAAAAAACAAAGTTACCTGAAGTTACCTCACAACAACAACAACAACAAAGTTACCTGAAGCTTGTCGACTAAGGCAACCACGACCTCGTTACGGCCATCTCCATTAAGATCAGCAACAACAGGTGGAGGCAGGCGCTCTGCCTCATGCTTTATTGGAGAAGTATCTGAATAATGCACCCAAGCTTGGCGGAAGGAAAGACTCCCTTCATTCTGCTCAACAATCCATACAAGTACGTATAAAAGAACTGCAAAACGTTGGAATATAGCCAAATTCAAATTCTGCACTTCATGCGTTCGGATATGCATGGCCCCAGTAGAAGAACCCTAAAAAAAACTAAACTTTCAAGTACTTTTAGTCTATTCTTTTTTAACATGAGTTTGACTACTGAGCATGAACAAACAAAGTTGACGAAATCATTTAAGAAAATCTGACGATTGAGGCAGCCCTAACGTAGGAATTATAACACAACAATGCACTGGCGGAATTATGCCTTGCTTCCATATTAGCACAGCTTGCCAGATTGAATTTTCAACATTGCCGTTTAGTGCAGAAATTCCTACATCGTCTTAAAAAAATCTCGATGAACTCATCCGAGCCAGCTAAATTTCCATAAGCCTGGACAGAAAAATCAGCTGAGCCTTAACCCTAGGTTGAAGTAAATTGGTCGGGAGGAAACTTTGACTGAAATTACCATTCGGTGCCTACCATTAACGGCGATCAGGCATTGGAAAGAAAAGGAAGAAATTAAGAGATGAGACAAATTTTGCATCCTCTGCCTTGAGACAAGGCAAGCGCTTTAACACACGAAAAATTTCAGGAATTTTTTTTCAAATAATTCCGCCGATCGTGCATTCTTTTTCAGTTTCGAGAGGAAAGAGAGAAAGAGACACATACACATACACATACATACCTGTAGTGAGAAGAAAATTGCAAAGCCTGCAAGTAACAGAATCCCCAAGTCCCGTTTCCTCATTTTTCCTTCTCAATTCCTTCCCTGACGAACTACAACCATCATTTCTCTGCAAAATTCCCAGCCTTCAAGCCCCCCGCAAATCTGTGCGACCTCTGGAGATGGACTCAGCTCATTGCTGGCTTCTGTAAGTTAGCTCGCATTCATTCGTTGACCGAAAGATGAAGAAGGTCGAGCTTCTGAAACTCGGAGAAGAAGCCTGCTTCCCCTGTTTTTAGGGTTTCGTTGGTGCATTTAGTTCACCGCTAAACAGACACTCCACCCGGTAAAAATAGATAGAACTCATCCTGAACTTAGCGCACCTCTCATTCATCCTTGTGACTAATATTTTATCATCATTCATATAATTACAAATATAATTTGATAGGATGCCACAGATAATTTATTGCATACAAGCTTACCTGTCACCCATCATGCTAAACTTGCACCTTGTAGGCATGTGCTTAATTCATTTCAAATGTGGCCAAGTAGACTTTTAAGCTCATCTTTGAAGCTGCTTCCTTTCGGTGTCAAATTATTATTTGAAAATTGTTCTTTGGCCTACATATTATTTCATGCATATTTGTTGGATGAATGAGAGGTACGTTGGTATGCAATAGCTTCCTCTTGCTTGTTTGCCATTGTCTGAAATTTTAAGTATTTTTCTGGGCCATAAATTGCACTAGGTTATTCATGTGCTTGCTTGTAAAGGGTACCAAGCCAAATTTGATGGATATCAATCCAGGTTTTCAAACTCCCCTAGTCCTTAAGACTTCAAGAATGCTAAATTTTAAAATTAAAAAATACAATTGAAGTGACTAATGCTAATAAATTATCATGTGGGTAATTCACCCTTGAGATGTTATTTATTTTTCTTTAAATGAAGGGATTTGAATCAAACATGATATCTACAAAGGTTGTCAAAGTCATAATTTCCAACTTGTTTCCAAACTTAGGCATGATAAATCTTTTTAATTTTTAATTTTATACATAAATACATGTTACAAATTTAAATTGGGCATATTCCTCTACAAGCATCTTAATTTTTGAACTTTGTTGGGTGGCCAAAGCCCATTGACGTGAGGAAGGAGTGATTAAAATACTAAAATATTTCTCCAAACTAGACAAAAGTTTCATTAAACTATTTGATCCTTGGATGCATTATGGCTATAAGATCCCTATCTTAGACAAGCTCAAAAAATCCTTCTTTACATCATTGGCTATCAAAAAATTATGCTTATACAATCTAAACAAATTAAAATAAAGATGGATGAGAATACTTCACTATCTTCTCTATACATAGTGTATTAAGTATTTGGAATCAATTTTTTTGTTGAAAACATACACATCTTGTATTTATCATACAATGGGTTGAAGATCATATGAAGGTTTCTAAACACTTTATCTTTATTCGCCAAATATAATCTGACATCTTCATAAAAATGTGTTTTGAAAGCCTATAATGAGATTGTTGTCAGTACGTATGAAGTGAGTGGTTATTACAGTCAAGAAGAATGCACAAAAATAGGGAGCACATGAACATGTTTTGGAATAATACCATGAGCTAAAAATTTATTAAATCTAAAATTTTAATTGAAATTTGAACATTTACCATCAATTAATCGAGTTAAATTGTTAATAACATAACTTATAAATTTATGAAAAAATAATCCATAAGTAACACAGTATAATCACGAGGTTGATCTCGAGATGTTATCCATCTCTGACATACCTTCATTTAAAAGCCAATACTAAATGAAGTATTATTGGATGAAAATAAACCAGACCAAATATTTGAAATAAACATCTAAAGCAAATCAACTTATAAATAAGTACTTCATAAATGAAGCAAAAAAACTCACCTCTGCCACCTGATGTATCTATTTTTAGAATACTTAACATCAATTTCAATAAAAAATTTACTTTCGACTTTCATCTTCGGAAGACATCAGACTTTGGAAGGCTAGCTACTTCATCTTCTCCCTTCTAATGATTTTCATCTTACCTATGGCTAGCTTTCAATCTTGTGTAACAGACTTATCACTTGGTTTCCTAAAAATATAGTTGATGTGAATTATTGACGATGATTTAATATTTTAAAAAATTGATATATGATATCTATCACTTAAATAAAAACTTAGTTAATTGCATAAAATTAGTTTTTGGAAGGATTTTGAATAATAAAATTTTACAGTTAGTAAGAAAATTTAATATTAAATAGTTGTAGTTTGGATCTATCGAAGACAACTAACTTGTCTTGGTCCGTCAAAGGCAACTAATTTTATAGGCTTACTGCAAATGATTGGCAATTGTAGATGGTTGGCCAACCAATATCATCTAGTGATGTTTTTGTTACACATGGGTTGCAAAGCAGCGCGCACCCAATAAGGGTCACCACATATAGGTTCGCAATCAAACAAGATATGTCCGTAAAATCATTTTAAAATTTTAAGAAATTAAAAACTTGAAGGCAAGTTGTCACGCATATGTTCTACATAGCATTAACACGCACACTTGAGCAATTTATTGTATTGGACAACCTTTCAATGCAACCACATGTAGTTACATGCATTTTTTTCTACTGCATGCCTGCATTGTGATATGATACCACATCCGGCCATTGCAACGCAGATGTCACAACAAGACACACTCGCTGGAAAGACCTACCAACAAGATAGTTGTGGTGGAATTTTTGTGCCAATGGCTAGTTGCAATGTCCGTAATTCTTTTCAAATCATATCCGATTCATATTTGTTTTTATTCTTCTAGATGATCAACATTTGATAGAATGTCACGTGGTATAGCCAAACATGTTAAACTTAAATGTACAGAATTATATTATGCATTCTAGGAGCGACTACATATTATGTCAACCTAAAGTGGATAATATTGTAAAGTGGTCATCTAATCTTTAAAAATGTAGAACATTATTTTCAAAGAAATTTGCATATTTAGAAGCTTAATATATTGGAAATAATTTTGTAAAGGTATTTTATTAAGCTCACATACTTTAACGCCCTATGTTCACACTAGAAGAAATCTTGTCCATTTCAACCCTCCTTGCAACTAGGCCATCGCGACTCCCACCAAGAAAATGCATAAACAAATCAATTCGGTTGGGAATCGAGGGGCACCTTCCATGGGTACACCACGGGTACCTTCCGGTTGCCTACCAATTGAATTGTTTATGCATTTTCTTGGTGCGAGTCGTGATGGCCTAGGGTTGAAATGGACACGATTTCTTCTAGTGTCATATGGTAGACCCTTCGTTTAAGAAATATGATGTAATATGCACAGGCATGCATATAATAGGCGATTGGAGGCCGCGCCGTCTAAATTACCTAAATGTCCACCGGATGTGGTGCCTAAATTAACGAGTTGCTCTGTCCAGTGTCCGAGAATTTCTCATTGGTCTGGCTTCCTGGGCTGACACCTTACTTGACGAAGCTGATGAAAGCGACCAGAAAGACCTTCAGCATGACATTGCCCTCGTTTACGTCACCGCCTGCGATCAAATTCATGAAATTTCTGCCTATCGGGATCGTAACAACAATGTGATGGCCAATCCCGGTTTTATTCCCCCAGTGCTACCGCATGAGCTCGTCGAGCTTTCCGCAACCGACTTCATCCGAAAGATTCGGCAACATGTTTTCCGTTACTCATAAGCTCATATCGATCTCATCGTCAACGAGCACAAAGCCATGATCCATGCTTACAGATGTGAGCTAGTGTTGAAGGACGGCATCGATTTGCTTTCCAGCAGTTCAAGTTTCTAGGATGGCTAGTCTTTACTTGGTGCTCGATTCCCGAATCTGATGGAGTATTGTGGTGTCGTTGCAACGCTTTTTCATGGAACCAGTACTATAGAGTCCGACTTTTCGATCCTGCATTGGGAGAAGGATTTGTTCTGCAAGCGTTTATCGGACTTTGGATTAGAAGGAGTCATGCAGGCAAAACAATTTTTGTTCATAGAGCAGTTCCAACATTGATAAATGCTAACCAATCATTTTTGCTTAATAAAGCCTTCATTTGGCCCCTGCCTAAACTAACCATTCCTGATGCGCCTAAATCAAGTTAATTTAGGTAATTCAGACGACCGCCTAATATATGCATGCCTGAATATGCATGAAGGTCCCAACAAATTATATCGCTACATGTATATTAATTTGTTACACGTTGTCCAACTCCAAACTACAATGGGACTACACTAGTTCATAAAACTTAAATGTAAAGAATATGTATTGTTTCATGGTTCCTCACAAGAATCTCATGTAGGTGTTTGTTTATTTTCAAAAAGTTGTCAGGACTAGTAACACCTCCAATTAACATTGTATTTTTTTTGTCATTTTGAGAAATGCCCTAGAAAAAATGTTTAGAGGAATGCATATCAAAATGTTTTTATTGCAGATGATTATGTTTCACAAGAAATGGCACAAGATTAAATTCTCCTCTAGGTAACCGTATTAAATTGAAAAGACCAAAAAACTTCTACCCATGGATAACTGCTATGGTGGAAACACAATGTGGACAATATCCATGAAGATGATGGATTATGATAAATGTATAGGGAAAATAGTGATGCATGATTGAAGAAATTGTGAGGAACAACCTCAACCCTAAGGTTGTGAGTAAGTGAGTGATATGAATGCACTGTTTTTCGAGGATACAAACATGAACAAAAAGTACGTTTCCCCAGAAGTTGCTGGCTCCTTTTAGTCGTGTACACTATAATTACATAGGGTGCACATAATCGTGCATTGATATAAATTCACCAAACTGAAACTTCCGACCAATCAACACATGCGGGGCTTACGATGCAATTTAAATCATAGAATAAGCCAAAAATCCACACATGGGTACTTGGTGGATACATTGCACATCTTGTATACAACGTGCATAGAGGGAATACTATGGTACATCTTTGGGGAGGATAGTGGTGTGTGATTGGAAAAATTGCGAGTGATTATTTTCTCCACCTTAAAGCCTACATAGGTGGTGATGGATGGACAAAGATTGAAAGATAAACATAAACTCGTGCTTATGGAGGAACAAACTTGGTTGCCCTCCGTTTATTTGCCCATTGGAGTTGTGTGCTCTACTACGAGGGCCACTTCACACACGAGACTGAGAGCCCGTGACCATTACTCTTCAAGCACTCTCATTGGTGGAAAAGGTGGAGCCGGTCCAAGTTCGCTTCACACTACGCTTGAGGGACCGACAGAGTATGTGAATGTAAGATGGATGTAAAGTCTACATGGATTCCTACATGGCATCGAATGGATCATGTTTCATGGTCACTTGGCCTATTTTCAAAAACCACCTCTTGGAGGTAGGCCTAACACAAAACCCGGAGACCATGGCACTCCGAACGCTCACAACCATTGATTTATTCTATTGTATCATGCGTGAGGACCCGCATGAATAGAAATTCATTGAAATAGCATTTTGGTTGAGGGTCCGGTCACATGTGGCTTCACACTACACTTGAGGGCCCGTGACCACACTACATGACCTCGGAGGTGTGTTGGGAGGCCTTTGGACACTTTCTTTTGGGCTCTCACAATTTCATGGTCACGGCTCTTGGCTCGTGTGTGAAGTGGCCCTGATTATGTTACACAGGCGCACATAGTCGTGCGTCGATACAGAAGCCCCAAATGGAGACTTCGGACCAGTCGGCGCATGCGGGACTACCAGGTAGCCATCGCCAGCTCGGGGGCCGCCGACTCAAATCACACACAAGGACACGCGACGTTTTCTTCACGTGGAGGTAGAGGAGGCTTCCGGAGCCCACGCACTGGAAAGAATAGAACATCTTGCCCTTGCGGAAAAACTCCTTGAAGAGGCGATCGGGCATCATCTCAAGCTCCACCCACTCGGGAGGAGCCGTCGTCTCTTCCTGCAGCCTCCATATCTTCACGCCTTCGAACGTTTGGTCGATCCGAAGCGCGCCCACAAGAAGTAGATGGCCCGCGTGCTCGACGAGGTCGCCGTACCACAAGAACATGGGGCGCGACACCGGGACGACTCGCCACGCCCCACGCTCCATGTCGTACGCGAGGAGTGCGTCGGGGGGGCCCGACGTCATGCAGTAGAACAGCCCGTTGCAGAAAGCGCTCCTAGCAAATGACATCTTGCGGGGGAGGGTCCCCGCGACGACCCAGCGGTTGGAGTGCGAGTCGTATACCTCAGTGGTGGCCCCGGACTCGTAGCTCCCGACGGCGACGATCTTGTAAGCGCGTGTGTTGGGGTTCACGTGGATGCCAATCACGGGGTCGATGCGGTCCTCCTGCCACGGGGCCAACGCCCGCCACGACTTCAGGAGTGGATTGCAAACGGACAGGACTTGGTCCCCATCGACATAAGCACGGATGCACAACAAACCCCCCGCGGCTGCCGTTGGATACATGAAGTCCGGGGGGAGGAAACTTAACGGCACCTTGTGCCACTTGTCGAACGCGGGGTCATATGCATATGACCAGTTCTGGCATCGCCTGTACGATAGAATGAATAGCCATGCCTCCCGCGGGTGCACTTGTGTCCGAACCTCGGAGAAGCTCGGTGCGTACAAGCTCGCGTGCCAACGTTTCGACACCATTCGAGATCGAAAGTAGGCGGACACGGGAAGGTAGGCTTGGATCCGGTCCACGACTTCCTCGGGAAGCTCAGGCACCGTAATCTTTGAGCTCCCATTTCGGCCACGGTTGCGGATTTGTGTGTCGTACATGTAGGCCGCCAAGCCCAAGCCAACCGGCCCGCCCACGACCCATGTGCTAGTGCTCTCAATATTTCCCATCACCGTGAGATTCGTTTCATCACAAGAGTGACTCGCATGATTGCTCTTCCCTTGATGGACATCATGTTTGGTTCAAATCCCATGAATATTTCTTCATCGCTCATATTTGCGGCCTCCTTCCAGTGTTTATAGGATGTCTTGCGCCCTCTACCCTAAAATTACTGATTGCGGAGAATCATCTCCCTCCTTACCCAATCAATGCCATCCATTGTGATTATATTATAGTTACCATAAATATGATGCATTTTCCCAAATCCTGATACCTATTTTCAGTTCTTTTATATTTTTTTGTAATCAGTAATCTATCCTCTTGCTTGTTAAAGAGATTAAAAACGTCGAGCCAGACTGTTGTCTGGAGGTGTTTGAGGAACACCAAACCCTAACTCTTCCATTGGTTTTTTGAAAGAGCAATATGCTTATTGATATGAAAGCTTAGATTTGTGTTTAGAGTTGCATTTGCGGAGAGGCATGGCACCACTATCTATTGTGTGCAGCATCACTCATATTATCTATGACCCCAAAGAATCATCTTGAGCAAAATGGTTGGGCCATATATCAAATTGCAATCAAGCATTTGCTTTTCCAGGAGAAGAAGGTGATGACAAGATAAATTGCAGTTGAATTGTATTGTACAATTATACTTTCTTCAATTTTGTTTGAACCAGAAGTCATACCTTGTCCTTAGCTACACGTCTACATTTTATTCATAAGGTGCCTTGAGAAGCAATTATCCATATATTGCAACACTTATAATCCATACATAAATGTAACGTTGGTTTCTTGAAGGAGCAAGCATAAATGAAGAACTTTCTTCACATATAGGCTACTGCCATCTGATATCCAAACTTTGGTCTTCAACAGCATATGCCCTAACATGCTTGTTCCTCAAGTGCTTGCTTGCCATTTTAATACAACTTAATGGTCTTGGTGCTTGATTCATTTTGAAACAATTTTACTAATGCTCCACTGCACACACCAGATTTTCATCACATCCAAACTTCCGTGAACAGCACAATCATGTTTATTTCCAATACTCCTGTATTTTAATTGAATACAATGCCCATTGCTTCATTACATAAGATTTATTTTGAACTTCGGAGCCATAATAGTAAGACCATTTGTATGGAGTAGATTGTGATCACGAGCATATTCCCATTCATGGGCGATCAGAAGGAAGCCCTAAGAGCTCCACTTACACCAGCAAACAGGGGAGAATTGGTAGGGAAGGAGAGAGACCTACAGGTTGTGGCGCCTCATTATCAGCCCAATAGTATTATGCCACATCACCCCATGAATAGCCACCATCAATGGATATGTAACAGTTACACTTGTTAAGCATAGTAATAGGATTCAATGATAGCTGCAAAAATTCAGGGCTAAATAGATTGAAGGCAGCAGGAATGATAACAAACTTATACCTGGCTATTTGGAAAGTTCAGATTCCCTATACTCACAAAAAACTTACACTAGATTACAAAGAATGACATGATTTCCACCGTATTCAGAAAGATTGATGTCATGCAATGTAGAAAATTCAGGCACTCCAACATGAGAAACATACTGTCATAATCTTTACCACATCATTTGCCACCTGAGCAGATGGAGCTTGTGTGGAGGATAGAATGACACAAATGATGGCTGTGATTGAATTTCAGACAACTGGTCAAATCTGCAACGAAGGTTTTTACCTCTAATCTCCAAGAAATTACAGGTGTCAAATGACACCTAAGCAGCATCTAATATACGTGAGTACAAGACCCACAGAGAATATCAAAATACAAGTAGATTCAAAATATCCATCTTATTGCTTCATTCCACATTGTATGTGTACAAAACCCGATGTCTGTCCATTGGGCAAGTCTCCCCCACAAATTCTAGCTTGCTGCAAAACCTTGTGTTCAATTGTACAAATCGCTCATAGCATATCATTGTCACTTTTACAGAGAAACCAATCTTCTTTCAAGGCATGTCCAGGTGCAACTCAGTGCTCATCTCATTAGAGACTACAAAAATTTCCTCCCAAGCTTTGGAATCTAGTACACAACTTGTGCCTCATAGTCCACGTAATCCAAAGATCCACTCTCCACAGGGCGCATCAAGTACAGAGCAAGGAGTTCACCCACAAAGCTAAAGAGGGTTGGCACTCTCTGGAGAGCCTTGATTGGGGCAGGTAGTTGGGTCTTTCCAATGTCGATAAGCTTCTGGTTCAGCACCACAAGGTGATCCAATTTCTGCTGGAAAAGTGGGTTCTCCACATCAAGCACTGCAGGGAAAATTCTTGCGGTTGTCTTGTTGGTCTGCAAGAAAATAGTACAACATGTCAAGTTCCTCAACAAGTAGTCACTAGTCCCAGCATGCCCAAATCCGTCCAAAAATTATCATTGTGCCAAAAAGTGACAGGTTTTTCTATCACAGTTGCTTATAGGCAGTTCAGACCCTAGACTCTGAATCGACAAGATGAGGACCAGAAAAACGCCGTAGATTGTGAGAGAAAATACAATCCCACCATCTGCAGATCAAATTCACAGGAGAGGGCACTGCATTATGAACTGAAACACGATGGTTTCAAAATGCAGAACAGCCTACCTCAACGATCACGTGCATGTCAAAGTCCCTGGTGTTGAGACCAATCCCCTCATAAAAGGAAGTCCTTTGAACATCATTCAGGTACATGGTAACATACACCTGCAGATGAAATACAGAGAAATTAGCCATTGCTATTATGTATGACAAACACCATAAGATCATTGAATTCAGAAAAATTGCAAATGCAAAGCAGTAGGAGCCTCAAATTGGATTTAATTGTGCAACTTACCGACAAACAGAAAAATCGGGACCAAAGCTTGGCCTTCCAGTCATTGAGGAACTGTGGCTGAGCCTTCATCAGGGCAGAGAAGAAGTCACCGTGGCGATTCTCATCTTGGCACCAGTTCTCAAAGTACTTGAAGATTGGGTAGCACTGGTACTCAGGGTTTTGCTTCAAGTGCCTGAAGATGGTGATGTACCTCCAGTACCCGATCTTCTCTGACAAGTATGTAGCGTAGAAGATGAACTGAGGCTTGAAGAAAGTGTATTTACGTGCCTTGGTCAAGAAACCCAAGTCCAGGGCCAGATTGAAGTCCGACAAACCCTTGTTCAAGAATCTGTAGCAACCCTCCGTAAGGTTAGGCAATGCAAGCAGCGTTGTACAACAGACATTTGGGGAGCAAGCAATTGGGAATTTACATCAAAGGTTTATCTAGTCATAAGAAACGCAATCAGCACACCAAGCGGTACAAAAGTAATGTAGGTATCCGTGGCAAAGACTTAAACTGTCGCTCACCCAGCATGTCTGGCCTCGTCCCTTGACATCAAGGTGAAGATCTCAGCAACCACGGGGTTGGTTTTCTGCAAAATGGCATATCACCAGACTTTCAAGTCTCAGCAAGCAGGGCAACTTCGCTTAATACACAGAACGATAGGATATACAATAAGACTCGTGAAGATAAAATGCCACACCAGAGCAAGGCTAGAGCTCATCACGTCATTAAATACTAAGGAAGCCCTAATAGCTGCATTGTGTGCACTCCACGTTTGAAAAGCATCAATGCCCCCTTTGGTTACCTTCCGCTTAGTAAGAGTTGCCCCCTAAGTCCACATGGCTTTTGGTTGGGAGTTTTCTATTGCATACAACACCTTCTGTGTTGGAAAATTTCCAATTTACATGCTTGAAGGTAGTGTGCAGGTTAGAACAGATAACATTCTATATCGGCTCATTAAGGGTCAAACTCATTCTAGCATGACAAGGTGCTAAAACAAATTTCGCCCTGAATGTACCAAGATCAAACACTACCTCCAACCATGGACCATCAAAAGTGGAATTATTTTATTGATATTGTATGCGGTACAGCCCATGGAAGCTCACAGGGGACCGGCTCCCGACAAAAAATCCCCTTAAGTTAAAGATAACTCTGATGCAAGTCAACCCTTTGATAGTGAAAATCTTCAGCGATGGCATTTCCCAATTAATTCTGGTCCAACCACACTTGCTTTGAATTCTACAGGGTCCCTCGAAGAACACGACAATGTCAACCAACATCGAGGACATCCCAAGGACATCCCAAACTCATCCCAAAGACAAAGCCAAGTCCGAACCAAATAATCCAAGCAAACATCAGATTAGACTATTGAAAAAGTTTACCTTCAACCTCCTTCCGAGCTCCTTGTAGAGCAAGAATCCGGAGAACTCCGCAGTGCAAGAGCGCTCCAGGAACTCCACGAAAATCTGCCTCAACGGCCCTTGAAGCTTGTCAGCCGCGGCCCTAAACTCGGGGTTTCTGACGAAATGCGTCTGGTTGTAATCAGCCTTGAACTCAGCCGCGAGAGCCTCGAATTCCGCCTCGTTCAGATTCTTGTTAATCTCCACATTGAACAGCCTCTCCATCTCGTCGAAGTCGGTGGTGTAGAACCTCGGGGTCAAGAGAGTCTCGTCAATTTCCTTCACACTCCCCTTGTTGCTCTTTCCGGCTGCGGCCGACATTGAAACCTTAGCACCCTTGCTGCTGGAGACACCGAACGCCTTCAATGCTGAAGAGCGACGCGACACCGGGGTGAGCGACAACCGCTGTGCGACATAGCTGGAAGCGGGAGTGGAGTCTACAGCAGCCATGGCTCCGGCCGTGACCTTGGACCCCATGGTGCACGCCATGGCTGCCATTTGCGCTGCAAAGCTTGAGCAATGCAGAGGGGCGGAGCCTCCCTCACGGGGCGAATTGCGACGATAGAGCTGGAGGTGATGTCGGATTTGCGAGCTGCGGAGACGAGAGAGGGGAACAAGAAGAAGGTGGTGACAGAGCTTTCTCTCAATCCGCTAAAGTGAAACGGGAGATGAGTGGAGTGGATAAGGAGTGAATCAAAGGAGCCATTTCCATAGGCCCGTCTGTCTCTGATCTTTCACATTCTTGCGGTGCAGAAAATCCTTCGTCTCTCGCCGCGGAAGGCGCTGGGTCGAGGGCCTTCCAGGGCTTCGGAGGACTTTCTAGGGTTGGACACTACAGAGATGTAACTTCGGACGCAGTATGGGCTGTATCTCGCCTACGTGGCGCTTTATTAGCGGCTCTGAGGAGGTCAATTATATGTAGATAATCACTACTCTAGAAACTTCGATGGCGTAAAGGTAGTTAGGAAGGACGTAATTTCCATCAGGAAGAGATTATAAATTAGGTATTGATTCTTCTATAGGCCTCGCTTATTGAGGGATGCCATTATACAATGATATCCGTCCTCAAAGAACCAATATTGCATATCATCGGTGGCAGGGTTGTATCATGTCAATGAATATATTTGTCATGTCCTTCTTACCTACTTGACATGCAATCCAGTAGTGATTGTCGTCATATAATCGGCCTCTTTGGAGCTAGTGAGAAAGCACCATGTAGGCAAGATACAGCCCCAAACCGATTGTGCCCTCAATCCAAAGTTCCTACGGGTGAATCACATTCAAACACATCCATCTTGTTCAGAGTATACTCACAAAAATTTGCGATGATCTCTTCATAATCTCTTCATGACAAAAATTATGTTAGATTATGACCATTAGGTGAAACCAGCCGAGCTGCCACTTGCCCCTCGACCAAAGTCCATGACCCAATGACCCATTATATAGTAAGAAATTGTCTCCAACTACAATTACCATGGGTATTCTTGCAAAGCCATGATCCATCCCACATTCTATGGCATGAGAGTCTTTTTGCAAAAATCAAAGGCTCAATGAGTGAGAGACTTTCTAGAATTTGAAGCCCACTTTTTCACGTGTGTTCAATATGTGGGCCTCATTTCATTTGGTACTTTGGGCTATTCAGATTTTAATTAGCATCAAGCAATGAGAGCAATGGGTAATGAGAGGTGCCTATACCATGTCTTTATCCTTGAAACAAATACTTATTCATATTCATGGAACTTACTAGAGCTAACTTGAACACAATGTATATGAGGACAAGACAAGAAATATATGAAGAGAGAGATCTTGTTTTTGTTAGATTATATGCATTATATTTTCAATGATGTGGCACCTCTACAAAAAAATTCTTTCAAAGGCAAATTCAATCCTCACATGAACTTTCTCATCACAAGGATCGATGATTGCGAAGAGAGGGAATTATCATATACGAACGTACCTCTCATGCATCCAACATAAAAACATGACCCCCTATAAGTTTGTTGTTGATTCATCTCAAATGACTTCAAAAAGACTAATTCGGGGTCTTTAAGTTAATTTTGATGTCAAATCAATCGAAACAAGTTACATCCAGGCTGCATATTATTGAAGGGCTTTTATGTTGGATGAATGAAAGGTTTGCGCATATACGATAATTCCCTCTTTCCAATGATTGCATCCAACCAACTTGGGTTAAAAGCTATGAAAATAACTTACTGTGGAAATCAATTTCATTAATTCCTTCCGGCAAATTATCAATTGCCACGTAGGACTAGTAAATGTGGGGTTTATAGGTAAGAGTTAGTGTTCAAGATTGAAGCCCTCATATGAGTTTCATTTTGAAGGGCTCTCAAATTTTAGTCTTTCAGCTGAAGGGCTAGTTCAAATCCAAGACGTCAACCCAAGAATATAAAAATGAAATACAAAACTCATATTAAATTTGTGCATGAATTATATGGTACATGTTTCTAGTACAATGTGAAGAATTAAGAATCAACCATGTAACTCCACTTCTTGTAGTGACAATGCCCTACGCTTGTTGGTTCTTGTGGCAGGCAGATTATATTGAGGACTTCAAGTGACGTCTTCATTTTCAATTTGGGGTTGTGTTATAAAGGGTTATTTTGAGAGAGGTACATTTTGAAGGGCCAAATTGCGTTTGAAGGGCATTGAAGACTTCAATCTTGAACACTGGTAAGAGTGAGTCTCTATGCACCACAAAGCAGTTGGGGCTTAGGCTGACGCCAGTGGCTTGAAATTGTCCACATGGCCTCACCATTCTGGACCTTGAGAATCTGTGGCCTGCCCCCTCTCATTTGAGAATCTGAATTCGGAGCTTAAACGGGCACTTAAACATGCCTTAAATGGGCACTTCTCGTAGGCTATGAAATATGCAAATAATAGCATTGCCAACACTTACTAGTGTGGGCAACCAATGAATGGCTCCTATCAACAGGGGTCACTTTTAGGTTTGATTTGGTTAGTGATGACTGTTGGGTGTAACCAAAGTTGGTAGGAACCGTTCACCGGTGGCCCACATTAGTAAGTGTGGGCATGCTATAAGTTAGAGCAAGACGATTAGCTAATCTAAATCATGTCACAACTATTTTCCTTATAGTTTCTGGAACTTGTAAGAATATATTATGCATTGTCAAAGTGAAGATATTTTTTTCTTCACTAAATGATTAAGTTTAGTCCCTCCGGTTATGTTCACTATTGAGCCTAGAATTGTTAGCATATTGGAAGCACGTAGTCTACTCTTGTTTAAACACATGTTTGCTTGGTATTTGTTCTTAGATCCACACATAACCATACTCCACTCAAATTTAGGTGCCCGTTTAAAGTGGATGGTTGAATTAGACCCACTTACCCTACGTGGAACTAAGAGGGTGAATAATGCATCATGATCCAAGACCAAAGAAACCCCGAAATTGAGCAATCTTTATTGGTTGAGAGCGACAATTTGGACCCAAGGTGTAATGGACTAATTGGGAAATGTATTGTTGAGGATGGGGAAAAATCGTAGGGATGAATGGGAAGTCGATGGATGAGAAGTTGGATGACTATTATCTATATAAAAGAAAGTAAAAGTGATCTACGCATATAGATAAGGAGACTTCAGTCTATGTATAGAAAGACTTGAGACTTCTAAAAGTATCTCATGGATACTATGTATATATAGGGCTCGGGGGGAAGGAGAACACATGTTATGTTTTGTGTGTGTCTCCAGGTTAGGAGGTGAGCCTTTAGTCAATAAATGATTGTTTATTGTTTATGATCAGTTTAACGAGGTACATTACACAAGGAGTTCACAATAGGTTTCAAGTCCAAAGTACGAAAGAATGAAGTGACACAAATGTGGCACCATTTTCTCACCAACTCTTGTCAATCTTGACCCAAGAAAATACTCCACCATATTGAGAAACCATGAAGGGGTGTTTGGGACCCCAAGTTTCTTGAACATGGACCCCATCATAAAAACCCAATATTTCTAATTGAGATATGTGAGCCTAAAATGGACTTTTTCTCTCTTAAAATGGTTTATGATTGTACAACACTCTTAGATTTGCATTCAAATAAGAAAAGATGTGCTACATTCTACAAGATTATGACCACTTTTTAGTCGGTGACAAATCAGGGTTCGTATACTATGAAGTGTTTCTATGTTCAATCTCGTCATACTCCTCATTTAGATAAAATGTTGTAGCTAAGCTACACACACCTATATGCACCAATGTATATAAGATAAGACCCGCAACCCAAGGCATTTTGTTCATGTAATGTCATGGGCGCTTGGGCATTATTGAATGTAAAAGAAATCAAAACAAAATTCTCCATGAGGTATGGATGTCATTCAAGATTAGGGTTTTACAAGTTCATTCAAAAAAAGACAATTTCATCCATGTTGAAGACCAACTTTGAAGTGGATTACAAAGATCAATGGTGTAGAGTCACTTTTTGAAGTTACTATGTATACTATTGTCAGTAAAGGAGGTTCCACTTTTGTTGTTTTATGTGTTGTCTTCAAGGTCCTAGGCATGTTGTGTTGTTGTCAAGCTGCAATGGTGATTAGGTTAGAGTTGCCTTGCATTGGCATTGTCATTGTTAAGCTTAGGATTCACAATTACATAAAAATTGCTAAGCCTCATTCTCCCTCACCCTAGGTAAGAGAATATTTCAGTCAAGTTATGGGAATAAACATGGTGTGAATTTCAAAAAAAGAACCTAAATATTAGTGCCATGACAAGGTCCCCATGAAACATGGCATCTCTTTCATTTAAAAAGGTTTAAGGACCATCTCGCTTTTTTTCTTAAAATGGTCTATAATTGTACAACACTCTTAAATGAAAAGATGTGCTACATTTTACAAGATTATGACCAACTTTTTAGTTGGTGCAAAGTACGACGCAGTATTTGAATGCAAAATATTTTTCAATCACTGTAAATAATAGAAATTTTAAATCAAAAGAAGGTACATTGTGAATCTGAAAGCCTGTCAAATATGTTTTTGGACATGATCCTAGTGTTTCCAAGTCCAACCGGTCACACATTACGATCTTTCAGTTTTTCTATTATTTTGAGGTTAAGTCCATAGATTCCTCTAAAATGATAGGTAATTTCCCTGAAGCCTTGAGCTTTAACTGATTATTTCTCAAACTCAACGGGTTCATATGTATCTAATCAGTCGGCTCTCCCCATTCATTGATGAAAGCCCACCAATTATAACAAGGTACAATATGCCAAAGAGGACAACAGAGAATTATCGCATACGAGTGCACCTCTCAATCATGCAACATAGAAGCCCTGAAACAGGAACAGTCATTTCCTGAAGTTGATTCAACACCAGAATTAGCTTTAAAGACCCCAAATTAGTCTAATCCAAGTTTTTTGAGATTAGTCGCATCAAACCAATAACAGTTCAAGTTTTTATGGCGAATGGATGAGAGGTGCACTTGTATGTGATAATGCCATAGTGTACTCCAGGATCCAATTATTCTACAGAACTTCAGTGAGTACATTCCAAAGACGTTATATGATTTGGGCTTCTGAAAAGAGTGTTGTGAACTCAGCCTACTATTAGACACTGAGATGCATTTTGAGTTCTTGATAGCAAAATTCTAGTGAGAATAACTTAATTCACAGATGAGATTGTAGAAGAATAACTATTGTGTCCAACTATTATTTCCCAGTAATTTTCAGCATTCATATGGTGGGACAAAAACTGCATAACCGGTAGGTACTAGGTAACATCCACTCGGATAAGGATACATTCCACAAGTGAGTTCCATACAATGAAAATGCTCTCAAATTTGCCAAAATTTTATTTAAATACACAATTACGAACCAATAACAAGTACAGGAGGAGTCCTCCCAAGAAGTCTCCCAGGTCTACAAAATGCTCCAGCATTCTTGTGGAACACAACAAAATTGACCTCCTGTGGCCTCAATGTTGAATCCAGAGAATTTAATGTACCTGCACACAGACACAAGTAGAGGAACAGTTTAGACATCAAATTTGGTAACAATGTTGACAAGAACATAAGTATAAAACCCCTCTGACCTCAATGTAGTTCTTCCGCGCCAAAATTCATGAGCCCAAGTATTTCTCAAAAGATGTATAAGAGTATCAGATATTGTCTGCCAATCACCTCTGGATGAGGCAAATCCTTCCAAACAGGCCGGCTTTGCACATGTAAACGAAAATCATGAACAAATCCACCAAATGACCCAGAGAAAATGTGGCAACTTTCTGTACGATTTCAGGAATTTATTGTTCTTGGATCTTCTTACCGTGAAAAAATGGTGTGATAGTATCTTCAGAAGTCTTACTAAGACCAACAAACTCTTGAGATATCAGTTGGTTAAAGGTCACTGGGACTGGCTAAACACGCTTGCAAGTTTTATAGGCACCAAAGGTTTATGTTGGTATACACCATGAACTAGCATGAAAAAGATTTGCCATTCCAGTGCATCTGACAAATTATATGCCTAATGGGTGAGGAGATATCCTAGAATTTCACCCTCCAAGTACAATGTTACTAAGTCATTTGCATCATGGAGCACATTAAAGCAAATAATTGTGAAGAAAACGATTACCTAGATTCAAATTCTTCGCAGCCACTAGTCCATTTGAGACGGCTCCATGTGAGAAACACTGAATAACCACACCAGAAAACCTTATCAGTGTACTGCAAACACATTTGCAAAAATAAGAATTCACAAGAATGGCTGGATGCGAGAACAAGACAGCCTCCAGAGAATATCCACTGAAAGTAATGAGCAGTGTTTGACACTATTAAAAACAATAATAAACAGGTTCTAGTATTGACTTAGATGGCAATGCAATCCTTAAATAAGGGACAAGAACCCACCTGTCGTTTAAAAACTGGTCAACCCATTTACCAAACGAATGTCGCCGCCGGGCCTCCTCATTCTCCTTCAATCTTTGACCATCAGGGTTCTTTAAGCGGAGGGGAGCACACCTTAAGAACATGTCTTCAGTGTCAAGGACATAAGAGACCTTGGAAGTGTGGCAGGAAATCTTATACTCCAGGCCATTCACTACCCTCACATTCTCCATTGCGCATTGAAGAATGAAATCTTCATCTTCACTTGCAAGCTTTCTCTTCTTGTTTCTTTGCATGAAAACCCGGTGATTCTTCCGTGTTGGTCTTGAAAGAAAAAGGTCATCTAAATAGTTCTGAAATGAAGATTCTAAGGCATTGCCAGACACCTCCAGTTTTTCTGAGCCCCCAGGCTCCATTAGCTGGATGAGCAACTCATTTTCGCTGGGCCTGTGCTCAAATCGGTATATATTTTCATCATGAAGTAACACAGAAGCATTTAAATGATAGACCATATCTACAGCTTCACCAGCCTTTTCATATGCATGAAGTGAAAGTAGCTTGACAGCTACATCATCTGCAACTGCAGCTTGTAACTGCTTCACCAGCTTGAATATAAGCTTGTCCAGGGTGAATAGAACATAAGACTGTGTACCAATTATTGCCCTACAATCATCTTCAAACTTTGAGTTGTCCACAGAGCCATCCAGTAAGCTGTAAAGAACCTGCATAAACCTTGAATACAAGTTGGGTGCAGCACCATCTTTTGTCTTCTTCTGGGCTGCCAATGTTGCATTTGTCTTTGCAGATAACATTCGTTCATAAAGTGTCTGATGAAGCCTGAACAAGTTAAGTACTTGTATTAAGGTTCTGTTCTCCTAAAGAACTCGCGACTGGACAAATACTGTCACAATAGCCCTACTACAGGGCACAGGATCATACAAACATTTTAATTACAATTACGAGTCTCTAAATCCAGACTTCTACATGAGGCCACATCTTGACTTAGCATCATGTACACATAGTAGGAGCATTCAAAGGCCAAATTTACCATATCTTTGAAAACTGAAAAATAGAAACAACATGTACAAGCACAGTAAACCAACCTGAAAAGAACATAAAAGAGATCATTTCCATAGAATATTCTCCCATCCTTCCATGTCTGGGAGCCTATTGCCAGCCCCTCTGCAGAACCCACATGTGCTGCTAATGGCTTGCACAAAGCAAATGAGCGATCTGGTGATGCCAAGGAAGAATTACCCTCCCCATCTCCATCATCTGCATCTGCCATGCCTTCTGCCTCACCTTCACTCTCTGCCTTCCCTTCCTGTTCATCCTCCTCCTCCTCTTCCTCCTCATCATGCTCAGACTGGTCCTCACCAGACTCACTTCCAGTAACCTCTTCACCCGCTTCGGAGGCATTGTCACTGTCTTCACTGGATTTCTGAGCACTTTCCTCCCCTTCATCATCTGCATCTGTGTGCCACAGATTTAGTGGGACAATTAGAAGGATTCAAACAAAAAAGTAGGCAGACCTTGAAAATTCAAGGCAAGTAAGAATACAAAACAATGATACAAGATCTATAAAATGTTGAGAAACATAGAAGCAAGAATATTTGGTGTGACACATCACAATACAGGTAAAGAACATTTTCTTCAGAGTTCCTCCTATGTTGTGAAATGTCTAAAGCCTTAAAACACTTGATGTAGTGTAAAGGCAAGCAATTGACACTAAAATAACCAAAGATGAGGTTGGGATAAAGCAAGACCATAAAGATGAACACAGAGGAACACATATTAGTGCTAGAGAGCTAGATGTTAAGGTAACCCAGTACATGCTACTGCAAGCCAGAATGATGGGAAGAAATAAATGTAGGGTTACAGGAGACAAGGCAAGCTTTACCTTGATAATGATCCATTTCAGTTCCCCCAACACCTTCCACATCCTCATCGTCATGGACAAAGTCTTTCATAAGGCCATTCTCCTCTATTCCTCTACTAGGATTGAATTTGGATTTGGTCCTGTCCTCCAATTCAGGAGAAGGTGAGAGCTCCCCTTCTTCTCTGTCTCCCCTCGTAAGAACCATGTTCCCATCGATTTCCATCATTGCAACAAGACCCTCAGGTTTTGAGCCTGTCCGTCTGCTCTCTGCAAGTCCCGCATTTGATCTTCCTTCAGTTTCTGTTTTCTCGGGTGCATTGCCAGTCTGCTTAGCCACTGCACTGTCACTGAGCAACCGCCCAGTGGTTTGTGGAGGTAATCCAGCTGGGCCTTCAGTGCTGGGCCTTGCTTGAAGTGTTGTAGAACTCTCTATTATACTTTCAGAAGAGGGCCTCATAGGGACTGAACCTGGCATTCCAGTACCTTGCAAAGTATTGAAGTCTGCAGGGGCCTCAGTTCGGTGATGAGCAGTTCCAACACCCTCTGCATTGATGTAACCACCACCAAGCGGAGCCTCAGTATCTCCATTTGTAATTCCCATATGTCTTGTTCCCAACCTCTCCACAGCAGTATTTTCTAGGGTGCTTGTAGCTGTGGCCAACTCTTCCATGGGAACAAGAGCTTTCAAATCTGTTGCTGAACCAACAGCTTCAGGTGGAGTTTCTTCCCCTTCACTAGCACCACTTTCATGGGCACTTGTCTGACTCCCATTTGGTTCTAAAGACTTGACCTTGGCAGCATCCTCCATATCTTCAGCGCCATGTAGACGAGGGGCAATCCCAAAAAAGGGCTCTATAAATGTTGTCCATAGCCGCATGACCTTCTCTTTTTGTTCACGAGAGCTGCTGACCTCCTCGGATGAATACTTGATTATTTGATACAAATCTTCATGAATGGAGGGATCTGAAAACTCATAACGCAAATCGGGAAGTAATGGCCTGCGATTGCCAGCAGCAATGGCTACCATAGTGTCATCCTCTCTCCTCTTCTTGTCATTAGACTCCTTGATTTCTGCTAGAAGCCCCTTGGTGCTGAGGGCCTTCTTGTCCTGCTGTCTGAAGTAGAAACTGCGATGGTCCAAAGCCTTGTAGCAATTCTTGGCATAAACTTCAGCCCACACCTTGTTCATGTCAGTGCGGCATTTAGTCCACTCTTCTTGCTTCTGTTTGAGCCGAGAGTGTATCACTGGCATAGCTTTGACTGTATTCTTGCGAAGAGCATCAATGATGTCCAGTCCATGATCACCATAGATGCGCTCAATACACCTGACATTTATCGGAGAGAGGTACTCATCTACAGTAGTAGGAGGCTCTTGTTTCGCAGCCGCTTCCGCTTGCTTATCAGAGTATTCACCCACGAGCTTCGCAGTCACCGCAGTCGATTCTAAAAGCATGTCCAGCTCAAATCGGTCATCTTCACAACGGAACAAGCTCTCCTCGTACTGGTTTTTCCGCATGTGCTTGAAAGAATAGTCTTCACTACCCGAAGTAACAGACACCCAGCTGTCATTGAGAACTGCATTGCCTAGCGGCGTGCGGTGACTTGACAAAGGCCTTGGGTAATGCTTTGGGAGCAGTCGGTAGCTCGGCGTGCACCGATCACAGTTTGAGAGATCAAGTTCAGAAATAGGTTTGTTGATAAACTTGTCCTTACTGCCACCTGTTGAGACTTTGTGACCACCACCCTCCTTGACGATGTGAACTGGCTTGATATCTCGCTCCCTTTCTCTGTCCCTCTCCCTTTCCCTATCCCTATCTTTCTCCCTGTCCCGATTCCTATCCCTATCAGGCTCCTTCTCTACTTTCACAGCCTTCACTGGCGTCTCCTCTATAAAGTCCCCCAACTTCCGGCCACTGAACACCCCCGCCAGATAACCCTCCACATTTTCACAATGTGTAAGGAACTCATTGAACCCTTCCATGAGATCAGCATGCTTGCCCAGAATGTCACCAACTAGAGTTTGTAGCTCAGCACGGCTGATGATCTCCTGGCTGAAAATGTTGAGGCATTTCAAAAACTCCTGGTATGTGTCTCTGCTACGCAACCTCACTTTCACCTTATCGAAAAAAGGGTATTGAACGGAGCTAGGCTTGACTAGCTTCTTGTCATCCACAGGACCCGGTGGTGCAGGACCACCGGTAAACCCTTCCCCTCCTTCACCAGCCTGCGACTGTTTTCGGATAAGCTCATCAGCCCTCCTCGCAGATTTCCTCTTACACCTCTGCATGGCATCCAAGTCCTTATCTTTGTCTCGCACTCCATCCTCTCTCTCCACCCTCTCCTTCCTATCCCTGTAGTGAAAATAACCCACAACACATTAACACGTCATCAACGTCATGACGATCCCTCAATATTACGAAGTAACAGACTCATGAATGCCTTAACAAGGGAGAAAGAAAAGCAAGACTGAAACTGAACGCTTGAGATGATTGATGCCATGGGCAATAAAAATAAACATACATACATAGATACATACCCTGGTTCCTTCTTCTCTCTCTCCTTCTCTCCTTTCTTGCGATCTTTTTCGGCTCGCCGTTCAGGGTCCCGATCCCGATCTCGTTCGGGATGCATAATGACGGACTTCTCTTTCTTAGGGACTACGAGCTTCTCCCCTGAATGCTTGCCAAGTTTGTCATCGCGGCCACGTGAGCCTTGATGATGCACGGGTTTAGCGACAGGATGATGAGGGGCAGCTATGGAGGAGCCTCCGGGGAGAAAGTAAGTGAACTCTTCCAACAGATCGGCATGGTTCTCAAACAGAGTAGCCACCTCCTGGTACACCTCAATGATGGTCTTGTTACCCTTTCGATACATGTTAAGAATCTCCAAGAATGCCTTGTACACATGCTCATCCGTCTGGAACCTCGCCTTGATCTTGTTCACATAGTTGATCGCTTGATCGAACTCCACAGCAGGCGGTTTCTTGTTGTTGTCAGCGGTTGTGGAGGGTTCCTCAGGGAGCGTGATCTCGTAGCCTTTAGGGAGAAAAGTGTTGAAACCGAGAATCAATGCCCTGTGGCCTTTGAACAGGTCTTTTACTCGCGCAATCACGCCCGCTGTGTCTATCCGCTGCGCTTTGAAGTCCTTCATGACTTCTAGAAACTCGTCATACTTATCCTTGTCATCCTTGAATTTATCCTTCACAGCTTTCAGATAGTTAAGAGCATCGTCTGTGGTCAGACGCTGGCCGCTTGCGGTCGTTTGATTATTCCCGGCCGTTTGTTGTTCGGACGACGCCTCCGCCCTTGGCCCCGAAGCAGCTCGCTTCTTCATCATCTCACCACCGCTCTCATCTTCCACCCTGTCTCGCTTCTTCATCTCGCCAATCGTCACCCCCTCCACCAACTCAAAAGCTACAAAAACCTGACCGCCGGGCACCCCCGCCTCCTCCACCCTAATACCACTGCCTCCATCTCCAACCGCACCGAGATCCAATTCCCCCTACTCTTCCTCCCTTCCACACGCCAGATTCCTCAATCTGACACAAAAAGCACAAAACAAAAGCATCCACACACACAGTAGCATCAAATCACCACTCTTGACTTATCCCACTCGTCCCACTCCCATCACCCGATGGCTGGATTCCACATGGCTCCATCCAAAACCAAGTCTAACACTCATGCCACGCCACCATCACACATTCAGAAAAAAAATACCATACTTCAACATCCCTAACCGCACAAAGCTCCTCCCGACACCGAATTCCTCATCTCCCTCCTATTCCCACTCTTCAAAACCACGGCACCAACAGACAGACATACACATACATACACAAACACACAAAACGCATCCTTACACACACTCCACACACATAACCACGACCTCTCCCACAACCCTCACCACTCTTCCCACATTCATTCACCCGACCGCCGCTCCGATTACCTCCAATTCCTCACCTTCTTTTGTAAAAAGCAAATATATATATAGAGCGCGAGAGAGTCCGTCGCCGAAACTTCACATCCCCCGACACCGAAACGATGAACTCCTCCTGAAGCTCCAGCATCCCTCCCCTCCCCGGTTCGCAATCCAAACCCTCTCTCTCTCTGTCTCGCTCTCTCCCTCTCGCTCTCCCTCCGCTACAAATTGTGGCCATACTCCATGGGGACTGCAAGCTCATGCGCCGCCCGCCCGCAGCTTGGGCCACGCCTGGGTGCAGGACCGGGGTGGCAGGCAGACATGGAGTTGTTACAGCAGCAATGGCAGCGTCGGTGTATCGGGCTGGGTATCGGGTGGGTATCGTAAGGGGACGCGAGCCAAGGGGGAGGAGGAGTGAGTCTGTGTGCAAGAGTGCAGCGCAGAAAGAAAGGAAGGGAAGCGAAGAGGCGGCTGTGTGAGGAGAAGAAAAGAGAGAGAGAGAGAGAGAGAGAGAGAGAGAAAACACAGACGACAGAATGAAAGGGGCCCAGAGAGACGAGTGTGATGAGTGAAGGGAACGCCACTGGGGAACATGTTCTCCTCCATCACAACTGTTCTTGCGAGAATGGATGGGAACTTTTGGGAACGCGGTGGAGTGGGTGGACCTCTCTTGGGAATTCTACATAAGTGGTTGGTATGAATGAAATTGCTTTTACATTCTCGCACAATGAGTCTCTTGGAAGACAAGTAACCCAGGTGGCAGGCACAAGAACATAACGATTATGTTGTTGAACTTGTTATTTCAAATATAAGATTCAAGGATTCAACTTATTTTCAAAAGGAAAATGGATTTTGACCCAAAAAATTTGGTATATTATGAGATGTTATGCTTTGCATCGAAGTTGCCTAGGTAGGATAGTCTGTGAATTTTGATTTCATTTCGGGGTGCGTTTGCACATTACATTGTACACACTTCTAATAAGTATGTTAAAATACAAAATAAATAAAATTCAAGCTTGATTTTGAACTTAACATATGACCCTAGTTTTATGTGCTTATCTTAGTTAACAAACTTGTTATATATTAAAATTTTATTAATTGGTGGTGCCCAAGCTTTAACAATTTATGGAAAAAATATGGCACCCAAAATATTTGTTTGCTTGTTTGTTTGTTTGTTTATCTTATTTGTGATGTATTGTATGCAAATAAATTAATAATTACCTCAAAAGAAATATGTGAAAATATAATAATACATTTAATTTGAAAATTATATTATTTAAGCATCAAAAATGACTTACACAAAAATTTGAGGCATTTTTATTTTTATAATTTAGATTTTAAAATTAATGAAGTGTAACATAAAACTTGATTTTAAATTAATTGGCACCTATCAATAATATTAATGGGGGTGATTGAGGCAAGTTGATGAACCCGCTTTTACATATTTTTTAACTTCATAAGATTTATGTTTATATGAAATGATATGATCTCATTTTTTTATGTGTTTAGATTGCATAAATACCATTTAAAGCTTATAATATGTTATTGTCAAAGTTTGTTAGTTATTGTTTAAGACCTCCATGACTCTTTTCTATATAACGTGTAGTGCACCAAGACCATGAGATCATTGATTTGTGGAGTCATGTAAAAGTTGGATTTGAAATGTATGGTGGTGTGAGATGAGGGAGACAGAAAAACACATATAAAAGCCAATAGAGATGAGTGTTGATGAGGGACTCCCCTTCCCAATTATTCTTGGGAGATGTATGAAAACTTTTGGGAACACATAGGAGTGGAGGATGGTCGATGAGATCTCTTAACATTTTGAGTGAAATTTCCTTATCGATGTCAACCACAAGTCTCTTGGAACTCAAGGAATACGCGTGCAAGCATGAGTGCATTAGAGTTGCGCCTACTGGGTTTATAGGTCTTGGAAATATTGGGAGGATGCATTGGACAATCAAGACTGCATTGCAGAAGGAATGGAAGAGGTTATTGTGTGAGATATTAGAGGGAAATTGATATTTAAAACAATAAGAATAAAAAATGATACAAGTGTTGATGGGTGGAAGGAACTACACGGTTCCCATTCGCAATTGTTATGGAGGAACAAATAAATACATCACAAAATAGGCACGTAATACGACCTCGTGGCGCTTTGGATAGAATGTACAAGCTACATTTTTAACATGAAATCGCCTTTTCATTTTTGAAGATGAGTTTTTGATAGACAATCACCAAATGTGCAAACCTGAGCCCATGAGATGTGCATTGTTGAACAAATACATATGTGGGTTTTCTCCAATGTAGAAAGATTTGGAATTTTTTAGATGAAATACAAGATAAGAAAAAATATAATCAAAGCCAATGAAGTCAAGTGTTAATGAGTGAAAGATATCACACTACATGGAATTTCTATGAGATTGTTTACCCCTTGTGTACGACATGTTTCTTAGAAGTCAAGCAACACATGCACAAGCACATAAGAGTTGTGTCATCAAACTTAATAAATATGAGGACCTTGTTTTGTTCAAAATTGTTGATATGCTCAACCCTATAAAATCTTCTATGATAGTATATGATTATGTGAGGGAAGAAATGGAAGGGAGAAAGAAAAAAAGAAAAAAAGTCAAGAGAGACAATTGTTGAATGAAAGCCCACAATAAACCATGCGTAGTTGTTCTTGATGAATAATGACCATAATGCCATTTAGATTTAAATTTTATGAATGTTTTAAATTTTATGGGGATTGGCCTCACTTAAGTCTTCACATTAAAGACTTGGAATCCTAAATGTGGAAATGCACTTGAGTTGTAACATTGTAACCTATAATGCACCAACATTAATGTACTCCAAATGTTAAAATAATTTTGCCTATTGCGATTTCCAAGGGCATCATAACATAGTTAAAAATAATGAAACTAACCAATTTCATGAACGATGGCATGATAAGATCCGAATATTTTATAGATAAAACTAATAAATTAGTTATTCACATTATTAGTGATAATGATAGGTGGATGATTGATATGCTATGCAATTAAATAGTGTATGGAATTTTAATCATTTCATCTTTATTTATGATCTTTGATACGATTTGCACTTGGGATACAATCAATGTATGAATGACACGTGACAATTTTGAGGAAATGTAGCCACCAACCCAATGAATTGAACCCAACTCACATCGACATCATCGAGGCTAACCTGTCAACATAACACCTACCCTTAGTGTCGCAACCCTTGCTAGCTCCTCTTAACTATCTTGGTTATTTTTTCAACTCTAGCAATGATTACAAGCGCTAACCGTTCGCATTCCGCCATGTGAATAATTAGCTTCCCATACCGCGGACCTTATAGTTCATAGGAGGAGAACCAACCCTCCTACTTTATTTTCGGGACTCACCCCTTAATCGGTAACCAATTCTTAGATGTGGACTTCCATTCATGGAAGTCCAATCTTATGTTGATCATCACGTTGCCGGAGCAACACTACAACAACCCGAGCCATACTAAGCAACTATGCCCTCACATTGGGCCAATGCCCATGGAGGCCGTGCCATTCGGCCTCAGGTGGGTTCGGCCACACCACCTCACCCATACAAGCCTCTAGGACTCTAGGCAGGGCCCCTACCGCACTGTCAAGTGACCTTTTGTCTCTCTCCCAACACTTGAGGCCAAGTAGACATTTTCTCTTAGTCGCTGGTGCTAGAAGCCCCAGCAACTTCAGAAGCCCATAACTTCTTCATACAATCTCTGATGCTACCAATTGACCATTTCATCGTCATCTACATTTCGCATAGATACCGATAGATTCCTCACTTGCCCCATTCGGGCAAGTACAGAGGAAGTTATGTCTATTCAAAGCTTCGCAATCCCGGGAGCCACTCCTGTCGCGTACCTCTCCATGAGGAGTGCCCAAACACCATGGGCAGAAAGGAGATCCTAGAGTGACACCCGGGACTTGTGGCGCTGTTGGTGAGAAGGCCCAAGTGATCCTAGTGTGGGTGAGGGCCCCGGGTGTTGGGAACGCCTCCTACCCACGGAAGACTGGGAGGCACGAGGGTAAGGCCATGAGCTATGCGTAGCTTATGGCATGCCAATTCTAGAATGCTTAAGAACACCTCAATCGAATGTGTGAGCTAGGAGATATGACAATTTGAGTGGGGCGTTGTCCCCGGACAGTACCCTAAAACAGCAGTGGCTTGGGAGTGGCTCCCGGGACTGCGAAGCTTTGAACATGCATAACTTCCTCTGTACTTGCCCGAATGGGGCAAGTGAGTAGTCCACTATCATCTATGTGAAACGTAGATGACGATGGAGTGGTCAATTGTTAGCATCAGAGACTGTATGAAGAAGTTATGGGCTTCTGAAGCTGATGGGGCTTCCAACCCCAACGGCTAAGGAAAAATGTCTACTTGGCCCCAAGTGTTGGGAGAAAGTGTTAAAGGGAATTGTTAGACAGTAACTTTGGCAGTATCATGTTAAAGAGGTTTTCAAGTTACCTTTAGAGTAGTATCAGAAAGTAGCAATTAGGGATAAGAGCGAGCTGTAGTAGCAGATAAGGAGTGGATAATAGTGGATAAGATAAATCCAGTGAGTGTTTAGTATTGATAGAAGGAGATAAGGGGAAGGTACTTAAGAAAAAGAGGAAGGTTCTCTCTCTCTCTCATTCTCAGAATGTGTATTAGGATTTCAATTAATAGAGTGTTGGGTTTTGTGAGTAAGATACTAGCTAAACAGGAAGGTGGGAATTGTGTGTTATATTATAAGTGTAGTTGCATTACTTCTTATAAGTATTGGTTGTATGGAAATGGAAGTTAGGAGTTGAACCACTGGTGTTAAGAAAAAGGTTATTTGCAAAGTGACTAAGGAAATGGTAGTAGAATCCATATCAGACGAATACTTAGAATTCTGTAGTATTAGAACGTATAACAGTATGAGTTGAATGGAATTATACTAGTTGAGTCCTTCTACAAGAGGTGTTAAGTAATTGTAGAAAGAGTAGATTGTGAACTAACTCTGAGAGTGGTAGTAGAAGAGAGCAGTAGGTTAAGAGTATCAGTAAAAGAGTTTTATAGAGTATTATGATCAATAACAAATAATAAGTAAAGTAATACATTAACATTCCTCTAAATCCGGTTGGTGCGTAAGTAAGGGGTAGAGAAAACCTCACGGCAGGTAGTTAGAACTCGTCTTAGTCACACTATTAAGGTAGTATAGTCAGAACCGGTGCATATGTCTTGAAACCAGTAGGCAGGAGATAACCGGTAGATCCCCATGAGACCCGGTAGATCCCCATGAGACCCGGTAGAGAACCCGGTAGGGGTACTGGTTGACTCGACTGGCATATAAGAAGTCTTACCAGTAAGGACAGGGTAATAGTAGCATGGACCCCATAGAGGTAGGAAGGAAACAAAGTGTATGAAAGGATAGTTCATACCTAAACCGGTAGTAGGCGAGGCCTTAGGATGCCCGTAAGGTAGACTGGACTAAGACTCCTTGCGTACCGGTAAGGTACTACCGGAGATAGGGTAGTACCGGATAAAAGAAAGGCTTTCTTTAACAAAGAGACAAAAGGTTACTTGACAGTGCGGTAGGAGCCCTGCCTAGAGTCCTAGAGGCTTGTATGGGTGAGATGGTGTGGCCGAACCCACATGAGGCCAAACGGCACGGCCTCCATGGGCATTGGCCCAATGTGAGGACATAGTTGCTTAGTATGGCTCGGGTTGTTGTAGTGTTGCTCCGGCAACGTGATGATCAACATAAGATTGGACTTCCATGAATGGAAGTCCACATCTAAGAATTGGTTACCGATTAAGGGGTGAATCCCGAAAACAAAGTAGGAGGGTTGGTTCTCCTCCTATGAACTATAAGGTTCGCGGTATGGGAAGCTAATCATTCATATGGCAGAATGCGAACGGTTAGCGCTTGTAATCATTGCTAGAGTTGGAAAAATAACCAAGATAGTTAAGGGGAGCTAACAAGGGTTGCGACAACTCTCAGGCCATTGTTGTACCAGGGCGTTGTCCCGGGACAACGCCCCACTCAAATTGCCATATTTCCTAGCTCATACCTCCGATTGAGGTGTTCTTGAGCATTCTAGAATTGGCACGCCATAAGCTACGCATAGCTTATGGGCTTACCCTTGTGCCTCCTAGTCTCCGTGGGTGGGAGGCGTTCCCAACGCCCGGGGCCCTCACCCACACTAGGATCACTTGGGCCCTCTCACCAACGGCGCCACAAGTCTCGGGTGTCACTCCGGGGTCCCCGTTGTGCCCATGGTGTTTCGGGCACTCCTCATGGAGAGGCACGCGACACTTAAGGTGCCCATATTAACACACAAAACCTAATACACAATCTACGACCACACACCCCCCCGGCGGTCCACATAGGGCCCCCTTGCACCTAGTTACTAAAGGGATCACCTCCAACGTAAGGTAGTAGCACTTACCCCGTAGCCCTACTTCGTAAATCTACATTAGGTTCACATATGAGCTCATGGTTATAATAATGGTGAAGCCGTCCTTAATTCTCGCTAACCTTCCTAGATTGGCGTCGTATCTCTCTTTGACAAAATGTCACTATAAAGATCCTTTAGATACTTAGTGTGAGGAGACTTGGATGATTGGGCTTCAAACTTCAAAGGGAGGTATAACTTAACAATGGACTATTTTAAATGGTAAAATACTTTGGATGCTAACATAGTATTTCCCTAAACTAGTTTAAAACAAGGGTTCTAAAAGTTTGGGAGGAACTCAACAAATTTGGATGTCATTGTGGCCAAATGTCTATCTCCCTACCTAGTAACCCAAAGTTTTAAACACTTTATTAAAATAATGATATCTTTCTCTCTCTATATATATATATAGAGAGAATGTTCGATCA
This sequence comes from Polytrichum formosum, assembly GCA_964035585.1. NCBI lineage: Eukaryota > Viridiplantae > Streptophyta > Polytrichopsida > Polytrichales > Polytrichaceae > Polytrichum > Polytrichum formosum. Next base: position 42,081,598 of record OZ037938.1, on the reverse strand, counting down.
AGAATAAGGCCCAAATAAGGTAGATTTTGTAACAAACTTGAGTAGGCTCCATGATAATTTCTTTGAACCAACTTGAAGTGATTTACCAACAGTGTAGTGTTGCCATGGTGCTAGTAGAGAGAGAGAGAGAGAGAGAGAGAGCTTCACCTTGATCTTGGCCTCAAGCTCATATGTGAACCCGGGACGAGTTTATTGAGCAGGGCTATGGGCCAAGTGCAACCAATGAGAAGCAATGCTCAATGTAAGTTGCCAAGGCCTACTTTAAGTGATAATAACATGACCTTGAAAGTGAGTTTCCCATGTAATTGGTGTTGTATGCACATGCATTGCTCCCATCCCTTCACCTTGCACCTTTGCAAAGACATGTCTCCTCTACGGTATAGGGAAACACCGTAACATTATGCGTGTAAGGAAATCTTGGATTGGCATGAACTCAAGGGGAGGGACCTTACATTGCACAAAGCATGACACCCTGACACAATAAGGTGAACATGTTTTAATTTGATTTGATTTGTATACATTTTGTTGTTTTCTATTGGAAGGTATTTACAAAGAACACCCTAAGGATTCAAGAGGTGATCAATCTGACTTCACATAGGATATCTTGAGTTAGATGCTCACGTTCCTCATTTGAGTATGCTAGTGTGCTCAAATATAGTTTTATTTTCTTCTAAAATCCCTTTAAGCCAAAATATCGGAAGAAATTGTTGCAAACTTGTTTGCCTTAGGATCATTGTGACAAACAACACGCATGTTTTGCTTATCAAATACGATTCCATTAATACTACGATGCTTTCTCAACAATGCTTGATGTTCTATGTGAATCACGAGGTTCGAGGATGTTGAGCATAACCATTGTCAATCTTCCATTGGGGAGACATCATAGATGATAAGCATATTTGACACAAGTTATTTTAGAACTTGATCAAAGTGCCACATAGCGCTTTTGTGTTTGTTAGAACCTCAACAAAATTCCATGTGTCACCTCAAAAAATTAGCAATTTGGCATCGAAATGTTGAACCTATTTATCACCTTCTTCTTTTTGACATGGATTGAGAGACAAGTTAAGATTATGGATTGCCATAATGAAGGCCAATTGTTGATTGCACCTCATGCAATAAATGGTTATGGGACATAACCTGTTTGCTCGCGGACAAATTGCCATAGGTCATGGATAATATGCATAATATGTGGATAGAAACACACATGGGGTTTGTTGAAAATGCTTTCCGCTTGGATGGGTGATTGATTCCCAAATGTCAAAATAATTCTCCCCTATGTATTATCACGAGAATGGAGTAGTCTTGTGGCATATCCTTGGCCAACTCAAGATTCTAAGCTCGATCTAAAATGCAATCCACAACAAGGAGAAGACACCAATATTGTGCGTGTTGACTGCATATAAGATCTCTCTCTCTCTCTCATATTTTTCAAGAGAATTATTGTTGAGAATACCAATCATGTCTAGTACATGCAATGACCTCAACACTCAAGCCGGACTACACACATATTACTCGGACATCAAGTTTGGTATAAGAATGTGTTTCAATCTTCCCCAAATGGGTCAACATAATTGAGTTTTTATTTTTAATTTATTGGTTCATTTTTGGTGTGTGTGTGTGTTTTTCTATCAACACCATTTGGTTTTGGGTGTTTCAAGATAAATTACATTTTTGATACTAGCCAAGTCCACATATCAACCAATGAGCCCGATACTCAAGCAAAATCAAACAAATATCAAATATTGAGTTTTGTAAGAAAACATTGATTAATCTTATGGTGGCAACTAGGCATCAATATTTGCATTGTAATCTTTGATACCAATCGAGCATCATCTTGCATACCGTTATATATAGGAGAGAAGTAGGCACTACACTAAATATGATATTTAGTGTTTGATTATAGTTAATGTTGTTACCACCCTACCTTGCTCAACACTATTTTTCAATTCCTTGACAATTAGCATTAGAAGATGTGCTAGAAGATATGCTGGAATTCTCCTTTTGTCATTGTTGTTGTTGTTGTTGTTGTTGTTGTTTTTAAAATTTTATTTGTTATTTTGTTATTTTCAATATTTTTTCCAAATCCTTACTAACACTAAATTCAAACATGTAACTTCCACATATTATCAAAGTTGATATTTAGTGTTTGAGTTTACATTTAATGTTACTTATTTTCATAGGTTATTGACATTTAGTGTATGCGTTCGTAATTAGTGTATCAAACACTAAATATCGTTTTTGGTGCAGTGTTGTGCAAGTATCACCGTTTCCAATTAGTTATATTAAATCAATATATTATATTTGACGTGTTCTCCCCATGGATTGTAAAATACCCCCCCCCCCGACGCATCTTTTATCTTCAAGCATAGGCACTCATAGTGTCTTTACAAACGGTAAGGGTTGAGAGGGAGGTTCAAGATATCCATAATACATGACCCTGCAAAGGCAAAACTTGAGGGAATCTATAAGAAAACTGCGTTTTTGATGACGTTTTTGGAAAACGCAGACGATTTTAGGCGACATCCAATAGAACATTGGAATGTCAATAATGACGTCCAATGTAACATTTGGATGTTCTATTGGATGTCGCCTAAAATTATATGTGTTTTCCAAAAACGTCATCAAAAACGTAGTTTTCTTATAGTTGAGTCCTCTCTTGACCTTAGCATAACACTTAGAATGACAACTTAATTTTTGCATGTTTTTGTAGTTCTTCATACATGTTGGGCATGTTCTCACATACCAAGACTCGCTACCTAGGCGTGACCCTACATACCCGCCATGCGTATTCTCACATAACTTGACAAGATTCAATATGTATGTCGTGCTATATATATATATATATAGACACACACACACACATATACAACGGAGCAATGGCCAACGGTAAGAATAACGCGCTCCCACCATTTCAAAAATAGTTGGTTGTTAATTTCGGCATGTATGGTGGATGGCCCAAAGCGTTAAAACATATGCGTATGGGCAACATGCCTATACTAATGTTCTTACCTATAGGGGAGGCAACCTTGACGAGACCCTATGTACTAAGGCACATACCTAGGTGAAACCCTGTTGGGCGTATTTTCACAGAGCACAACACATACCTGGCGAGACGTACATACACGCAGGGTATATGCTTCACAGACTACCCCACATAGGTAGATGAGGCCCAGATACCCGTCGGGCAGAACTCTACCTACCCGACACATACCCAGGTGAGACCCTTCTTACCCGTTGATCATGTTTCACATTCCAGGACATACACCTAGGCGAAACCCCACACACCTGTGGTGTGTTCTCACATACCAGGAAACACACTTATTCAATACCATAGACATCTGTACGGCATGTTTCTCATATACCTGGACACATACCATGCGAGGCAATACATACCCGTGTACTCATTATCTAGGTTTTAATACCCTTGGTGTGTTCTCGCATGTTTCTCATATACCTGGACACATACCATTGCGAGGCAATACATACCCGTGTCCTCATTATCCAGGTTTTAATACCCTTGGTGTGTTCTCGCATAACGAGGTTTATTACCCGTAGGGTGTTCTCGCATACCAGGCACATACCCGTCGGTATTTCCCGCATACACAGACAAATACCCGTCGGCATTTCCCTCATACACAATCAAATATCATGATACATGCCGTAGGAGACCACACATACCCGTTGTGTTTGATATTGCACATACCGAGGCGAGAGTCCATATATCCATCGAGGACGAGGTTACATACCATGACACATACCAGGATACATACCTATGTGAGAGCCTACATACCCGTTGAGGTCGTTGTGTATACTTGGACCTATTATAGTTGAGGCCTTCATACCCGCCTATACCCGTGTATCGTTGGGTAGGGTCCACGTCGGGAGTGAGTCCTCCCGCCAAATTTTATGAAGGCCGAGGAGAAAGGAACCCCATCGCCGTCTCCGACGTCTGGCTAGTCGATCTCCTCGCTCCTGCGACGAGACGTCTCTGAATTGCTCTGGGGTTTCGGCTATGGCGATTACCGGCTCGCTCTAGCGCAATTCCAATTCGCTTCGCCTTCCCGTCGCATTTCTGCCCCTCCACCATGTTGGATCGAGTGCGGCCTGCCCCCATGGATCCCAGAAGTTCCAAGCGAGCGAGAACCAGTGCCACCAGGTATGTCGCTTTTGAGCTCTCAACAAATTTAGGTCAATTCGGCTCTTCCTTGCGCTGTGGTGGTGGAAGAAGCGGCTGAATTTTTTCTTATTGTGGTTTCGTGGAACAGGGCAGGAGATGAGTTTGTGGCGGGGAATATCGTAGAGATTGAGGTTCACAACTTTATGACATACACGCACTTGAAGTCCAGACCGGGGACGAGGCTTAACCTTGTCATTGGTCCCAATGGTACAGGAAAAAGCTCCCTCGTGTGTGCTATCGGTATTGGTCTTGCAGGAGAACCAGCGGTTAGCAATTTCTCTACCACCTCGTCGGTTAATTGTGACATCCTCCTGCTTATGACGTAAATGAGAATTAGGCTCTTCCCTCGTTTTTTGGAGTGTTTGGCAAGCTTTCTTTCTTATGCAATATGCAAGGTGTTGCTAAGCTCCACCTGCCACTTACCCTAGGCAGGAGAATAATTCGGTGAAGGGCCGGGGCTAGAAATTGATGACTTCAGTCTTAGTGCCTCGGCAAGGTCTACATGAAATGGGGCATCTCTTTTATTTAGAAGGGGTCAGGGACCATGAGGCTCAGTAATGTTATGTGCCTAATGCACCGGGTATAAGCAATTAAGTAGCACTTTACATGCCAAGAAGTGATGAATTTGCAATTGTGGTTTGCTCCAATTACTAGATTTTCTTGAGAGTGTAAAAGGGTGCATGCTCTGGGAGTGTAAACTTTATTCCCTGCCTGGGACTACATGACAGGTGAGAGGAGAGAGAAGAGTGGATGACGGGTTGCGATAGCAGCGAAACAAGATTTCCTTGATTGGATAGAGTGATGGGAATGGAATTTTCTGAGGAAAATTCGGTTGTATGCAGTTGCTTGGCCGAGCATCAAGTATCGGGGACTATGTGAAGCGAGGTGAGGATTCAGGATGGATTAAAATTACCTTGCAAGATGAACATCCCAATAAACACATATCAATCACACGCAAGATCAACAAGCAGAACAAGTCAGAATGGACAATTGAAGGTATACTGAGCATGCCATTACCTTGCATGTAATACTAGAAATGAAGAAATCTATGAATAACTTTGCAGTTTATCGAGCTGAGCTTGTTTATTTTTGGTTTGGGTATTGTACTTAGAACAATTTGTATCTTGTTGCAGAGGATAGAATATGTCATTCGGCATCAAAGAGAGAAGTCCAGGATGTTGTTGCACGATTTAATATTCAAGTGAACAACCTGACCCAGGTATGTTCCTGGATTACATCACTTTGTCTTATATTATCAACTTGATGGCACAGACGATTGCGATGTTCTTGAGTTCCTTTTTAGAACTAATAAGGTCTGTAAGGTGGTTCATTAGGGCCCTGGAATAATCTAAGCTGGGGAAGCAGCCTCGTAATGATCACTTCTTACAGACAGTGAAATTAAATAGTTTGAAGTTACTTCTGAGGATCTTTCTGATGCTTTTATCACAATATGGGGGATGGTGTTATTCTGTGTTGTGCAATGCTGCAGTTTCTTCCCCAAGATAGGGTGTGTGAGTTTGCGAAAATGTCGCCTATCCAGCTTTTAGAAGAAACTGAGAAAGCAGTGGGGGACCCAGAGCTGTCCAGACAACATGCTACACTTATAAAAAGGACTGCTGACCTGAAGAAAATTGATACGGTGAGTTGCCTGATAAGTTCTGGTCAGAAGTTTTGTGTTTGTATGTAAGATGCAACTACTTATCTTGCAATTTATCTTGTTGGCTTTGGTCCATATAAAAAGTAAAAAATAGATTGAGCTGCATTCCTTCAATATTCAGTTTAACTTTTTAATTTTTTGATATATAAATTTATACTGAATATGGATTTGAGTCTTTCAGTGTATTCTAGCAATGCCATATTTCTCAATGAAAGACATGACTCAAAACAACACTTGTCTACTGTGATTTCAGACCGTGAAACAGAAAGAGTCAGTCTTGTTTCAACTTAAATCAAATAATGCTGATCTTGAGAAAGATGTGAAGCGGCTTCAGGAGCGCAGGAGACTTCAGGAGAAGGTATGAGGCCATCCCTCAACTTTGTGATGCAGCTTTTGCTTTAAGCTCTTTATGTATCATGCCAAGTCACGGTCCCCTAATGCCATGATGTATTGACCAATAAGTTTTCTTACTTGCTGATTGTGATTTTTGTAGTAGTGTTCTGATTGCATTGATGTTTTAGTTTTTTTCCTTTATTTGGAGACTTCAGAACCTTGCTGCTTTTGCTGTTGACTTTAGATCCAATTGAATGTGATTAAAAGTGGTTATCCATGATCGGCTTCTGGAGATTGAGAACTGAATATTAGCCCAAACATCTGTCAATCTGTTTGAAAGGGTCTGTATGCGAAAGCTTACTTCTTGTAGTGTTTCTCCCAATCTTCAGAGTATGTTCTCTGTTTTCAGCACTACCTCCTTGACTGTCAGTTTTGAGTATTGTTGTCTGATTCTTTGGAAGTTTCTTTCTGGTCATTGCAGGCTGAGCTTCTTAGAAAGAAGCTCCCTTGGTTACAGTATGATAAGAAGAAAACTCAATATCAGGCTGCAAAAGACAAGGAGAAGACCACCAAACAGAATCTCAACCAAGCTGCTCAGATAGTGCAGGGTCTCCTCCAACCACTTGAGTAAATATTTAGCTTGGCCCCATTGTTGTGCTTATTATTGAGTTTTGTAATTGCAATCTGTATCTGAGGATGTGGGACAGCTGTCAACATGACTTCAATACTTAAAGTGCTGACTAGTTTAGTTATGTGCCTACAATCATCACATCTTTTGATTTATGTTGTAGGTCAGCAAAAAAGAAGAAGACTGAATTGGAGGCAGCTGCAAGAAAGATTTTTCAAGCAAATGACAAAATTGAGACTGATCGCCGCAAATTGCTGGAGAATGAGAGCCAGATGGTGCAAATACCAACATCTTTATCAATTATATGTGTCAAATTCAAATACTCGTCATCTTTTTCTCAGCCATTCATTGTGTCTGAAAACTGAACCAAAGTTTTTTCTTCAGGGAGAACAAGTAAGGGCAAAGACAAGGGAGATCGTGGAGGTCCACAAACGAGAAGCTACACGGCAGGAGAAAATTTTGGTGGCTTCTAGAGAGCTTGAGCTGGCGGAGGCAGAACTTTCTAATTTGCCCGATTATGAACCTCCAACACAAGAGATTGTAAGCTTTTTCTGTTTCTTTGGTGCTCTTTATCTGCACCTTGAAAGTTACCAACTGGACCTGGAAGCTGAAGATATACATCTATTCATATACATTCAACATGGGTGTGAGAGTCAAGTTTTTATTTGATTACAGAGTACTGAAGGTCAGAACTACACTATGCTTGTCTGTAATTCCAAATCATTAGCTTCACTGATGCATTTCATTGATTACTACTATTCAACTTGCAGCAAGAGATTGGAGCTAAGGTTCGAGAATTTGAGCTAGGAGTTGCTGAAAGAAGGAATCAAAAAAGTGAGAAGGAACAATTTTTTACCCAAAAACGTGGAGCACGGGAAACGGTGGTTCGCAGGTAAACAAATTGAGAAATGTGAAGTGTACATTTCTGTGTGCCCTTAACATTTGGCTGTTTTTTTTTCTGACCTTCACATTATGCAAAGAAAATTTAGGTTTTATTATTTTATTATTTTAGTATTTAAAAGATGGAGGACAGTCTTTGATCTATATTTTCTTTTGCTAATAATATTTGGATAGTTTGGGATGCCATTGGATCAGTGTCCTATCCTTGTAAGGTGTACTGATGTGTCCAGTATGGCAGGCTAGCTGAAATAGATAGTGTGAAGTCTCGCCTGCTTCAAGCGCTAAAAGACTCTGGTGCTCGAGGGATTGTTGATGCCTATCATTGGGTGGAAAGCCATCGAAGTGAATTTCGGAAGGAGGTCCATGGCCCTGTTCTTCTTGAGGTGCTCAAAATAATTCTCTCTGCTATGTTTCTCTCCTCCATTGTTTTGTTCAGGACATCATATACATTTTCATGCTACATGTAGACACTAGATTCACAGTGCCATTATTTCATGTGTCAGTGGATTTCATGTTGCGAGAATGACATAATATTGTCTAATTGTGGCCTAAGAACTGGTGTGAAATGAATGCAGGTCAATATTGCAACCAGGGAGCATGCAAAGTATGTTGAGAATCATGTTCCTAATTACATCTGGAAGGTGGGTTTTTGTGCCTCAACAACTGATGTACATGGCTTTCAGTTGATTGATGAAACATCTTGATGGAAGTAAGATATCATTCTAGCAATCTGCAAGTCTTGACCACTTCCACTGGCTTGGTTATATCAGGCCTTTGTCACTCAGAATGAAGACGATAGAGATTTACTTCAACGTAATTTTAAGAATTTTGATGGTGTTCCCATCATCAATTCAAGGGAGTCAACAGCCCAACCAGCAGGGCCACTCACACGTGAGGTTAGTTGCTATGATACAGGCAGTTCACTATGGCCATGGAAAGAAGACCTTAATCATTTACTTATAGGCTTCTATATAATATTTCATGATAATCTTGTGAAACAACTTGATTGCTATTGGCAATAAGGAACAAGGTATCTTTTTGCTTTTGTTGGGTTCACTATTGGAGCTTCAGCATGGTGGTCTTACTGCCAACCTATTTCTAGGTCGTATTTACATCATTTGATCTGGTTGTTGCAGATGCAAGAAATTGGCATAACAGCAAGGCTTGATGAAGTGATAACTGCTCCTGCTGTTATTAAGCATGTCCTCAATGGCCAGGCAGCACTTGACCATTCTGTGAGTAATTGGATATGGTTCAATTCACTTAGTATTGTGGTACATTTTTTTAGCATGCTTTAAATCAAAGCTTGTACAGTCAGATGACTATCAAATATTACTTGGACATAGTGCGCCTTCTAACAGGAATTGGAGGTTCAAATAGGTGTTTAATGTGAAGAGGAGAGTCTTGTGCAAACAAATATCAGATCATGCTCTTATTTGGCCACCTCTGTTTAACTATTTATTGTTGTTCTATGCAGTTCATTGGGACATCACAGGCAAATGCCAGAGCAGATGAAGCAAATGCATTGGGTGTACAAGATTTGTGGACACCAGAAAACCACTATCGATGGAATAAATCTCGCTACAGCTCACATGTATCTGCCAGTGTAACAGCAGTTCGAGAGCCCCGCCTGTTTTCCCAGAGTAGGTCCCTATGCATCTGACTGCCTGAGGGAGTCCTTTTTGTATTGCTTTGATTTTGCAAATATTTCCTGTTTTTCTTGTGGATGGTTGTTAGTTTGCTTCGTCACCGTATTCCCATACTGAATTTGAATTGTTATTTCTGTCACTGAACTCAATAGCATTATTTTCTTAGAGACAAAATAGTTGCTCTTTCCTGCCATTGCTATTTGTTCCTCCTGACAATCCATGTAATCCATAGATGTGGATCCAAAGCTGAAGAACGAGTTGGAGCAAACAAAGGCACAGTTTGATGAGATTCTAAAACAGACAGAGCGAGAAATACACATACTGAACAGTGACCTACGTACTCTTGAGGATGAAGCTGCAAAACTACATAAGCAACGCGTAAGAGTGGCATCACTTTTTTTGGTTCTTTGCTATTTGTGTGGATTGTAGATTAATAGATGTTCCTGCTCTAGAGTTTCTTGGCTTAGAAAGGAACCTATGCAAGATATTCATTACATTTAAAAACTCCACCACTGAAAGGTGGCGGTAGCAAGCGAAGAGGCTTCATGCGTGCTTTCTCATGAAGTTGGCATCTTTATAACAAATAAATAAAATTCCAATGAATAATCGTGAAGATTCCTAATTAGCATTTTCAATGAGGCCAAAGCTGTTATTTCAATTGCATTGCCAATTTTAGTAGTGTTTAGTACATGAGTATTTGACTTGTAAAGAGGGGATGTGTATGACTTCAGGAGGAGATCCTCAACAAAGTGAAACTAGAGAGGAAGAGACGTGTCGATATGACTTCCAGAGTTGGTCAGCTCCTCATGAGGCTATTTTCATTACTTGAGCACAAGTTCTAATTGTCAAACGGAAGTTATGTTTGCTTGGAGATAGACCATATTGGAAACACCAAAAAACCACATGGGGTTCCTTCAGTATTATGTTCTTTTGTGTGTAACATCTATTGCTATTCCTTGCCTTTATTTAGTACTTGCGTTCTGTAACTTCCTCTTTGTTGAGTTTCCCTAAGGTTTATTAGTGCAGTTGTGCTATAGTTTCAGCCAGTGCCAATAGTCTGAAAAAGCGTGTGATGATTTTTGTCTTCCACATGGTCCTCTTGCAGATCAGAAACGGAGGAGATTGCAGTCATTACAGGCTGAGGAGGACTGCACAAGTGCTGAAGGGCGGCTGAAAGCTGAAATCACTCGGTTAAATCAGAAGCGCAAGGCGAACATCCTAACGCTGAAGGTCTGTGGTGATAGAACATAGTTTTCCAAGTTTCGCTATATAGGTTATAGAGGAGAAATCAACTGCTCTGTCTAACATATGGCCTTGATACATGTCTTTCATACAATGTCTAAGGATGCAACACAAGTTTGTTATACATACCAAAACCTATTGCATCATCATTGGCAGTTGGGTATTGTTCTTACATGTCATTGACATTAGTATTTGTTACTCATCTTGAAGTCCATTACTGGCCACAGATGCAGATAGTCTTATGTAGACTATACATGAATGCCAATCAATGTCAATCTGACTTTGGGTGGAGCATGATTATTGCAGGGTTTGCTGATGAAGGCAGGAAACAATCAGATGGAATATGCAGTGCAACATCTTACTACAGTTGAAATGGACTTAAAGGCAATATCACACTTTTCCATTTTAGTCTTGAGAAAACTGGTTTGTTATAGGAATTTGTTGTCAGTGGAACAGTGGATGACTTTACTTTGAGCTGAGTCTTCTGTGTTGAATTGACAAGCATACACATTTGAATTTCAATGGTAATAGTTATTCTTTGAGTTGAATCTTACCACCTGAGGAGTCCACATCTAAGTAAGGCCTTAAATGTGGTGAATTTTAGGGTCTCCATATTTGATCTTTGAGCCTATTGACTTCATCAGGTAGACGCTCTGTGTTCTTCTCATGCACCCACAAACATGAATGATCTGGTTTTAAAACTCTCATCAAGTTGGAATAATAAGTCTTGTCCTGAGTAGTTAAGTTAGGTTCTCCAGGTGCTTTTTTATTAGTAAAGTTGTTCCTCCAGCGCCAGCAGGTTCTGAATATCACTTGTGAATATCATTCATCTACAGGTAAGAGAGCTAGACAGGGAGTTTAAGTCTCAGGAGCAGGTTGCACTGGATGCTCAAAGAGAGCATGATCAAAGTAAGTCATTCAACATCACAACGTCGTATTTCCCTGAGTGACAGTAGCCTATGACCAAATGTTGTCAGCTAAGTCCTTTTCAGTCTTTGCCAATGAGGTTACTTCTTTGAAATTTTCAGGAATTTGTTGCATGAACATGTTTTAGGAATGCTTTGCTTACCTTCTGAATATTTGCCACATCTTTAGTTAGTTTTGCATCTAGTGCAATATTCTGAAGGTAGTTGCAACTTGTGATTTGCATGTTACAAAGCTATGGTCCAAAGTTTTGGATCATACTGAGAAAGTTACAATAGACTCTTTGAAATTGGGACCAGAATTGCCCCCCTGATTATTACCACCAGAGTGGCAGCCTCACATTACAGCTGTAACCTGAAATGGAAGTGATCAATCACTTGATGTGTGCTGTGCTGCTGTTATGCAAAACAGGCAAGAGGGAAACAGAAAAGTATAGAGGTGAGTTGCTTCGAGCTAAAGAAGCTGCAGAGCAAGTTGCGGAAATTACCCCACAGCTGCAAGAATTGTTCAGAGAGGTAATAAAATGCTGGGATGTTTTCAGTTACATAAGTCATGTCTCTTTGTGAGGAGATAAGTCATGTCCTTCATTAAAGTTAGGCAAAGAGCACCTCAAAGAGGGACCAAACTTGTTAGTATAGGTTTTAGCATGTGTTTGACTCCGTCAATGATGTAAACCACATTTGAAGATTAAAGCATCTCAGCCTTTCCTGTGTAGATGCCAGATACAGTTGAAGACTTGGAGGAAGAAATTCACGACACATTGGCAGAGGCAAATGCTGTTCTCTGTAACAATCCTGGTGTTCTTGAGGAATTTGAGCGGCGGTGTGAGCAGGTCCTCTATCCTATCTATGACAACAAGAAATCTTTTTCCTAAAATCTTATTCTAATTCTTTGTAGGTAAACCAGTATCATATGTTTAGAACTAGGAACATGAAATAAATAATAGTTACAGTCACATGAAATACTGTGACAATGTCAAAAAAAATTCTCTCTAAGAAAATGCCACCTCACTTATATTAATAGTAGATTTAAGGATAACCTCTACCAAAACCAAAGTAGTTGCTTCTTCACCTCAAATCCTGTGACCCATATTGTGACACTGTTCCAAGATGAGGACACATAACCCTAAAGTCTTATATAGCTAAGCTCAAAATTATTGTGGGTCACCCTAATTTGCAACCCAGATATAAAAGCACAGTGGGTCACAGTATTTTGTACCCACTTAACTTTCAGCTCACAGTAATAGGTTTGATCGGTGAGTTATATAACTTGGTAACACTGAACATGAAGGCCTTACCTGTTGGCAATGTTGGCCAAAATGCTACTAGTTTGTAGAGTGAGTGCATGTGATGGGAAATTCTAGTTGATGACCTCCACCAGATTCACAGAACTCTGCCCTCAATGTATTGACTTTGCAACTCTAGTGTTTGCAGCTTGTTGTTGGTATGTTTGTCATGCTTGTGTTGGAATATTCCACACTACATTCTTTTGTGCACTAACTCATTCACCATGTTATGCCATTCGATGGATCCACAGATTGTGAATTTGGAAACTGATCTGGAGGTAGAGAAGACAGAACTGGAAGCTTGCCTGGCAGAGATCGAATCCGTCAAGGTAAACATTAGGGTTGCTACTCATCTAACCTCTAGAGAATGGTCTGAACAAGCTAGGATCGTTACAAGTCATGAAGGAGTAAAATTGAGTTTAGTTGAATTGACTGACCCGAGATGTCAAGGATCAGCTTTAATGGCCTACAGCTGTTATAACTTCTGTAACATGATTATGTATCTAAGGATGTGTTTCTAAGTGTAGATTCCTAGATGTGCACTGTTAAGCACATCTGCTTGGATACCAGGAAAACTGAAAGTGGAATACTCCTAACCCTCAAAGATTGAAACACTACCTTCCCCTTGTTATATGATACCAAGAAGGAACAGGATGAATGGATGTATGTGATGTGCATCAAATATCTGTAGGCTACAAAGCTTGCAATTATTTTATGTAGCCTATGCCTTGCTACTCCTCGCCCTCTCACAGTATGATTTATTTTGTGTACGAATCTAGCTTACAAGGGTCTCAAATGTCCGGATAGTATTTAATTTTAAAGATTGAGTGGGGTGCTGGTCTTATGATCCAGAAATGAAGAAATGTATCTCTTTTTAGAGTCGGACCTAAGACCATGCTGGTGAGATAGATTTTGATGATCTTCTAGCTACCCATATTCATACCTTACACTTCTGCTCCTTATGTGGTTAATGTCCAAATTTTCAAATACTTGATGCTCTTCTAAATATATGCAGGCAAAGTGGCTTCCAACTCTGCGCTTGCTGGTGACAAAGATTAATGAAACTTTTGGCCACAACTTCAAGGAGATGGCAGTTGCAGGGGAGGTTGCACTTGGTAAATCTACTTCTTTATGTCCAGACCTAGTTTGTTCGACTTATATAAGCAGGGGGGACTGATATTATGGTGATCCTTTTTATATAGAGCAAAAACAATATGTATGAGTGTAGTTTGACTCAATCAGTGTGGAAGTTACTTGCCTTGAGTTTCAGTTTGTTGTTGGATGTGCAGATGAGCATGGTACTGACTTTGACAAGTATGGAATTCTTATAAAAGTCAAGTTCAGGTATGGAGCATTTGAGTGCAACTTCCTATTAAATGTTGTGCATGTTTAAAACAGTGGAGCCTCTTGTGCCTTGTGGCTCTGTATCAACAGTGCAACTTTACCATGGTCTGTTACTTTGGAAGGTGATGTATGTGTATGCAACTCTAAGGTTCTTTTATGTCTACTTGCAGGGAAAATGGCGAATTGCAGGTTCTTAGTGCCCACCATCAATCTGGAGGGGTAAGTGCCAAGGAATATGAGTGAACTTGCTTCAAAACCTACAAGACCTATACTTTTAGACTATGGTAGCATGGAGCATTATTATGTTCTTGAGAATCCTTGAAATGTGTTCATTCATGCATTCCCTGTTGCCATTCATATCTGGCTTCTACATGCAAAGTTGTGAGAATATCCACTACAATGTTGGTTAGATATGTATTAGACTTGTGGTCTCACTTAATGGCCTACAGGCAACTAGTTCCTTATTCAGATGTATTTGGCATGCTGTAACAGGAGCGTTCTGTGTCCACTATCTTATATCTGGTTTCCCTTCAAGATCTCACACATTGTCCCTTCCGTGTTGTCGATGAAATCAATCAAGGTAAGTCTTTCTGAAGAAAAGAAAAAAGCAGTGTTAATCCCGTGAGATTCAGCATCTCAAGATTTAGAAGATTTTAGTAGCCCTGCAAATTAGAGGGCCTTGATGTGCAAATTGCTTGGTCCATATTTTAGTATAATATGGATCCTTATTTTTGTAGGAATGGACCCGAATAATGAGCGCAAAATGTTTCAGCAACTTGTCAGGGCTGCAAGTCAGCTCAATACCCCCCAGTAAGTTACCTTTTTCCCACCTTGGTGCTGCCAATCTGAAGAGGCCTACTTGCAATCTATATCATCTAGTTTTTGGACGTTGCTTGTGACTTCCACAAAGTTAAGAATGTTATTACAATCCATAATTGCTCCCTGATGTCATGTTTCCACTATGACAGAGGTTGCAAGACGATTCCATAGACTGCAGGGCTACTGTGCTATGGCTACTCAGGTGCCTATGGACGGGCTAACTCAGCCATCACTAATCTAAACATTGTGTTGTGTTCAGGTGTTTTCTCTTGACTCCAAAGCTTCTGCCCAACTTACAGTACACTGGAGCATGCACCATCCTCAACATCATGAATGGCCCCTACATTGGTGATGCATCGGAAAGTAAGTTTTCATGCCATTTGTGTATCATACCTTGCTTGAAGGTCCTGAACACAGAGGTTTAAAGAGAATTCCCGAGGGTCTAAGTGCTTACAATATCTAATTTGAACCAGTATAGGTGCCATGAGTAAGTGTGGTGGGAATTGTTGTCCAGCTGTTTGATACTTAATACACAAAATTCTTTTGAATTAGAGAGGCAATGTAGGCGTTCTTGCATCTCATCAAGTTAACAGTTTTGTGACCACTGGCTTTATGATCACTAAAATGTTGAACAAGATTTCGAGAAATTGTGTTCAGGGCGTCTTAGTAACAGGTCAAATCCTTAGAAATCACCAGACATTAGATTTATAAGTGTCATACATTGCCTTACATGGACCAGTATATGATAGATTCTAAACTGTTTGATACTTTATATTCAAATATTTTGAAATTAGAGTTGCTATGTAGGCATATTTGCATCTCATGAAGTTAATGGTTTTGTAACCACTGGCTTGAAATTATGAATTATGCTATGTGGCATAATCAAGGATTTTGCCCTGAACTTGAGACATAGTGTCCAGGGAGTCTTAACCTGACAGGTTAAAAAGAAGAGATCAGATTAACCAGGAGCAACCGTGGAGCAAGGACAAGAAAGGGCACTGACATTTTCTTTGTCTGTCTGTACAGAGTGGAAAGATGGATGTTCGTGGACATCACTCTCACAGTCAATGGTATCACATTAGTTACCTCCTACGGTTTCTGACAGTGACTGGTAGCTGCTCTAGAAGTAGGAGAATGTAACCTTGTATGATATGGATATCCTGATTCTAATTTTTTCTCTTCCTCTTGAAGACAAGATTCGGCCCAAAGGGGTGCTGTCAAACTCCACTGCGGAACAAGGAATTATATATTTTAAAGTGCAGGGTTGGGCTGGGACGGTTGGCCCAATGACTGCTAACTGAGTTGGAAGGCATTTTTTAAGGGTTTGACGCTTGATGTGCTTGCTAAGAGCATCCCCACTTTGGAGAGATGAAGCTTTGCAATAACCAATCTCTAAGTTTTCTCCTCGAAGTCTTTGAATCTGGTTAAAATTATGACTTTTTGAGAGCTCTAAAGTTCTATGAACTTTGTGTATTAGGATCCATTTGAAAGCATGGGAAGTGGCCGAAACAACAAAGGGTAAGTTTGTTTGCAATCAATGCTTAGTTTTTTATTTTGATCTTGGTTTGAAGTGTTAGCATAAACTTGCCAGAGTTTTGGCATAGCGCATCAAAAGGCAGGGGTGATGAGAGATGTTTAAAGAGTTCTCTTCTTTTTTCTTCTTTTTTCTGTTTTTCTTCTTTTTTTTGTTTGAGCTCAGGTGGACCCTGTAGATGCTAAAACTGTGTTGGAAATTGAGTTTCAAGGCCTACACAAGTGTTGTGGTCCAAATATCACTGGACCTCAAGTTGTGCCAAGAAAAAAAAAAAAAAAAACATGAAGCTTAGAGCTTGCAAAGTTTTGTGGCTAAATGAATTGCAATTCCTGCATTCATATGAATGGTAAACGCCTGAATGTTCTGAATACTCTCCATGAACTAGCAACCCTGTAATTGATCTCCAATCAACCAGTTTTAAAGTACATGTTCAAATGATAACAATCAACCGAATTCTCTTGACATTTGTTTTGAGTGGCTAAAGCAGACTACATAAGATGCTGGAGATTGGCAAACTATCTTGTTGATGGCTTTGTATTCTTTTCCAGATACAAAAGGTCATAACAAAGGATAATGCACAAAACATTCACTAAGGCCATAGCTGAATTGACCACTCTTGATAAAAAGACAATGATGACCTTGCATGCTCAATAGAATTTTGACTTGATACTACATCTTAACTTCCATAATGTCACCCTCTGAAATGTCACTCCCTCTCTTATACACTGAAACCCTATGGAATGGATGTGCTTAGTTTAAATCTCCCCTCCTTGTTGTCACATTTTCCTCTCATATATCAGGGGTTTTGACATTAAAATAATCCACCAAAGAATTCAACCCACATGCTTGCATGCTTCATGTTGTTATCATTATCACTATTGTCATTATTGCAATGTTCACTTTGTGTCATTCCATAATGTCACACACTACACTAATTCTCTATTGTCATGCATCCATGTTAACATTGCATACCTCCTTAATATCATGTGCACTTTGGTTGCCACAGGTGTGATATTAGGTTCTTAACCATGAGACCATTAGCCATGGGTAACACCTCAAACCAGAAGTTGAACTCCAAATTTGGAAATTTAAATTCTCACATGTATTTTGAATATCTATACGACTACTCTCTTTTTTATTGGAACTCTTCATCCATGCCATCATCCAAAACAAATAAAAACAAGATTTTCACTGGTTGCCCCAACTTGAGAACTTCAAATTTGTGATTGTTGGGTCTTCTCAAATATTTTCAAAACAAAGAGGGTTTTCCTTCCCATATCTTCATAATGGAGTTAGTTTCCACATACAAATGGTAATCATAAAAATATGTTAGTGATAGTGGGTTGAATTGCTCTCGACATCAAGGGTGGCATGAAGGTTTCAAGTTCAATGGATTGCACATGTGCACAATATATGGTTATTAAAATGCATGATTTGTTCATGTTATTAAACATCAATGAAATGAATAGGGAAAATTGAAGTCTTTATGTGTGTATGTTCTAAATATGAAATATAGTGATTCTCTGCTACATTATTTCACTTTGTTATGATGAAAGTTCCCAACATAAGTCTAGGATAAGTCCCACTTGGTTTTGATACTATTTGATAGCTCTTCATAAGGAAAGGGGTATACATCAATCTTTTTGCAAAATCTTGATGAAATGAGAAAGAGATTGGACACCATTACTTAAATTATTAGAGACCTTGCTTCGTGTGTTTTAGAGATGAAATCGACATGGAATATTCTCTTAACTTTGAGGGGGATAAGTTTCTTCAAACGGATTCTCATCCCCTCTAGATGAATGAAGGATGAATGACATGTCTAGGAGAAACATCCATTCGTGTCATTCATTCAAGCCAAGAAGGAGTTTCATCTAGGGGAGTGGCTATGCCTACAACCCTCTTTTTATAGGGTTCCATGTGTTACTTAACTTGAACTCATAATCACTACACATTTGGATCATACACTCTTTTCCAACCTCAAAACACAAGGACCGAGCGACATTGAACACAAAATGATATTAACTATCCCTTAAGCTTCAAGACTTAGACATGGAATTGCCCAAGTAGGCCTCAAGATAGTGTGCCAGTCATAATTGGTAGTGTAGGTTAAAAGCATTGGCGAAGATTTAGGATTTGAAAGAAAAAAAATAGTGAGATGAAAATCTTCAATTGTTCCAACAAGTGTTTTTTATTTTGTGTAATGTGAATGAAAAGTTTTGGAGTACGTGATACTTAACTACCGATACAACAATGACATTATTGATTTATTATGTTCTTGCTTCTTAAAATTTGATTGTGTTAAGTATGTAGATCACAAACAATCGTCAAAAATGAAGTCGTTTGAAACATATTATTGGTGAAGGTGTTTTTCTTCTTCGTGTTGATATTTTTGCATCCACTTTATATGCAGTTTCAAGATGGTGACATGTGTTCATTGCCATTCTCCTTGAAGTGAAATCTTGCTATTGAAATGGACAAGAGCAAGAATGGCTCGATCAAGGAATAAGAAAAAGTTTGTGCTTTCATCTGATTGTCAGAACCAAAGTTTGGAGTCATGTCGACGCCCCAACTATGGGCAAAATGGGCTCTGTCAAAAACAAATTGGATTCAACCAAAGGTGCTCACAAATTCATCCTCTACTCCCACACCCTTCATAATTTTATAGTTTTTGCAACATTGTTGTTTGCAATGGTACTTTCAAGAAAGCCTCTATGAGCATTTGATGACACAACTTTGAGATCCCCCCACCAACTTGTTTACTAGCTCATAAATGTTTTTGTTGTTCTTTCTAGGTTGAGTTTAATACCATCTCTTTCATGGTTTAAGCATATGTTATGTGGAGGAATCTTATATAAATGCTTGCAACAATAGACTTCGAGTAATAAAAACAAAGTTGTGCATATTGATTGCAGATCTATCCACTCTTTCTTGTTGTGGCATCTGGATTGGGTATGTCAGGTTTCCTCATAGGCCGCAACTTGTTCATCAACCCTGATATTCGGTGAGTGACGATTCTAGTTGCGATTTCCATAGTGTAAAATGCTAGCTGATAATTTTGAGCATATATTCCAAGGTATCAGCATGATATGCATGTGTTTTCTTGTATAGGATGAACAAAGATGATCGAGAAGCCGGAGTGCTCAAGAACCATAAGGAGGGGAAATTATATTATGATCACAGGTTTCGTGCATACATGAAGTCATATGCTCCAACATACTACACAAATTACCCGAAGTCTTAACCTTTCAAAATGGAAACTTTAACATGCAAACATGGTGCAGGTTTAGTTTGGCCTCAATCTCTTGGTGATTGCATGGTGTTGCAAATAGACGCACATTACTTGACAATGTAGCAATATTGGAAAATAATTTGTTCAAAGATCTCAAACCTTGGGAGTGTGAAACATGTATTAATTTGCTAAAGTAAAATACTAACTAAGGCTTTCAATATTTTCTTGTAAGTCCTAAATAGACGTAATGCACACATTGAGTGATGCCAAAGTTAATCTTTCTTTGGCTACATGTATTCAAAATGTTTGGTTATGGTGACATTTATGACACTCTTCCTTGCACACTTGCTTCCATGGCTAAGGTATAATCGTAGACAAATCTTGGAAATATGGATGGTACTGCACCTACACAAATGAACAATGTGACGAGTTCTCATAATCCTTATGCTCTTGGATGAGTGATCAATTATGTATCCTCCACAGTGGACAAGAATTATTTTTTCCTATCAACTTTGAAATGTGAGCATGACCTCATACATCAATTTATGATTTCAATCCCAAAACAATTTAAAAAAAATCCAAATTCAAGCAATTTCCTATCAATAGAGGGTAAAAGTTTGGATCCAAGAAGATTACACTAGGGCCCAAGTCTAAAGTTTGAGAAAATGAAGTTGTGCTATCGTGGCACCACTTTCCCAACAAATTTCGTCGATCCCAATTCAAGAATATACTCCTCCCAAATTTAGAAAGTGAGCAAACTTCAAACTTGGGTGTAATCTTGAGTCTAAAGGTAAGGTTTATAGGGGGGGGGTTCTGGCCCTAAGTTTCATGGTACGGATTCTAATGTAAACCGACCCTAAGTAAATGTCCCTCCAAATTCAACAAGATATAAATGCATTGATTGGTTGTTGTGCAAGAATAGCTATCAAGTTCATCACTCACTGCCCTTCCTCATACAATTGCTTTCATTGGTAAGTTGAGTTATTGTAGAGTGCTTCCTACTTTGGCTTTAACGAATATTAGTATGTAAATTTCAGGATCACATGACACTCTCATATTGCTTAGGACCCACTCAAACCCCATGTAGAAATTATAATTTGGCTTAGAATAAAGTTGAATCAAGAGCACCTTACAATAAATATCCTCTTCATTGGACAAAAATAAATTTAATATATGCTTTGACAGGCTGAGAGCAAGAACTTACACTACACTCACATTGAATGAGCCAAGGTTTGTAAATCAACAAGGGTAAAATAAATCTAAAAGGTCATCATTCAAACACCCTATTTTTTTCTCACTTTGAGTAGGTTTGATGATATTTTTTTCATAGTTTTATTACAACCAACTAAACTTACAATCAAAAAATAGTACCACAAACATGTTTCTATAAATTTCATATGAAATTGATCACTAATTGTCGTTTCTCTTTTTGTTGTTGACATAACATTATAAAGGCAACATTATTTGGTATTGATAGGATGAAACTAATGTGTCTATCACACATACATAATGTAGACAAGCCTAATTCATTCACATATTTTAATCGGGCACCTATATTTGAGTGGCATGTGCTTTGGTGCAGCTCCAAAAACGGATACCCAAAAAACATGCATTTAAAAGAAATTGAAGTGAGTGCTATCATTCTAGGCTCAATAATCAACATAATTGGGAGAACCTACATGACTATTTAACAAGCACGAGAATCTTCACTTTGATGGTGTATTAGATTTTCATACAAGCTTTGAAAATTATGAGGAAAGTGGCTACGGCCTCAATTTGGATTTGCTAACCATCTTGTGCTAATCACACGTTTCATATCCTAGTAGAAGTGGGCTACTCGGAAATAGTAATCACTTAACATTCCGATCTACCTTATAATCCACCAAGTCTATAATCAATCCTTATGTTGCATTTGTGTGTTGTTTGCCACTACACTTATTGACCCATTTAGTGCATATTACCATCCGGAGTTACACAATGTTGCAACTATTTAGTGAGAATGTAATATTTTACCAAGCAAAGTCATTTATGTTCTATAATGTCCAAACAACCATTTGAACTTTTGTTAATAAAAATTGAATTCCTGAGTAAGATGCTATTGCATTGCGTAGTTCCAAATAGTATCACACACTAAACGGGGTTCTCAATGTAGATATCATTACAAATTGATAAAATTGTTCTCGTTAGGATTTGGGTGCACAATATATGTCCCACCAAATTTTCCATGAGGGTAAGGACTTGAGCATATGATTCCCATTTTTGCCGGTTCTAAAATCACCACTCCATGACACAAGGTAAGGAGGGCCTAATTCGGTTTCTTATCTAAATTGGACACCTATATTTGAGTGGTGGGTGGTTGGGTGCAGATCTAAAAAACAAATTGGACTATGTGCTCAAAATTTGTTAATCATTCTTGGTTTGGTTGTCAATGTAATTTTTTTTTTGGGGGGGGGGGGACATGTATGGCCTCCTTATGGCTCATTATCTCTTTGACAATTCATAACAATTTGTGACAAATTCTCAATATTTCTTGGATTGAAATGGCTCCTTCAGACACATTATGAGAATTAATGTGGGGAATGTTAGTTTCTAACCCATGCCAAATCTCTAGTTTTAATTTGTGTGGGTTACAGTAATTTTCTTTCTTTTTGGAAAATTAATGTGGGTGACTATTTTATTTTATGTTACTTTTGTCTTTGATGTAAGGATGTGGGGTGTTGGTTGGAAGTCTCAATGAAATACTTAGGGGAAGACCCATGGTCTTGGGCCCACGTTATTTCCATCAAGGCAAGACAATTAGTGTGGCCTCAATGAACTATCTCCACATGAATTTTCATTCGCACTATTATGACTAATTAGTGAGTTCGACCTTATGGTTGAATGCACGAGGGTGAGGGTTTGACTCTCCATAATGACCCTATGCCTCCAATCATCTAGTCACTTGTCTTGATGGGGGCTTTGCAAATTTTGTGAAAGAGAAACACATTACATAGGTGTCGTCCTTGGAGTAATATGCTAGAGTAGTGTTTAGTCATTGTTGGCAAACTGGCAATATGCAAGCCAAATATGTCCAATGTGTTTTTTCAAATAACAATATCAAAGTTGGGCTTGCCAAACTGAAAATCAATCTAATTAAAAAAAAAAACCAACCTTAAGACAAAGCTCCACCATCTTATAGTTTTGTCAATAAAACGTTAATTGGACTAGTACTTAGTACATTAAATAGTTTTACTAGTATGGGTGGATATTAAAATGGGCTATAGTAATTCATAAAATTACTCAACCTCTCACTTCCACTCCCTTTCTAAAAGGGAGGAGGAGGAGAGGCTGACAGTAGTGGACCCCCTAAAGGATAAGCATGAATCTCTAGGACTTGCATGGATCACTATATTCGTTAATTTGGGATTTTTTCGGCATTTTGAGACAGTTACAAATATAAGAACATGGATAAAATCACACAGATATTGGAGAATGTTGTAAGATGCAAATACTTTGAAGCGGGTGTTCATATCAAGAACCCAATTAAGAACTCTGGTTTGGGTAGGACGACCCAAACATTAGACCATGTTGTTGTGGTCCATATATTAATTTGAGACAAGAGAAAGTCTCAAATTAACGAATATAGTGATTTGGCATGTAAGCTGCCATTTTAATAATATAGTAAATTGAATGGCGACACCGGATTGGCCCACACAAATTAAGCGACACCATTTCAGTATTCTTGGAAGAGTAGATGTTGGTGATGGTTGTTAAGCAGTGAGCAACATGTAGGCCGAGACACCCAAAATAAAAAGGGCTTAATCTTTGGGAGATTCCCAACCCCACACAAGTGAGTAATAGTATGTTATTTGCTCAAGATGAAAATAACATGGGCCAACGACCCAAGGGTCTTTCCCTAAGTCTTCCAACCAAACACCTTGAATATAAGTTAAAGGAAAAAAATAGCATAACATAAAATAGCCATCCGCATCAATCTCCTAAAAAAAAATTAGTACGATTCACACTAATTATAAACTAGAGATTTGACATGGGTTGAAATTAACGTGGTCCACATTAATTCTCAATTAGTGTGGATTCTAAAGAATTAGCGTGCCTACACTGATAGGACTAGATAGTGGACCTAGTTATTAGGCAAGACTCGTATTCTTTTAGCTTCAAGGCCCACCACCACACTTGCTTGAGCTTGAGGCCAACCAAGTTGTGTGTAAGGTATGTGGGTGTTATTTGGTTCCTTTTTTCAAGTTCTCCAACTTCTGTTGATTAAATTTACACAAAAAACTTGTGTTGCATTAACAAATCTATAATGAAACATATGCAAAAACCGCATTGAAAATCGGACCTCCCTGATTTAATTATGGTTATTGAAAGTGCATGTTTGTTGATTTCTTAATTGAAGACATAGGTCCTTCCAACTATGGACTGTAGAGTAGTTATAAATATTTGAAGACATGGCCCAATCTCTTATAAACATGTGTCTTTATGATGTTTGCTCTTTGATCCCCACCAAACGACATACTAATCAAATATGGGGTTCTAATTAAGAAAACGAGCCACTTAAGACCCATGTACCTTAACCCCTAAAAGTTTGGGGTTTTAGCTTGAGTCAAAGATGTACTATAAAATAGATTTAGAAACTTTAATTTTTGTTGGCATACAAGAAAATGTTTTAGGGAGTTAATTTTAAATCACATTTGTGCGGTTGGAATATGGATCTTTATCCTTGGTCTCCACCAAATCATTTTACAAGCATTTTCCATCATCAAATAATAAAAAATTCATGAATCTATCGAAATCACTTCACCTTTGATACGATTGACTAAAAGCTTGAGCAACATAATTTGGTAGGAAAAGCCAAAAGCATTCATGTCACTGACATTGTTACATTCCAAAAATAATTCATTTTGTAACAAAGGAAAAAATGAAGGATTCCAACCACTTCAAGGTCCAAATCTTAGAGTCATTGATATAAAATTTCGATCCGTTTGCTCTAGACGGTGCAGAACCTTATTATGTCAAGATGCAAGAATTAAAAAGAGAAAAAATTGTCTTGAGGGATGTATGCTTGAGAAACGCTCGCAACCACTTTTGGGCTTCTTGGGCATTTAGGGGTTGAGGAAGTTAAATTTTTGGGTAAAGTAATGGTTTTCGGTTCCGACTCATCCTCACTTAAGTTTTTGACGAAGAAAATTCATGTAAGTTCGGCACTTCCAAGTAGGTAAAGATTTGGGGTTCACGTGCGCACAACTTGCGTGCTTGCTTCCTTCCTTCTGCGAGATGCCTCATTCGGAGGTCCTCCTCAACTTGCGCCCTTTTGTGCTTTGTTCCGATTCCTTTCTGGCGCGAACACAAGGGATCTCTCTGTGCAAAACTCGCCAACAGGTTCTATTTCGCACCATAATTCTGTTTTTCCCCTGCAAAATTCATCGCTTTTCTAAGCCACTCCGACTACACCAACCTCCTGCTCCGGTTAGGGTCGGGTCGGTTTATTTGTGCTCGTTTTGTGGTGGACGTTGTTTTGAGTGATTTGAGCTTGTGTTAGGGTTTCCCTGCGGTGTTAGGGTGCTAAACCCACTTTTCTTTCTCCCTTTTCCATTGGAAATCTCACACGAGTTCTCTTCTCTAGCTTGATGACATGAATCCAACAAGGAGGTTTGCGAGAAATGGGATATTTAGTCCTTTTTAAAAGAAAAAAGAAAAATAAAAATTCGGACTTGACCCAAGGTTAGTCTTGCGGACTTGTGAAATGCAGGGCAGCTGAGGATCTGGCCGAATTGTTGTTGACATTGTTGGAAAGAAGAAGGCATCGAGCTTTAGAGGTTAAAACCGTATACCTAATACTCTACCTTTACAAGAATGGGATGTTGTTCATATCAGAATACTATTTTCGAGTGATGTGATATCGGTATTCTTTGAAAACGTTGAATCTTTGTTTCTTATGAAATGGGTAAGGGAAAGGGTCTGTCTGAATTGTTGACATCTTTAGTAAGAAGAAGCCATCGAGATATAGAGGCTGAAACCACATCCCTAACGCTCTACCTTTATATGAATGGGATGTTGGTTCATATATGAAAAACTATTCTGGAGTGATGTCATAGCTTATTTTATTTTATTATTTAAAAAAAGCCAATGTTGAATCTTGTTTTCTTGTGAAATGGTTGAGGAAAGGGTTCCTGGAGTTTTTTCTCAACCGGCCGGAATTTTTGAATGCAGAGGCAGAGAATGTACGTGTGAGCAAATGAGCAGCATGGCTGAGGAAAGTGCGATAGTGGACGTGAAACCCGAGGTTTACATTCCTATCTTTGTGATTTGTTTTTGTGGAATCTATTTCTTCCACATTCACAGTAATCTTCCAAAGCTTTTTGGATGCTGTGTTCTGGATACAAATATAAGTATGGATCCACTTAGTTTCGGAAATGGAAGATCAGAGTGTTGAGAGAGAGATTCTGCAAACTAGGGGAGTCGAGGTGTTGAGACTTTTGTTGGATTCGCAGGAATGAACTTCTGAAGCTGATTCCCTTCAAGAAATCTGAATTCGTTTTGCACCAAGTTACTTGAGCTCGTAAGAGTCTGGTATTTTGGTTTAGGGTATGCTTGTGTATACCTTCTGGGAAGAGTTGCACTTTAGAATGTTCCTGTCTCTTTGTAAAACAGTGGAAGATTGGAATACCAAAAGATTGAAGTATTTACTGTTATCATAACTGCAAGATTCAGGCTTAAAAAAGCCTTATCATTTAGCGGATAGTCTCTATAAAACTCACCAGGGTGCCTTAAACTCATGGTCTTAACCTGGATCCTATGGGAACTCTGAGGTGAAGCCGCCTAAGGCCAGAATAGTATTTGGATGGGTGACCTTCTTAGCACTTAATTTCTGGTGCACCCTACCACCTATGGTCCACCCAATCATTGTGGGGGTATCTAGGTGAACTGGATATTTTCAACCTACCATGTGGGAACCTTGGGGCTTGCCCTTGGGGGAGTTAGGTGCTGGCTGGCTTGTCTGTGCCCATTCAAGGTGTTCACCTTTGAATGGAGGCATTAGTCTTCGGGCCCCCTCTAGTTCCCGCAATGCACGTTTCAGGATTACATACAGACTTAGACCGACTCAGAAATGAAACAATACCATAAATCAAGCTGGTGGCAATGTTGGAGTTGTCTTTCTTTCTGGAACTCACCAAGTCATTCGTTTTGTGGTAGATTGCAACTTCTACGTCCTCTCCTCCTCAACAAGGTCAAGGTCAAGATCAAAAACCACAGCTACAAATTCAGCAGCAGCAGCAACAACAACAACAACAACAACAACAACAACAACATCAGCATCAACAACAGCAACATCAACAACAGCAGCAACAACATCAACAACAGAAGCAACAACAACAGCAGCAACAGCAACAGCAGCAACAGCAGCAACAACAACAACAACAACAGATTCAACACAACCACCAACCACAAGCACAACATGGCTCTACCAAGCCACCTTCCCACTCTTCGAATCCAAGTTCCGCACCTGGTTCTAACAATGAAGGCCGGAAAATATCATGTGAAGATATTCAGCTGGTCTGACTCAATGCACTATAGAATAATCGAAAACTAGAATGTTTATGGACTGTCTTGATATGAATATTTTGTCACAATTTCAAAGACATACCAAGAGCTTGACAGTAGAAGGTGCCTCCTGCTA
This sequence comes from Polytrichum formosum, assembly GCA_964035585.1. NCBI lineage: Eukaryota > Viridiplantae > Streptophyta > Polytrichopsida > Polytrichales > Polytrichaceae > Polytrichum > Polytrichum formosum. The sequence continues at coordinate 42,054,193 of OZ037938.1, read as the reverse complement.
CAGCAGTATGTTGAATTGCATGTGCTTTAGTAGGTGTTTGATTTGGGTATACTATTCTTTAAGGGTTTTGTGTGCCACTTTGGATGCATCCTGATATGATTTTTTATTCTCATTCTTTTAATTTTAAATTTAATTTCCTAATTGTAAATTAGGATCAACTGGTGTTGTGGTGGATGCAGGTCCAAAACTTGATAGAGAGATGCCTCCAACTATACATGAATCAAAGTGAGGTTATCACTACTTTGCAGTATCAAGCCAAGATTGAGCCTGGGTTTACTAGCCTTGGTAAGTTCATGGTTTAGCCTATCATGCTTGTGTGATTACATCTTCATTACATTTTGGTTAATTTTCTCCCTTCTATTAGGTTATCCTCTAACTCAATGGAACTTTTTGTCAGGAGGTGTCCCCTATGATTTTCTATTGGCTGTTTTGCATGCAACATCCATAATGCTTTTCCACTTGTGGTGCATGCATGGAGGTAGTGTTTGACTTCGAATGAAGAGCAACCTATTTTGGTTCATGTGAGGGCCAGACTCATTTTTAGCATCTCTTGCATGCCAAATTGAGTTTGACCATCACTTTGTCATCACTCAATAGAAAATGACAAAGTGATCATCAATTTATACTGTAATGATATAGAATGTTCTTTGTTTAAACCTCCACACCACCTCCAAGCATGCACTGAAATCGTACCAAACATGGAAGGTGTTGATGTATGCAAAACCACCAACTCTTAAGTAAAAGTCATGTTGAGTTAGAGGATAACTTTATTGTAGTCACTTGATTTGTAACTTCTAAGTAAAGTGAGGAAAAGTGGAACTTTTTGACATGGGCCTGTATTATTCCTGGATGCTTTTTTATGGACATTGTGCAGTGTGGCAAAAGCTTGAGGAGCAAAACCCAGAGTTCTTCAAAGCTTATTACACAAGACTTAAGCTCAAGAAGCAAATTGTTCTCTTCAACCACTTGCTAGAGCAGCAGGTCCAACTAATGCACAAGATGCGCTTGATACCACCGGCAGCTCCTCCAATGCAGAATGGCATGCATCCTGCTCCAAGTATGGTTTCTGCCATGACATATTAATTTTGTCACTGGAAATTAATCAGAAATTGAAAATCTCAAAATCGCTGGATGGGCTTGGTGCCAAATTTTTTTTGGATGACAAACAGTGATGTCATAGTATCAGTGGTGCACTCTTCAATCTTTATCTTTGTCTGATATAAGTTGTCTGTCCGTGTGCGTGTTCCTCTAATAAGGTAAGCGGTTACTTAATTCAGTTACCTATATTTGAGTGGTGTGTGGTTAGATGTGGATTTAAGAACAGGCACTATAAAGACATCCGGTGGTTAATGGGAATTGAATTACATTCTCGAAATTTGTTAACTACTCTGAGTTACATAGTGAACACAATTGGGGGCACCTATATGATCAGATAAGAAGGAGAGTACTTGCCTTGATAATGAATAAGATATCTTAAACGAGATGTGGAGATTATCACGGCCTTGATTTGGATTTGCTAATCAAGGTAGACAACCCTTATTCAGTTGCTTTTCTTATTAGAACATGTATATTTGAGTGGTATGTGGTTTGGTGTGGCTCCAAGAATGGATATCAGAAAAATATGTGTTAAAAAGAGATTGGACTGCGCACTCAAAATATGATAACCATTCTACACTAAATAGTCAAACAATTGGGGGGGGGGGGGGATGGACGGGACTATATGACCATTAGTGAACACAAGAATCTTGACTTTGATAATGAATAAGAAATTCATATGAGCTCCAAAAATAATGAGGAAAGTGGCTATGGCCTTGATTTGGATTTGCTAACCATCTTGCACTAATAATCACACGTTTCATACCCTAGAAGTGGGCTAGTGTAAAGTGTAAAGCCTGTGTAAAAGGGACCACACTAAGAACTCTAGTCAGCTGAACTAGAACTCCACTCTTAAGATAATGCACATATCATGTGCAAGGTTATGTGTAAATGGAAGGCCTAAGATAAGATATAGAGGCCTTTAGTTCTCCGAGGCACGGGGAGAGCTATAGAAGCGGAGAGGAGAACAACATGCATGCATCCTTTCATTCTTTGTTTGTCACATTGTTTGCTCTCAAGCCTCCTCTCCATAGCTCATGGTTGGGTGGTTTGTGCCACAAAATTCCTCTAGACTTGCAGATTGTTATAGCTATTTAAGAAAAGTGACCATTTAAGACCCATCTACCTTGCCGTAACGTGCTTGTGGTGCATCTGGATTGCAGTGCACCATACTCCAATGGGTTATCCAATGCAGGCATCTGGGGGCCAGGTGGCAGCTGGTCATCCACATATGGCGCCCATGGGTGTCATGCCTCCACCATCCTCCCCACTCATGAATGGCAGCCCTGCTATGCCTGACAGCTACCACTCTCATGAAAACGATGGCTCCAAGTAAGAGAGTTGATACCAATTTGATGTCTTATTGGTCGGAGTCCATGCCTCTCTCTTTCTTGAACCTTTGTGTCAATGTAGAGTTGTTTCCTTGCAATGCAGAGTGTTCGGCACTATGTTTTCTGATTTCCACAAAGCTGATGAGGGCCTCCAAGACATAAATTTCATGTCTTATTGGTTGGAGCCTGTGCCTTTCTTTCAAGGAGTTTTGTGTCAACAGAGTTGTCTTTAAAGTCTCTCAAAAGCTCTTATTTGGTAAGGGGATTTTCGCCCCACTTTTGACATTGTAGAATGCTTTAAGGAGCGTTCAAGTGGTGTCATAACCCCACATGAAGGGGAGGTGTTTGACTTTGGCCAAGAGATGGTTATATAAAAATGAACTCCTTGTCAAATTTTCGAGAGCACCTTCGAGACCAAAGTCAAACGCCTCCCCTTCATTTCACCCGAATTGGGGGTTCCAACCAGTGCTGGTCTGGTATGTCTTTTTTTGATACCATTTGGGTGTCTAGAATGAGGATTTCACTTTTTTTGATACCAGTAAGGTATGGATATTTGACAGTGTTTTTGTTTTTGATACCATTTGGGGTCTATATACCATCCAAAGAACCTACAAGCCTAGGCAAAATCACCCTAGTATCACTATGGTGTAGAATGGTATTGACCCAAATAATAACTTGGGTATACCAAGATTCTCTCACCTTGACATACCCACCATATATCAAAATTTGACTAGTATTACAATTTTGATACCCATGGGTGGGTTCTTTGACATCAATATTGATGTTCATTACTGATATGATGCATTCACCTATATACCAGACCAACATTGGTTCCGACACCACTTGAACACTCAAATGTTAATAAAATTTTCAAAGTGGGACAAAACATGTGTTTGTGAGAGACTTTAAGGATAACTGTAATGTAAAGTTGTTTACTTTCAATGGAGAGTGTTTACGTAATCACCACCTTTTCCACAAACTCTGATGGCCTTTATTGGGGTGGTTTATTTTTGTGTTTTGTTTTTGCATCAGTGGCTTGGTGGACATGTCTATGACCTTACCTTCATCAAACTCCTCTGGTGGGAGTGACATCTCATTGGGCTCCATGGGTTCCACCCCAGGGGGCATGGCGGGTGGGTCATTTCCATTTGGGAACATGGGCCATGCAGACATGTCTGGAATGGGGATGGTGTTGCCAACATCCATTGGCCTTGACACTCCATACGCATCGAATGATGGACACCACCACCACCACCACCACCATCACCACCACCATCAGCAGCAGAATGGAATGGGAGGTATGGCCATGGGTTCGCATGATGCAGATGTGAACAGTCATCGAGAGTCTCTTGGATCTCTTGGGCAGCTTCCGCGCAATTTCAGTCTGTCAGACTTGACAGCTGAGCTCACCAACAGTACTGGTTAGTTTCAGTTCACCTACCTCAAGCCTTCAGTGGAATCATGTGCCTTGAACAGCTTTTCTTAGTGGGGGCAAAGAACATGGTTGAAAATTCATATGACAGCTTTGTATGCGGAGACTGGTTACATACAGACAGTGGTGACCTATTTAGGTTCATTTAGGGCCAAACAAGTTTTAGCACATCTTAGCATGCCAAAATGAGTTTAACCTTCAATGAACTGATATAGAATGTCCTTTGTTCAAAGCTCCTCACTACCCTCGAAGCACGCACCAGAAGCTTACCGAACATCGAAGATGTTGTATGCAAAAGATGTAACAATCAACTCACGACCAAAAGTCATAGAGAATGACTCTAATGCTCTGAAACTGTGTAAAGGAGTTACAAATCTTCTCTCATGTAGTAACCTGGACTTCCTTCCCCACGGAATGTCCCATTTAGAAAAAGGCTAACTTTATTGGCTTGAATGTATCCCAGACATGTGGATCAGATGTTCTCCCTCCTGTAAATAGTGATCATCTGGTCAAAACGGAGCAATTTTGTGTCAATTTATACTGCAGATTCTGGCCCTGTATAACAATTATCTAAGCTGTTCATGAGGGGCTTGGGATTTTGTATGCATGGGCCCCAAGGCCTCCATGTATGGTCTGGGGCCCTCCATTGCGTGTAAGAAGTTACTCTGAAACTATGTTTTGGCTTTGAACCTTGCTTGAGAGTAGGCAAGTACTTGGTAGAAAGTGAGAACAACAAGCGACTCTTCAAGACAGTTTGTCTACTTTTGTCTAGCTCACTGCCTTGAACACCCTGTGCTGGTCATTCGTTTCTTCCTTGACTAATGTTTTTTTCAGGTGACCTAGATTTGGGCCCTTTGGGAAGCTACTCAGGGTCACCATTCTTGACACCGGATGCTTTTCTGCGGTCACCCGATAAAGACGCCCTTGGTAGGTTTTTGGTTGTTGTGTTTTGCCTTGCACCTCCACTTCTATTTATTTGTGATTCGGTCCTGAACAATTTTAGCTTCATTATTATTATTAAATAAGTAAACTTAAATTTTAACCTCAGGAGGTCATCTGAGCAAATATACTCTTTATTGACACATTGGGTATATTCAGGGTGTAACTCAGTCAGTTTCTATATGTTCATGTGCAGATGATGATATTGACTTTGGAGATTTGAAGACAGAATCTATGTGAGGGCCTGGGTTGGATATCAAATGTTCATGGTGTAACAAGATCTGTAGAGTCATCAACAAACCCAGGCAATATCTTTTCATCTTGCAAATGACTTGTTTAATAGTACAAGACTTTCGGTTCAGTTGGAGTTATTGTCTAGCGGGGTCAAGGTATTGCAACTAGTTGATACACCAGTCAGACAACAGGGGTTCAGTTGTAACCCTCACTGACTTGAGAGAGCTTGCCAAGCTTCTGCTTGAAATTTGAGTGTTACAAGGCCAAAGGAGACGCTGCAAACCGAGCCTGGGAGAGCTTGTTTCTTGGAAGGAACTATGGGCAGGTTGATGACCCGATCGCTTGTACAAGCAGCAAAAAATTCACATAGCTATTTGAATTGTGAGACCCATTTTTATGGGAGAAATGGAAAGGCAGCACAGGTTTGAAGTACACATGCTGTATATATTGTCAGTGCTGTTGTTGTACATATTCAACATGTTACGAGGACAAAGCTTCTTCAGATTCATTTAGAGTCTTATAGTTGTTGCACTCTATTATATTGTTTGGTTGTAAGTGAATAAAGAGAAATTGTGGCAGCCCTCCTGCCCTATACTTGTACCTCTGATCAACATGCCACCACTTTGCATCCCTTGCTGACGGTTGCCTTGTGCCTGTTTGGGTGCCATGCTGTGGTTGGTTTATAGCACTGATTTTGTATGAAATGCGAGGAATGTGATTAGTGGTATGTTCTGGAAGAGGTTTCTTTGGATTTATTTATAATCTTATAATTGTTGCACTATGTTGTTTTGTTTGGTTGTAAGTCAATAAAGAGACTACCTCATGTAATGATAATCATGAGGTAAAGCAGACAGACCCATTTCTGATACCCCCGAATCCTATTACATAGAGTCCCCTAAAGCCATGAAGTTCCACACATGTAGCCATCATTTTCTAATGTGATGGAACATAGTAGAGGTGCCTATTCTTGATCAGGACCTCATCGGCAGGGTACCGTAATTTCAATCAGGCTGAGACCCAATTTCGAGCAAACTGGGATTCAATTTTTCCTAAAACCATTCTTTATTTGTTCGGTAACCGGCACTTGTAGGTTAAAAAGTGCTTTCGTGGACACATGGAAGGCTAGTGGCCTACAGTTTAGATTTTGGATAAGATAGAAATCCAAGAAATAAATCATGGAAGATTGAAAAGGTGATCTTGTATCTTCTAGGTGTCTGTGAGCCCAAATTGATGCCCACATGTGTTGTTAACAATTGTAAAACATTACAAGTAGTGTTTTGTTGATTTATGATTATTCACAAAAATATAAAAAAAGTGAAGCTTGAAGAAAGCTAAGTTTGAAGCATTAGGCTTGTGTGGAGTGGACTTAAGTAGTATGAGGACATACCTTGGTAAAGTGTGGTAGGTAGAAAACCAAGGTTAGTTAAATGTTTGAATTAGGATCTTTGTTGATCATTTGAGGGAGGAAGGCTTAGGAGATAAGATGAGAGCCTACAAAGTAGGAGGAGATTTCGAAGGCTTATCGAGAGCCTTGTGAATGGGATGAGTCCCTACTTAGAAGGAGAAGGTTAAGGGGTTGTGATTGGAGGCTCTAATCCTCTCACCCTATCCTTACCTCATGCCCTCTCTCCCTCTCAACTCACTATATAATCCCTCATTCTTCCTTCACTCATCCTCTCTTTCCTTCGTGCTCCTTAAGCACCCCACGGGTTATAAGTGTGGGTGTGTGGGAAGCAAGATAGGAGCTTATGTGTGTGCTTAGTTCTTAGGAGAAGAGCCAAGGCTATTTAGCCTTGAAGAGGGATTAACCTCTTGTTAGAAGTAGATTGGGTTTAAGGAATTTGGAGTTTGATTGTAAACTTCAACTTGTTGCATTGAGATTCATATTGAAGTGAGAGAGTTCAAACTTGTTTAAACTTGTGGAATTTAGAGTGACTAGATTGTACTAGGTGCATTACTTGTAGTGTTTTATTAGTTATGAACTTGAGCAAAACTTTATAGTGAGAGATTTGTCAATTATGGATGATCAGAGTGTTCAATGGGTATGAAAATTTGAGGGATTGTTTATTATAAAGTATGGGAGTTGTGGTAAAAATTTGAGAGCTTCAGTCATTGGGATGAAAGAGTTATTAAAAGTTGAAGGGGAGGGTGTCTAGGAACAAAGCAGCAAGGTTTGAAAATATGTATCTCTTAGAGGGTTATAGATATGGATACCAAAATTTGACACTACCTTCTAAACTTATATATCTATCTTGTGTCAAAATTTTAGATTGATTGGACGTAGGAGTTGGAAGTTATTAGAGTTTTAATGACCGGATGCTTTATCACAGCATTCATACTAAGTAGTTAGAGTTAGAATTTCATGCATAACTTTTGCATATGAACTCTGTTTGGGCCAAAATTTGGTGTGGAGATTTTTGATAAGGTACTTAACAAGTGTACCAAATTTCACTTGAAAAACATAAGTTGGGTGGGAGTTATACTATTCTGAAGTTTAGTAGGAAGACATTGATAGAGATTTACATCAAGAAGAACTTAGAGAAGGAAGGGCAAGGATAAGTATATAAGTATTTTTTAATACTTGTATTTAAAGCCTATGTGCTCATGGAATCCACAAGCGAAGTGTCATGTACCAATACGGAATCAACCACGATGACATGTGATAGCACGGAATCAATAAGCGAGAACTCATGTAGTAGTGTGGAGTCGACGGCAAAGACTCGATTCACAAGAGGGATATCTTTGAAGGCATGCGTGGCCAAAGCGGCCGGGTGGACATTAGAAAAGGCTAAGGATATAACCTTGCCCGACATTAAGGAATGTAAAACTACATAGTGTGGTGTTAATCAAGTTGTGTATATTCCAAGGGTAGATTGGAATTATATATTGCGCTACAAAGAGAGAAGTCTCTACATGTCATTATAAACTTTTCCACTCGGGCTAGGACGAAATCGAAGGGTGGAGGATTTTTGGTGACAGTGTCTCACATAAGTTTAATCAGGGCAATTATAGGTTTATTTCAGATGGTTTAGGATTTAGACTGACAAATCATTCATTTATACAAACTAAGGGTGTGGGAAAATCTCTTGACTTCAGTACATGCATTTGTGATTGTCACACCTTACTTTATTTACCCAATCAATAGTTTGACAGTGGGTTCATTTTAATTGGACCTTGTGTGTTGCGCAATCATAGGCACATCCATTGACAATAGTTTTGCATAAAATATCTTTAGTTTCTTTACCAAAACCAAGGGCACTTTGAGATAGTCAATTCTCTCATATTAATTAATCAATTTTAGTGTAACTTGAAATGACAATATAGTTCTCACCCAGAGGTGATAATATTCTTTAACTAATCCTTTTTCTTGTGAGGCAATTGTAAGGCTATAGTCTTTTCTTGATGTCCAAACATCCACACCTGTTCAAAGCATCACTATAATCCTACACACCATGAGAGTTAGAAGACCATAGACTTCTTCTGGGATCTTCCCCTTTTTCTTCTTGGATTCCAACTATTATATCTCTTTCTTATTTTGATACTTTAACTTGACAAGTATACCATTCATTTCCCCTCATTCAAATTATCTTTTTCTCAAAAATAATTGTCTAGAAATTGTTTCACTTTGGCAATCAATGGCCTTTCCCATCCCAACCTTTTATTACCCAATCATTCCACCAAGGCTCGTTCTTTCAGCTGAGACTATGGCTTGTTCAACTTCGACTTCTGGCTCTCAAGGTTTCATGCATATACTCAATTAGAACCCCTAGATACTACATCGGCAACTTCGCTTCTTGAACATATTTAGGATCAATTTCTACTTATTTGTTTGAAGACCATAGTCTTCACAAAATTTACTGAGGATCTACACAAACAAATGAACAACCCTTGCTCATTAGTTCACAAGGGGGAATCCAATTTCTATTCTCGCTCAATCATTCCATAGTCTTATTCAATTCTCCAGCATATTGACATTCCCTTCTACTCTTAAGTATCCTCCAACTTCATGATCATCCTTAGTCACGATTTGTGATAAACTCTTAATCCCTCACAATATTGATGAGAATATTTCCTTGCTAGTATAACCACTCAGAATCAAAAGGTTCTCGGCCCGCTTCTCACATAGTATAATTGTTTGACTTGAATGTATAAGTGGTTTCCACAAGTACTAAGCTGACTTCATCTCAAAAGTAATCCCCAAAATAAGGCCAATAAACAAGCTATGGTCCGAAGAGACCCACTTTCCTTATCCTCTCAATCACCAAGAGTAAATAAATTTACAATACATTCCCAAAACTATGGTCATACAACTTAACTCTCAAATGTATCGAAATAGATTTAAAGTTCAAGGTCACAATCAAAAACTGATGATTGAATGGATAATGGATAGAGGAATCTCTCCCCTTCCAATACTTAACACAAGGTCCCAAACCTTCACAATATGGGATAAGCCTACTTGCAAAGGATCAATCCACAATCCTACATTAATATAATCAATTCGCCAAGTCTATAGTCAAAAAACCTGAGCATCTCTCTCTCTCTCTCTCTCTCTCTCTCTCTCTCTCTCTCTCTCTCTCTCTCTCTCTATACTCTGTTTTTACTTTGCCATAAATGACTAGCACAACCTTTAGCACATAACCCCAATGAATTATTTACTTTAGGGTTTGAAAAGGCTTATCTAGAAATATCCACCATTGATCCGGTAGTATGCATCTACGGACAAGGATGTTTACCTAATCCTATATTAAGAGGAAGGAGACATGAGAGCCTCCTTTCCAAGGTTAAGCCACAGTGGCAATCTACCCTAAGTAACTTTGAGGATTAGTGTAAAGTGTGTGGGCTTGTGGGAAGTGCATGTAAGCTACCTCAAGTTTAGGACACTCAAATGTCAAAAATGGCTAAGGATCAGGTATAATACTCAATAGTAGTATTGGGTATGCATTGATACAAAATATACGATTATGCCGTGATTGTTTGTGTGACATAGATAACAATTGGGTTCTGTTGTTATTCACGTTACTGACCCTCTCTTTGGATTTGGTTGGTGGCATATATGGGCACATGTGAGGCAGACCCTTTACAACTTGGATGGCACTCTTAGGTTTTGTATATCATCTTTGTGCAAAAATGTCATGTGTATAATGCTTAGGTATAATGTGAGATACTAAGCATTGTTTATTTGTGATTGAACCTCGAAGTATAGTGCGAATATGTAGTACATGTACCTTTGAGTTTGACTTGTAAATATTGGATATGGAATGCCATACTTTGGTTAAGGACACAAGGGTTACAACCTTGGTAGTTTGGACAATCAAAGGTTTAACTACTGATGATACATATCAAGAGGAGATAGTAGTAAAGGTATAGAGATACGTATGCAAAAGTCTGGCCAAGAGGGATGGTCCCACCCACCCTCCTGGGTTTTGATAGGCACATAGATATGTAAAAGAATGTTGGTCCGAGACGACCTTAAACTACCGGATGATGGTGGAGGGATACCCAAATCTCAAGGAAGAGGTTGGCGGTTCGAATCCCGGCTGTGAAATCTCCTCTCTACCTGACGGAAAACTTGCTAGGTGGTCAACTGCCTCCTGTGCTTTGGCGTTGGCCTGTCGGCCTTCTGTCTCAAAAAAAAAGATATGTAAAAGAATGGTTTGGCCTCTACACAAGAGGATGTTTTAAGAAGAGACTATGCTTGAAAGTAAGCATAGATCTAGTCAAGAAATGCCCAACTCTCTCTCCCCCTTTCTAGTTCTTGTTTAATGCCATGTTACATAAAAGTTTCAGTTTTGAATTCTTACACTAATATACCTAGCATTAATCATCTATGTAAAATGGATGATTATAAAATCAAAGAATCCTAAGTACACAAGCATGGAAGGAAATCATATATACCATGGAATGGATGTAATAAAGACGTAGATGAATGGGGTAAAAATAAGGTTATGAGAACTTACCAGAGGTAAGAACTCCAATATAAACCCTTAACCCTAAAAAGAACTTCTTTTTTACCATTCACACAAGTGAGAGGTGTTGCGAGCTCTATGTATACACATTAGGGTGACTGATATGTGTTAGAAGTAAGAGAAACTAGGGTTCATTACCAAGAGGAGCATTCTACTTGGAGTAACCCAATCGTGGCCAAGGAACAAGTTTGAACACACATATGTTGTTTTACAATGAGTGTTGTAATTTGGAATACTTTGATGCATTTGAAGTGGATTAAGTGTGTGTGACATGGATAACAACTGGGTCCTGCTGTTATTTACCTCATGTACGTAACTAATCCTCAATTGTTTGTTGGTTGGTTGCATGGGCACAGGTGAGGCAGTCCCTTCACACATTCAATGCAGTAATGTATTGTGATTATGACATTTTATGCATCTCTATTGGTTGAGGTTACTAGAAACATTTCCTCTATAAGTACCTCATACATGTAGTGGGCTAGTTAGCTATACTTGATAGAGGAGCAAGAAGGTTGGCATTTAAACTCCAAAGCATAGGATAGTAAAAAACAAACATTTGGCATTGGACACCATATGATAGCAAAAAGACTAAGTAAGGCACATATTCTTGCAAAGTGAATCAGGATGTGATACAACATGGATGTATAATGCAACACATAGAAGGAGACATAATTACAAATGACTCCATTATGTAAGGTGTTGTTATGTTAGGAAGAGGCAAGAAACATGGAAAGAGTCTTGTGAAAGCTCTCACCCATCCACCCTTGTAGTGCAATGAGGAAGAAATTGAAGGATTTGGCCTCTGAAAAGAGGAAGTTCAAGCTTTGAAAAAGTTTTGAAAAGTCAGCTCTCTCATAGCCTCCTTATTCACAATAGTGCATGTGCTAATCTCTAGGGCTACAATCCTCCAATCAGACCATACTCCTTCCAAATCCTTCATGTTTCCAATCTCCTCTACTATGGTCTTCCTTCCCACATGTTAATTACATATCGAGCTCTAATTGAGCTCATTTCACACTAATTTTCCCATCTTCCTTCAATTTACCAAAAAATTCGTGCTCCACATGGCCCGTGTCCATGACCCTCCACATTCTAGTAGGCCACTAGAACGTGGATTGGTTGATGGCTTTGTGCTTATCTAGATGCGAAGACCTCCAACCAATTACTATCTGGAATCTGGTGGGCGAGCGGCCTACATGGAAACTCACCCTTAGTGCACAAAAGAATCCATGTTGGAGATTCCTGCACACACATAACATACACCCCAAACAACAAGCTGTATACAATAGACTCACAAAGTCGGCGGATTAAGGCCAAAGTTCTGTGCATCTGGTGATATCTGTCCACTAATATTTTTAATCACTCCATGAAATTAGTAGCAATTTGATTAACATTGCCAACAAGTAAGGACTTGATGTTCAACATTAACTTCAAATGGCGAAAACTATGTAGGTTACCAAGTTATACAACTACTAAATTGATATGGTGCCCAGATCTCCATAAAATGTTGAAACCATGAACATGCTCCAACCCGGAAGTCAATCTATAATCCGAGACTTGATATTACCAATTGTCGGCAATTAAAAACACTCTAAACTGTATCAAATCTTCATTACGGACTAGATATTATTCATAAGGAGCCATGCCATGGGCTATAGCGAGGTGTCCTCATGCTATCTACCAAGTCGCGACGAGGTAATAACACTAGGAACTATGCATAGAGATTTGTATTGTAGCACGTTTGATAGCTTCATTATCCGTGTTGTTGTGCTGTGTACTTGGTCTTTGCATACAAAGCTATCAAACTCATGTTGCTGCACTCAACTAGTGACGATACTTTCAAATTGCATACTACTGGGTCTATCTAATCTAGATGAATAAGAAATACGCTTCAATGCCATAATTTCTCTCTCACTAGTGTTTCCTCTACAAAATGGAGATTCTCAAGGTTACTGTGCAATTAAGGTAAATAGCTTGGTGAAATTATCTTTTCTCATTTATTCAAAGACGTCTCAAAACTTGAATACATCACGGGGAGGTCACTGGCGAAAAATCGTAGAACAACGTGCGATAAAAAATAGGGTCTAATATATTCATTGTAGGTAAATTTTGCAAAAAAACGTACATATAATATAGGGGGTTTAAAATAATGAAACATGTTTACATGTAAAATACCATCACATATAATGGCCTCTTTTATCTAGTCAATACATGTAAAATAGCGTGGAAACAATTACTAGGGGTAGCAGGTCTAGGGTAGGGTATGTGCTAGTGGATGAAAAGAGGTATTTTTCTATTGAAAATGCTTGGATGGATGACTTCGCAGGCTGGCTTGCTTGAACGTTACTGAACCAACGGTTCCAACGTGGAGTTAATGGTTCCTTCCTACGTGCCGGGAAGGAAAAAAAATGTAGTATAAGTAAAACATGGTGTTTTAAAATGATTCCCCCCAAAATTATAATTATTGATAGGGTGTATTAAAATACAAGAATTTACCTTTATTTTGAAAAATACCATACCTTATAATCTTTTCTACAAGGTAAATAGCCCCCCGATAAATAGGTCATGAGCGCACGTGTATGCATTAACTAAAGAGGGAGTGACCTCCCCGTGGAATACATACATACATACATACATTCTATTGAAATAGTGGAATCAACAAGTTTAGTATTACAAAGATGACATTATTATTATGTATTTCCACTACATAAACAAAGATAAAGAGGTCATCAAGGAAAAGTCAAGGACATTGCTCTTAAATTTTAATGTAGATCTGAAGGGATTATCATTACATACATAATGACACACTTCCATGTCTTGTCCATTTTGGCAAAACATAAGTCTATGGCGACATATCTTGAAGCTCATACTTTGGTGATTGATTCCATGTGAGTAAGGGTATTGATGTTTAAAGGAATATGTTTGTCTTGTCATTATATATGCAACCGATTGTAGCGTCACCTCCATTGTTCTATTTCATTTTTATAGACATGTTGTTTTATTAATGTTGTGAACTTGTGAAGTGATATTTACTTCATAGTAAAAAAATTTGACGTTAGCTGTAGGTAGCAATTGTGTTTCTCGACCTATGACGGGATAATTGAAGCTCAAAGTAACTATCCATAACTTTTCACTTTTGATATAATCCCATTAGCCAACGAGCCATAACATATACTTTATGTTGGGTGCCATTAGTGTGGGTGTCATATCATCTCCTTGGATTTCTATTCTCATTTGAAACATTGCCATTGACCAATGTTGCTAATTATGCAATCTCAACGACTAATTTGATTACACAAGTTAAGTGAGGCTACAAATTAGTGATCGAGGCAATGTATAATGTAATTACAACATCAAGTTAGGTGAGGTTATTGACGGCTTATGAATATGGCTATTAGAAGTTTGTTAGAATGTTCATCAAGTTAGGTGGCAACTTGTGATTGATTATCTTTATAAGAGTTTTGACAACTACCATAGCCAAGTATTAGCATTTAGATGAGCGGTTATGGGTTAACCTATACATCGACTATGTATTACCCTAACTTTACCGCTTCGAAATTTGTAGCAATTTCCATATTCATGAAAAGAAAAGGTTTTTCCTACACTCTCCTTAAAAATTTGTTTCCCTTCACAAGAAAAATAATTCCCGGCTATTACTCCTTTTAAACATATGCAAACTCTCTTATTTTATCGGTTATAGATGCCTCAACCTTAGTGGCTAAGTTAACATCTAGGTTTAGATTGCAAGCATATTTAGGTGCCACAATTATCGATTACATAAATCAAGCATTCTTGAATTTGAAACCGATCGGTGATCGGAAAGAGGGTAGCCTATATCATGAGTATAGGCCGAAGGTAATATCCACTTACAAAATTCATAGTAATTTGGTTATTCCAAAAAACATTGTGAAAAAATATGAGTTGCTTCTTATTTCTATTTCTCTACATGGGGAATTTTTTTCTCTGGTCATACTTGAATTGCAAATATGCTAAATTGCTTAATTGGTCAGGACTGTGTAGTCTACCTTACATGAAGCATTAATAGGTGATGAATAAGTAGACATGTGGTTGACCCAACCTAAAGGGAAGGAGAGGAGGTTGAACCATGTAACTTACATTGATTATCCCAATTAGTGCATGCTACTTTTCCGATTTACACAGGGCAATAACATCTTACTCAGGAGTTCAATTTTTACTAATGAAAGTTCAATAGGTCGTTCAAATATTATAGAAAACAAATGACTTTGCTTGGTAAAATATTACATTCTCAATAATTAGTTATAGCACTGCTTAACTCCGAATAGTAACACGCATTAATTGGGATAATCAGTGTAGGTGACAGCCATGCCGGTCGTGTAGGTTAGATTGCATAACATGTAATTTGCTCTCTTACGAAAGATTTATGAAATTTTTACCCTCAAGTCATATCACAGATTTGTCTTCTATGATGTTCAGAAAAATAGAATTTTGTAACTGTACTAGAGGTGTATTTCCACTATAATGCTGTTTCAGGTTTATGCGATATTCATTCCCTCATCTTAGCTTAGCCTACATTGCTTTGCATTGCATTGTGCAGAGACATAATTTGCAAAATGCTTTGTAGATGTAGCAAAACTCAAGGACTAGAAAAAAGATTAAGGCGAGTCACTGCCTTCCATGTGCACATTTTGTTATAATTGTTATTGCAAGTCTTACAAATCATCATGATGTTGATGTAGTTGTAATTATTATCTGGACATGAAGCACTCGCAGAAGAGAATTGAAACGTACATTGCCGATCCCCAATTCTGCTACTTTTAGCAAAAAGGTCAACATTACATTGTTTTAACAATGTTATGAACAAAATGATCAGAACCATCTTTGAAGAAAGTAGCTCAATATATAAACGGAGGATAATTTACGCCCAAATTACAACATGGAATGTGGCAGAATGTTGAATCAAATGATTCCACATTGATACAATAAACCTCTCAAACCTTCCAGGCCAGGAAGAACAGCTCATAACTTTGAAGCCTGTAGGACCTCGTCGCCATCACACTACATTTTAGGACTCAAACAATAAGTTAGACCTACATCAAATAAAATGCAACCCTGTATGCTGTTCAGAAAATTTGTACAGTCGATAGTGTTCAAATTGTACAAAGCTATACTTGGTGTACATGCTTCATTTGACATTGAAACTTTCATGGAAGGATTCCATGAACTATTTCCCCACTCCAACAAGCTGACTCTTCGGAGTGGTGGTGGCCGGGTCCTTTGTTGTTGACTCTGGAGAACTAGTAAACAAGATCCTTGAAGGAGGTATTGCTTTTTCCTGAATCACATCAACGATATTAGGAGTAACAAAATTAGTATTTTAAATGACAATCATGCAAAATCGTTGCAGCAATAAATCGGCCAACCAAAGTAGCATAACTTACATCACAATGACAGGCAAAAAGTGACAAGGAATGCCTTTCTGTTAGGATGTAGGCACGCTTCCAAGAGATATGTTTAGTCCTACATAAACTTGTTCAGTCAATTATGCTTGAGCTCAACTTTAGATAACAAACTTTTTGTGGGACCATGGGGATAGGATGCCATCTTGGCAGAATTCTATCGAGCTCTTGATTGAAATCCTCACTCATTCACAGGTCAATCAAGAGATTGAACCTGAAATTTATTGGAGTTTGATACTTGGATTTGACAAACTTTCATCCAAAACTGAAGATTTTGAGAGCTTGACAAATCCTCAAGATCTTAATATTTTGAGGACGTGTAAATTGGCTATGTTCAAAGTGACATATCGAGGGAATGGTATCAAACAAAAGAGAAATTTATGACGTGCTAAAAAATCTTTGGAAGGCAATTGACTTGGGGCCCACAAAGTGAGTTCGAACTCTCGACATCCCTAAGCAGCTTCATGATAGCTCAGAATCTTGACCAAAGAGACGCTCCACATGAGATCCATGAAGGCACCATCCAAGCGTTGTAAGCCTAGTAATAAGTTGAAGCTCTCAAGTTGAAAGTTCAAGTGTAAAGGGAAACTTGAGTGAACAAGCATGGATAAAGAGGCTCCCGGCCAATGAGAAGGCTCGTTTATTCAGGTCCTCAATCTTCGAGCTCTCAACCTAATCGTCGGTGTTTCAGCTGTGGGTTCCAAGCCAATAGGGTTTCCAGCATTCCTTGGCTTGTTATAAAAGTTTCCAATTTATGACACCATGAGCTTTGCCTTCTTATTTTCATTTCAATTAATTTTTTCCAACTATCAAGCTCTCAACAGTTCACTATGTGATGTGAATGGAAGCTTCTTAAGTCCAAGTATCTGAGAATGGATTAAATTGATGATTTATCATACATAACACGATCATTATTCAACCTTGCTCCGTTCCCTATTGGTTTTTATGCAATTTGATCTCAGGGTTTTCAAAGTCTTGTCTCAGCTTTTGCAAACATGTGACGTGCGAATTAAGTTGCAAGGACATAATACTGGACAAATCACAACCGATGACAAGCGCACTCTCCCAATCCTCCTGTCAGCTCATGTGGGGGCCTTCTCCACTTTCCTCACCATCGTCTCCTACATATCGAACCTCATCAGTTAATACAAACAAATAAAAGACACTCCAAACAATGAAAAGTGCAATTATTCGCAATTGTGTGCACCAGGAGCCAATTGCGATTATTTATTATGGCAATTGTAATTACTTGTAGCAGGAGATGAGATGAGATCGTACATACTAATTAACAGCTATCATCTCCAGTGTTGCATTTCTGGCCCGATCCGACCTCAAAGAGTGCCCCTGCCGGCCGGGATAAGGGTTCCTTCAAGCTATGCAACTGGCTCTGGTCAATAGCACAAAGACCCATGTCAAGAATGTCATTATATATATCGGGGGGTAACCGGAGTTACTAGAAAACGCGGTGAGACAAAAGTTAGGGTCTCATTAAATGTTTCAAAGTAAGACGTATAAAAATTCTTAAGCGATTTAAGCGTATTTAAAATTAATTTTGAGAATATTGTATGTAAATTCAAATGAAATTCATCAAATATGTAATATATCCCAAGAATATTTGCAAAACTTCATAAGCCCCTGAAAATACTCCTTCATCTCACGTGGTTCAGAAGGGAGGTACCCCGGGAATGAAATTTAATAATTATACGCAACAAGGGTTACCTGCAAGATATGGATTAAAGTTATCATCATAACAGTGATTGAAAAAAAAATCTGTGGATATCTCCATTCGTATAAAGCTCCAACATCTTGACAAGCGCAATGTTGATCCGACGACACAAACCAAATGGACGTTTTGTGCAATTGGGAAACCCTACCTGTTCGTCAGCATGAGGCATAAGGTCTTTGGGAGCAGGAGTGTCGGTGCCCGTCGGACCGATTCCAGTGCTGATGTCGGTTTGATTCTTTAGCACCAAGTTCGGCACACTGTCCTTGACACTTCCGTTTTGTTCCATTTTGCTACAAAACGTCGACAAAGTGCTTGCCCCTGTGAAGTCGGTTTGTTTGTTCTTATAGTGATCGTTTGCCCTGCACCATATTTCAAAAGGTTCAACTTTAAGAGGTATACCAAATTGAGCGTCAAATTGTGGAACATTTAACGGTTCAAATTTTAAGAGGTCTATATACCCGGAATAGGTCGCAAACTACCAATAGGCAAATGCCTCCGTTACACGACCACATCGATATGCACATCGACACACGTTTCTGATCCCGACAACCTCCGCCAAATTGAATTAACAGTTAAGGAGATTAGATACATGCTATTAGCATTTGACTACAATTTGTCGACCGTCTCCCTTTCCAGGTGATTATCCAGTAAAACACCACATCGGAGAGCAATATGACATATCATTTACTCAGTTAAGTTGCACAGTGTGTTTCTTCTCTCACACCGCATGTAATACCACAACTAGAAACCTCCAATATTCATTCAGGTGTAAAAAATGAAAAATAATTCACCATTCCTCCACAAACATAAGGCTTCTATTCTCGCTTAAGCACCTATCCACGGCTTATCCCTCGGATCACGGACAACGATCTCCACCAAATTATCTACATGCAAAATTTTCTTCCACCACACCTTATGCAATACTTTTAGGTGTTCATGACTTGATTAAGTCAAGATCAAGTGAGCTGTTATAATACAAGCACTCCATCAACAAAAGAGAGAGGCAACTTCCTCACTCGCCGATGCACGGCATAACAAAGAACTATGTCTCCAACATTCCTTCAGGTGTTTAAAATCAGAAAATACTTCACCACTCCACCACAAGTGTAAGGGTTATATTCTCACTTACCTATCCACGGCTATCCCTCTGATAACGGAGAACGATCTCCAACAAATTCTGTACGTACAAAATTTCTTCCCCTACACCTTATGCGATACTTTTAGGTGTTCATGACTTGCTCGAGTCAAGATTAAGTGAGATATTATAATAAAACCCCTCCATCAACAAAAGAAAGGATAATTTCTTACTCGCCGATGCACGGGATAACAAAGAACGATGTCCACGACGCTCTTTCACAAAGACACACAAACCAGGGACAGAATCGCACTCACCTACTTACCCTTCCAAACTCGAAAACCTTCAATGTCTCTGTCGCGTCCTCGTCGCTTCGATTGAGGAGTTGGAATCAGAAAGACCACGAGAATTTGCAACACATGAATCTATCTCACAGTTCACGAGACATTCAAGAATGGTGGGCGAGCAGACTCGAGGAGCAAGGTGCACACGCGACAAGCGAAGAGGAGTCTGCCTGCCATCTCACTCTTTGCACCCATTGGATGCCACGTGTGATACCACTTGGCATAACGCGATTGATTTGACCAGGTTTTACAGGCCACGTGGCGCCCTCACTTCGTTGTACTGTCTGATGGAATTTCAGGGACAGTAAGGTGTGCTGCCCTATTTTCGTCATCTACATGTTAAGCAATTTTATCTATTTATGTATATTAGTTTTCCATGTAGACGAAGTGAACAAAAATCTATCCTAATTTTTTTGAATTTAATTTGTCATTTTTAATTACTTATGAAATTTTTAAGTATTCTGCTGCAGTGTTCTATGATAGATTTCAAAAGATCTCATTCTAGAGTTGAACAATTTGGCGGACGTTAAACACTCCCCCATGAACATTTCGGGGGAGGTAGATTCGGGCAAGGGCACCCCCCCAGAAAGAAATCCAAATTTTTTGGACCTAACCGAAAACTTTTGCCCGCCCGCCCGACTTCGAAAAAACCATTGCCCTTGCATTCTTGAAGGCCACTTATCCACAAATCCCATATTAAGTGCACTTCACCTTCAAGGTCCAAAATCCAATATATATGTTCACTTCGATTGAGTAAATAAGCAATTGATTGGGATTTCATTTTCAAAGTGAAACCGTCAATAAAGCATGTAATTAACTTGGAAGTCAAAAATATTACAAAACCCTCATTAGCACCGAGGTTATAATTTATGTGACTTACCATTGAAAGGGTCTTTGTCATTCTAAAATGGAACTAAAATTATTGTTTTATTTTTAGTATGTTAAATATTATAGTTTAGTTAATACCTTCTACTTCCACAAAGTATTCATACGCATTTAAACTAATTGAGTGTGATTGCATGTAATTAAGCCCAATTAAATCAGAAATTATGCTTACCAAATTAATTAATCCTAATTAATTATAAAATATACTTACTTGAATTAATTCTAGTAAATCATGATTAATTCCAATAAGTACATTTATAAATAATCAAGCTTAATTAATTATACATATAGTCTAACAAGCAACTAGTTGCAAGAACGCTTTGCCCTATAATAATTCTCATTCATACTAGGTATATGAAAACTCACGATTGCAATGCAACTCACATTGCTTATCTTAGAGGCCAAACTTTTGGCTCATTTTAGATACCATCACTGAGTCTCTTCCCCACAAGGCAAGGCCAATAAAACCAAGTACTTATCCCACCCTCACTTCCTTTCTTCCCTCCCTCCCCCTCCTCTTGTTAGTTACAACGTAGTCACATAAGACTCCCATAATATACAATACAAAAGTAAGCAAGCATAATACAATCACTTTTCTCAATTACACACGTAAAGTTGAGTGGTGTGTAGCTAGATGTGGGTCTAAGAACTAACACCAAAAATGGCAATTTGGGGGGGATACCACTAAGAACATGAAGGAAAAACAAGGGTATAAATTGAAATATGGAATAAGAAAAACAGAAACCAATGAGAAAAATAAAGGAAACATGACGATAATAAAGAGAAACATAATAGGAAGAGGAAATTGTTTTCAGAAATGAATAAAATCGAGCATGAGCCGTGGCAAGCATTTAAATTGCCATTGGCTCCTAGAATTATTATATTACCTTTGTTGGGTCCTAAACCACTTACTACTTTGGAGTGTCCAAAGTAGTAGGCGTTGTGGTCCCTCAACATGGTCCACTTTCGCTTCACACTTAGCTTGAGGGCCCATCGATTTCAAAACTAGATTTCTCTTTCCCATGGTCACGGCCATTGGATGATTCTCTTGGTCATGGATCTCGGTCCGTGTGTGAAGTGGCCCTTAGTCAAGCTCCTTCTAAATCTAGTTCGGAAGCCCTTTATCCTACACCATTTATTCACTTCATACACATACTCATCTTCACACGAAAACATCTCATTCCCACTCTTATACTCATCGCTCACGATCCCATCACTCCGAGTCACGTGAGAGTCGCCCCACCTTGAATCTCCAAGCACGTCGAGCTCTTTGTTTTGGCTTCGAAAGTCGCGATGCACGTGGCAACGGAACGAGCGATGATGATGCTCGGTAAGTTCTAGTGATGCTTGGACTTGTGGAGTTGCTACGCGTTCCGTTGTTTCTTCTTCGAGCTTCTTCGCCTCACAAGAGTAGTTGGAACGAGCGTCGATGATGTTGCTCTTTGCTTCAAGGCTCGTTGTTGTTGTTGTTGCTAGGCGCGTGTAATTCCAATGATTTTGTCCGTGGTGTGCGGATAGACGTCCGAGAGTGTGATAGAAATGTCGAAGTTTGGCGGTGAGCTTTGAGAAAGTGGAAACCTTGCGCGTCGTCTTCGATGCGGTGTTAGTTGGCTCCATGGCTATGGATGTCTCGAAGGTTGTTGATGGTAGTTCAACTTGATACAATTGTAGCAAATTGTGCACACGTTGAGTGTTTTGAAGCTAAGTGAGAGGTTAATAAGTTGCATGAATACTCTTATGTAGGCGTAAAAATCATAAGGTTATTTTTACTTTTTCTTTTGCTTTGAGTACTTCCACTTTTTTCTTTTTTTTGGCTTTTCCTTTTTGGAATGACGAGTTTGCTTTTACTTTTCCGATAACTTCCTGTTGGCTTTCCAAAGTCGTCCTACTGGCCCGAGCCATAACGTAGCGCCTAGAGAAAGAGAAACAACTATTGTAGTCTTTCATCCACTCCTAGTATTCTAATCCCTTTGACAACAAGTTCGGAAGTGTTATGCACTCATAAAATTTGAAGGTCTACTAAGATATGCAGGTGTTATTTGGTTACTTTTCTTAATTGGACACCTTATAATTGGTGTGTGGTTCGGTGAGGATCAAAGAACACACCTTGAAGACACAAGCTCAAAAGAGATTGCAACTACGTCTTCACATTTTACTAATTATTCCACACTAAAAAATGAACAGAATTAAGATCACTATTAACCTATGTATTCAATTAAGGAATCAATAAACATGTGTTTTCAATAACCATAACTAAACCAAGGAAGATCCGATTTTTGTTGATGTTTGATTGCAGATTTTGCCAATGCAACACAAGTTTCATTGTGTAAATCTAATTGGTACAAGTTGGAAAACATGAAAAACGAACCGCATAAACACCCACATACGTCAGCTGCATAAATTTACTTTTACTTTATACTCGAATGTAGTACAAACCCCTACTTTTATGGGACTTCTATTCACACTTACCTCCCCAACCCGCACCTTTTACTTTAAAGTAACAGTTGCACAAATGCCATGATATAAAAGGGAAAGGGCATGTGGAGGCAGATTCTTAAGAAGACCATTTTCAGTGCTTCCCAAACAAGCACAAATCAGAGTCTGGGGAGATTTTTGGGCATAATCATTCAAGTCAAAAATCCTCGTGTTTCCAAGCCCAACCAGTTACATGTCGTGATCTTTCAGTTTTTATTCAATAATTTGAGGTATATTCCACAGATTCCTCAAAAAGATCAGTAATTTTCCTAATGTCTTGAACTCAAACTCCACTGGTTCATCTGTAACCAGCGGTTGATTCTCCTCGTTCATTGGTACAAATCGAACTGTAAAACATAATTTACAGTCCACCAATAAAGCAATAAATCGTGTGGCGTTCGTTTGAGATATACATCATGGAAGTTGCATTCAGGCCCGAATTGCAACAGGAGACTCTCATTCTAGATGAGCGAAATGAACATGGAAGTGAAGATAAAAACGAAGAATTCGATAACGTCGAAGTTGACCAATGCTGCAGTCTCCTCAAATTGGAAGGCAAAAACCACAACGAAGAAGAAAATCGACACGATGTTTTGAAAGTCGATTCTCCATCTGATGGCTTGCCGGATGGAGTTGCATCATCTACTCCTCCTCTTGGAGAGGATCCTTCTTGTAGGTGAGTATTATGAGTTGTGTTTTTGTTAGCGAAATACATATCACCACATTAATTGAAACTCAACAATGACGTGTCATTTCAACGTTTTGTTAAGTTTACATAATATATTGCCTCCGGGGGGTTTAGTGATGAGAGTATATAATAGAACACCCCTGATTGTCTCTTTAAGGAAATATAATCGCGTGTTCAATGTGCTTCGAGGAATAGTAGGTGCAGTATTAACATTTTAGGCTTGCTTATGTTTCATTTAGATCTAAAGATTGATGTGGCTTATTCAGTTACTCTTCTTATTAGGACACCTATATATTGAGTGGTATGTGGATTGGTGTGACTCCCATGTATGGATGTCAAAAAGACGTTTGTTTGTAAGAGATCAGATTCCGTGCTCACAATATGATAACCATTCTAGGGTCAACAGTCTACATAATTGGAGGGGAGGGGGGATCTATATGACTAGTTTATGAGCACAATTAATGTCTTCACTTTGACAATGAAGCAGATATTGATATGAGCTATAAACATTATGAGGAAAGCTCGATGTGGATTTGCTAACCATCTCATTTCGTGCTTATTGCATGTTTCATCTCCTAAGAGAAGCAGGCTAGTCGGGAAAAGTAACCATTTAAGACCCATTTACCTTGCATCATAATCTAAGTTTGTGCATATGAACCTTAGTGTGACATTGACAATTGTTGTGTGTTCTGTGTGTTGTTTGTTGTATCTAGAATTTGCCTCGAAGGCGATACCTCGCCTGAAAATCAGCTTCTCAAGCTCCCTTGCCATTGCACCGGGTCCTCCGCCCATGTCCACATGCTCTGCTTTTTGCGGTGGTTTGGAGTACGATCGTCAACTCAAAATCAACATACATGCGAAGTGTGCCTGTAAGTGCTACTACAAATCCATAGCCTATCTGATTTTTTATTTTTTATTAAAAAAAATTTATCATTAAAAGATCTTTCCGTATTCCCTACATTGAAGAATTGGAATTGTTTGAAACACTTAAGGTATATGGCCCTATTGTGGAGAACGTTTTTAGCGGTTGCATTGAGTCTCTTAGAATTATTGAAGTATGGTGGCCCACTATAATTTTGTCACACCACAATAATTTGGGTCAATGTAAATTTTCTTGACCCACGCCATTTTTTAGCACATAATAGGAATAAGTTCAAAATTAAGAATAGAAATTCAATTTTTTGAAACATGTATATAAAATGCTGTGAGTTGAGAATGTAAGAACATTTTAGTATAAATACTATACCAGAAAGTGTCAATAATTTGTTAATATTTTGGAAATTTATATTTTAGTATTGATATTTTGTTGATTTTGAGCTACCCTAATTTTCAACCTGCACAGAAAAACAAAGTGGGCCATAGTATATTCTGGCAAGGCTAACTTTTCTGTCAGCAGAAGTAGGTGTAAAAGGTGTAGTTAGTGTTTGTGAATCGGCAAAAATTGTGATTTTAAGATTCGGAATTGGAGTTGAAGTGAACATAAAAATTCACGGATCAAAGTGAAGACTCTCTCTCTTTAAGAAATCGCATACACTGTATGCTCCAAATTGTGTCAAGTATTGAACCTCAGATGGTGTTTGTATTTTGAGCATTTAGTCTAATGCCACTGTAACACATGTTGTTCTGGTATCGTTCTTCGCTAGAAGCCTTGCCATATACCACTCACCACAGAAGGCCCACATGTGAAAAATGTCTGATTTTTCTTGCTGTTCTCAAATTTCAGGTGTGATATGAAGACATTTATCATGGAAATGCTACTACAATTTCCTGCACAACATCAGGAAAACCTTGAAATTTCGTATCAAAACCACTGCGAATATGTAATTGGCATACATACAATTGAGGTAAGTTAAGATCACTTACAAACTCAGGAGCAATTGTTGGAGACAATTAGGGGTTTTTATTTTGGTGTTTCTCTTCAGAATTGTCTAAAATGCCTACATCTACTTTAAAAGTACAAAGCATATACATTCTCATCGCTTACATGTTCAACCTTTTCATGCAGGATCTGACCAACTGGATTCCATACACACTAGAAGACTTGGAACCATCCTCATCAACATGCGAAGCTTTGCTAGTACTTCTTAGTGGGATCTTTGCTGCATACCTGTGGGTCATTTGTTGCCAATGGAATTGACTGGGTGAATCAGCCGGAACCAATTGACCCGAATCTGCGGAACTATTTTGAACAACAAAATTGGCAAGATCTCATAATATGAGCAACAAAGTGAAGTTCCCGGGAGTCAGATTTTTCACCACAAAATGCCCAGTATAAAGCTCCTGAAAGAAGACGCAGATGATAAATCATATTCTGGCTCCATTTCATTCCTTTGATAGATCTCTCACTAGACTTGTCAATAAATTAGTTCACTTATGGACTAAAGAGAAGTTGACTCAAATGTGTTAAATTCATTCAAGGCAATTGGTTCCTAGAAATGGATCCCCTTCAACAACTGCTCAAGGCAAGAGTACATATCCACTGAAGTGTTATCGATAATCAGCACATGGATGTTGATGCTCACAAATTCATAAACATTGAATCGAATCAATTTGCTCGTCACTGGAAAAATAAGGTTTTTCCTGTCACAAGCATCATAAAGTATCCACATTGTGGAAGATTTTTTTGAAGCCACAGAACTTACGCATAGTTTTTCCATTCAGAAAACTATTTGATTAATAATTCAATTGAAACAGTGGCAATACAGCACGCAACGTCACATTGTGCTAAACTACTTATTTGGAGTGAGCCAAAAAAATTGGATTAATGTGAACTACCTAGCAAAGCTTCACAGAAGAAGGGTTCAGTGACTTCAGGCACGGCCCCCGCTTCGGCTAACGGCTGCACCTTCTTTCACGTCACCTCCATTATTATTATTAGCAGCCACAGGAACTGTTCCATTGCGTTCCGGTGTCCCCACTGTAGTCGCAACTTTTGCTTCTGCTGGCTTGGCCATAACAGGTTGGAACTGAATAAAAACACATCATGATGTCAGTGTCAATGCAGACAACAAACCATCTTGTGTGTGTAGCTCTAGTTTTTTGCTCTTCTGCACCTGGGGATGCTCTTGAAACTAGATTGAAGGATGCATTGGACAATAGAGGCTGTCAATGTAGTGCTTCTTGTCTTAACTAGTAGTTTCATTGAATTTGTCACCAGTTTTTTCCTTTAGACACATGGTCATAAATTGTGGTGTTGAAAAGAGATTGGACCACATGCTCAAGATTTTGTTAACCATTCTAGACATACTAGTTAACATAATGTGGCGTACCATAATATATATGAGAGCAAGGGAAGGCCCAAGGAATGCTTAAGGTAGGAACCGAAGGAGAGGATTCCAATAAAGGAGAGGCACCAAGGGGAGATGGGAGGAAAGTGGGAATTTACTTGTTTTTGTTGAATTATATGCATTTTATTCCAATGATGTGACGCATCTATAGGATATCCTTTCTGAAAACAATTATGAATTATTGAGGGTAAGGGAAAACCCAAGGAATGCATAAGGCAGGAAAGAAGGGAGAGGAGAGCATTCCAAGAAAGGACGAGAGGTATTCAGGGAAGATGAGAGGGAGGAAAGGTGGATTTTACTTGTTTTTTTAGAATGCATGTAGTCATCTTTTCAATAATGTGGCACCTATATCCAATTTTCTTTCTCTAGATATTTATAAATCAATGTTGAGCGGGGTCCACTATTGGAAGCAGTGTATTCGTCAGATTCTTGTATAGCTGGATGCACTATTAAGTGTGGGATAACCTGGCATTTCCAATACATTTTGAGCGTACAATACAACCTACAGGGTAGTAATTGGGGTATTACACTACGCTAAATATCCAATTTAATGAGGCCCACAATATTCATCACTAATCGTCTTGCAATCACCGGGCGTCATATGACACTTGGTGCTACACGAGGACCACTCTAACATGGCACACCAGTTATAATGCCACACTAAATCAGATGTTTAGTGTGGACAGTCGGCCTTAGGGTTAAAAGGTAGAGGGAACCCAACCCACCTGGTACACAGAGTAGATTACATTGCGACGGATTTGGGCCATCATCTCCAAGAAGAGGTTGTAGCCCTCTAACTTGTATTCGATCAACGGATCCCGCTGAGCATATCCTCGAAGCCCCACAGCTTGTTGCACAAATTTCAAAGCTTGAAGATGCTCTTTCCATAAGTTGTCGGTTTGCGTCAGAACAAAGTATCTTTCTGCTTCTTGCATTAGGCCTGGAACCCTATTCTCAACTTCGGCCTGTTACATGTTACGACATCCACAATTAACAAGGCCATCTATATTGACTGCAAAGATAGAGGATCACCAGAAATCTCAAGTTGCTAAATAAAATTCAGACCAGAATCCGACCAGAATGAAACAACCGAGAATCAGAGCAGAATGCTAAGGTTTAGCTATCAGTTGTGGAGATTAGGTACTAAGGCCCTCTGACACCATCAGATCACTACACCGATTGCAATTTAAAACAGTGGGCCACACTATTGAGTTTATTTCCACACTAACACCATTAGGGATAACTGTGGTTGTACACTACTTGCCAACCCAAGGTATTTAACATCATTGGTCTGTGTTATAGGTTACAGAATTTCTACTGAATTGAAGATAGTGTGCATTTAAAAGGCTTCTCACCCAGGGAAGGAGATGGATATAGCTTCAGGGGCATCACATGTAATAAGGTTGCATGCTATTTTCATGCATGATAATGTAAACTGTGAGTCACACTATAGGGCTGCCCCTGGTAAAGTCACACTATACATCTGCCCATATTATTCACCTTAGTCAATGTAGCAACTAGTGTTGCCTTAGAATACTATAAACATTAAATAAAATTTAGGAAGGCAGTCCATTTCAGGTTAGTATCTCTATTCTAATCGCATAGGCTTCTCACCAGATGTTATCAAAATCATTTTTATACCTTTTTCTGCAGATATGCTTCTCGCCCCCTTGCAGCGAGATAATCACCAAGACTGTCATAAGTGGGGCACTTCTCAGCCAGTAGCTCTGGTGTCAAATCTTCCAACAAGTAGCAATATCTGCAAGTACACAAATGCAAGCTATCATCAAACACTCGAATCTCCCAAGCAAGATTTCCAAGAGATAAACTCACTTGATGAGTTTACATTGTGAGTGTATGGAAGTAATTACAATAAAAAATTAATCAAAAGACACTTTGAACTCCAAAATTCAAACATGTAGGATGCAAAAATTGGGATTCAGGCACATACTGCTTGACTTTGGCGCAAAGGGCTTCTAGATTCCATTCTTCTCTAGGGAGAGCAGGATTGATGTTCGCCTGCATCATGTCATTTCATGAGTGAGCATAAACAATCCCCTGAAGATATCGATTTGAGATGCAACCTAAGAAAAATTACCACCTCTTCCAAACAGCGGAAGTAAGGCTTCCTATGAACTGATGATAATCCAATAGTTCCTGATCTTATGAAGACACATCACAAAACTATACAACTTCCTGCTCTAAACTCTTGACTCAAATTAATTGGAAATGGCCCTGCTTGTACCTCCAAAATGTCGTCCATGGTCAATTCGGCATATTCTAACATCTGAGCTTCTAGGTTCTTGGCCTCCAGGGCACGCCGGCGCTCCGTGTACACACGGTCACGTTGGCTATTTAAGACTTCGTCATACTCAAATAACTGTTTTCGAATGTCAAAGAAATAACTCTCTACCTTCTTCTGAGCTTCATCTAAAGATCGTGTGAGCATTTTAGACTCAATAGGCAGATCTTCTACTCTAAATGCTTTCATCAATGCCTGCATCAAACCACAAGTCGTTTCAGTGCACAAGACATTGGTAAATTGCTAAAATGTGAAGATAACTAACATATCTGCACAAAAATTAAAAAATTGTCCACTATTTTGTTCCAAACATGACTACATATAATGCAAACTGCTACTACTATATCTCCCATCTAGGCTGAAAAGCCCAACAAAATCAATTCTCAGCACTATATGCAACCACCGCCCTCATGGTAACTTCAAACTGTAGATGCTTCAATTATTAGCATGCCTCCAAGACTTGTAAGGATTGGATATAGTGACCTGTATCCGGTCACCACCAAATATTCTGAAAATGTTGTCTTCCAAGCTGAGGAAAAATCTAGAACTTCCGGGATCACCTTGACGTCCACTCCGACCACGCAGCTGAGAAACACAGTATATTTATAATTACTGAAATTGCTTGATTGAAAGTGGTGGTAGATCATTGGTGGACCAGGGCTGGAGGCAAGTAGAAGCATAATAGAGTGACACAATAATTATATTCTTTAGAAATGAGAAAGAAGTGAGAGTGATAGGTGAGAAGATATGAAGGTAAAATACAGAAGTTAAAATGGTGATGATGGACTCTTTGAAGATTAAAATGAAAAGCACAGGTACTTATCTGACCTTATCTAAATACCAAGTATGAAAATGGTAAGTCCGTTCACAGTATAGCATTTTACAGTATCATAAGACTTTTTGAGAATTCAAAAACATTTGCAGCCCTGCAACACCCAAAAGGGTGATGCAAGAAAGATTCTCTTCGAGGTAATTTGCTAAATGATGTTGTGGTTATCAACCTTCTTTGAGATTGTGTCCATACCTGATTGTCGATACGCCTTGACTCATGCCTCTCAGTACCTACGACATGTAACCCCCCTGCTGCTATGACCTGTATCAGAGCACCTCAAGGTGAGTTTCTAGAGTGCACAATTTCCTGAGACAGCAGTGTCTATTGCATACAATCAAAACTTGTGAACGACTAAACATTATCTGCTGAAAATGAAGCAAATAAAAATCTGTATTGCATTCTGAACAACACATGCAATTATTCCAGATAGGAAAATGAACTCTGCCAAGTCATTTCAATATATAATGTACACATAAGTGTCAGCAATCTTTAGATCCAAGTAGATGGATGAGAAAGACATGTTCTCTGTCTAGGAGGGTGAAGCATGCAAATCTACTGATTCAGCAGAAGTGAAGTCCAAGAAACACATTTTCTTCTCTCTTTGACCAAGCATGCTAATGCATAATGTTCATGTAATTGATCTCTTAGTTCTTTGGAAGATTTTAAGGTGTTTCAGACAATCTTCAAACTGCACATGCAAAATGGACCTAAAGATTATGTCAAGATATACCATGCCAATGCAAGGAATGCAGTGTGATCACCACACAGAACACCAAATACAGATTGAATACAAATACTTCAGTTCAAGAATCAATTCTAGTGGTATCGAGTTGTTTATCACCAGAGGTAACAGTAAGATCATTACCTTCCTCTTTTCTTCATCTGTGAAGCTCTTGTACTCCATGAGTATAGCTTGAACTGCCTCACGAAGCTTAGCCACAACTGGGTCCTCAGTTGGACCCTGCAGTCCCATACCATACTCACAAATTTAGAAAAGAATTTCAACAGATGGTAACTCCAGTATTACTTGGTCAAAAGGTCACCTAATTAGCTCACAAACATCTTGACAGCTAAAATACTGTTCCAATCACTCAGAAAACACATTCTCAAGCTTTGTGATGTCATGAACAGTGGAATATATGTATGCACTCTGATTCCTGCTAAATATAAATACCTCCCAACCACTGCTATTATGCCTACCTTGTGAATGTAATTACCTCAACAGAAGTTGTTCACGGAACAATGCATTTTAATTTCCATGAGATTATATTCTAGACTGAATAGTATACGTAGAGAACAGACAACAGACTTCTCATCTTGGTTGCCACGCGTACAAGTTCTTTAACAGCATGTTTTTGTTCCCAACCAGGATACCCACCTTTTCACAAGCGTATGAGAGCCGGTCCTCAGCTTCCAGCTCGGGCAAATTTTTTTCTCCCCACGCTTTTGCAGCTGCTTCAACTGCTTCTTCAGCCAGTTTTATACTTTCTCCCGAAAGCTCACAGGGGAACAGATTTGCATTTACCTGTCAAAATACATATTGATTTCACAGTGCTTGTAATTAGATCTGCCATCTAGAATACCCTATGAGAACAACACGGTTATAAGATTAAATAGGAAGATTTTATCAACAGGGAGCATACCTTCCATGACTTTTTTGGGGGAAGCTTCTGCTTCTTTTCAAAGGGAATTTCGTCATCACTCAGCTTTACCACCCTGCCATCAACAAATTCACAATTATGTCATAGATGAACATAGATTGAAACAGTATGAACCTGTGTGTGATCTTTGTTTCAGTTGTTGTCAGATAGTACAAAGAAATAAATCCTGCTATGTTTCTATGCACAGTAGGAAAGAAAAAAACGAGTATGCAGCGATACAGCAGGTGCCACTGAATCTTCACCCTAGCTGGTCCTCAGCTTCCAGCTCGGGCAAATGCAAGCCCAGAAAATCAGGTCAAAATGACTACATCTAGGGGTTACTTATGACATTTCAATATAAGGTGGTATTCCCAGCAATGGTAGGGAAATAAATCAGGGCAGAGTACTAAATAAACCATAGCACTAAACATCATGTCATATTTCAGAAATCGCCAACCACATGATAATCAAAAACCTGACCTTGGATATCAATCCCTAAAATGTGTAACATTGAGACCAATAACATCTTGAGACTACTATGTATCAAGAAGACAACGAGATAGTATATTACTACAGCCGTACAAAAATGAAGCAACAAACTCACCGAGGCATGAGCATTTCCCGCAACTTGAGCCGGGCCATAAACTCAGAGTTACCTCCAAGAATAATATCTGTTCCACGGCCAGCCATGTTGGTCGCTATGGTCACAGCTCCTGAACGGCCACTCTGAGCAACAATCTCTGCCTCTCTTTCAACATTCTCTGGCTTTGCATTAAGAACCTGGCAGAAGATGATCAAGAGTTCACAAATGAGCATGAAGTTCAGCAAGACTAGCACATTTTGATCCTTAGATGATGAAAAAAAGGACTCAAAAAAATACAGCAGTAAAATTCTCCAGCTATCCACAAATGTCAGTACCTACTTGAACCAATTCCGAGGATTTGAGCAGCAATGTAACACAATGCATGCATTAACTGAGGGTTTCAAAGCAAAAATAGAGGCGTTAGGTAGCACAGAATATACACAGTCACTTGCTTGTTGATAATTCTGGTATGCAAATTGATGGAGGCTTAAGATGAGACAGTATAAATCTTACCTGATGCGGGATTGAAGCTTCGCTCAGTTGCTTAGATAGAGCTTCACTTTGCTCTACACTAGTTGTACCCACTAAAACAGGTCGTCCTGTTTTGTGCATTCGGGAGATCTCTACAACAGATGCTCGCCATTTTCCATTTACAGTTCTGAAAACCACGTCTGACTCGTCCTGCCCAGACCCATAAAGTAAATGAGCATACCTCTCTAATCAGGTCATAGAAGAGAATTAGTGATGATTCAACAGTCTAACATTAAAAGACACTCTTGACATAAGAAGCTTGAATCTCTAGTAGCTACATCACCACCTTCCAAATCTAAATAGAAAGACCAATGTTCATATGAAACTGCCATTATAAGATACCATCTTCGAAAAACCATCAACCCTACAAATATGTTTGGGAAAACGCATCACACAGAAATCAATACCTTCCGAACCATCGGCTTGTTAGTTGGAACGACTGTGACCTTCAGCTTATAGATACTCTCAAATTCAGTAGCTTCCGTAGCCGCTGTTCCAGTCATCCCACAAAGCTTGGGATACTGCACAAAAAAACCGATGCATTAGTAGCAATGGAAGTGTAAAAACAAACTTCAAATAGGTCATAAAATATATATGGAGGACACCTAATTATTGTAAATATTGTTGAAAAGTAGTTTTCAGATCTTTCTCCTATTTTGGTTGTAGAACCATCAGTACAAATTCAATTGTACTAGCAGGCTAAGATTGTAACAAAAACAGATGAAAGTTGCTAATGGGTGCACCTTAGATGTAATACCTGCAAAAAGAAATTTTGGTAACTAATGGATGCTAAAGTCACGGTTTCATTTTGAATTTTAACACCTTCCTTGGCTTCAACGGCCTGATGCAACCCATCACTCCACCTCCGCCCCTGAAGATTCAAGAAAATGCCAACCACAAAACCAGAGCTTAAGATGCAAGCCTCATGTAAGTAACCAGGAATTGTAGAGATGTCCTCTTGTGATCCAATAATGCTTCAATTACTGCTGGCTGTAATAATAGACTTGCAATTAAAAGTTAAAAGAAAAACTGGTCGAGTATAACCTGCATTACTCGTCCAGTAAACTCATCAACAATGAGGACTTCTTGGCCACGCACGATATAAGTCACATCCTTCAGAAATAGCTCCTTGGCCTTGATAGCATTTATCAGATAAGAAGCCCATTGTTCTCTTGGATCGTATAGGTCAGTTACATTCAGAATCTCTTCAGCTGCCTCATAACCAACTTCACTCAGCAGCACTGACTTTTGCTTTTCATCCACCTGTTAAGGAATGTATCTTGAGAGTTTAGTGTACAAGTGATGAGTACCAATCAGATGCTGCAATTAAAGCTTGAACTATCAATTGATGATATCACACAGAATGGATAGATATCACCTATCCAGGAGAATAACACAGAAATAACCCATTTGACCTCAGTAATGCAAGTAAATAAAAGACAGAAGAGTCTAACATTCCTTAGCAAGAAGGAAAGTATCTTACAGTGTAGTGGTAGTCACGCTGAAAAGCACTTGCAATTTTAGAAGCTTTGATGTAACGCTCACTAGGTTTCTCAGCAGACCCAGATATGATAAGTGGAGTGCGGGCTTCATCAATGAGGATGGAATCAACTTCATCAATCACACAGAAATTGAACCCTCGGAGCACTAGCTCCTCCTTGCTCTGCACTCATGAATCATTGAAGAACATTGTTAAGCATGTTCAACCAGCAGACTACATGAATGTAGGTTCTACATATATAAACATATGTCTCCAAGGCTCTCATAGCATTCATACAGCTAAGGCATTAACACAACCTCTTTTGGCCTTGAAATATATGCAACCAGAGACCCTTTTCAAGTACTTCCTATAAGCATTGATGATTCATTGCTCATGTAGTACATATTTCCTATATTTAATCACTTCTACATAAGTATAGAATTCACACAATAACTTTTGAAAAAACAATGATCTCCCTGTAACAAAGAAACTTACTGTTGCTAAGTTATCGCGTAGAAAGTCGAAACCAAGCTCACTGTTGGTAACATAAGTAATATCACAACCATAGTTGTCTCTCCTTTCTTGGGGGCTCATTCCCTCTGTATTGATCGGAGTAAAAGATAAAGATCAGCATCTAGACACCTAACAATCGAATTGCAAACCATAAAAAATGGGCTTATAAAATAAGTGCCCAGAAGCAGACAATAAAGCTTGACATAAAGTCATGTAAGCCCAATAATCTCCTTTTTCTCTCTAAAAGAGTGAAGTCCTAAGGGAAAACTTCGCTCAATTTCACTTTCAGTTAAGTGCAACTGGGGCTTTCAGAGAATATAAAATAAAATAAAATAAATAAAAATAAAAAGATAATGACTGGCAATTTAAGATGAAATTTCAACTCTCTTTTGACCTAATATGTGTACTTCCTTCAAACAGCTCTGGCTAACATGGCACAAAAATCAAAGAACACGTACGCTGGATGAGACCAACACGAAGACCCAAGAACCGATGAACTTGGCCCACCCATTCACAATCCCTCCTGGCCAAGTAATCATTTACTGTCACAACATGCACTCCTTGACCCGTCAAGGAATTCAAGAAAGCAGGAAGTACTGCAACTAGGGTCTTCCCTTCTCCTGTTCTCATCTCTGCAATTTGCCCTTTGTGTAGGACCATCCCTCCTGCAAAATGTTGCAATCCCTCAATTTAGAAATACAAACAAGTAACAATCTCACTCACCGCAAAGTTGACTTCTTATTACATTGTAACAAAATATTTATAAGTCTCAATACTACCAGCACATTAATTGGAAACGAACCACTCAGAATTTGATAACCATCAACAACTAAGAGCATGGCATTGTCATCATACAGGTCTCTAAGGAAGATATGTTTGTTATTAGAACTTCGTTGGCAAGTCCAACCTCTGAATTTCAAACCCAAAATAAGACTAAGAGTATGTGTCTCTTATCACAAATTAAGAGTATGTGTCTCTTATCACAAAAGACTTCAAAGCAAGAGAAACACACCCAACTCCCCCTAAGGTCCATTTTCAAGACTTTAAATTATGGAGAAATGTTTCTTACAACATTCTTAACGCCATCCCATTTTCTTTAATGGCTTGGAGATTTAAAAATTGTAGAACTCCATATTGAACAAAAAAATTGGTGAGAGATAGGGAGGCTTCCAGAGATATACCAATGAGCTGCACATCGAAAGGTCTGAGACCAAGAACCCGCTTGGAAGCTTCTCGCACTAGAGCAAAGGCCTCCTGCTCACAAGCATTACCAAAAAATTAAAATTTCTCCTCCAAACAAACGTATTCAGTCTTCAATACCTACCTTTCTAGCACAAACTCTCTAAATTATAATTCTATGCTTCCAGACAAACCGAACATTTCAACGTCTTCTCGTGGCCTGCTTAGTCCCAAAATCCAATGCCTAGTCGAAAAATCCAATGACCTACATTGTTTGCTGAAATAAAGGATAGATTGAAATGAGAACCTATGATATTCTTGGATAGACCAGATGGCCAATGCCCAAATGGAAGGGGAAACCTGGGACATGCACCCAATGATTCATACAAAGCACCATAAATTTATAAAAGTGTCTCCCATCATCCCCTTTTTATAACTTGAAAGGATGTCAAGTTACTTGTGGAGAGAGGTATTACATGTCATGAACATTACGCCAAACAAACAAAAAAGTTATGTTAAACTCCAAAATTAATTTCAATCACATTGTCAACCGTCTCTTTTTCTAGATTGGACCACCTATTGCCCCTGATGAATTTATAGTGAAAGAAAATGTGGGAGAGTATTGCTCGTTCAGAATCTCCCTACGTTAATCTATAAAATCGATGCTCTTAGGTTCTCAGAAATCTTTAAAGGCATTTTGTAGTCTACGCTTTCTAGAGCAGTTCATAGAATAGTTTATCAGAAAAATTTGCAGAATATATCGAAGCTGTAGAAGTGAGCAGGAGAAGGGGTACTGAAAATGCCATTTGCTTGTTCAAGTCGTGATTTTATAAAAGTGTGCATTTGTGAGGTTACATAGTTTCCAGAGATCGGATTGCAAATAACTTCTGGTTGGCGGTCTAATCAATTCACACAAAACCTTCAACCTTCCTCACAAACCTCCACCCGCTGTATCCATACCATATCCAATACATAAAGCCTCATAGACACCCGCTTCAAAGAATTCATCACAACAAAAATTAAACGGCATGATCGCCTCTACAGTGATTCTATTAAAAAGGAATTTCAGAGCGGATTGAGATTGACCTTCCAATTGGCGCTCTCAATTCACAAAAAAACCTTCAACCTTCCTCACAAACCTTCACCCGCTATATCCATACCACATTCAGCACATAAACCCTCACAAACACAAACTTCAAAAAATTCATCACAACTTCAAAACACAATAGCATGGTTACGTAATTCATACAGGTAGCAAAGAATCCAAGGACTCTCCAGCCCTAGCCCGCTTCTGGAGCTCGGCAGTCGAGCTCCGAAGTTCTTCGTCTCCTAAACCCTGGATCTCCACATCCAACGCATTCACCTGCGCCACTAACCCCGAGTATTGCCCACGCGTCGCCTCGCCGTCATCAGCTCCCTTGAACATCCCTCCAAGGAAACCTCCCAACCCCGCTCTCGTAACCCCCACCTCCTTCTTCCGCCCATGGCTATGGCCATTCCCGGACTCCACACTCCACAGCCCGCTTCGTTGTCCGGTAAACGAAGAGGAATTGCTTGCCCCGGAGACGCTTGCGTCGCCAAGACGGGAACTGTATGCAAAGCTTGGAGGTGAGGATCCTGGAGCCGATTGAGTGAGGGTTAAAGAAGAGGAGCGAGCGAGAGCCGATGGTGTTCCTGGAGCGTTGTGCGTCGACACCCCGGCCAGCTCCTTGCACACCAGAGCAGCCATGTTGTGAGCCGCCATGGCTGCGAAATTGGAGAAACAATTGTGATAATTGTGAGGAATTCCGTGTTGGATCCCGGATAGTGCTTTGTTCAGGCCTGCGAATCCGCCATAGCCAAAGAAAATTTGCTTGGAGCTCCACGCGAGACGACAGCGTTCTTGAGCGGCCGGAGTGTGATACTACAGATTGCGTCTTTGGATGAACTTTATCCATGTGGATGAACGATGCCTTCTCTCATCTCTTTATTTCATCGACATTATTGGTTACTGCCATTAATAGACTTTACTGTAGAGAGGAATCGTGATGGGAAGGGAGAGAGGGAATTAAGGGCCACTTCACACACGAGACTGCGAGCCCGTGACCATTACACTTCAAGCACTCTCATTGGTGGAAAAGGCGGACTGGTCCAAGTTCACTTCACACTACGCTTGAGGGGCCAACGGAGTATGTGAATCACTTGGACTATTTTCAAAAACCACCTCTTGGAGGTAAGCCCAACACAAAACCAGGAGACCATGGCACTCCGAACGCTCACAACCGTTGATTTATTCTATTTATCTTGTGTAAGGACCCACATGAATAGAAATTCATTGAAATGGCATTTGGTTGAGGACCCGGTCACATATGACTTCACACTACACTTGAGGGTCCGTGACCACAACTACATGATTTTGGATTGGTCTCGGGACGGTCTTTGGACACTTTCTTTGGGCCTCTCACAATTTCATGGTCACGGCTCTTGGCTCGTGTGTGAAGTGGCCCTAAGGTAGATGGGTCTTAAGTGGCTTGTTTTCTTAATCAGACCCCTACATTTGATTGACGTAGGCTAATAGCACGTTGGGCAAAAAAATAATTTTAAAAAACCAAGCCTAATTTTTTTGGAAATTAATGAGTCAAATGGTCTATATGGAAGGAAAATTAATCTTGAAAAGTCTAAATATTAGGAAATCTCTCATCCTTGTCAATGGGATGAAACATATGACTTATTTGCCTCTGCCTCTTAGGCATGCTTGCAAACTCTCAAACAACCTCTACTAAACATGAGCACAAAGCGATAGAAAAGGTGGTTCAAAACTCTAATCAGCACACTAAGAAGGATTAACCTAAACTTCAAAGGTTAACATCGCGTACTTAGCTGCCATGAATGAATGGAAAATAAATCAAAGTACACGGATTTGTATGTAGGATATGGTATGTACCTAAATAAATATATATATGTAGACACGTTTGCCTAATTTTTCATGAATGTTTTTACATGCCACCCAAGCCTCTTCTTTTAATTAGTTAATTATTGGGCATTTTATACCCAACCTACAGTAATACCGTACTTGGACATCAGGGTCAACATCTCATGCCGAATAATTATTTAAAGTGGAGAAAGTGGGTCAGGCATGGTAAAAATAAATTAATAAAAATTTCAACAATTTCAAAAAATATTTGTAAAAGATTCAACGCTTTAATACCAGGCTAGTTCACAACAATGAAAGATTTCTTTTTTTCTCACCCTTTTGTGGCGGCCTTGGTGTGTTTAACCTAATTGAATGCCCTAATCTCAATTAGTGGTCCTTTGTATGTGTTACTTTTGGATCCTAAAACGCCACTGCAACTTCTGGGTTTGCCATGATTTTGGCCACAAGCTCTTTAGGAGTTAATTCAATTTGCTCTGCAAACAACAGAAAATTCGGGCTCATAATGTCCGGTTTTTAAAAAAAATTGCATGAACTAGTTATGATGCTACGGTATGCAATATTTTGGGATTTTACTACATGAATTTGGCTCAATTTTGTAATATTCGGCATGCTCTTCAATGAATAACTTTTCTTTTCAACTCTCTTTTCCAATAATTTCCGATTTTTTTCAACTTCTATTTTTTTATTTAATTTTTGCCGACCCTGACGGCCAAGTACGGTATGTGGTTTGGTGAGGATCAAAGAGCAAACATCATTAAGACATGTGTTTAAAAGAGATCGGACTGCATCTCCAAATATAGAGAACCATTCTAACTCTCAAATGATGAACATAATTGGGAGGACTTATGTATCCAGTTATGAAATCAACAAACTTGGACTTCCGATAACCATAAATAAATCAAGGGAGATCTGATTTTTGGTGTGGTTTTTGCATATGTTTCATTGTAGATTTGCTAATGCAACACAAGTTTCATTGTGTAAATCTAATCCGTAGAAGTTGGAGAACATCACAAATGAACCAAATAACACCCACATACCTTATCGTATACAAGCATACCTCTTGTTCATCCAATGTAAAAGCCTCGAAGTAGTATGCAACCCAAAGGCTCCTTATTTTTCATTGAGGTGACACTAGAATCAATTTCAAAGATCCTGAATTAATGCAGTTGAGATCATTTGAGATGAATTGGCAACCACCCTATAGGGGGTCAAGTTTTTATGTTGGATGGATGAGAGGTACGCTTGTATATGATAATACCATCTTTCATCGAGCAATGGTGTGGGGTTTGATATTAAGGTGGACACATTAGAGTTGTCCTTTGATGTTCTTTAAGTTCTCTTTACACAATGAAACTTGTATTGCATCAACAAATCCATGTTGAAGTATCACCAAAAGTTAGATTGAAAATTGGGCCTCTCATGGTTTAGTGATTAGAATTAAAGGTTTGTTGATTCCCTAACTACATACATAGGTCTTTATACATAAATATATACATAACCAATTGTGTTCACTATTGAGTATGGAGTAGTTAATAAACTCAAAGACGTAGTCCAATCTCTTTTAAACATGTGTCTTTATGATATTTGTTCTTCAATCCTTGTCAAATTACACACCAATCAAATATAGGGTGTCTAATTAAGAACTTCCAAATAACATCATCACACCATAAGATCTCTCAAGAACCCCCAACTTCGAGGGTTCTAACCCCATTTCAAGAACACTCCTTCCACACTATAAAATTTCAAAAGTGGCCGGAACTCCCTACCAAAACATGAGTTTTTGAAAGACTTGAAAGCTAAATCTATTGTGGAGGGGGTATCTAAGTTTAACATGGGGTCTTGAAAGAACTCTATCCATGTGGATGAACGATTTTTTTTTTCATCCGTCTTTTTTGTTCAAACATTAGTTTATTGCTGTTTATAGAATTTACTGTGGAGAGGAATCACAGAACAATGGGGGTTTCCGAATATAGTGCAGACCAAAGTTGTGTTATGCGGGTATCTATATTTTGGCGGGTATCAATAAGGATACATGCCTGGGTATAAAGTACCCGACCAAAAGACTTGGATGAACATCTCGTTTTTCATATGTGTATTTCATCTTGATGTTGGTTATTGCTGTTATTAGAATTTACTATAGAGAGGAATCAGGGAACAATCGGGATTCCTATTATATTGGACATTGTCTAGCTTCTATATCATAACATTATTAGGATCAATAACAACGTTCTGTGGGACTGATAATATTCCATGATATTCCCTATAGTCGGTTTGCATGTGGGGAATATTCTATGAAATATTGTCAGTCCCACATAGCACAATTATGGATCTGAATAATATTATGATAAGGAGTGTAAAGCACTAATTTGTAGTTGTAACCAATACTAGACGGATATCTAAGTTCAACTTGGGTATCAACAAGGTATTCATCTTGGGGGCGCACTCATTGTTAAAAGTATGGACCCACATGGGTGCACAAAAAGGTATTAATTGTGCCTAGGGGTTACAAAATATACATAAGGTATCAATATTATTTATTCTAGCTTTGTAAATATACTAGGCATGTTATTCATATAATCCTAGTTGTATTTCTACCTTTAGGCCCATAGTCAATTATAATGAAGTGGGTAATCTATAAGAGGTCCAAATGAATATTTCATCCAATATGTGAACCACATTCATCCATGAAATTTAAGGTTTAGGACGAGAGGGGGAAGACCACTCTTTGGAAGCCCTAGAGGTTTCTCATTGTGGAGCTTGCATGTGAGTGAGGGTGGAGTTCATTGGTGGTTTTTGGTCTCTTCTTCTTGTGGTTGCTTCTTGTTCCAGTAATGAGATGGTGTGCTACAAATTATGGTGTTTTGGGGGTCATTGTAGCATCAATGTTTGGACGTCAATTTATGGTGTCCATCTTCATCTTCAACATCAACAGTTTCCGGCCATTGCCTTACCCTCTACTTTTGCATTATTACTTACACTGCATTTTAGTTCAAATGTGCAGGTTGGTGTTTCTCAGTGATGGCGATCACCTACTTTTGTTCATAATGAATACGAGAGTGGGATTCAGGTGTGACTCACGTTGTCCAAGGATAGGCTCACTAGAATTAAGTCTGGTATGTTGTATGTCAAACCTAAAGTTCGACTATTTAGAGTTGTGGATAACAATTATTCATTGAAATCGGGATATGGTTGTGCGGTGTTGTTTATCTCTCAAGGAGTAGTTGAAGGAGCCAAGAATAGAGGGAAAAAAGCAAGTCGGCCAAAACATTAACCACCAAGACTTGGTATTTAAGAAGGGTCTACAGGATGCACCACAAAATTGGCAATAGGTGGATTGAGTATCAACAACCAATTGACCTCTTGGACCGGCCTTCCAATATGGAAATAGGGTTTTGTTGGTATCAAAATCAAAATTGGTCATTGTAGACCTATGATTTGACAGATCATTTAATGATAGAGTTAGAAACCATCGTTGCATTAGTTACGATGACTTATATTCTAGAAACAAATTTGTATGAATTACATCTAATGGATGAACAAATGTTCAATGATTTCATCAATGATAAATAAATATGTTTTGCTAAGAGTATTTTGGCCACATTTTTCACATAATCTTTTTAGCATATACATATGATTCGGTCTGAACAATTTATTTGATTTTTTCACTTGTGTATGTATTCAAGGGGATTTTCTAGCTATATATATTTGTATATATACCATTTTTATGAGAGGGAAATCTTGTATATTAGGGGTATTAATTTCATTGTCATGCACGCACATGGTTCCCAGTTCTACCAATGAGTGCACCCTCGAGATACTCATGCAGTCAAAACTGATGTTGGACCAGTGTATAGGTGAATGCATGGATGTGAATGAGCAACATCATAAATGGCATCAAAGAACCTACCCGTATTGGTATCAAAAAAAATATGAAACCAAATGGTATCAAAGAAGACGATACCGGACCAACATTGGTTATGAGTTATGACTCTATATTTATGTGAGACTCCAAAGGGACCCATCCAATTCATCCTTTTTCATGGCCTTATCAAGTACATGGGATCATATACCATAAGAGCACCCATCCATGTTATGTACATGGGACTTGACGACAATCGTTAAAAATCCAAACTAGTGCAATGATCACATTTTATTTGGTCTATGATTGAAAGCTGATATATAATAACCTACTATGAACATGAAATAACAATACATGCATAGGTGTCAATGGTGGTAAGATATGTGTGGTATGTATTTGGACCTAAGCCATTTATAGAAGCCCAAATCTCCCCATATTGCCTTGTACAAATTCATATGTTCCAACCCGTAAGACTATAGATAATAAATGGGTTGTTTTCAAATGGGTATTTTTTGACATTTTCTATAAAAACAATGTCAAGTGCCATTCACACCTTCAAGTTTTTGGAGTGGTCATGGGTTTTCTTGAGTTTTGCTTTATGGATTGCGGCTAAGTTATTGTGCTTTTGTCTTTATTTGTCTAATGCAATCGTTGAGTTACATGCTATGAATGAAAAAGTGTTCAATGACTTTCTCTTTGGAAAGTGGATTTTTATATGCAATAAAGGCCTATTCAATTCATAATTTATATTTTGCATATGCAGTGGAGGCATTATCACATTATATTGGAAAAACTTAGAATAAATACAAAAGTCCTTATTCTAGCATGCCTTTAGTATGTAAACGATCTATACATTTGCTTATCTCCAAAACTTCTCATATGTAAGGGGTTTAATTTCATAGTGAGCCACACATGTCATTCAGGTTTCCAATGAAGAGCCCACCCCCCAGGGGGAAACATGATGTTAAGGTGATGGATATTCTCAAAATCAATATGTACTTATAGTGGAAGATTTTAGGTTTTATGTACTTCATTTTTGTAGTAATTTTTTTAGTTCAATATTGCGTCATTCTAGTTAGAAACGGTATGTTTTATAATAAAAAAAACAAATCATCAAATTTAGTTACCATTTTTTACTATGTAATAGGTACCATGTATA
This sequence comes from Polytrichum formosum, assembly GCA_964035585.1. Taxonomy (NCBI): domain Eukaryota; kingdom Viridiplantae; phylum Streptophyta; class Polytrichopsida; order Polytrichales; family Polytrichaceae; genus Polytrichum; species Polytrichum formosum. Next base: position 42,010,286 of record OZ037938.1, on the reverse strand, counting down.
TCTACTCATGAAAAAAAGATTGATAAAATTTTGACCCATTTTGGTGATGCTTTATGTACATTTTTTACATGTAATTTGTTCGCATGTGGTTGTTCAACTTTACAATGGAGTGACCTGCCCGTGAACAATATGCATTGCCATTAGTTGGATTGGTAGTAAAGTTTGCTAAGGGCTTAATTTATAGGCAAAGTTGTAATAGAAAGGTAGTAGGATCTCATTGAGCCATGTACACCTTACCAAGGATGGTTGAGGTCGCAATACATGTAAAAGGTGATATTGATAATGATAATATGAGTACTACCGAGGAAATCAAAAGTGGGGTAGCCACTTTAGTATCTTCCCAAACCTTACATGTTTCCAATTGGATGAGGTACTTAAAGGATGACATCATCTATAGGAGAAGGCAATGCTAACAACAAAGTGACGTGGATGGAGCAATGCCAATACAAGGGAGGAGCTTGGTGGAGTAAAAGGACAAAAGTTGGTAGTATTGAGTAATGGATGAATGATAAAGACAATGTCCCCCGGCACTATACCAAAATTGGTAAGGCGGATAAGGGTAGCATGTCCAATAAGAAAACCTCGTTCTACCCTGGGTAAAATAAAATATTATTTAACAATGATGTCGTAAGAGTCTTGTTTTCATATGATGAAACATATGCAACTAGTAGTATGGAAACAACTTTCATATAGGAGGTGGTCCCTATTAGTAACCAACAACATGCGGCACTATAGGCCCATTTGCGGGAATATGTGTTTTTGTCTAGCAACATTGTGCATCTCAAGTGTGAGTGGTGTGAGGGCATGGTATCTTAACTTGTTGCAATCTAAATCGGGTTCAATGCTTAGGGTGTATTTGGGAGGTTGTTCTATCCCTTAATCTGAGCTAATTGACTAGGTTTAGGCATCATGTTGTAAAATTCATTATTGGAATTTTATTTTGTGTATGTGTTGCTAGTGCTTGCTTCAATGGGGAGTAATGGTTGTTGGTGATTTTCCAGTGGTATATTAGTTGAGCATGAGTAGGGTGAAGTTTTTGATAGCTAATAAGCATATTTGTTGCATGCATGCATATATGGGCGTTATAGAGATGTAGCATTGTTCAAATAGGTTGGCGATGTTGGTTGTGTGCATGCCTCCTCATATGCCTACTGTGAGTGTTACATATTCAAGGTTGTCCACCAATATTTGGTATTTTAGCTTCTTCCTTTGGACTATAGTGGTGGGTTCAAGGCTTGGCATAAAGTGAATTCAATGAATTGTAAGCTCGGGTTTGGGTTGGCAGAAAACACACAATATATCATCTTATGTGCATCCAAATACACTTTTGAGGTAAAAATACCACGGTTATAGGATCTTAGTGCATGTAAAACCATGGACAATTTCTTGCTCATTGCTTACATGTTACCGCTCATTGTTCACTGCTCAATGCCAACATGATATCACTTCTTGCAATACAAGAACTGGAACATATATGTATCGTGTATGTGTCAAGATTGTTCTTTGCTTCAAGGCTTGTTGGTAGATTTGTGTAAATTTGATGGCATCCATGATTGCTATAAACTCCTTGGCTTTCAGTTTGTGAAACTCGAATCTTGCCTTCAAAATGATCTTAGTTATTTATGAGCTTAACTATGAAACGAACTTCTTGAACTTTAATCTATGTTCCACTTCACATATATTATTTCAAGAATTATATATCGAATAATTGACATCCAAGGCATAATCAAGTGATATAAAAATTACGAGATTTCTAATATTGAATATCCTATAAATTTGTTGGCTTTAAGTTGGTGAAACTTGAATTTTGCCTTCAAAACGATCCTAAATATTTTATGAGCTTAACTAGGAAATGAACTCTTGAAATTTAATTTTCTATTCTACTTTACATATATCATTTCAAAAGTATATATTACAAATCATAGTCATTCAAGGTAAAATATATTGATATAAAGATCATTAGATTTTTTTTATATAGAAAATCCTATGAACTCCTTTAGTGTGAGTCGGTAAAACTTGAATTTTGCCTTCAAAATGATCTTATGCATCAACACATTCACTTTTTGGTCCATGGTCATTCCTCTTGGTCCACATTCGGTTTACACTTAGTGAGGAGTCCAAGGCTTTCTAAAATGACTTTTTAAGAAGTTGGACCATGGAAGTTGGACCATGGAAAAAGACCATCTTCCATGGTCCGACTTCATGGTCCATGGTGTAAACCGGCCCTAAGAATGGACACAAGAAAACACACGTGTTTTGTAAGAGTTAAACTACGTATTCAGAGTATGTATACCATTGTGGGCTCAATAGTCAACATATTTGGGGGACCTAGGTGACCATGTAATGAGCACAAGAATGTTCACATCGATAATGAACAAGATCTTGATTTGAGCTCCCGGCGAATGGCTACGGGCACAATTTGGATTTTGCTAATCATCTCGCACTAATTGCGTGATTCAAGTGAAACACGCGTCTTCCTTGTTGTCATTTTCAGCTTTCGAATTCTGGATAAACGCCATGTGTCATCGAATACTGAGACGTGGATGAGCTAATTTTGATGGAATTCCATGCTTCACATTGCCGTGCACGGATAGTTGAGGAATTCGATGAGAAATCTATTCTCTGCGCTCGGGAAATGCAGGTTAGGGTTTCATTTTATTAGTCCTTGTGCTGTGCAAATCTCTGAGTTAGGATGTAACTTAGGCATCCGAATTTGTGGCCGCTGTATGTGGTGTGTTGTGTTGAATTTGGTTTGGAGTTGCCACCGCAACTTTCATAAATTTCTCTTCAATGCTGGATGAGCTAATTTTGATGCAATTCCATGTTTCATATTGCCGTGCATGAGTTGTTGGGAAATCCATTCTCTGTGCTTGACAATTGCAGGTTAAGGTCTCCGTTTATTGGTCCTTGCGCTCGACAAACCCCAGACTTAGGGTTTTAGGCTTTCGAAATTTTGGTTGGTGCATGTGGTTTTTGTTCAAATTGAAGGGTAGCAGCCACCGCAAGTTCCATAAATTTCTCTTTCTTGCTGGATGAACTAAGTTTGATGCAATTCCATGCTTCACATTGCTGTGAAATGAGCTGTTGAGAAATCCATTCTTTGTGCTCGACAAATGCAGGGCAGGATTTCATTTTATTAGTCCTTGTGCTCTATATACCCTAGACTTAGGGTTTAGGCTTTCGATTTTTTGGTTGCTGCATATGGTTTTTGTTCGATTGGAAATGAAGTTGCCCCTGTATGTTTTATAAATTTCTTTTGATTGCTGGATGAGCTAGTTTGATGCAATTTCATGCCTCACATTGCCGTGCACGAGTTGGTGAGAAATCCGTTCTTTGTGCTCGATAATTGCAGGTTAGGGTTTCATTTTATTGGTCCATGTGTTCTGCAAACCTTGGGTCAGGGTTCAGGCCTTTGAATTGCTTGGCTGCTGTATCCGGTGCTTTTCAATTGAAGTGGGGTTGCCACCGCAAGTTTTCTAAATTTCTCTTCATTGCTGGCAGGTCACTGCAAGGTTAAGTCTCATGCGATGAGTACAATAGACCTGCTGGGGAAAGAGGCATTTCATCGCTGACCCAAATGACTGAACTTGGAAGATTTCTGGGTTGATACCTAACCAATTCAACGCCTCTCAGGTAACACAATTGGGGATGTCCTACAACAGGGTCATGTATCACAAAGTCCGCATCACTTTTCTGCTTTCGAATTGTGGATGCCGTTCTGTGTCATCGTATACTGAGATGTAGATGAGCTAATTTTGGTGGAATTCCATGCTTCACATGGCCGCACACGAAAAGTTGAGAGATTCATTGTTTGTGCTTGACAAATGCAGCTTAGGGGTTCATTTTATTAGTCCGTATGCTCCACAAATCCCAGGTCAGGGTTTAGGCTTTCGAATTTCTGGTTGCTACATCTGGTTTTCTTCAATTTGAAGTGGGGTTGCCACCACATGTTTCTAAAATCTCTCTTCATTGCTGGCAGGCCACTGCAAGGTCAAGTCTCATGCGATGAGTACTCTAGACCTGCCAGGGAGAGAGGCATATCAATCGAGTCACCAGGACCTTTCTCCAGCTGCCACCACAGTTGCTTTTGATCCTGTTTTACCTTTGGTGCGGATTCCAGTGGCGGCAGGGGAAGGGGATGACATCTCTAAGGGCCCTTACGTGCTTGCATTTCGAAATGAACAAACGTGGCGCCAGTCATGGTTGAATTGTCGAGACAAAATTGCCAGCCAGTGTGAGGCAGGAGCCAAAGTCGGTTGCTCCATCAGTGCTGCGAAAGCTTGCCAAGCTCCCTGGTGGAAGACTTATTTCCCATTCCTGAACAAAGGTTGCAGCAACTTTACACGCCTTGCAAATCTGTTTCTGAAAAGTCTACATTTCTCATTGACATCCCCCTCACAGCTTGCCACCTTTTAGGGTTAGGGTGTTACACTTATCCTTTGAGTTGCAGAAGTATGCCCTTTCCAACATCATGTAAGGCTTGTGGGCCTTATGTGGTCATTCTTTTTTATTGAGCACCTATATTTGGGTGGTACATGGGAAGGCTTGCAGTTAAGAATGGCCACCCAATAAAACACACATGATGATGAGATTGGAGTATGTGTTCAAAATATAGACACCATTCTAGGTTGAATAGTCAACACAATTTGGAAGGCCTATGTGATCAGGAAAAGAGAAGGAGAACTTCAGACTTTGATCTCTTACAACTTCTGCAATTTCACTCTGATTCTGAAACTTAAAAGTGACAATATTCCTGATTTGCAATTGCCTCCTGGATGAGATTATTCCTGATTTGATTCAACGGTCAATGTTGTCTTTGGAGTTGGAAGTGCCGACAATAGGGCCACATACTTGGATGCTTCTACCAATTATGATTTCTTGATGTGCTGTGATCTTTACCTGCAATTGAGTTGAATTGTAGGCTTGTCCTTATGCTCATGAAGTGAATTGTTGGAACAGCACAACATGACCAGTCAAGTAGGGAGGAATGTGAGCGGAGGGAGATGACTGAGTGCTTGAGGTCTTCCCAAGAGCGCTGCACTGGATACGCTCGAGAGATTTGCGACCCCATTTTCTCAAATGTAAGAATTGCAGCACCCGGTGCTCCTATTGACCCTCGGTTCAATGGCAGGAGGCTCCAACGGCCAAGAGTCTCACGACATGACAAAGCTGTACAAAAATTGCCAAAGAAATCCTGCCAAGCCGAGCAGACTGGATCCCGAGGAATCCTTCACAAAACATTCTCTGGAGCTGAGACCTCAGTAGAGGAAAGGCCAAAATTAGGTGTGACTACTTTTCGGGGGCGATTAGTGATGCAATATGAGAGATTAGGTGAGAGGGAGCAATCCTCTCGTCAAAGACTTCAAGGCATCCAAGGCAACAACGCATCCTCTATCCAACAATCCTCTACCTTGCCGGGTTTCGTAGGGGGTCTTGTGCATCCAGTTGTTCAGAGTACTGATTTTCCAAATTCAGTTGAAAACCATGTTGTTGCTAAAGTTCCTGTAATATTAAGATTCGACTGGTGGCAGAAGCTCCAGCAGCTGTGGTTAGACAGAGTTAGGTTTTGAGGAATGCTACTCCTGACACTTCATTATTGCTACCTGGAAGTTCGCATGTTCTATACTTTCGGTTTCCCCAGTGTATGTTGCAGGCCAGGTTGAAAATTGCCAGGCGTTTTGGAATGGGTCACAAGGATTTGTTCAGCACTGCCATTCCTGATGTTTCAGATCTCTCTCTCTCTCTCTCTCAATGTAGACCGGAATGAATCATCTTCAACTGATAATCTTTACTGTATAAGCTCAATGCCACAAAGTGCCATCTGTGTTACTCTTCATCATTTCCGGCTCCCATCACTTTGTGGAGCCCCATGTCACTGTTCCTTCCACACCCTTATATTCTACATCTTATAGCAGATTGTGGGTATGGTTCAGTGTAGTGCAAGGGTGATTCAGAAGTGCAATCAGAAGTCCAGTTCCAGAAGTTGTCTATAGACAATGTGAGATTCTTATTATTGCTACTTGGAAAGTCTCATATTCTTATACATTCGGTTTTAGGGTTTATGGCACATTTCAGAAGGGTGCACAAGGTTTTGTTCTGCACTGCTATTCCTGAGATTTCAGATTGTTCTCTGTCTCAATGTACTCAGACTTGAATGAATCAATCTCAACTGGTAATCTTATTTGTATAAGATTGATACCACAAGTCTTGTTCAAGCTTACTTTTCATCATTTTCATCTCCCATCTTTGTGGAGGCCCATCTCCCTCTTGCTTCAATTACCTGATACCTTACATCCTATAGCAGATCGTGGGTGTGGCAATCAGGAATCCAGTTCCAGGAAAAGTGATCAGTCTTGCTGAGTTGATTTGTTGAGGAGCTACAGTAAAGGTGAGTGTTTGCTGCAATCACAGGTTTTAACTTCATTCACTCAAGCATGTCCAATGCCCTCAGATTATTTTTACAATTTTAAAATTCTGGATTCAAATGATGATAGATTTATTGAAAGTAAGAATACACCACACATGCACCCAGGTACTCCCGATGCCCTCAGATTTCAGGGATACGGCAATGGTTGGAGTCTTTGCTGAAGCCTTTGTACCTAGTGTACGTCTTGACAGGCCTTTTGGATGTTAACAACTGATCAATCATGTCACTGACTGCAACTTATCCACATCTTTGAACATGAAAGCTCTTGCTGAGCTTTGTTATTTCTGTATGTTCCATCTGGAATTATGCCTTCCACCCGAAGTTTCTTAGGGCAAGAGTCACACATTCAAGCACATTGATCTAAATGACAAGCATAATCTTTTCTAGATGGAGATTATGTCAGTTAGGGCCTCTCCCCATGCCCACTCTCTGGAGTGGGTGGAGACAGTCCCCATGGGCCAGCATTTGCACCCACACCTACTATTGGAGATAGGGCAACCCTTTCTCTATAGTGAGGGTTGCCGTAATATTCCTCTTGATGTTCGGTTGCTTGGTTGTTATATTGTGTTCTTGACCTTGAATCAATAGTGACTTACCCACTCTCTCTACAATAGCCACCTAATAAGTGGTCTTGTAACTCATGCATTCTTACCACATATGGGAGATTTTAAGTGGTTAAGAATGTAACAAGGGAATACATGCACATTTCGTAAGTATTACTTTTACTTATATTTATTGATTTCTGATCCATGTTCACATGCTCTCTTTTCCAAGTATAATAAAAGACATGGAACATTTTATCAAAGATAATAATTTTGACTTGCTAGGGAAGTGCATGCGCACATATGAGCGTGCAGTTTCACCCACTCTTTGCTTTCTTGAGTAGTGACCCACTCTTGAAGAGTGAGATGGGTTGAGCATGGGGGGAGCCTTTGAATGGCAACTCACAGTCACTTGCTGCTCGGGCATGCCATCCAATGGCCATCGTGTAAGGTAGATGGTGTTAAAATAAACATGATTAAAAATTTCAAAAAAATATACAAAAGATACTATCAATGGTTATGTATATGTAGAAAAAATATCATAAATTTTAAAATTATTTATGGCATGTAATATAGAGGTAGCAAACTTTGTTCGCACATGGTGTTCAACTTGACAATGGAGTGACCTCCCTGTGATATTGTTCATATCAACACAAGGAGTTTACTTACCTACATATTATTTGGTCGAGTCAGTTAGGATTTTACTACCTAGAAACCTTGGTTCTTCCTACTACCTTAGACAACTATACACTCTTATCCCAATATTATTCTCTACTCTTATCATAATACTCAGCATTATTACGTCCCTAATCCTGCTTATTGAGATTACACTTAATTTTGCTGATCCCTTCACAACTATCGGATATTGATCAAAGACACAGTTCAACCCCAACCTATTACACATACAAAGGAGTTTAAATTGTTCATCATAATGATACCGTCAACTATACACATACTTGGAAATAACTTTTGACACCTTTAATTCCAATCAAGAGGTAACCCAATATAAATTTGTCATACAAAAATTGGTCACACTCAAAAGATTATTCCCCTTCTCTTTAAACCTCCCACAAGCGTCAACCTAATCCTTCGTCCTATCCTAACCGATCCTTAATACTATGGGCCATTTTCAATGGAACCTTCTATCCTATCCTTATTTAATCCTCTTGTTGATCCTTATCTACTTAATTTTTCCCTTTTCTTACTGCTTGTAAGAGTAAAACAAATTTTCATCATTAACAATCATCCACGTAAACCCTTTGTGTGGTTAGGATACAAAGCCCAATTGATCTCTAGTATGATATAAACACCAAACTTCTCAAAGAAGGTTGGGGACTTCAAGGTCTCACCAATAGATGGATCCATCAACGCCCACAACAAGTGGATCCATCACTGGATTGCAATCAAGTGGAAATGTAACTTTATTTTCTATTGAGCACATAACAAATTTACAACCCTATAAAATCACACCATCTGTACTCTTGAGCCATGTTCAAGAGGGTCTAGTAGCCTCTAACACTTAGCAGACAAGTGCAAACCAATACACCCTAAACTCCGTAATATCAACCCCCATAATGTCACTCACTCTCTAATATCCCAAACCCCTAGGGAACGGATGTTCGTAGTTCAAATCTCACTCCTTATTGTCACCTTTCTCTCCCTTATATCACGAATTTTGCCATTAATGCAAACCACCAAAGAAGTCAACCCACACCCTCACATTGCGCCATGTGTCAACAAGTGGAGTGTCTTCTTCTTCTTCTTCTTATGCCACTTGTTGAATGTTGGTGCATGCATCCGCCACATCGCCCAGGAAGGTGAAGCGGAGTGGACCACACCACACCACACCATTTAATATGTTGCACTTTGTGTTATTCCATAGTGTCACATGCTACATTGATTCACTAGTATCACGCATCCATGTTAACACTGTAGAACTCCGTAATATCACGTGCACTTTGGTTGCCACAAGTGTGATACTACGGAGTTTAGAGTGTATTGGGAGGGTAGTATACGATATACTATTGTATAATATTGGGGCCCATGTTCTTGTAGCTAGCCTCCTTCAATGCATCCTTTAGCGTGGTCAATTCCTTGACTTGTCACCATAAGAAAGAGAGTCACCAACAAGGAAATGGATGTTGCATCTCTCCTTTTCTTTTGATTAACCTAACAATCAACGTGTGCGGAAACTAACGGTAATTGCCATTGCGATTGTAAATTAGTGTGTTTTCCTCCTACTCTACGTCCTACTCCCAACCTTGTGATGACTACACCAAATAGGGTCATTAGTGTGACCTTTTAAATAAAACGACTTAATGTGTTGATTTGTGGTTCCAAGTTACTAAGATTAGGTCAATGTAATACTTAATTGTGATTGACACGTGGAACTGTGTCAACGTGTTTTGTTACTTATTTATTGTGGTAATTTATGTTGTTAGTAAATATTACAATTACTATAACAATAAAAGTAAGGGGATTGATAAAATCAACCATGCACTTTTATAAAACTACCATAAAGATGCATTGCATGGTCACATGACCTGCCAAAATTTGATTTTTCATTGCACACGTGAAGAGGAGGTATTAGCTATGTTTATTCTTTCTTTACAATTTAACTTACAACTAGACTTCTTCAAATTTTGACAAGTCATGTGACTGTGCAATGTGTCCTTGTGGTCGTTTTAATTAGTATGTGGTTGATTTAGCAACCCCTACAAATATTTGTGAAACTACTAAATAATTAATGTTAGTCACACTAATGACATTATTTAATGTAGGTGCATAAGGGGCCGGTTCACATGGGTCCCAAGTCTTAAGTCCCAAATCACTTGAGGTCAATCTGTGCAATCTCAACCATTCAAAACATGGAAGTTGGAACTTACCACTTCACAGGGGTCCCAAGTCGTAAGTCCCAAGTATGACACAAATGCCTACATGGCAACACTTTTTGGAGGAGAGGCTTGGGACTTGCGTTAAGAGTTGGGTCAAGCAAAAAGCTACACTAAATATGATATTTAGTGTCACTTGCTATTTGGATTTACACAATGTTATATCTTTTTACTATTGATGTAATTTTGTTACCAAGTAAAGTTGTTAATGTTCTATAATGTCCAAACTACCAATTTCACATTTGTTGGAAATATGAGATATACAATAAATAGATATAACATCGCATAAGTCCAAATAGTAAGTGACACTAAATATCATGTTTAGTGTAAATCCAACTCTCAGCACAAGTCCCATGAATATTTTTGCATAAAGTAATGAAGATCCAACTTTAAGGATAATTAACCATATTTTAATGGTTTCTTGAGGCTCAAAAAATGGGACTCTGTCTCCACAAGTGGGACTTGGGACCCTATACGAGGGCCACTTCACACACGAGCCAAGAGCTGTGACCATGAAATCGTGAGAGCCCAAAAGAAAGTGTCCAAATGTTGTCCCAAGACACCTCCAAAATCATATAGTGTGGTCATGGACCCTCAAGTGTAGTGCGGAGTCATATGTGACTGGGCCCTCAACCAAATGCTATTTCAATGAATTTCTATTCATGCGGGTCCTCACACATGATAAAATAGAATAAAATAAATGGTTGTGAGCATTCGAAGTGCCATGGTCTCCCGGTTTTGTGTTAGGCCTACCTCCAATAGGTGGTTTTTAAAAATAGTCCAAGTGACCATGAAACACGATCCATTTGATGCCATGTAGGAATCCATGTAGACTTTATATCCATCTTGCATTCACATACTCCATTGGTCCCTCAAGCGTAGTGTGAAGTGACTTGGACCGGCTCCGCCTTTTCCACCAATGAGAGTGCTTGAAGTGAAATGGTCGTGGGCCGTCAGTCTCGTGTGTGAAGTGGCCCTGAACCGGCCCTAAGTATGTGATGCATTTTCAGACACATGAGCCAAAGAGCCGTGACCTTGTAATGGTGAGGACCCTTGACTCTCATCCAAAGGCCGTACCATGGGTGTTGGGAAAGCCGTTTTATGTAGTCACGGGCCCTCAAGCATAGTGTGAAGTGAGAATGGACCATGTTGCGGGACCATTGCATGTTTTGTTGGCGCAAAAAGAAGGGAGGATTTGGTTTAATATAATATGTCTCAAACTTTATCAATTTAAGAGAATTACTTGGTGATGTTTGTTTGTCTTGGGATTTATTCTAGAATCTTCCCTGAAATCTGCCCTGTTGGAAAAAATATTAAAAAAGTCATGGTCTCCCGAAATTTTTGTCAGGCCCACCTCTTGGAGGTGGGCTTGACGCAAATTCCGGTAGACCATGCACCCTTATCCACAACCTGCCATGTAGGACTCCATGTAGACTTTTCATTCACGAACTTTTCCTTGGGCCTTTAGGCCTTCGCCTCCTAGTGTGAAGTGAACTTGGACGGTCTCCGCCTTTTTGACCAATGAGAGCTCTTACATTGCCATGGTCAGGGGCCTTCAGCCTTGTGTGTGAAGTGGCCCTCACTTTCAATGGAATCATCGCCAATTAATTTCTTTGTTCTTTATAAACACATTCTATAACAGGCAACGGGACTGTGAATTGTCTTGATCGCAATCAGTGTTCAAGATTGAAGCCCTCATATGAGTTTGATTTTGAAGGGCTCTCAAATTTCAGCCTTTCAGTTGAAGGGTTGGTTCAAATCCAAGACGTCAATCCAAGAATATAGAAATGATATACAAAACTCATGTTAAATCTGTGCATGTATTACAAGGTACATGTTTCCAGCACAATGTGAAGAATTAAGAATCAATCATCTAACTCCATTTCTTGTGACGATGCCCTACGCTTGTTGGTTCTTGTGGCAGGCAAATTATATTGAGGACTTCAAGTGACGTCTTCATTTTCAATCTGGGGTTGCGTTTTGAAGGGTTGTTTTGAGAGAGGTATATTTTGAAGGGCCAAATCGCGTTTGAAGGGCATTGAAGACTTCAATCTTGAACACTGATCGCAATGTGGCATTGCAATTTTAGGTTTTCGAGGATGAAGTCGGATGGCGTGCAGTGAAATTTCAGTCATCCCTGTTCAGCGTTCATCCCTATTCCGTAGGGTTTGGAGAGCAGTTTCAAACTTCGGTCTTCTTCCCGCGCATTCGTCCTCCCACTCTCGCTCCCTCCTTTTCTGATAGAGGAAGAAACACATATGAGTCCCCCATTCCCCTCACTCTTCAACACTTGCTGATTGCATCGACCCTGTTCTCCTTTCTTCTCTCTCTCATCTCTCCCGCACTTCGCTACCTCGTACTTCCTCGCTCTTTTGCTGCAGCTATGGCACGTACCAAGCAGACCGCTCGCAAGTCCACCGGAGGCAAGGCACCCCGCAAGCAGCTGGCCACCAAGGCAGCTCGCAAGTCCGCCCCCGCCACCGGGGGTGTGAAGAAGCCCCACAGATACAGGCCTGGGACCGTGGCTCTCCGGGAGATCCGCAAGTATCAGAAGTCCACCGAGCTTCTGATCCGCAAGCTGCCATTCCAGAGGCTGGTTCGGGAGATTGCGCAGGACTTCAAGACCGATCTGCGATTCCAGAGCTCCGCGGTGTTGGCATTGCAGGAGGCATCAGAGGCTTATTTGGTAGGGTTGTTCGAGGACACCAACCTGTGTGCCATTCATGCGAAGCGTGTGACAATTATGCCTAAGGACATCCAGCTGGCTCGTCGTATCCGCGGAGAGCGAGCTTGAGACTTTGTGGTCTTCGGTTACTACACACCGGAGTTTTATAATGGTGTTTTATAACACCACCAATTCTCATGAAATGCTACCAATCTCTTTGTCGGTGAGTCAAATTTTGCGTTCGTAGTCTAATGGTTTCTCGTTGTTTGGATCGGTGTTGCACAGCTTTGTGTGGGGACAAGCAGGATGATTTCGATTCGCAATTCTGCTGATGTTTTGTGCCGATCTGATTTGTTTCTGCCGCTTAAGCCTTAAAAATGCAAGTGGTGCCTTGATACAGAGGATTATGTCTTTAGGGTTAGTTTTTGCCGTCGTTTATAAGCTTCAAAACTGGCTGCCGTGAAAAGATTTAGCACGTATCTAGAATGATAGGATCAAATGTCTAGTTCTTGGATTTAGTTCATTGCATCCTCAGGTATTTGAGAAGGGAAATTCGGAACGTATGTCTGGGGAGGATAGACTGGGACAACCATATCACCCCAAGTGCTTGAGGTGGTTTGAAAGTACACTGCACAATCGTCCTGGTCATTGGAAGAGACATCGTCAAGGGTTCTTTCTAAATTCTCGTTTTAGGAGCTGGAGTGAGATAGAATCGCTGTGAAGGCACTTTTGACTACTTGCTCGAATAACTTTGTGGGTCCTATGAGCTTAGCATTCTTGCACAGAAGAGCGTAAAGCACAACTCCTGTGCACATCAAAATAGGCGTTGCGCGCTCAATAATGCGCACCATACCAACTGGTCTCATGACCTGTGTGCACTTGCTGAGGGTTACCGTTACACAGGTGGCCGCAATTATTCATCGAGATTGCATAAAAGATACCAATGAAGGCTTCAATGGTGCCATCATCACCTAAGAAAGACGTCACCTGTTAATGTCGTCATTTTGTTATGTTCATCTCTATTGTAGATTGATTGAAGTGGAGGTATCCTCTGCCATGTGTGTCAATCTAACCCTAAATGTCACTTTAAAAACTTGTCCGTTATAACAGCATCGAGTTCCTCACAACTCCGCCACCAAATACCAAATCTGAAGCCGCAGACGGCTACCTATGTCTGTCACTACCTTATAATGTCTCTGCACTCTGTAAAACCCAATATGCTCCAGACTTGTAGCTAGAGTTTGGCTTGGCTCATTGGTTGATATAGCCAAAAACATCAATGCTAAACAACTGCTCAACACTAGCCATTTTGAGCACACCTATGTGATCAATAAAGAAGATTGCACATTTGCTCTTTGAAAATCTATTTCCAAATTGATGAGTTGTTGCCTTCATGTCAACTTTATGGCATTAGGTTTGTACAAGTTATCCTAGTCAAAGGACTTTTTGGAATTTATTGCACATAAAAAAGGGGCGAAACTTCTTGGAAGCAATTGTAGTAGACTCATCTACTATATCAATCATATCTTCTAAATGGAGCTCTTTACACCAAATTGTAATTGGTGTTGGACCAATGTTGGATCGGTACCACTTCTTTTTCTAACTTTCATTATTAAAGTTTTTATATTGGGGATTTCACATTCTTGGACACCAATAAGGTTAACAATATTTTGTGTTTATATCGAGGTTATACACGAACCCATGTAATTACCCTACTTCGTAATTAGGTGAGAACATTATTATTTGTATCCCTAAGGTAAAAAATGCATTGGGGTATTGAAACATATTTTTAAAATTTAAATCATTTGTGATGTGAGGTGTACCAAATTGGCATACAAAATACAAAACATGGATAATTTACGGTCACCAAAATTCCATAATGTCAAATTCTTAAAGTGCACACATAATATTTCACTACATGCTTATGTGCAAGTTCCATGAAAGAAATATTTTTGTTTTAATGTATATTTTCTCATGTTATGGAAATTAAATGGCATAATATAGCCTACACAACTTCTCCATGGTCACAAGCTCTATGGTGGGATGGCTCTTAACACCCATCTTCCTAAAACAACGGCAAGACACGAAGCAAGACAACCGGAAACGGCAAGAAATTGAAGTGCAATGAACATGATGATTAGGGTTTTTTGTTTTTCTGCCCAACACATACCCTAATCCGTAGTACCTGACCGGCCAGGGCGAACCAACCCGTACATTGGTACCTTACCGGATGTCTAGTGATGTCACATTCGAATGAATCGGCCCTCAACCCCATAGGGGGGCTTTTTTTTGTTGAAGCCACTTCATCCACGATATCTAGGATGGATGATTTTAAGTGAGTGCCACGAATCCCCAGCCGTTTGCCCTCCCCGGTAAGGTACCAATATACGGGTTGGTTCGCCCCAGCCGTACCTGACCCCACTAGACATAACGTAGTCATTTTTTATCTTCATCCATCCAAAAAGGTTAGGAAGAGGGTGGGTTATTACCATGGCTACAGGGTTTCGGTTATAATCAGGGTCAGGGTATCAGGATTTTGCTGAATAAGTAATACATAATCACATACCCGAATTCATACCCGGATGGTATAAAACGGTAATCTGTATACCCGCCCAGGTTTGGTACCGAACCAACTAAGAACGCGGGAGTCGGATTCAAACTTCAAACTCTGTCTTCTTCCCGCACCTTTTCTCCCCCGAAGCAAACACCATATGAGTCCCCCATTCCCCTCACTCTTCATCACTCGCTGATTGCCTCAACCCTCTTCTCCTTTCTCCTCTCTCTTGTCTCTCCCGCTCTTCGCTACCTCTTACTTCTTCGCATTCTTGTTGCAGCTATGGCACGTACCAAGCAGACCGCTCGCAAGTCCACTGGAGGCAAGGCGCCCCGCAAGCAGCTGGCCACCAAGGCAGCTCGCAAGTCCGCCCCCGCCACTGGGGGTGTGAAGAAGCCCCACAGATACAGGCCTGGGACCGTGGCCCTCCGGGAGATCCGCAAGTACCAGAAGTCCACCGAGCTTCTGATCCGCAAGCTGCCATTCCAGAGGCTGGTTCGGGAGATTGCGCAGGATTTCAAGACCGATCTGCGATTCCAGAGCTCCGCGGTGTTGGCATTGCAGGAGGCTTCGGAGGCTTATTTGGTAGGGTTGTTTGAAGATACCAATCTGTGTGCCATTCATGCGAAGCGTGTTACAATTATGCCTAAGGACATTCAGCTGGCTCGTCGTATCCGTGGGGAGCGAGCTTAAGTCTTGCGGCCTTTGGTTACTAATTACCCAACGGTGTTTTATAACACCACCATTTTGCTTGAAATGCTATCGCTCTCTTTGTTATAGCGATTTGTCTTTCATTATGATTCGAGTTGTGGTAATGTATATTCGCTGCCGCAATGACTGGATTGGTGTTGTACTAATTTGTGTCGAGATGAGAAGAGCGTGGTTTAACATCGTAGGTGTTGTCCCGATCTGATTTGCTTGCTGCGGAGATTAGCCCTGACAATGTGGAAACGGTGTGGATAATCTCCTGATGCATCATTTGATAATATCTTAGGGAGCTTGGAGCCGTTGTGGATTAGGCGTATTTCAGGTTGTGAAGCGTGTGACAATCATGTAAATAGACGTTCAGGTAGGTCGTCTCGTCCGGAGTTAGCAAGCTTACGATCTGCGGCCTTTAAAAACCTTCGACCCCAATGTTGTTTCAATACCACCAAGTTATGTGAAATTTAACCCTCGTAGCTGCCCTGTGTGAATGCAGCATTTTGAACAGCTTGTTTTGTTTGCCCCTTTTGTGATAATATAGGATAGGGGTAACCTTGTGGTAAGCGTAGAACACCTTGTGGCAAGCGTAGGTACTCGGTGTTGGCTTGTGTTTGGAAAATTCTAACTGAGTCGGTGATTGTGGTAGCAGATTCCATGGATGGTGAGTTCATGGAGAGCCTAGTACCGTAATTGCGATTGGATGCTCTGAAGCTCTACTATCCAATGACAAATAGAATGTCGTCAGCGTACATGTTCTTGAATCTTGACAAGCCCCTATTGTATCCCCATTTGAAAGAATAGCATACCACTCAGGGCCGCTTTACACAAGGAGTCGAGGCCATCAAAAGTTGGGGCTGTTTCAACCAAAATTTCAGCCCTAATGGCCCCAAGTTCGGCCTCAAGTGGTCATTTTAATAAGAGTATAACCGGGGCCAAGACTCTTGTGTGTAAAGGCCTCGGGGCCAAAAAGTCAAGGCTGTTGTATAAAGCCTTGAAAATTTCAGCCCATCTCCCTCTTTCTTCTTTGTCATTTGCTCTTGTTATTTTCAAGATGGATGAGCATAGGCGCAAGGTACTTGTGGCTCTTGTATTCTTCATGGCCATACGGCATGTTATGGCCGTTGTTGCAATATTGCAGCAACTAGCTTTGCACCAACATTATGGTGCTATGACGATGATGTTTGTGGTTATGGTGGGGGGGAGTGGA
Source organism: Polytrichum formosum (assembly GCA_964035585.1). NCBI lineage: Eukaryota > Viridiplantae > Streptophyta > Polytrichopsida > Polytrichales > Polytrichaceae > Polytrichum > Polytrichum formosum. Next base: position 41,993,298 of record OZ037938.1, on the reverse strand, counting down.
GCTCGAAGGGGGGCACGGAGTGTTTGGATGGTTGATCGGAGATTCAATTTTATGGAGAGGCAATTATGGGGGAGCTATTCGACATATGCATTCAAGCAATATACAAGGTTACTTCCAAAGACTTTTGAATATTTGTGTGGTGTATTAGCTCCTTCATTAATTTGATCAGATTCACACATGCGATTGGCCATTCTTGTTCGAACTCGAGTTGCACTTTCATTCAATAGGCTTTGTAGTGGAAATTCATTACGTGGGTGTGCTGAAACGTATGGTATTTATGAAAGTACTGCTTCTATCATTGTTAGAGAATTTTGTACAGCAATTGACAAACATTTGAAACCATTAGTGATTGAAAAACAATCGGCATCTACCTTGAGGAGAATGGCAGCAAAGTTTGAGGCATTAAAGGGTATACCATATGTGATTGGGGCAGTAGATGGAAGTCACATACCCATCATTGCACCTCCTATAGATCCCACCTCATATTATTGTAGGAAAAACTATTATTCAATTTTGTTTCAATGTATAGTTGATAGCAAATGTCGATTTTGAGACTATGACTTTGGATGGGCTGGCCGTTGTCATGATTGGACATTATTTCAAAATCCAGACATTGGTAAAAGGATAATGAGAGGCGAGTTATTACCCTATAAATTAATCGGTGATGCCGCTTATCCAATGAAACCATGGTTCTATTCACCTTTCAAAGGTGAAAATGAAAGGTTGCCTAGAGCAAAATGTCACTGGAATTTCATTCAATCTTCTACAAGAATGACTGTGGAGAGGGTTTTTGGTATATTAAAATGACGGTGGAGAATTATTTTGAAGAGAGTCGATATGCCTTTACGACATGTACCAAATCTAGTCACAGCTTGTATATGCCTCCATAATCTTTGTATCATTCACAAAGATAAATTTGATTTGGATTGGGCAAAGCAGGGTGAGAGACTGATGCAAAGAGAGAGTTTGGAGCGAATTGGACAGCTTGAGAAATCATACATTTTCATAGCAGCAATAGAGGCTGCCAAAGAAATGCGTCATTTATTGGGATTGGAAGAAGACATTATACCTATAGAAATACTCGATGAACCTGATGACATCAATGACGAAGACACTCAATAAACTGTGAAGACAAAGAAAGAGCGAGAAGCAAGAGTGAAGAATATGCTGGTACTAATTACCAAAGCTCATGAATTGATGGCAAATACATTATGGGAAGCACATTTGAGGGCAGAGAGAAAAATACTCTTCCCCGAGCCATTATCTGATTTTGAAGAATACTAGAATGTAAAACATAGAACCTAGAGCCTAGAGTCTAGAGTTTGTCAATGAGTCTATCCATTTGTTGGTCTACCCTCTCCAATAAAGCATTGGTTTTCTCAAAATTCTTTACCATGACAGAGTTGTTCTCATCCATTTGAATAAAAAGACCAACAGTTTGCTCCTGAAAACTCTTCTTACCGCTCTTTAGTGATGAAGTTGGAGTTGGCTATGAAATTTGTTCTTTCTCTGGTTCTTCGGTACTGTCTTCGATACAAGTAGAACCATTGGCAGATGAGGTGACATGCTTCATCACGGTACCAGTTTGATGCCACCATTGGTCAAATGCATCGTAAAACTTACATTCGTGACGATCTGATCCGAAAACCCTATTCGCCATCTTATCAAGCCGATACTGTTTATAAAGGACATTGAATTTCTTTTTGCATGTCTCGGCAGTTCGGTTTAATCCAGGAATTACAGCTACCATTCGTGCATGCAACTTCAACCAAACATCCACATCTGCACAGTACATTAGAAACCCAAAAAAAATTAATGAAATACATTTAGGCTTGAATTGACCTTTAAACTGTGTTTTGTTTGAAAATTTCAGCAATGATTTGTGTACAAAAACATAGTCATTGTGAGTTTAAACATCCAAAGGGAGGAGAGAAGGATGGTAGCCCTTCGTATCCAAGTGCTTTGGCCTTGCACACACGAGGATCAAATCCTGCCACCGCCATACGGTTTGATTTCCTCCCATTGGGGAGAAAGGGGGGCTCGGGGGCGAGAGGCGAAGGCCATGGCCTTGAAAAGGCCCAATTGGCCCAATCTGAAATCTGATTTTTTTTTTGTAAAATGTTGAAAATTCATCACAACAGAAAAATTCAACATACCTTGCTTTTTTGCATTCTTGAGAAACTCAGGCTCCATCTCTCCATGCAATGCGATTATCACCTCAATATCGGCATATTTTCAATGTTTCTTCTCTTCTTCAGTTTCTCCCTCCTTCTCCTTTTTCATAATCTTCTTTGTCACTTTCTGTGCTGTTGTTTTCCTCTTCGGAGCACTAGGGGTGACAATGTGGACATCATCGTCTTTGTCATCTTGAACGACCTTCCTCTTCGAACGAGTCAATACCATCTCTGAAATTGATGGCGGTGGGGGTAGAATAACATTTCCTACACTTGGCTGAAAAAATTGAGGCATTCCTACATGTTGCTGAAAAGAAGGATTGTAGGGCTGAAATGTGTGTACTTCGGCACTATAATACCTGTGCATCGCCTCACACTCCTTTTCATTCCAACCATGAACTTCTGAGGAACCCTCCATCTTAAAGCCCAAAAAAAAACAACAACAACAACAATCGCACACGAGAACAACAATCAAACAAGCCAAAGAATGTGCTATGAGCGAAGTGAGAGAGATAGAGAATGACGAGAAGAGAAGAAGATAAAGAAATAGTGGACCAAGAAGAGCCGTTCAGATTTCTAATCCATCCTCCAGTGCTGATCTCTTGTCAAAATAATATTTTAATGAAAAAAAAATCATATTTTAATGAAATTTGACAATGGCCTCAAGGCAACGAATTGGCCTTCCATTCTCGGCGGACCCAATTCTTGGAGTTGGGGCCGTGTCAGATCTTGTCGTTTAAACATTAAAATAATTTTCCTACTTTTGATCTTGACTCCTTGTGTAAAGGCCTTCGGGCTGATTTCAGAAATTCAACCAATGGGCAACAAGGATTTGACTTCAAAACGGCCTTGACTCCTTGTGTAAAGCGGCCCTCAGGCACATACACAGATTTTCACACCTTGATATCTGGAGTGCCGTAATAGTTGACCTAACAACCATTTCTGTAATCGTTTGGTCCTCCTTGGTCATTTCAAGGATTGCCTGAGATGAGGATATATACTCCCTGTTAATGTGCGCAATCAAGCGGTAAGCGTTCCACTTTCCTCCATGCGACTTGGAGCTTTTCTTCTCTTAAGGAGACTTGGACGATTTCTTACACACTGAGCAGGTCGCGACTCGTACTTGTGAATTGCTCATCCTATACAAGATGACTGGATTAGGGTATTTGGATCTCATGGTGTAGGGTTTATGTGTACCAAGGTGGACTGGATCTCACTCAAATCTTCTGAAACAGGAGTGGAATTGGCCCTATTTTGGACATTTCCAACTCTACAGATAATTTCGGCCGTCAGATCGGGTTGGATTGGAACGGAGTTGTCTAATCCAGTCAGCAATTGTCCAAAATATATTTGAGCACAAAGTCCAATCTTATCGTAGTCATCAGCGAGAAAATTTGAAGGGTTACTCGTATTTCATGGGGAAGGGTTACTTAAAATTTTGCCTTTCAAAATGAAGGGTTACTTCAAAAGTTGCCCTTCACATATTTACAATTTTTTTTTCAAAAATGCACAATGTAATGTTTGAATCTTAGGTTATATTGTAAACTGAAGTGAAATGTAATTTACATGGAACAAAATCCGAAAAGAAATATGATTAGAACATATATTTATTTCATGTATAGAGCTCACATAACAAAAGCAATTTTGTGTCGAAAAACATTCTCCCGTCGCCCAGGCCCCAAGGATAAGAGCGGCCCGTAGTTCTCACCGGGTGTGGGAGGGTATCTACGGTTCTCCCGAGGGTATGAGCGTATCTGCAAGACTGCATCAGCCACAAGCCGGAGCCTCCAGGGAAATGAGCTAGCCGGATCTCCCGAGGGTATGAAGGCCCAAGGGACCGGTTGTTTTAAAAATGCCCTTCCCTTTGAAGGTTTCCTGGAATTTTTGCCGGTCCCTTTTGAAGGGTTGGCCCAGCTGTTGAAGGGAAAGTGAAGGATTGCACCCCAGAATAAGGGGTACAACCCTTCAATTTTATTCGCTGGTAGACATCTCTTTCTTGCTGTTTATTCTTAACCACAAGTATTGCCATTGTACCAATCAAGTATAGGTGTCTGATTGAAAAGGCTGACCACATCATAAGGCCCATATACCTTAAAAGTGTTGGAATGGATTGATGGGAGTGAGAAAGGTGATGATGAACCTGTGGTGAGTTTATGAGTATTGAGGGAGATGTGAGAAGTAATTGCATTGCGGATTGATTGGATTAGCCAAAAGTTGAGTTAAGGTAGATGGGTCATAAAGGATCACATTTTCTGACTAGCCCACTTCTCCTATGATGTGAAACACAGGATTAGTGCCATATGGCTAGCAAATTTAGATTGAGGCCATAGTCACTTTCTTCATGAATTTTGGAGCTTACATGAATATCTTATTCATTATCAAAGTGAAGATTGTCATGCTCATTAGACGGTCAATTTTGTTGGCTATTTATACTGATAAAATAAGAGAGTTTGCATTTGTTTAGGAGGAGTAATAGCGGGAAATTATTTTATTTGCAAAGAGAAACATATTCTAAGGAGAATGCAAATTTTAATTGTTTCTCATGAATATGGAAAATGCTCTAATTTTTGAAGTGTAAATTTTATAGGTACACATAGTCAATCTATAGGTTAACCCATAACCGCTCATCTCAATGCTACTCCTTGACTACTACTCATCTATGTCGGCATTGCATGACCCTAGTCGACACCTAAACCCTAAACCTTGGTTGACTATGGATGCCTCAACCTTAGGTGTTCGATTAAGAAAAATAATTGAATTAGGTACGCCTACCTTATTCAAGGAACAAAGTGAATACACCACTCAATTACATGTGTCCATATAAAGACTGAAGAGAGAAAAAGTGTGTTGAAGACCTGCTTACCCTAAGCAGCATGACAAAGGAAATGCTCAAGGCACTCTGAAGATCTTTGCGACACTTTTGTGTATCAAGATAATGAATTGACATCAGGACAAAAGTAACAAGGATAAGAATCGATGAGTATGCAAGCTAAAATATATCCAGCAAAGTTGTGGCTAATGCCGGCTTCTAGCATCTTGTGGCTCTCGGTGGCCCTCACTTCATCAAGCAAGCCCACAGGTTGACTCATCGCTCCGATTCTCATGCAAATGCTTTGCTTTGTTTTGTTTTGTTCTTGTTTTTGTTGTCGCGATGAGATTGGCAACCTCAAGATGGAAACCGCGAAGACACGAAAGAGAGAACGCTTTTGACGTTACTTTAGACAACGTGGCGATTTTTTGGTTGACATGAACTTTACAGTCATTATGAGTGACAACATGCCCACACTAGGACTAGCTATTGGTTGACATCAATGGGTGAGGGTTTCCATCTTGACAAGAGTTCTTGTCTTGTATGCATTGGCCAATTTGCAGTACATTACATTGAGTGAGGTTATTGTGAGTAGGACCAAAAATCCTTACTGGTAGGAATGAATTTCGGAAAGAGATGGACTTTCTTTACCAAGAAGGGCTCCTTGGGCTGCCAAGGAGCAACGACTGGCCGGTATTTATGAATTGTTACTACACTATACATTCAATTTAGTGTGGTCCACACTATCATGTAATTGCTCTAGGTTGCAATGACTAGGTGACAACCATAGAAGATGAATGGGACAATTTGTTGCTACATGACAAGTAATAAAGGCTCATTTTCATTATTTTGGCACATCGATTTTTATAATTGAATATGTATTGTAGTAGAAAATGAGATCTCTAAGAACATGTCTGTCAAATTGATACAACCAATCTATGACAGGTCTAGATTGGGCATGTTGATTCAACATAGCAGTCGTGTGGAGACTGTGTTGTTCGGGACCATGCCTCTACTACTATAGTGTGGGGTTGTAAAAAGATGGAAAATTCACTCTTGCATTGACACTGAATCAGTGTGGCATGTTAGTTGGTGTGGCCTCTACAACTTATCCTGTAGCAACAAGTGTCCCCTACTGTCTTCTATGGGTGCCACCTAGTGATTGCAAGATCATTTGTGTGGGTCGAGGATGGAGTGTGGACCGCACCAAATCATATGTAAAGTTGCAGTGCCCTTTGACCACCACCTTGAACAGAACCACAAAGTTTGATGATTTGTTAGCAAATGTGTGGGATGGCACAAGTTCACCCAACATTCCCCTTTATTGTTGCATAAAAAGACCATATACGGACCATACATACTTTGATGTGTTGGCTTGCAAGCCACATCACCACCGGCACATGATTCCCATGTAACACGTCCCAATGTCACTAAAAATCGTCCCAAGCCATTGTCATGATAAATTTGCAAATGTTGAAGTGACACATGGCATGTTGCATGTGGTGTAGTAGATTTGCAAATTTTCCAATGACACAACGACACATTGCATTGAGACTCGTCTGGTGGTTGTGCCACCTCAGCATAAAAGGTGCACCCATGGCAGCTTATCCAGAGTCTATGTGGCATTCATCATTACACAGCTCTCTTTGACGTCCGTTTCTGCCCGTATATCTATCTATCTTTATCTTTCTGACATAATTTACAAAGTCACTTCTCAGTGCACTGGGCTCTGCAAATAATTTACTGTTTATAAACGCTTGAGAATGCACATACGTAATTTTAATTTTTAAAATAAAGGGGTAATAAATACACATAACATTATTCAGATTCATAATAGTGTTTTGTGGGACTGACAATATTCTGCGGAATATTCCCCACATTCAACCTCAATGATGGAATATTCCGCAAAATACTGTCAATCCCACAAAACATTGTTATGGATTTGAATAATGTTATGTTGGCCTCGAGAAGTGGATATTGCCAAGTTCTAGTAAGTTGGGATTGGTTATTACTACACTGGTTATCCCAATTAGCGCGTGTTACTATTCGGAGTTACACAATGCTATAATTATTTCACGAGAATGTCATATTTTCCCAAACAAATTCATTTACGTTCTATGATGTCTGAACAACCCGTTGAACTTTGATTAGTAAAAATTGAACTCTTCCAAATAGTTACATGTCCTAATTGGGATAATTAGTGTACACAGTTTGGGTTCATCATAATGTGGGCAAGTGATTTTTGACAGGGGTTTTGTTTTGGAGATCACTTATGATGCTTTAATTAGATGGTTATTGCCTTGAAGCTTAGGGCAATTTCTTTTGTAATTTGATTCCGAAGTCCGACCTACAAACCCCCAAAGAACCATTGAACTAAGGGACGTGTGCTTTAAAAGTGACAATCCCAAAATAAGTTACTCTTTCTTTGTGGTCTTACGAAATTTGGGAAAAAAAATCCATAAAATTTTGGTGCCTCTATAAATGTGCACCCAAAAAAAGAACAAAAAATAGAGATCCATTTATAATGGTTGTGCATACGGTTTTAGGATCAATACTAGATGTTGGCAAAAGGTTGGTAACATGTTTAGGCACACATATTTTACTCTTCTACTTTCACATGAGTTCATTGTGATAAAACTGCAATTACGCAACAAAATTAAACTACATAACTGTCAAAAGGAGAGTGGATGATGAGATGCAATAGCGACAAAACATCTACTTGTTTTTGGGGCGTAATCAATATAGTCATACTTGAGATTCAAGTAAAATTGGATGATTTTGGAGGAGAAATTGGAGCAAATGATAATATACAATATTGCATACTTGCAATTTTCTTTCAGTGATTGGAGATTAGGTATAGAAACTCAGTATGTGTGCTTGGGGTCACAATACAATGGATCCAATTGGTCCATGCTTATAGACAAACTTGCCCATACAAACATGATAGTCTGCCTTTGGTATCCACTTCATGTCCATAAAGACAATGGTGCTACATGGACATGTTTTTGGACTTCCAAAAAGTTCACGAATCTATGTTTCATGAACTTAAACTTGGAGGTTATGGATGGAATGCTCTTCACGTGGAAAGAAAATGTCATGGGAACTAAGGTAGAAGCACCTATGATGGACCCTTTGAGCATTTAAAACCCCTAACATGTATATAATATTTCATGTAAAACTTCAAGAGATTAGCAAATCCATAAGGAGGCTGATGCACTTGAGTTCATTAAATTTTGATATTGTGCCATTTAGATATACTTGATGAAACCCAATATTCCTTTGTGGCCCAAAGTGGTTATAGAGCCCCTCACCCCTTCTCCAAATTAAGTGAGCCATGTCGATCATTGAATTTTTTTGTCTCTTTTAAACCAATGAGCGGTGTTTTTAATTCTTGAATTAGTGTTAATGCCGAAGTACACAACTTACCACTATGGAACAAAGTAGGTGTTGGAATTGGGATCACTGGCGCTTATTGGAATGTTTCTACCTTAAAGTAACTTGAAAAGAATTTGATGAAGTTCTCAGGTCATCTAAGGTACGCGGGCCTTATTCGATTAATCAAACATCTATATTTGAGTTGGTGGTTAAGTTAGGTCTAAGAACAGAACCCACTAAGACATATACTTAAAAGAGACTGGGCTACGTGCTCAAACTTTAATCAACAATAGATTCAATAGTAGACCTAGGTATTTACACATGCACTCTCGATAATCATAACTAAATCAAGGGAAATTGGATTTGCAATCTGACTTTTGCTGATGCTTCATCATGGATAAATTTGCTAATGCAACACAAGTTTCATTGTGTAAATACAATATGTAGAAGTTAATGAACAAGCCACTTCATACCCACATACCTCAGTGTAGAAAGAGAATTCATAATTAGTATGAACATCCTAAAAACCTTGAAAGGTTAAAGACTCAAGAGTCTTAAGTGCTCATATTACACTTAGCATAACCGATCGTTCATTCAAGAGCAAATTTAGGGCTATGAAAACTTGTCACAATGTTTCATTTGTGTAGGCACTATATCGTCCATAATCTCACGATTCTATCCCACGAGTTGCTTAGTTATGTATGATAGCCAACTCAAGGAGGTGGATGATCCGCCACTTCCGCGGCTCATCATCCACTTTCTTCTCGATAGTCATCTAGTCCTTAGCCGCTTCTAAGATGCCTATTTGGTTACTAATTTTCATCAACACCTGTATTTGAGTGGTATGCAATTAGGTTCGGATCCATGAATGGACACCAAAAAGACATGTGTGTAAAACAGATTGGATTACGTGCTCAAAATACGTCAAATGTGCTAAGCTCAATAGTCCACATACTTGAGGGGACTTATATGACAAACATTTAATGAGCACAAGATATTCCACTTTGGTCGAGCATAAGATGTTCATATGAACCCCAAAAAATTAAGCCCTCAATTTGGATTTGCTAAGCATCTCAAGCTCATCGTGTGTTTCATATCCTAGGAGAAGCAGGCCAGTAGGAAAAAGTGACCATTTAAGACCCATCTTCCTTTCTCTCTAGAGAAAGAGAGAGAGAGAAAGAAAGAGAGAGATGGCGTCCTCCAGGGGGAGCTCCAGGCCGCCGAGAAGGTGAGGACAGGGATATCCCACCTCGATTACTTCAATTCAATCCATTTGGTCTCAAGGCATCCTGTCAGATTCTCTGCCTGCCTGCTCTTATCACCCTTCTGTTACCTTACCTCACTCCGCGACCGCTTTTGCAGGACAATTTGGCAGTCGGATAATGGGTGCACTCCCGTAGTATGGAGCAGGAGGAGAGAAACTCACTCGCAGGAATTCAAGCCTGGATACTTGGCTGTGGGGAGGATAGGTCGGAGGAATCGAAACTTAGTTCGGTGTGGGAAGAATGATAATTTCAAAGAATTGAAGGACTGGGTTTCGCGCATCGTGGCGATTCCGTCTTCTCCGATGCAGCAATGCTCCAGAGGTCGTTGTCGCAGCATTAAGACTTCTTCTCGGGAGGCACCCAATTTCGCCTAATTGAGAGTGTTGCAGGAAACTGGGTGTTGGTTTTCTGGGTTTTGTTCTAATTTTTGATTTTTGGGTCTTCGGGGATTTGCCGAAGAGGATTTATCATTATTGAGCATTTTGTATCTGTAGTACGTGGCTATGGCTTCGATGATAGGAGCTCAAAGCTTTGTACACAATGTTTCACCCCAAGATATATCACATGGGTCAATCCATAGGCCCAAATTGCGCCATAGCCCATCAATAATAGCCTCTTCATCATCTTTCCAAGCTTCGAATTCAGGCCATCCAACATGTAGATTGCGCACTTTCAATTTATATTCCAAGGATAGAAGAGGAGGCCGAAAGGAGGCCCATATTGCCTTGAAGAGGGTTAAACTTGTAGTTGGCAAACGGTTATTACTCCCAAGTAGTCCCAAATCCCAACAAAGAAGGGTTAAGTTGCCAATCCCTAGTGCAAGCGCCGAAGGAGGTGAAGATTTGCAAGATTCTGAAAGCCATTCAATTAGAGAGCCGCAGCATTTAGGGGAAGAAGAAATTACAAGTTCGAGGAAAAGCTACATTGAGGAAAATGGTGTGCATTTGGGGAGGAGGATGCTGCTGGGGACAGTTCTCACAGCGGTGGCATTGAACGCATACAATAAATCTGGGTTAGCCTTACCTGATGTTGTTGTTGCCAGTGGGGAGAAAGCCAAGGGAAATAGTAATGGTAGTAGTATTAATATCTCTGGTGGAGAGAAAGAGAAAGGGAAGATTGAGAAGTCCCAAATTGGTGAGAAATGGAAAGGCTCCAGGGTTTATGATGCTACTGTTTTGGGGGAGCCTGTGCCTGTGGGAGGAGAAAGGAGCAGAGTGTGGAAGAAGTTGTTGGAGGCAAGGGTTGTTTATCTTGGCGAGGCGGAGCGAGTCCCGGATGCGGATGATAAGGTATTTCTTTCTTCACAATTTTTATTATTTTTAATCTGATGAAGTCCAGGGTTAATCTAACCTTTTTCTGACAAATTTTGCATAATTATTTGAGATCTTATCTCTACAGTTTATAAATCACATCAAGTTTAAGGTTTCCTTCACATTTGAGCTTGAGCTTGCGATTTCGGGAGTTTGTTACTTGGATTTGACGAGCTTTCATCCAAAGCTCGAACTTTCTATCGAGATCTTTCTCCTGAAAGTCCAGACTTAATATAAGCTTTACAAATTTTGCATAATTATCTGAAGTTTTATCTGTACAGTTTGCAAATCAAATCAAGTTTAAGGTTTATTTCACAACTGAGCTCAAACTCTCAATTTGTGGGATTTTGAATACTTGGATTTGACAAGCTTCCATCCTTTAAAGCTCAAACTGTGGAGAGCTTTTTTCTTCTTCTGATAAGTCCAGGCTTAACCTAGCTTTACGATAATTTCTGAAAAGTCCAGGGTTAACCTGACCTTTACTGGTTTTGCATAATCATCTCAAGTTTTTTCTCTACAAATCACATCAAGTCTAAGGCTCCCTTTGCACTTGAGCTCAAACTTGCAATTTCGGAGTTTGATACTTGGATTTGACAAGCTTTCATTTAAAGCTTAAACTATTGAGAGCTTGACCAATCCGCAAGCTCCCTTAATAGTTTGAGCAAGTTTAAATTGCCATGCAGAAAAGGGGGAATTTTGGTACTAAAAATGAGAATGCTTGAAAGCCAATGTACTTGGGACTCGCAAAACGAGAGTTCAAACTCTTGATATTTCTAAGGAATTTCCATGAGGTAGCTTAGGTTTTTGACCAAGGTCTTGTCAGAAATGACCGATAGCTTGTTGTAGTCGACCCATTCCACATGGGATCCATCAGGGTACCAATGAAGCGTTGGAAGCCTGGTTAAAATCTCAAGTTCTCAAGTTTGAGAGCTCCGGGACAAAGTGGAGTCAGGGAACACGTGTGAGTAAGAGACTCCTTTCTGCCAATGAGAAGGCTCCTTTCTTTTAGATCTCAACCTTTCTAGTGTCTGATTCCATAGCCCTGTGTGGAAGCAATGATTGGTAGGGATTTTCTGTGTAACACCACGGTTAGTGGATGGCTTCAATTTTCAATCATTCATGGGATAGATTGTAGATTTTTGTCCTTGTCCCGTGTGTGGGATTCACGGGATACAAAAAAGTTCAAAGATTCATTGATGAAGCTGAAACTTGAAATATAAAATCAACAGGTTCTGGAGCTGGGAATTGTACGTTCTCTTCGGGATGCGTGCTTTGAGCAGAAACGCCCTGTGTCGCTTGCTCTAGATGCATTTCCAACCCCACTTCAGTCACACCTTGATGATTACATGAGTAAGAGGTAAGTTGTTCCCTATCCTTCATCAGTTCCTACTCTGCCTCCTCAATATGTGTGAATTCTGTTGACAGGGTTTTGGTTCAGGGTTTCAATTTGATAGAATGTTTCAGGCACTCAACATCGTACGCATCTTCAACCACCATGGGGAATTTTCCACCCAATGCCCTTATCAGAGCTGTTTTGTCCAATTATCAGGTTATCTGATGCTGAATTGAAGGCGATGGTGGACTTCTGGCCTGAAGGGCGGTGGCAAGAGTATTTGCCATTGTTGCAATATTGTCGCGCAGGTGGTGTTCGACTTATGGCTTGTGGCACTCCTCCAGAGGTAGGTGTGGATCTTTAGGTTTACTCATAGTTAAATGTTTCCTGCTTGCTAGAGGTCTTAGAGAAAAGGAATACTTACAGTATAGGGATTTCAAGAGTGCTGACCAAAGTCAAAAGCATGAATTAGAAAGAAGAAAAAGTAAATAGAACAGGGTCCTGGCACATTCTTTGCAAAGAATAAGAAAGGGAAAAATATGATAACACCTATGCATGCCAACACTAGCGTGAATTATAGTCTCTTTGCCCATGGGTTACTGCCTCAATTAAAAGGACTCTTTCTAACGGCTGTAACTGGAGCAACTATATTGCACATTGTTCCTCCCATACTAGGCTCGCCAAGCTCCTCAGTACCCACAACTTTTAGGGTGACTGGTTGTCCCGGTGATCCCCACAATGATTAGGTTTATGATGTATCAAAACATGAGAGTATATATTGGCTATTTATGGCTGATATGAAAAGAACTGTTAGTTCCAATGGAAAATGTAATTAGATTGAGACATTTATAAGTAATTTTTTTAATGGATGATTGATGTCCTTGGATCAAGTATCATTCACTTAAAATTTGATGTGCATTACTTGTGCATCATGAACGTTTCAAAGTGTTAAAATCAATTTGAGACATTATAGGCTCCAAGACATGTAAAAATTGCATGAACTATTAGCGGGTAACACTAGCATGGCTTGGTGGAGAATGGAACTATACACCACTTGCAAGGTGGAGATGAGTCCCAATCAAGCTATGGGCTTGATACTTATAAGAAAGGAAGATTGTTGCTGAAGGTGGTCTTATTAGAATGTCAAAATCGCAATGGCACTGTTGCAGTATTGCAATTTTCATATAGGCTATTGTCTCTTGCACGTTCTGCATTGGCAAGGTTCATAAATGTTCAACTTGGAAATTTCACCTTCTGTTTCCCAGGTTATCCGCACAATTCAAGCCAAAGGAATTCAAGGACTAAATGAGGCAGACAAGAAGAAATATGTGCCACCAATCGGAGGAGGTTTTGCAGCTGCTTCTATGCCCCTTATGGATCAATTAGCTCTTGCGGATGTGATCTCAAATTCATCCAATCCCTATGGAACTGGCCCCTATCAATATTCCCAGGCCCGAATTGTAGCGGATCATGTGATGACCAAGGTGCGACTTGGTCAGACAGGAGTTGTTTATTTATTTTCACTTAGTTATCACTTGTCTCATTTGATAGCACTAAGTATTGTGAACACCACGGACATTATGTGAATCTTGTGAATTGTTTGGGAATTTAGTAACACAGATAGACTATCAGTTATCCTTCAACTCAACGGGACTTTCTGTCGGGAGTTTGTCCGCTATGATTTTCCATTGGTTGCTTTACACACAAATTAAATACTTATCTTCCACTTGTGATGCATCCTCGGAGGCAGTGTTTGAATTTGAATGAAGAGTAATCTATTTCGCTTCATTTTGGGCCAAACTCATTCTAGCACCTCTTGGTATGCTAAAATGAGTTTGACCCTCAATGAACTGATAAAGAATGTTATTTGTTCAAACCTTCACAGTACCTCCGAGCATGCAAGGCAAACTTACGGAACATGGAGGGTGTTATATGCAAAACAACAAACTCCTGACCAAAAGTCATGTTGATTTAGAGGATAGCCCTATTATTATTTTTCTTTCTTAAAGCAAACCAATCTCTTATGTTCTTGTCTTCCATGAAGAAATCCAGAATACTGTATTTTGTCAAATCAGTGAAATCCATGAAGACAGGATACCTGTTAATAATGAGACTGGAATTACTTTTGGTGCGTGGTGAAGGACCTAAACCTCCATCTAAATAAGTTGCTCTAAAAATATGACCAAATCTGGCTGTTGTTTGTGTGCAGGTGATTGAAAAAGGCATGTCCGATGGAGGATCCGTTGGGTTGCTGATTGTGATTACTGGGGCGACGCATATGTTATATGGTTCAAAAGGGACAGGGCTGCCTGCTAGAGTCCAGAAAAAGCTGAAAAAGAGGACACAGGCGGTGGTGCTATTAAACCCAGAACGGCAGCGGATCAGGAAAGAAGGCAATGTTCCAGAGGTGATTTTTACGTACATCTACCGTTGTAACCCCAAGAAACTAAGAAATGGTGTTGTTGACATGATATACTCTTGCTGCTTCCACTCCTTGAGATCTCAGAATATGATCAATATACAATACACTAATTTATGAATGCCATTGCTGATTGTAATTCTCTCGGAGTCGAGATATTTACCTAATAAGCTGCTCATAATTCACTGCAGGCGGACTTTCTGTGGTACTCTGCAGCCAAAGCATGCAATAGAAACTGTTTTGATCGTGCAGAAGTTGCCCGTGTCATGGATGCTGCTGGGATGCGCCGGGATGCATTGCCTCAGGTTTGTTTCAATTCATACTTTTTTGGGTTCTTGCTCTTGTAACTACTTGCCTTTTGTTACATATCTATATTTGAGTGGTCTGTGGTTAGGTGTGGATTTAAGAACGGTTACCAAAAAGACATCTGTTGAAAACAGATTGGAGTAATTTTCACTTTGATGATGAATAAGACATTCATATGAGCTTCGAAAATTCTGAGAGAAATGGCTATGGCCTTGATTTGGTTTTGCTAATCATCTTGTACTAAATGAGATTTTAAATATCTTAGGAGAAGTGGGTGCAGAGCTGAAAGTGTCCATTTTAGAGTTGCTTACTTTATACACTGTAGATAACAACTTTGTGTTTTTTCTGTGTGGAGCAGGACATGCAGGCAGGACTTGATAGAGGACTAGTAGATCCAGAAGTTCTTAAAAGCTTTTTTGAGCTAGACCAACACCCAATTATTGCCGAACTTACCCGCCGTTATCAGGTATCGGTTGCTCTCACGTCACCTGTCATCGAAAAAAGATTACATGGCAGCTCTAAGAATATAAAAACCCTCTTTCTGCTTCATTGATGTGATCTGCTGCAGTATGCTCTAAATTTTCTTGCATGCAGGTGGTGTATGTATATCAAGTAGTAGGGATTGATCCATGATGGGTGACTCAAATTTTGAATAAATGTGTCGTTGAGGTAAATTTACAGGTGGACGTATTAAGCTCATACTGCTTTGTGAGATTTGTGAGAGTGTTACACAATTCACACGTCCTGGATTACTTATCTAACAAATTTTGATTGCAGGGCTTGAGAGAAAGATGGCTTGCAGACCCACGGTTTTTGCAAAGGCTAGCAATTGAGGAAACTATTTCTATTACAACTACTTTAATAGCGCAATATGAACGGCGAGGGGACCGCTTTTGGAAAGAGATTGAGTATGTCATCACAGATTCTGTGCGGGGGGCAGTTGTTGACTTCTTCACAGTGTGGTTGCCAGCACCCACTCTCTCCTTCAGGACGTTAGATGCTCAGGTATTTTGCACTTCTGGCTGTGTTTTTGCCGTTTTTCTAAACCCTTATGAGGGCTGTCTAGAAAACAATTATGGGTTATCAGTGGTTTGAAGTGTTTTAAACCAATTTTTTCCCCCAACATAACTATTGAAATCATTGATCACTTCCAAACGCTTGATCATGAAATTGCATCCATGGTTATACTCTATACCTCATGTGCTCACGTCTCAAGAGCATTTTGATTATTTGAACACTTCAAAATCATATTATGCTTACAAATTTGCACCAATCTATAGTGTTTGTATTTTCAACCAATCACATCAAGTTTCTCATTTAAACGATGGTATTTGTGGATTATGATGAATTTTGGAACCAATACACTTCTAAAGTTAGGACGAAAAGTAGTTTTCATATTATTAACCATGTGGATGTGAACCTTTGATGGTGCCTCACAACTTCTCCTTTAATAGTTCTCAAGAGACCCTTGGACATGTTATTTTAGAGCATGTTCTAGAAAATGCTTTACTCCTCAGGGCCTTGTAGTCATTCAGGGGCTACTTTCATGTCTTTTCTCTTCATACTTCAGTTGCTTCAGTTGTCGAGCCATTTTGGACTATATAGATTGTGTAGCTTGTTACTTGCAATTTTAGATTTTATTTTTTAGCATTTCTGAGGCATGTTTTCTAGAGGACTTTTGTCACTATATTTTGTGATGTCCAGTTTTGCAACAAAAGTTGGGTGTGTTGTGAGAAAGTTGGAATCTTCTTACAGGGGCCTGGAGCTGGAATTTTTGAAGGATTAAGGGGGTTGCTTGGATCTGTGCCTGATAATGCTTTCCAAAGAGCGCGAGTAGGAGAAAGTTTCGACCTTCAGACAAGAGCACTTGCTGTGATTCTTGGTGGCATGAAGCTTTTTGGTGTTGGTTTCATTTCAAGTATTGGCACACTTTCAGTGTCCAATGGTGTATGGGCTGCTCGGAAAGTCATGAACCCTGAACTGACCAAAAAACCTTTGACTAAGCGCTCACCGATGTTTAAGACTGCATTCGTATATGGGTCTTTCCTTGGGCTATCTGCCAATCTGCGGTACCAGGTCAGATTTCCTGCATTCCCCCAAGAAATTATCATGATGAAACAACCAAGTATTGAAACAACATTGTCTACTATCAATTAATTTTGTATCAATTGCAATTTTATATCCTCACGTGTCACTTTATACTATACAAATTATAATGTAATTGTAATAAATGTGTTGGGACATAATCACTATGAAACAATTTCACAATTGAGAATTTTGTGATATTGTTAGCACTCTAACTTCAATTACACCTCAAATGGCTTAGGGTTTGGCTACGCCAAGTGGTGAGTTAATGGTAAGACAATGTTAGAAAGCAACAAACATAGAACATGTCCACACCTTATGTTGGGGTTTCTATTAAATCTCATGTGGCATATGATGTGTCACTTTGATGTCAAGCAAAGTGGTAAGCTACCACTTAGTGCTAACTTATCATTAGCTCTTGTTGTTAAGTCTCAATTTTTGGCTCAAAATCAGGTGGTGTTTTATATGTCCATTGAACAACTAAGGCAAGGTTAATGTTTACTACCAGGTGTGGACATAGGAATTCTAAAATGATAAGAGGATAAGTGCTAACAATGATGATGTTAACATGCCATTTTCAATTGGTGTGAGGCCCTTAATATTGTGGATGGCTACTACGTGGTGTAGCCAAAGCTTAAAGTAAATCATTATAAGCAGTACTTTTCATACACCAAAGTGTACATTTATTCATGCAAGTCTGAGGATGGGTGCAGGCAATAGCTGGACTTGTGGAGCACTGGGTCGCAGACTATTTTTTGGCCTCTCAACCATTAGCAGGGAGTGTACTATCATTTGCTGCCCGTATTGGAAATTCATATTGGGGTACCCAGGTATTTCTCATTCTTTTGTGTATTTTTCTTGATTTATCAAGAACCATTTTGTTTTATATTTTCTAGAAAGTCTAGAGGTATATTCCAAGTCTAAAAGAGGGTCCATGATTTAGGCACAAGTTACATGTAGGAAATTCCCAAAGTGTTTTTACTTTTCAGATAAACTCATCTCTTGTCCCTAAAACCCACTTAGAGGATCTGGATTCTCTTAAAACAAAGGATTACTATAATATTAACTCTACTCTTAACATGTTATCTTTCTTCGAGTATCCAAGTCTGATATAACGTAGACCAGTGTTAATCCAACACCTCTAAAATATGGACACCTATATTTGAGTTGAGTTTGGTTAGGTGTGGATCTAAGAACAGACTGAAAACATGTGTGCCAAAATGGTTAACCATTTTAGGCTCAATAGTCAACAGAATTGGGGCGGTCCTATTTGACCATTTGATCTCAAGAATCTTCACTTATGACAATGAAGAAGATATTCATATGAGCTCCAAAATTATGAGGAAAATGGCCACATGCATGATTTGGATTTGCTAATCATCTTGCACTAATTGTGTGTTTCATGTCCCACAAGAAAGTGTCCCACAAGAAGTGGGCGCAGAGAGAAAAGTGTCCATTTAAAGCCGCTTACCTGAATGTTTCTTGTGAGTGCAGCAATGGGTGGATCTCGCACGACTGACGGGTCTTCAAGCAACAGAAGATGATGGCTCCCCTCCTCCGTCCCCAGTAGCTGAGGTTCTGGAACCTCCCGTTTCTGAAGATTCATTAGAAATTAGTAATAAATCAACCTGGGAGCCACCATCCTTGCCAACCGGATCTGAATCGGAAGTGCAAAAGGAGGCTGAGGCAATTCGTGGACCCCGACTTTGATGGATTTTGGAGGAAAACAACTCACATTTTCCAACAGTTGGTAGGTTGGTTTTATCTACCCTTATTTTCAAAGCCACCTATTATAAGCCCCCATGAGAATCCCAACATTCAAATATACCTTGTAACCCTGCTGGTATGTCCGAAACATTTTCACCAATTTTCCCATGAGCTTTACCACCTGCCATTGTTTATGAGCTGAGCCAGTCAATTTCACTTTGTAGTCTATTCAAGCTACTTAAAACTTGGTCACAATTGTATTTCTAGAAGTGGTCTCAATGTACATCAGCTGCGTTATTGCTGCTGTTGTTGCAGTTGTTCAGTGAGCCAAGTAGAGTAACTTTTGAACTCACATGTATTTTTGAGTGGTTTTCTTAGCTTAGCTTAGCTTATGGATTCATTCCCATTGGAGTCCACTCAAATTTAAACAGATCACTAGCTTACTGCATATTTTCCTAAGTTACAGGGATGGAGATTCTGTCATATAATTGTAGGGAGAGGATTCGTTGATGATTGGTGTACACGCTCTGTATCATTGAAGGTATATGGAGCGTTTAGATTTATATATCAGGATGTCTCCAAATGACCATCTTGGGTTGTACTTTCTACTGATTCTACAAAAATTTAACACAACTCCTACATGAGAGTTCGATTATTAGCAGCTGTTGCCAAGAATCTTTGGTTGCTGGTTCTTTCTGTTTCTTTAGGATGTCAAATTGTTTGATTGCATAATGTAGCCTGATGAGGCATATCTGTGTTGGAAACGTCTAAAAGGATGTTCAGTGTTTCCTGAGTTGTTTCTAGTATAAAATGGAATTTGATTATGGCATGTCATGACAATGCATTAAAATTATTTAGTTTGGTTCTCTGGAACTTTCCCACAGCCAAACCTTGTCAGAAGTTTTGTCTGTGTGGCACCATTATCCTACTGAGAGATTTGGGCTTGTAGAATTGAGCTGCAGGATATCTACATGTTTGTTTACCTGAAAGCATGTGTCCCAACTTCTAGTCTCTGGAGAAATTTTCTTACCCTGCCTGTCGATCTCACCTGGCCTTAAAAAACAGGTCTCTTTAAATTTTTGGTGCAGTTGTTGTCAAGGTGGCGTCCTCCTTGAATAAAGTAACATCTTAAATGGTTTTTAACAAAGCACATATATCAAGTCTGAAAGAAAATCTTTCAAGGAAATCTGTGTGCAGCATTTCAACAATTCAAACGGTATTCACCTTAACTCCGAAAATAGCATGTTTAATTGTTGAACCAGCAATATGTTGAACTAGCAATAGTGTCCATTCGAGGCTAGTCCACTCTGGGATGGTCGGTAGCATTTTCAAGAAATAAAATTTAAAATTAATCCACCACAGCTTCATGGGTTTGTGGCAGTTCCAATGAAACTATCTTCCAGAACTGAGTGTGAAAGATTCGACACCGAATGTTTCAGTTCACATCATGAGGTAGTCAACTATGTATGACTAGATCTTGGCCCCATTATTCCTCTTCTTGTTGCCAATTGCTTGAAGTTTGCATCTGTGGTACGTAGGTGTACTTAATCACGAGTAAGCGATAAAGCCATTTTGAAGCAGTGATTTGTCTTTGAGTCCAAAACTATTCAACTCTTTCACCATGATTTGCATGTTGTGTGTAGAACTTGCGCGACAAGTCACTGGAAAAGGTCACGACGGGTCTGAAATGACGCCCTTGTTTTGGTGTTAGGCCTAACTTGTGAGAGGTCTAATCAGGAATCACAAGTCGCCAAACCCTAAGCATAGTAATGAACAAAAATGACATCTAACTTGCAAAATTATTGAAGTAGTCAATCCTTGCCAAATGGCGATCAATTTTTGTGATGCAGGTGGTTTTCAATGAAATGAAATCGATTTTAAAGTCCAAGAAGCCGAAAAGGCTAATGGGACTGAAAGTACATCAAGATGGTTTCAAACCAACTAATTCTCTAAAGTGGCGGAGTGTGGTTAGCCTCAAGGCAACAAGGAAAGCGTACCAAGGATTGCTTAGTAAGGTATGTGGGTGTGGTTCGGTTCATAATTAGACCATTGTATTTGATTTGGGTTATGGTTAAGTGAGGATCAAAGAACAAACACCATAAAGACACATGTTTTATAGAGATTGGACTACATCTTCAAATTTTATTGAATACTCCACCCTCACTAGTGAACACAATTGGGAGGACCTATGCCTTCAGTTAAGAAGTCAACAAATATGCACTTCCGATAACCCATAACTAAATCGGGGCAAGATCAATTTTCAACCCAATTTTTCTGATGCTCCATTGTAGATTTGCTTACACAACACAAGTTTCGTTGTGTAAATCTCATCGGTAGAAGTTGGAACCAAACATGAAAAACAAACCGAATAACACCCCACATACCTTACGTGAACTAGTCTGCCAGTGCAAGACCCGAAACTTACACCCAAGTTCAAACTTTTGTCACGAAGCGTGATCGAAACTCGTGAACTGAGAACTCTTCAGAATTATGAGAACCGCATGCAGAGTTCTTTGTGGATGCTAATCGACTTCCCGGTAAACCGTGGTCTCTTTTCCATAACTGATTGTCCATGTCAATCAATCACATATGATCGAATCTGGTTGCACATCATAAAGAGACTGTTTTGGCTCAAAAGGAAAGTGAGATTCTTGTGTTTAGCGGCGACACCCCACACCACTCAAAGTTCAAGCCGTACTAACTAGAACGGCATCACGGTAGAGTCAGATTTAAACCCCAAAAATCCAAAAATTCTAGCGGCAAAAGCTTTTGCCACACTTCCAAACTTGCAGAACCAGCAACACATCAAACACATCAAGCCTCAAAGTCGGGGTTTGAGGGTTGTCTGTTTCACGATTATTATTTTGCTGCGGGTTTGCATGAGCTGCGAGAAGAGAGTAGAGGCACAACTAAGCAACTTAAGTCAGGTGCAAGAGTGGAGGCCATGGTTGCGGAATTAAGTTAGCACTCGGGACTGTACTCCCGTGGCAGCATCTGCATGATTTTTGGACTATAATTGCTTCGCTAATACCGATGTGTACAGGAAACCCATCATTAGCCTTAATGACAAAAAGTGCTGTACAAACTCCACGGCAAGGTACAAACCCTATTGGCGAGATTAAGATAGACGTGCCTTAACTTATTGAATGGATGCTTGTCTCTCTAGAGTCTGCACCCACTTCTAAGTTCTCGTAGGATATGAAACACTCAATTAGTGCGAGATGATTAGCGAATCCCAAACATGTCCGTAGTTGTTTGGCAAATAATGTTTGGAGCTCATATGAATAGCTTGAGTGATGGGGGAGATTTTTGGGCATAATCGGTTGAGATCCTAGTGTTTACAAGTCCAACCGGTTACATGTTGACATCCTTTGGTTTTCCTTTATTAAATTGGGGTATATTTTATAAATTCCTCTAAAATGATCGGTAATTATCTTGCACTCTTGAACTTTAGCCGGTTATTTCTCAAACTCAACCGGTTAATTTGTAACTAACTGCCGGTTCTCCCGGATCATAGAATAGCTTATTCAATATCAAAGTGAAGATTCTTGTGCTCATTGATTGGTCATATAGGTCCCCTTCCCCCTCCCATCATGTTGACTATTTAAGCCTAGAATGGTTAGCACATTTTGAGTATGTAGTCCAATCTTCTTTAAACAAATGTCTTTCTTAGGCTAGTTCTTAGATCTACACCTAATCACATAGCACTCAAATATAGGTGTCTAGATTATTGTTATGTTTGATTTGGGTAGGCTACCATAGTAGATAAGTTGGTCACTTCCATTCTTGCTCCAATTATTGGTCGCTCATCACAGCGAAGGCCATTTTCAACACCTCCCTTGTGCTTTTCTATCCACACATAGAAAACTTTATCCATAACCTCTTGTTTATCTCCATGAGCAAACAACTTATATCCCTTAATATCAATGGATACAAGAACCCATATTCTACAATGAAATAAACTATTACACAAACTCTGTGACGGGCTTCTTTAGATTTGTTGGTTACTCCCATTACTGCTCAATAATCAATCACCACTCCAAGTGGAAACCACTTCTAGCAACTCCCCTATGCTTTTCTATCCACGCAAAGAGCAATTCATTCATTTATATTCACAAGCATACCAATTATGCCCTTTAAATAACTTGAGTAGGTGGATGTTTCATTGTTATTGCAGCTCATTATTCACTCTCCTCTTATCGGTTAGTAAAGTGCGCTTCCAACAACTCCCATGTGTTCTTCATCCACGGAGAAAACCATAACCTCATGATTATGTTCATGAGGATACCAGTTATGTCTTGTACATGGCTTGACATAACATTATTCAATCCATATCAGCGTTCTGTGGGATTGGCAGTATTCTGCAGAATATTCCCTAATATTTCCCACATTCAATCTGAATGTGGGAATATCAGGGAATATTCCACAGAATACTGCCAATCCCACAGAAATTGAATGTGGGAAATATCAGGGAATATTCCGCAGAATACTGCCAGTCCCACAGAACGCTGATATGGATCTGAATAATGTTATGGAGTGGGTGCATGTCTAATTGCTAATTTGCTACCACAACTCATGCTCATTGTCTTCTTACTAGTTATGTAGTTTGTAACCAACAAGCCTTTGTAGATCCCTTGTAAACATCTTTAGCTAAAACCTTATGTTGTCCATGCGAACACCGATTGCGCTCCACACATGCATTGAATAGTTGATTCATGTCTCGATGCTACTGCAACGCATCATCTACTCTCCTCTGACTGATTATGTAGTTTACAACCAACATACGCTTGTAAACATCTGTAGCTGAACCTTGGGGGTTATGGTCCATGAGCAAACCGGTCGTGTCCCACAAATGGCTTTAGTAGGCGGATCTCTCATTGCTCGCCACAACTCGCCATGTCATGCACTCTCCTCTCGTTGATTACGTAAGTTTATTGTCAAAATGATCGGTTATTGACTGTAAAGTAGTTATCAATATTCAAAGATGCAGTTCAATCTCTTTTAAACACGTGTCTTTATGATGTTTACTCTTTGATCCTCACCGACCCACATACCAATCAAATCTAGGTGACCCGACTATAGAAAAACAAGCCACTCAAGACCCATCTATACTATATCTTATAAATTTTCAAAGCTCAAAGTTTTGCCGTTGCGTTGCAATGGCGGCGGGGTTTCCTTTCTAGTATCACCTTAGATACTTTACAATAATGGTGGCACTATAGATACTATTTATACCTCATACCGCACTTGGCACTTGCGGAGACATGTGTCGGCTCCCTTTAAGTGAAGTTGTCCGTGGCCGGGGTTTGGGCATAACGGGAAAAAAAGGAAAGGAAAGTATTTTAGGGAGAAAAAAAACCCCGAAAAGTGGCAGAGGTGGCAGTTGCTGTGCGAATGGGTCCCGTATCTTATCTCCTCACATGCACAAAACCCACGTCAACTACCTTATTAGCTACTACACGCACCCCCACCACCACATCGCCATATAATATCCACAAGGTTTTTGGCCTTCGGGCACGGGCTATGAAATTTCATGGTGTCTACGTAAACTCATCCGTTGCGTGGGTGAAAACGCAGTGAATTGTATTATAACATGAAATGATTAGTTTTTAAGATGATTTGACTCCATAAATGGCATCAGAGATTCCAAATTGGTGTAGTGGAGTCTAGTTGAAATGAACCAGCCCTCACCTTCTTATGGGACTTGTTTTTTTACCAGAGTCTCTTCATTCTCGATGGATGGGTTTACATAGACGTCACAAATCGCAAGTCCTCGTGACGTATGAAGGGCCACTTCACACACAAGACTGATGGCCCGTGACCAATACACTTCAAGCACTCTCATTGGTGGAAAAGGCGGAGCCGGTCCAAGTTCACTTCACACTATGCTTGAGGGACCAACGGAGTATGTGAATACAAGATGGATGGAAAGTCTACATGGATTCCTACATGGCATCCAATGGATCATGTTTCATGGTCACTTGGACTATTCTCAAAACCTACTTCTTGGAGGTAGGCCTAACACAAAACCGGGAGGCTATGGCACTCCAAACGCTCACAACCGTTGGTTTATTCTATTTTATCAAGTCTGAGGACCCGCATGAATAGAAATCCATTGAAATAGCAGTTCTTTGGTTGAGGGCCCGGTCACATATGACTTCACACTACACTTGATGGTCCGTGACCACACTAGATGATTGTGGAGGTGTGTTGGGACGGCCTTTGGACACTTTCTTTTGAGCTCTCACAATTCCATGGTCACGGCTCTTGGCTCGTGTGTGAAGTGGCCCTAATACATGGCAAGTACCATACACACGGAAGGTTGGTATGCTAAACTCGTCACAATGCTAAACCCTTCATATTATGGTGTTGCATGGTTTGTAAGGAAAGCGGCAAGTAGCATGGTAATTTTTTTGCTACTCTTTTTTTTTGCTACCGATTTCCAAGTACTTTTCGTAACATCTTGCACCGAGGAGTGATTCCACAATACGTGATTCTCTGCAGAGGTAAAGGGAGGCCTGCATGTCAAGAATATTTTTGAAAAAAATTTAAAAAATTTATCATAGAAATCGGGAAACATTACAGCACACCTTTTATTCCAATTGGTGTGGATTACCATTTAGATGCCCACAAATGTTACAATTTTCAACTACGGATGTAGTTTTTTCACGAGTTCGATGCAGGTAAGTACACTATAAAGAATGTAATAAAGCTCTCGTGGTAAAAAAAGAAAAAAAATCACATTGTTTCTTAGACGTCATAGCACGGCGGGATTCCAAGTAGTGGTAATAAGTTCCGCTGTGAATTTGAAGTAGAATGGGGTATACCTGCAGTAGTTCTGCCACAAAAAGTGAAGTGAGTCAGCAATAGGCCACGTGCCATGCATCGAGAGTGGGACTGGAGTCTCGATGCATGCGTCCCTGAAGCAATATATATATGAGGTTGAGGGGCATCTATAACCGATAAAAGAAGAGAGTTTGCATCTGTTTAGGAGCGAATTGTTTTTCTTGGGAAGAGAAAGAAAATTCTAAGGAGAATATAATTTTGATTTTTTTTTTAAATCCTTATTCTACTCCTTGAGATCTAGAGCTTAATATGTAAAATCCGACAAATGCATTGAGCAAACGGCATGTGGAGAATTTGAGTGCGTTTGGTCCGAGATGACCCTAAACTACTGGATGATGGTGGAGAGATACCCAAATCTCAAGGAAGAGGTTGGCGGTTCGATTCCCAGCTGTGAAATCTCCTCTCTACTTGACAAAAAAACTTGCCATGTGGTCAACTGCCTCCTATGCTTTGAAACACCGTAGATATGATCCAGCATGTGGAGAATTGGACAGTGCGATTTCGGTGAAAGTTGCATATGTCTTGAGATCTGGAGCTTAAGTACTTACCATATTTAACACTCTAGACTACAAATTGTCATGGTGGAGACTG
Source organism: Polytrichum formosum (assembly GCA_964035585.1). Taxonomy (NCBI): domain Eukaryota; kingdom Viridiplantae; phylum Streptophyta; class Polytrichopsida; order Polytrichales; family Polytrichaceae; genus Polytrichum; species Polytrichum formosum. The sequence continues at coordinate 41,967,078 of OZ037938.1, read as the reverse complement.
AAATTACTATTATACTTGAGTTGTGGAGCTTAGTTATGTGAAACCCTAAACAAATGGCATGTGGAGAAATTTGATTGCGAAATCGGTGAAAGCTACAAATGTCTCAAGATTTGGAGCTTAATGTGCGAACCCTACAAATCATCATGCAAACTTACTTAATGGCATGTGGAGAAATCCAAGTGCCAAATTGGTGAAAGTTGCAGATGATGTCTTCAGATCTAGAGCTTCCCTTATAAATTACAAATTATTGTGGTGGAGATTGAATATACTTCAAAGCATGCCAACTTGAAATCTGGAGCTTAATCCACTTAACCTATTGAAGATGCAAAAAAAATGGCATGTGGAGAATTAGAGTGACTAGAAAAACAGTGAAAGTTGCAGATGGTGTCTTGAGATCTAGAGCTTACCCTAACAATAATAAAGTACTGACGCCTAGCAATCCAATTGACGCAAAGTTGACCTAACCTAACCTAACCTAACCTAGGAGCAACAAAAAGGAGGGTGGAAGGAAGGGAAGATACTTTGTGGTACGATGGATCCCTAATGCTTATGTAAGCATGCAAGAGGGAATTACTGCTTACGAGCGTATCTCTCATCCATCCAACACAATAAAAACTTTACCCCCTATAAGTTTGTGGCCGTATCATGTCAAATAAGTATTTGCAAGTATTTGCAACTGCTTTAGCATGGAGGAGTAAAACTATCAAGTTGCTAGCTAAACCTAACACAAGCAACATCCAAAATAACAACATTGGAGTGTTTTTAGAGATTTCTTTACAAGAGCTTCATTCTCAAGAAGAAAATCAGAGCATCATTTATAATCATCAATGCAAAATTTTAAAATTCATTGTGTTTTTTTAAGTTTCATTATTTATTTATTTATTTTATTTATTTTGGAATGATATAGTCACCGAGGTAGTGTCCAATGCAAGCCATCACTAGTAATTATACATAATTACAACATGTGATTTTCAAACCATTCATTAGTATGTATAGTTTTGAAAGGTCATATACATAACAAGTTAAAAGTTTGAAGTTTTGCACGCACATAGTCCCCAACCCCCCAACAAAGAAATTGAATTCTTGGCGTGTCACATTGCATAGCCAAGATTATTTACATTGATTGACTTCGCAGATTTCTTATAAAATCATATCATGATATCAATGACATTGCAAGGATTATGGTATCCTAGCCTATGACCGAGAGCTACACATTGGTGAATTTTCACAATGACCTCTTCTATGGTAATGAACGATTTAAAATTTTTCATGCAAGGTAAAATGAAATATTTGTCTATTTCAAAAATTTGGAATTTTTTTAAATTAATTTTGAATTACATATGATTTTAAAATATGTTCCCTAGGGTATCTTATGATAGACCTAAAGAAGCTTGACGTCAATGCTAATACAACTTATGAGCATTCTATAATTATCTTTTATGAACATGTTCGAGAACCGTAGACTGACTTTGACCTTACTATGTCGAGAGACATCCTAAACGAACAACTAGTCTCATCCAATACGTTGTGGCAAGGTCTCCCTAACATTACCCAACCCAATGGTCTTAACTCCATCTCGGAGTTCGAGGCATGGCAGAGGTGCGTCAGTAGTACTTTGTTTGCGACCTGGACCCAGCCCGGGCCGGAGCTCTAGCAGGCAGCCCCGTGCGCCACCCTGGCCGTCGCCCACGCTGGCATCGGCTGCCCCTGCCTCCACGCTGTCAGCCGTCCACGCTGGCACGTCCGCCACGCGGTCGCCAACGCCTACGTGTCGGCCGCCCGCTCCACGTCCGCATGCCCATCCCTCGAGGGATGCATCATGCCATGGTGCTCGGTATCGCCATCCCATGGCCTTCACCCACCCATTCATTCAGGCACCCCTGATGATTGTGTGTAACCTGCTCATTCACTACAGACTCGAAATTGTTGCCGCAAATCCTTGGATGTGTGTTCAGGGAAGCGCTGCCTCAGCAACAATCATGGAGTGAAGGACTTGCGGCGGATGATCACAGCCACACTGCTGCTCTTCGAACATGTGGTTACAATCAAGGTGAGTGACATCACTTCCAATATGTAGGCTTCCAAACCTCCAATCAACCATCGCTTCCCACTGATTGCAACTTCTGAGTGAGTTGCCAAGTTGAATCATTTCCTGCATGGTCCTGGTTTAGGGTTTTAGGAGTGTCGGCAAGCCAAGATCATGATGTCTTGCGATGTGCCTTGCAAGATCTGATGTTTTGACGATTGCCACCCACTGACTGTACTTGCTTTCGGGGTTTTTCAATCATGGCAGTCATGTTACACATGGCATGAAGTCATTATGTAAAATATGATTGCCGCAATGATATTCCCTTCAATCTTCTTATGTTTGCATGTTTCCCTTTGTGAGCAGGCAAAAGCAAAGACGACTGCCATTTTGCCGCACAAGGATCGTAGCTGCAGGAGCGCAACGTCCTCCGCCAGTGGTTACAAGGGGCATACCATCCAAACATCACTTACCATGTTGTAACATGACTGCCCTTCCTATCTTTTTGCTACACCTTTCTCTTCTTTACTGTTTGCATGTTGTTTTCGGTTTATGTAGTGTTAGGGTTTCCTTGTGGTTTGTTTGGGTATTGTTAGGCAGTGCTTGCGGCAGTTTGCTTGTGGTTGCATAGGGTTTAGGAATGTTTGCGCCATGGGTTGTCGTTGGTTTAGGGTGGTATTCTCAATGAAACCGACACTTGGTTTAGGGTCGAGGCACTGCATTATGGCCGCAGCAGGATCTGCAAGTAGTAGTAGTGGGTGGGAGTGATTTGGGTCAGGCGGTTTAGGGCGTTCTGCTGTTTTTCCTAGGCATACAGAGTGTGGGGATGGTGCTTGCCTCGCCAAGAAGGCGAAACAACATGATCTGCAAGGACTGTTACTGTGTGAGGGTGATATAGGGTTGGCGGGTTAGGGCGTTCTAGTGTATTGGCTAGGCATACAGAGTGTGGGGATGCCACTTGCCGAACATGGACGCTCCGCAATAGGATCTGGGAGGAGTGTTAGTGGGTGAGGGTGATTTACTAGGCGGTTTCGGGTTTTCTAGTGTTTTGCGAAGCGCCGAAGGCAGACAGACTGTGGGGAAGGCACTTTTATTTCATTGAGGCTCTGCAATACGATCTGCAACCATTGTTTTAGGGTTTAGGGTGATTTCGCATGGAGGCTCTGGAATATGGGTCTGCAAGGAGTGTTTAGGGTTTTGGGGTGATTTAGTGCACGTGCTTTAGGATTTAGGGTCCTTTAAGTTGCCATTGACAATGTTCTGGGCATTGCCTCGAAAGGAGGCTCGGCAATATGGATCTGAGTGAACTGTTGCTGGTTACAGGGTGATTTATTGCAGGCGGTTTCAGCTATAGTGATGTTTAGGTAGACCATCCTGAGGGTACAGAAAAATTCCTCTCACACAGATTGTGGGGTTGTTGGCCATGGCCGTTGGCGCAATTCCTCCCAGGGAGGGACACTCCTATCAGGAACCCAGCAAGTTCATCCCTCTTCCCCTCGCCGCTAATTGCCACCGCCCCTCCTTCACCTTGGCGCGTCAGTATGCATTATTTCGGGCCATTGACTTGCATTGTGTTGTGCAGAATATGGATGCCGAGGGAGAAGCGCCCCTGCCCGAAGAGGACGAGGTCACGTATTTTGTGAATAGAGATTCACAAGGTTGGGTGCAGCAGACTGTCAGGAGGCGCGTGTACATCGAGCTCAAGCTGGAATGTACTCGCAATCGATGTCGAGATGGGCAGAAATCTAGGGATGACTGGTTGTGCGTCTACTGCAGAGCATCTTTCCCAAGCAAGTTGTGCTTGACGGATCATAGGGTGGGGGGTTGCCGGTGTGGACCCCTGGACCCAAGTGGCGCAAAGTTGGAGCTCCCTGTCTACCCCAACCTCAAGACGGCCAAACAAGGTAAAGACCTCAAAGCGGCATTGCAACGAGGTGAGCGCTCGGTGTGGGACAACTTGCAAGACAATACGATGTGGCTGCAGCTTAACCCCGAGCTGAAGGATGTTACTTACCCCCCCACTGGAGCGAGAGTGCATGTGCGGCGGTTCATGGTGCCCACAATCGAGCGATTGAGGGCTTCACATTCTTGCACGGAGGGTGGGTCGCAATCAACCCCTAGACATCAACGGTCTCCCATGCGACATACTCCACCACCCCCATCAGCAGATTTCGTGGACCTAGGGGATGACGGCACCGATGAGGCTGAGCCTCCCCCTTCTCGGCCGAAGAAACGAAGTCACGCACGCATGGAGGAGGGCCATCGGGTTTTCCACTCCACCCGGCAGTTCAAGCCGTCGCCCAAGAGACACAACCCGACGCCTTCTCCACGAACGCCACGTGCTGCACCTGGACCGCCTCCCCACCCCATTCATGTCAAGCCAATCGCGTCGCGTAGCCCATCCCCAGAGACGATGGCCCTTTTGGCTCCTCCTTCGCCCGTTCCAGATGCTGCCCCTACGGCACCTGTGACCCCTGTCCCCCCCATGGATACCTCGACAGGTGATCCTGATATTGCTTCGGCCCTGAGAAAGGAGCGTCAAGCGTTCTATGTGAGAGCCGCAGCGGCAGCCCGCGGGTCTGTGAAGATGGACATCCCCAAACCAGCGTTGAGGCCCCCAATTCAACCCCCAGGTTTGTTTCACTTGCTGCCATGTGGTTTGTTGAAATTTGATTTGGAGTGCGGCGATTTCCATGCGTTCGAGGAGGAGGTTGAGAATTGGAAGACTGACCCGGCGTTCCAAGACAAGTTGTTTGCTGCCTATGGCAGATTTCAGTCGCCCAAGCATCAGGTAAACGTTGTGTCTTCTCCCAATCCATGCGCTGCATTGGCTTCAAAATATATGCAAGTCGCGTTGTAACATGGTTTAGTGTGTTGTACATTGAAATTTTGAACCTGCAAACTGTTTTGTTCTATGCTGCAGTGTGGCCAGGGTGCATTGAACCAGGAAATTAGCAAGTTTAGGGCCTTGTACCATGCAGAAATGCGGCAAGGTGCATTGAAATTTTAGATGTGCAACTATTGCTGTGACATGGGCCACTCTGGTCACCCTAAAACCAGTCATTTAGCAGTCGTAACATGCGCTGGATGTGGCATAATGTCATCGTAACATGAGTGCTCCGTGCTGACGCAGGCTAAACCACACGTGGGGCCACTAATCACGAAGACTGTCGTGGCAGCCATCAGCCAGGTTGATGACGATGTCGCACTACAGTCTGAGATTGGTGCCCTCTGCCACTACATCCAACACACATTTGTGTCACGTGACGTGATGAAGCAACGAAAGCAGTGGGATGATGAGCGCCAGGCAAAGATTACCGGCACTATTTCGAGGGCCATGCAACACTGGGACGATGAGCACTACCCTCGTTTGCTGGAGGCGACATGGGGATGGCACCCTTTCTATGCCGCATTTGTTTCTAACCCTTTGAGCCTAAACTTCAGACCCTCCTACCCTTTGTATCATTCAGTGGTTGAGGGTTTGCATGTGCATGCATTGCTCTTGCAGCAATCCCATGTTGTAAAGGCTTACCCTGTGCCATGGTCTGTGCTTCTCCTTCGATGTTTCCTGAAATTCCATAGCATGGTGCCCAATCTCATCTCGCATGTACATAGTGGTGGCTCTGTCGACAACGTGAGGGGATGGTTGAAGCTCGCCAAAGAAATCGATGGAGAAGGTTCACGTGCGTGGCATTTGGCGAAAACTTACTTGAAAGATGAGGGTTTTCTCGTGTTTGCAGGTGCCCGCTTGGTGGATTCGCAACAAGACTGGGTTGCAGCCGTGGAAGCTGCTTGGATGGATTTGGAAGATCCCACTCCAGAGTGGTGGGCAGAGTTCCGTATGTGGTGCAACTCCATCCAGTTCAGGGCACTTCAAGACATGGCCTTTCACAACAAGTTGGAGTGGTTGAACGCTTGGGTGATTCGTGATCGTCCCAAGACTCCTTCACCCCCACTTGCATGTTACGAGCGTTGGTTACAACATCGGGAGGACTTGGACATTGGCTATGTCCTTGCGAAACCAGGTAATTAAACACACTTCTATGGTGTATCATAGTGCTCCGCTTTCAACCTCCATTCCCGCGAACGCAAAATTAACCACGCCCGTCTGTGCACCCCTTGGCAGATGTCATGGTCCCCTCTCTGGAGCGTACTGAGTACATGGAGGAGCTTCGCAACATTGCCGATAATATTGTGCGAGAGCGGTTGGAGCACTCCGAGGTGCATCCACCAGCACATGCTACACCAGCAGCTGATGTTACATCTTGCGACGTGGCTCAGCCATGTCCTCAAAGCCCCGCTAGCATAGGCATTTTCGGCAAGGCAAGTGCCTCGGAGGATGTTCAGCGCCCGGTGGAGAGGGCATTGATGGACGAGCTGACACACTATAGGGACCACGGCGAACAGTGGCCCGAACGACGGCTTCTTTTTACCTCGTGGCCGCCATTGGATTTCATGTATCCTGAGAACCTCCCGGTCGATGACGACCATTACCCCAGTATTGCGTGGACCAAGAGGCCCGAGGATGAATTCCAATGGGATACCGCAGTATCATCCCGCATCGTGATACCCCCGGCCAGACCAGCCTTGTTGTGGCCATGCGTCCCCGATTGGATCAAGGACGGGAGCATGTGCCCCATTTGTTCCAATCCTTGGGGACCCGAAGGCGCATGGATCGTTGGGTCGTGCGGTCACATGGTCCACCCGAATTGTTTGTTGCCACACATGTTGCAAAACATTGCCATAGGGTTGCCGGTTGAACCACCTAGCCGGCGACAAAGGGTCCACGTGACACCGCCACATGGTTCCCGGTTGGTTTGTCCTCCATCTTCGCCCGTTGACGTGGAGATGGCATCGGCGGTGCCATCCCCACCACTGGTAGTTGCCGACAACGACGTTGTGGAGGCGTTGAGGGCGGAGTTGGCAAAATGCAAATTTGACCACGAACGGGAATTGGAGATGGTCCGACGTGCACACACCGAGGAGGTCCAAGGGTTGAAGGCCGAGATTGCACGTTTGAACAACCTTGAACTTGCGAGGGCTGATGCGCCACAACTGCCGCAAGCAATGTCTGGTAGTGATGGACAAGGGCGGGAGCCGTCGCCCACAACAAACTTGGAGGCAATGAGGGTTGATGACGGCAAGACTTGGTGTCCCCCACCTCCACTCCTGCCCATGTTACAGCACGCAATCTGGGTGGAGAGATGGACGTCGCTGGCACTCCTCGACCCACCGCGGTGGCCCATGGCGTGGATGTCGACACATTTCAGGAGGTTTCTCAGATTGTGCAGGAGGCCGTCGTGGATGCCACACAGCAGCCACCCTCCCAAGTGCCACATTCTGGGCGCACAACTGCGGACGACATTGGTCATGCATCGCAGCTTTAGGCTCAGGTTACTGGTTCAGATGCTGCAAAAGACTTAGGGCATCCACATCCAAAACTGTAAAAGTGTAAAACTGAAACTATGGATAATTTGTGCTGCAATCCCGTGAAGCCACGGGTCCATTGTCTCGCACACCCACGACTGTTGTGTAAAAGTTGTAACATGTTTTAGCATTGCCCCCTTCTATGCAACCAGTCGCAATGAAGCATGTGCCAATTTTGTGTTGTGATATGTGAAGCCATGTGCACTTCATACATGTATGGACTTCCAATTCGCATATACAAAGACATGTATACGTCAGAACATGTTACAAGGCGTGCACGAAACAAAATTTCTTTATTTAGCATGCATTTGAGACAGCCTTTACATCCTGCAGAGGTAACATGGAACGGGACACTACGGGGACCAGCTTGGCCTGTAAACCCTAATCGGTCGCTGGTAAGCCTTCAACGGACCCCATGGGGTGGGCGTGACGACTGGAGGCGGGGTGGTCAGCTGCCGCACAACCTCTGCATGTCGGCGCTGCAGTCGAGCAATCTGCGCCGGCGACAACAACCTTTGAACGCCGCATGCTGTGGATGTGAGGGCCGAAGGGGATCGCTCAGAGGTGGCCACACGCTCGTCTTCGGCGTGTCGCACAGGCGACGTTGGAGGCGTGAAGAACTCGTTGTCGCTTGAACTGTCTTCAACGGGTCCGATGGCATCAGGACATCTGCAAAGCCACTTCCAAACAGACGCGCCAACCCGCACGACGTCAAAACATGCCATGGTGAGGGAAAATGGGGTATATGACGGGCTAAGGGAAGAGGGAGATGTTGGAGACTGCTAATGCACCTTGTTGCCTAACCATATGGACGTAGTGCGCAAGAATGGAACCCGTCTGGTTGAGAACAAGTCCTGACCTTATATACCCTAAATGTCGCAACGTCATCCCACATGTGGGATGTGTCGTAACATGCAGACCATGTTGTAACATACATAAGTTACAACACGTGGTTGACTGTCATTCTTTATCTACCGACGTTGCTCCAAAAAGTCCTTCCTACGCTTGAGGGACATGTTGCTGCCATCGTCGTTGGGCAAGAAATGCAAGTCCGGTTGGGATGGCTCCACCAACCCATGTTCCATCTGAGCAAGCAATGTCTGTTGCTTCCCCCTGACAACGTGCAGGTCTGCCAGGAGGTGCTTCAGCAGGAAAGTGTCACCCGTGGCCGCGTCCATGAACTCCGTTGCAAGGTTGCGAACACGTTTTTCGATGTCCTCGTCAGATGGTGTGACCCGTTGGCTGCTATTAGCATGATTTGGTGCGGGGGTGGGCACTGGGGGTCCGGTATCGTAACAATCATCTGGGAAATGCACAACAGGATCCAACATGTTACCACGGCCGCCCTCGGTTGTGCCTGCAAGGGATCCACAGTAACGTGTAATGGTTCCCTCTGCAAGGCTAGGATGGAGCATCATGAGGACTTTAATCTGATGTTTGCAAATGTTTCCCTTTAGTGCCCACACGCAGTCACAGCAACCCCACTCACAGTCTGGGTTGTACACAGAGTACCATTTAGTGGCGTTGGTCTTGGAGGTTACGATTGCTGGGCCGTCATCCGCAATGGGGAGAGTGACACAACTGTCTGGAATTTCTCTCGCTTTGAGAACTGCATTGATAATGAATTGCTCCTGTTTCAAGTTGGGGACGAACCCATGTTGTTTCCTCATCGCCTGGTACCAATAGTGGGAGAGAATTTCCTCTGTCAACTCGTATATGACCCAGTCCAAACGCCGTCCATGCACTCTTCCTTTTGAGGCACGCAAGGTGGCTTTAAGGTTAGAGTGGTAGCTTTCAATTGCTGCATTTGTGTCCTGCCCAGCATAAGGCAGGTTACGATGCCCCACAACCCACATATGGGTCTTGTCTGCCCATTGTTTGTTGAAATACGCCCAAAAATTGCTGACAATGGGGAAACTATCCATAAGAGCGTTGAGTTGGCGAAGAGCCCAAGGCCCCATTTCATCTCCCTGGGGGCACTTTGTATCGTACATAATACGACCCAATCCCTTCAGCACACCAGCCCGGATAGCATGGTCTTTAATTTTTGCCACCGCTTGTTTCAACCATGCACGACGGACATGCCAAAGGCAAAGAAAGACTTTCACTCCGGGCCACACAGACTGCAATCCTCCGATCTCGGCCTGCGCACAATCTGTAATGAAAGCATTCGGCATCCAATCTTCTTGCACTGACGCCAATTTCGTGGCGAGCGCCCTCATCCATGGTTCAAGATCGGGTTGCTTGGAACTAGAAGTAATAATGTATGCCACGGGCACTCCGTTTAGCCAATCATCAAACACCATCAAGGTGTAGAGCGGAAACTGCAACAACAAGGAAAAATAATAACATTACATGCTGGGGGATCATAGACGTTACAGATAACATTGTTGTAACATGGGATCTGGCTAAGCAAGTAGCTCTGACGGTCTATAACATGACAGTTCATGGAGCATGATAGCAACAAACCTTGTTCTCATTTGTTGCAAACGTGGCATCAATGGAGACAGTTTTTTTATGTCCATGCTTGAGCATCATATCTTGTTGCCAAGATGTTTGGATGCCTATCGTGAATGGAATGTTGTCACGTGTAATAGCACCGCGAACTTGTACGCCGGATTCTTTGTAGTAGAACACGAGATGGGGATGTTCTTGCACCCACATGCGAACAGATTTCGCATCATTGTTGTCGCGTTTGAAGGTCTCTATTGCCAGGCGGCCAGCGACGTTACGGATGTCTTGGTCACAAATGAAGAGGTCCCGTGTGAGCTCCTCCCCTCTTTCACACACCTCCAGGAAGCGTTTCCTGTGTTTTGCCATTATTTGCGGGATGGACAAACCCAAACGTAGATGAGTCATGATGAATTCCCGAACATGCGGTGACAGATGGCTAGAGAATATGCTCTTATGGCTGGTCTTTGTGGCACCATGGCAGAAGAACCCTTTGAAGTTGACATGTTGCATCTGGTGGTACGTTATTTCTGCGACCGAGGGCTCAAGGTATAGTCGCTTGACAACAAAACCGCATTGGCAACCCCTTCGTTGCCCAAATCCTCGCATCCTGGCGGATGTGCGAGGACCTGAGTGACCCTTTCCATTTGGAACGTATTTGCCCTTGGAGTCGATTTTTTGTTTCTTCTGGTACATATCCTTTGTAACAACTGGTATGTGCGAGGCATTGTCATTTGGCCCATACTGGCAGTGATACCTAAGGCAGACAACAAATGGTGGAAGGGAGAGTCAGGTATAAGATGCCACATACAAGTTCTAGTGTTGTAACATTGCAACATGCAGAATGGAATTCGAATTGCATGTTACAAACACACCTGGTAATGGCAGAGTAGCTGTTCCAACGGGGGAACGCTAGTTTCCCTTGTTCGTTCGATGGAGCGCCTTGGCAAACAAATTTGCAGGGACCGTCAATGCGGGCCTCCTCACCTTTCACAAAATCCTCGACTCTTGCCCACGGTATGTACGCAACCGAAACTGGCGCAGGAGTCCTCAGGTCAGTCCTCCTCCCTTCCACCCGGATCTGCCTTGCCCACGATAGATCAGTGTGCATGAAGGTTCCCGCTTTAGGTCTTTGAACCACACTGCGGAGCCGCTGAAACTCCCATTTGTGTGCCTCCCGGTATGTACACTCATACGAGGGATCCACGACCAACGGCATGCGAAGTGTTTGTTCAGTGCCATGGTCTCCATCTCGGAGAACATGCACTTCAGTTGGCAATTCATCAGAGGATCCCATTGACGCTCTCTTGTGCAGCACTCGGAGGACCTCCACCTGCTCGTGCATGCAATGACGTCCTAAACCCTGGAAGCAATGAGGAGCATAATGAAAGAGGAGTGAGCAGTAAATGAACTGGTTACAGTCAATCAGGCGCGATGGTGGACTGCAGATCTAATAAGAAATATGGAAAGCACAATGAGTGAGGGCGATTGTGACCACCGTGTGCGATCAGGGCGCTCGGCGTAATGGTTTCACACACCTACCTTCAGTACAACATATGTTGGCTTCGCATCAGTACATGCAAGACAGAAGCAATGGTTCACTGCAGATCTGATAAGAAATATGGAAAGCACAATGAGTGAGTGTGATTGTGACCGGCGTGTGCGATGTGGGCGCTCGGCTTAATGGTTTTGGACATATGCCTTGAGTACCTCATTGGAGAGGTCGCATCACTACATGCAAGACACTCCAGTGCTACAAAAATGCAGATTCTTTAGTTAATGCACATGTTACGATTAATCAGAAGCATGAAACCAAAGGAATCCTGAAAAGAAACGTTCAATGATGTGATCTTGTCCGTCACGCTTGTCCGCATCATTGCTCAAATCGCATCACTTCGTGTAACAGTCGCCATTGCATCAAAAATTTGCAGTCTCTACTGAATGAGCAGGTTACACACAATCATTCATTAGGGGTGGCTGAGTGCATGTTTGAAAAGACGCGCTCCCCGAGGGCGGTTAGATTACCAGCATGGATGGGTGGGTGAAGGCCATGGCGATACCGAGCACCATGGCATGATGCATCCCTCGAGGGATGGGCATGCGGACGTGGAGCGGGCGGCCGACACGTAGGCGTTGGCGACCGCGTGGCGGACGTGCCAGCGTGGATGGCTGACAGCGTGGAGGCAGGGGCAGCCGATGCCAGCGTGGGCGACGGCCAGGGTGGCGCACGGGGTTGCCTGCTAGAGCTCCGGCCCGGGCTGGGTCCAGGTCGCAAACAAAGTACTACTGACGCACCTCTGCCATGCCTCGAACTCCGAGATGGAGTTAAGACCATTGGGTTGGGTAATGTTAGGGGCAAGGTCTCGTGTGCCTTGAACCGAGACCTATGGGTTCTATGACAAGGTCTCCTCCTCCTATGACCGAGACCTATGACAAGGTCTCCTCCTCCTCCTCCTCCTTCCTCCTTCCCCCTCTCTCTCCTCCCCTCTCTCTCTCTCCCTCCACGTCATTAAATGCATTAATGTGAGGTTAGTTGAGCTAGGGACATGTCATCCACCTAGGGAACATTATTTCTAATTTGTTCCCTAGAGCTCGGTTTAAGGTCACATATCGGTAATAGGCTAGGATACCATACCCGAACTCCTTCTCCTCAATTGCAAAGATTTTGTTTGAAAGCCTACAGAATAAGTCGTAACAGAAACAATTAGTGTGGGACAAATAGTGTGGAATAGGTAGAATGGACTGCTAGAAAAAAAAATACCCCTTTATTCAAGTGAATTCTACCTAGAACCATGACATAATCTAAGTGGTAATCTACACTAATTAACACATTTTAGGTTAGCAATGGTCCCTCCCTCCCTCCCAAGTAAGTCATTTTCCTTTGCATTGTTTCAAATTGGGTTGGAGTGTTTACAAATTTTGTGGAAATTGTCGCACTTCGAAGCACCATCAAGAAATAAACTATTCTTTTAAAGTTGGACCCGATTCTCAATACCTCACTTATCCAAGTTTCCGATTGTGACTAGCACTAGGAGAAAACCAGTCCATTCCAACCATTTGTTGCAACTTGTCCCCTGCAACTCATGGCTAGAAAATAAAAAAAAATAAAACATTTGGGTTGTGGATTTGTGAACATTGGCGACTAAAAGCTTCTACTGCCATGCTTGCTATAATACGTATAAATAAAACAAAGATAAAAAAAATTGTAATCTAATTTTGACACCCAAGGTTATTTCCGTGGATAACAAGTCAACCTAATTGCACATATCAATGTACACTGAGTAGTAATGGTAAGTTACGTGCTTGCAATGTGGGCTACACAATTGAGCTTCTATCCACACCAAGATTGTTAGGGTTAACACTATGAGTGCACATTATTCTGCAACAACACAATATCTAGCATTATGAAGAAATGTGCATATTCATGGAATATTTTGCATAGTTGATGGATATACTTGGAATGTATCTACTATATTCTTTAAATTAAATATGAATATCCTTATTTTTCTTACAAAAATATATAAATTGTACTTTCAATTATCAAGAAAAACTCTCTTTTTGTCGCACAACATTTTCTAGTGGAACATCAATTACCCTCTTAGAGCGTTGCGATTGGTCAATTGTCCTTTTGTGACGGGCTGGGAACGTTGGGACTATGTGACCCATATCAAAGTACCATAGTTCAAAATTCCCTCCCCAACCAAACCACCCTAAGTTTCAGTTAGTATGTGTGTGTCAAATTCACCTTGTGGTTTCTAATGTCATCACCAACCATATGCGGGGGAGAGAGGGAATTATTGTATACAAGCATACCTCTCATTCATCCAACATAAAAGCCCTGAAATAACATGCAGCCTGCAAGTTACGTTTTTTAGTTGGTTTGACATCGGAATTAGCTTTAAAGACCCCGAATTACTCTGCGCGAGGTCATTTGAGATGCATCGACAACAAACCTATAGGAAGTCGAGTTTTTATGTTGCATGCATGAGAGGTACGCTCGTATACGATAATCCCCCCTCTCTTTCTCTCTCTCTCCCTCTCTCCTATATGCAATGTGGTACTCTTCCTTTGTAATAAAGTTGAAGGAATAAACACATACATACTTAATATGAACTTAACGTTTGAGGAGAAAGTTTCAAGGTAGATAGCATGAGATGACTTGAAGTATTTGCAAGAATTGTTCAACGAAAGACTCGAGCCTCTTGTCTAAACATCTTCAAACCACAACATGCGGGTCCTTTTCTTAACCCTTAAAGGTCGGGCCACTTTCCCAACAACTCGGATTTGTGAAGACGAAGAAGAGGTTGCAAAGGCCGGATAAAATAGGTGGGTCTTAAATGGTTACTTTTTCCGAACTAGCCCACTTCTCCTAGGATGCGAAACACGTGATTAGTACAAGATGGTTAGGAAATCCAAATCAAAAGCATAGCCACTTTCCTCATAGTTTTTGGAGATCGTATATGAATATCTTATTCATTATCAAAGTGCATATTCTTGTGCTCATGAACTAGTCACATAGGTCCCCCCCAATTACGATGGTTGATGAACCTAGAATGGTTATCATATTTTGAGCATGTAATCCAATTTCCTTTAGACATGTGTCTTTTTGGCATGTATTGTTGGAACTAAACCTGACCACATACCACTCAAATATAGGTGTCCAATGAAGATAAATAATCGAATTAGGCACATCTACAGTTGTAATAAATGCATCTATAGTGACATGTTTACAGTTCATGACATTCTCAAAGCTAAATTAAACAAGGAAATTTTAAAATGCAATTAATTCTTATAATATTGACGGGACATATATCAAGTATGATAGACATAAAAGAAAGATAGCACAAATGTTACAATGGCAACTACATTGCTTTATGTTTTCCTCTAAGTAGACTCGTCGAACCCCTCAATGCTCATAATGATTTGATTGGGTGTCCCCAATGACTCCCACTACGATTGGGTGACCATCAAAGAGATTATCTCCCCCATCCAACGTTTCCTAGGATGACACACATATTGAAGCACATCCACTTGCACTCAAATTATGCCATATGGTCCAATAACCGTCTACAAAACTTCTATGTATAGTCTCTTCCATCCAACATTAATTCTCGATCCCGTATAGGTTTGTTGCCAATGCATCTCAAATGACTTGGACTAAACTAGTTATGGGTTTTTGAAGCTAATTCTGGTGTGAAATCACCTAAAAAGCGCCCCCCGAATGCATACTATTTCAAGGTTTTTATGTTGGATGAATGAGAGGCATGCTTGTAAATGATAATTCTCTCTCTCCATTGCATCCCAGCTTGAAGCAAACCCTCCACTCAGCCAGGTCCATCCATTAGCCATTACAAGGGTATGCAGGTGTTATGTGATCACTTTTCTTCATCATACACCTATATTTGATTGGTGTGTGGTTTGGTGAGGGTCAAAGAACAAACACCATAAACACACATGTTCTAAAAGAGATTGGACTACGTCTTCAAACTTTTACTAACTACTCCACACTCAATAGTGAACACAATTGGGATGACATGAAAAAAAACTAAATCACACCCACATACCTTAGTACATTACACCTAGGTAACCCAAAGGAATTTTGTTGAGGTGGCCTACTTTTGTTGGCCCACGAGGAAGATGCACCACATTTGTGTTGTTCCGGGACTGTAACAAAGGGCTAAGGGCATGCTTACACTAAGGGTATTAGGCCATGGCTCTCAAATGACCACGGTGCCCTGTTTTCTGAATGGGAGCATAGTGAAGTCCATGGACTATATAGCCCAAAGTCTTTTGGAGGTCACAAACCCTCAGTGTAAATCCAAATTTTCGCCACACATTCCACCTGGCCTACCTTCAAGAGTTGTCTCCAAAAATTCCCCTACAATCCTACCCAATGAGAATCCAAGGATTCTCAAGAGCCATGGCCTAACGGCTTTCATGTAAACATGCCCTACCTTACCACATGAAAATGACAAAAGTGAAAGTCCACATTGAAGTTGCAAGGTAAGGTTCGAAGGGGCCCGGAGGTTGAAACGACAAAAACCCATCACAAAAAGCTCGACAACTATGATTGGCAATGCAATGTGAGCCAAATAAAATATGGGGTCGATTCTCCCGTTGCTTTTGGGGAATGGGTCTCCACACACGGGCCAGGTGGGATCGATCCCATGATTCGCGGTTGCAAAGCCCATGCATCCAAGGGTACAAGTAAGGTAGCTATATGCCAACACGGTGGGAAAAAAGCGGATTCGGCCACAAAGAGTGGCATGAAATTTGTGCAATGTTTATTTTAGAGATGGAGTAGAGGAAATGACAAGGAATGCATGTTGTTTCGTAGTTTTATTCCATGTCAATACTTAGTTACATTTTCTCAACAAGGCCAGTAGGCCAAACCTCCCTACTTGTATAGTAGAGTCTCCCTAATTTGAGCATCCATTTAGCCTACTCTGCATACGAATGCACACAAAACGGTTAACTCAAATGGCACCCAAAACGGATCGTAAGTGGTGTGAAACAACACCTATCTGGCCAATCACTACATCCCACCTATCACTTGTATCCTTTTTGGGCCATCACTTTTACAATTAGTTATTTTGGGTCCACACAGGAATCACTCTATCCCTAGTCTAGTGCATCGGTAGTGGCCATTCACTGTTTTCGATTTTTCTACCTTAGAGGGCGCTCTATTTCATCGTTACTACACTAAATGTTGTATTTAGTGTCACCAATTCTATTTGTCTTGCTCAATACTGATTGTAAACTAGCCATGTAGTGTAACCAACACTAAATGTAAACCTAACATTATTTGTCATTCTTTGTAGAAAATCTCGGGCATTATAGACTTACAATGTTGCAACCACTGCCACTTACTAAGTTATTTTTCATCCAAAATTGCATCAAGCATCCATGCCAACATTCCATTACAGATATGTTAGGATGCAGAAAATGCCCATCGTTGTAAGTATTTCATTACAAGGATGTAAGGTGAGATGAAAATACTTGTAAACTTATTCATAAGAAAGTGTCATTAAAAGAGTTACCACAGTGACATAAAATACCATGTGACATTAAAAACAATATATAGCGTAACGTTGGAATGTAGTTTCACGTGGGATTCAAGAGGATCTCAACCAATGTAGGATTGACATGTGGCAACACTTGAGGGGGGCATAATTGAAAATTGAGGCACAAAGCGAGGGCACCTTATATCATGGGATTGTGACCTAGTATTAAGGAAACATGTTCTGAATATTTATAATGTAGTTTGACAAGTTATGGGCCACTTCACACACGAGACTGAGAGCCTGTGACCATTCCACTTCAAGCACTCTCATTGGTGGAAAAGGCGGAGCCGATTCAAGTTCGCTTCACACTACGCTTGAGGGACCAACAGAGTATGTGAATGCAAGATGGATGTAAAGTCTACATGGATTCCTACATGGCATCCAATGGATCATGTTTCATGGTCACTTGGACTGTTCTCAAAAACCATCTCTTGGAGGTAGGCCTAGCACAAAACCGGGAGACCGTGGCACTCCGAACGCTTACAACCGTTGATTTATTCTATTTTATCATGTGTGAGGACCCGCATGAATCAAAATTCATTGAAATAGCATTTGGTTGAGGGCCCGATCACATATGGCTTCAAACTACACTTGAGGATCCGTGAGCACACTACATGAGTTTGGAGGTGTGTTGGGACGGCCTTTGGACACTTTCTTTTGGGCTCTCACAATTTCATAGTCATGGCTCTTGGCTCATGTGTGAAGTGGCCCTAAGAAACCAAAAATTCTATTTGGCAAAGCCTCCACCACGGCGCCCCCAACACTTTAAATTGTTCCACACATGTAACAATGTGGAAATTATGGTACCATGTGTGGTAACAATGTGGAAATGATCGTATCAAACTTCGACTAAATCGTGAAAGGTTAACCCTAATCATTTCTTAGTCATTCCTTATTACCACAAAACATATTTCATAAATTATATATCTTTACTGTGGTTGCTATATGAATGAATGAACAAAGTTATAATCTATTGCAATCTACTTTTGACTCAAGGTAATTTCAGTGGGCAAAGAGGCAACCTACTCACAAAGGCAACCTAATTGCACAAATCCATGTAGTGAACTTCTGAACAAAAAGAAAATAGGTTGTAATTAAATATATAAAAACCTCAAAATCATAAATTGGTCTTCAAGGTGTTATTTAATTCTCCCAACATCCTTGAGTGTCAGTTAAACAGAAAGATTCCTTAATATGGTTACTTTTTTATGTTGTATTTTAGGATTTTTTTCGTATGTTCTGGATTGCTAGCTTCCATCCTAGTTTTGCTACAGTTTCTACACGAGAAATCTTTTTATGGTTTTTTCTTCTTCTTCTAATTACTAATGAGCTTTCGTCTCTTTGGATTCTCCTGGGTTTGGGATGTTGACCTGTCTCGCGGGTCTAAATGAAGATTTCCCCGCGCGCAGTTGTTCTATGGTGTGTGTGTGTGTGTGTGTGTATATATATTGTAGAGACTACCATAGCATAAGGGGCTCTCTACTCTTACATAAAATATAATGTACAATTCTATGCAATATATACTATTTTTAGTCACCATTACTACACATAATTGTTTTTTTTCCCATTCCTCCATATTATGCTTCACATAGGTTAACTTGAGTCTTGGGACACGATTTCATTATAATACCTTGATATGAATTGTTTAATTAATTCACAATCAAAATCTTATACATAGATTTCTGTCCATTTCCATATGTCAAACTTTAAGCCTTGACCATATGAATGGAGTCTTTGGACCGTGCCTTTTTAAAAACTTTTGTTTTTGTGTGAATGACATTTGGGCATGGATAAGCACTAATCGTAGAATATTCTCACCTTTGAAAATCACCTCATGGCCTTTAAGGATTCACAACCAAACTTTTCAATCTAAACCAGTGTGTATTTTTGACAAAGTTTTTTGCAAGTTTTTGATATTTGACACACAAAAACTCGCACAAAAATAAAATGCACGTCAATTGACACACAATTTAGATTTTGACATGTAGTGTGACTTGTAAAGAAAAAAAACCACATGTCAATTGACACTTTACAAATTGAAATGACACGTACTACTAGGCATGCGACATTGAGGTGACATTTTAGAAGAAAATGTAGATAATCGGTGTAGCCAGACACAAGCAAGTTCTTCGGGGTTTAGTTTGTGCTTGGCTACACCGATTATCCCAATTAGTGCGTGTTACTATTCGGAGTTATGCAGTGCAATAACGTCTTACTTGGGAGTTCAAGTTTTACTAACGAAAGTTCAATACGTTGTTTGGACATTATAGATTGCTATATAATTGCAATTTATGTCTTTATTACAATCTTGGTAAAATGCTACATTCTCGTTAAATAGTTATAGCATTGCGTAACTCTAAACAATAACAAGCACTAATTGGATAATCACTATAGTGAAATGTCTGCATCACCCCCCCCCCCTCACAATACACACACACACACACATGTAATAGGACCTCCTATCATATTATCTAATGTATGTAGTCTTATTGTGGATGTCCAACGCCACATAAACTCAACCTTTGGATTGGATCGATAATTGACATTTGCTTAGCGATTGCAAACCATGAAGGTTGTCATTTCAAATTCTAGGCTAGGAGTGGAGATGCACAAGTTATAGGAAGTTAAAGTGAAACTTCTCTTTCCTATTAAGTGATTGGATAGGCCCTCCCAATTTTGTCAACAATTGAGTGTAGAATGATATACATATATTGAGCACATGCCACATAGCTCGATCTCAATGTAACACATGTCTTTTTGGTGTCCACTATGATTTGCGAACCTTGCCGTATACCATTGAAATAGAGGTGTTTAGTTAAGAAGAATGACCGCATACCTTGCAATCAATAATGGGGTGTGAGGCTTCTTAGGGCTTGTTTACACTACCGTAGTACCATAGCAGGTTCGTCCTAAAATAATTCTAAAAATAAAAAACGTAAAAATTAGAAAATTCTGAAGACAAAAAAACGAAAATAGAATAAATTAGTTTTTGAAATATTTTGCTATTTCTAAGCTATTTAGGGTCATTTTTACTTATTTTTTGCTAAAAAACGAAAATTGAGAAATTCAGTTTTTGAGAGGCGAACCTTATTTTTTCAAAAAAATTAAATATTCGTTCGCCAGGTGGCGAACCTGCTATGGTGTTACGGTAGTGATCAATGATCACGACTACCACTTTCCGGATTCTCTTATTGGTTGAGGAATGAGTGGAGGTCCTACTTCATTTTACATGAGGTCACCAAAAACAGAATTAACCATGTCGAAGAATGGATGAGAAAGTAACATGGAATCCCACATGTCCAAAAATGGATAATGTTTTGGTGGTCACCTAGATGCAGCAAGAGAACCCAAATGATTGTCTCATCAAAAAATGAAGGTGGCCGTGTCAAAACTATTTAGAAACTTTTATTTTAGCAATTTTCATTTTTGATATCACATGATTATTTTTAGTCATTCTAAATTTCCGATTTTCATTACACACACACACACACACACTGCGTCCCGGTCTAAGTCCGTTGTACACTATGTCATGTGGCGAAGGCTCTTTTAAAATGATGTGGATTCTCTTGGTCATGGCCTTTGGGCTACCAACCATGACCATGAGAAACCCTAAATCAATTTTTCTTATCACAACCCTTGGTGATGTGTGTAAAATGGCCCTTATTAAGCTCTCTAAAAGTTGAACAACACACACATGTGCCCACCCCAAATTCATATTAAAATTTTAAAAATGAAACAAAAAAACAAAAAAATCAACATGTAACTGGTTGGACTTGGAAACACTAGGATCTTGACCGAATATACCCAAAATTCTCCCGGGACACCCCAACACCCACCCCCACACACACACACACAAAACAAGACCTCCTACCAACATAGTAACTTAGACGTAGTTGGAAGATGATCGGATCGGACCTTCCCGACAATGGCACCATTTGAGAGCCTCTTGGCATAATAATAATAATAATAATGCTATTTCATCCAAAATGGTTGATGAACCACTAACTCTATGATTGAACACACTTGCACCAATATCTTGCCACCAAGAACCTCTCGGAACCTCTTGAACGGGTGAGAGGTGGCCACTAGGTTCATCCGAAGTGACGGGCTTATATATATATATATATAGAAGTAGCTTACTAGGCTTCCTCGTTCGGAGTCAAATGACCCGGGTCCACAATGTCTTCGCCTACCTAGGTGCTCCTCATTTTCCCACTCACAAGCGGACCGGTGCTCACTTATTACACCGCCTCCGGTACCATAGAGGGCTCTCGGTTCCCACACAATAACTATAATTTTCTCTTCAAATCAATTTCATGCTCACATTCGCTAAGACCCACTTGTATCCCACGTGGCAACAACATTACGGCACAGGAGAAGATGAAACGGTAATCCCAGCACATCTACGCTGATATGTGCAATCAGGTTGTCCCATGCTAATTTACTAACATTCCACACTATTTTGAATATTTGTTATCATGGTGATGAAATACATGTTTCTTGTAATTAAAAAAACTATTGTGGTTGTTGTACGGGTGAATGAATAAATGTATATAAGATCACTATATTCGTTAATTTGGGACTTTTTCGGCATTTTGAGACAATTACAAATATAAGAACATGGATACAATCACACAGATATTGGAGAATGTTGTAAGATGCAAATACTTTGAAGCAGGTGTTCATATCAAGAACCCAATTAAGAACTCATATCAAGATGGTTTGGGTAGGACGACCCAAACATTAGACCATGTTGTTGTGGTCCATATATTAATTTGAGACAAGAGAAAGTCTCAAATTAACGAATATAGTGATTAAGTTGTTGTGATACGGTTCTGACCCAGGTTAATCAATATGGCAGATTTTCATATTCTCCAATGACGAAAGACAAAGTTTTTAGTGAAGTGGGTCAGTTATCCAGGACTCATATGCATGTAGTGTCATTATCAGTGTGAAGAGTTTCATGCTCATTACATGGTCATATAGGTCCTCCCAGTTACATTGACTATTAAATGTAGAATGAGAAGAAATTACACTCGTACATTAGTAGTAGACACACTCACACAGTTGCACGTGTCTTCATGTGTCAGTAAGTAAATAAATAAACATCATCTCAACACCTTGGAACCACAAGTCAATATAGGAAGTCACACTATTCCAAAGGCCACACTAAAATTCTAATGAGCATTTTTAGTGTGGCTTGTGTTCAATAAGAATGGGAATTTAGACATCGATTTATGGTTGCCACTTGGGGTGAATTAACAACAAATACCTTGTTAGCATGTAAGGGCCGCTTTACACCTAGAGGCTTGAAATCCTCACTTGTGATTGGCCATACGGCTGAAATCGGCCCCAACCCTTTTACACCTAGAGTCCGGGCCGATTTGGTGGTATGAAAATTTTAATCAAAAAATGCATGGTCTGACATGGCCCGAGCTCGTTGAATTGGGTGCACCCAAAATGGAGGGCCAATTCTTGGCCTCGGGGCCAATGTCAGATTTCAATTAAAAAAAAAGTAAATAAAATATGATTTTTTCTTCAGCAAACCATATCCGTTGGATTATGTGGAAATTTGAATGGCTCTATGCTAGATTATGCTAGATCCGTTGGATTATGCTAGATTTGTTGAATCAGCATGGCTTCTTGGCCCTAAGGCCTTTAGATATGGGAAAATTGGCCCCCTTTATAATCTTTATTGTAACTTGTAGTTGAGGCCGGCCTCCAACCCAAAAGGGGCTGAAATTTCATGCAATTGGCCACAAGGGGAACTAGCCTGGCCTCTAGGTGTAAAGTGGCCCTAAGATATACGTGATTTGAGTCGATCGCATCAATCATTTGGACACCTATATTTGAGTGGGTCATCATGTCTACCTTTAAACAGGATGGATGGTAGAAATTTTCATCCATCTCTAAAATCATTCAAGCTCCTTGGAGACTTCAACAACCTAGGATGCCACCACGGCTCCAAACGCCAACCAAATGTATGCAAGTAAGCTAGCATTAGGAAGCGACACAAAGTAGGCTAGCTTGTGAACTTGGTCACTCAAACTCCGAATGCCTCCAATAATTGCCCAATTTTGAGAGTGGCCCTTGAGCCTTTGCCTACCACTTGTCATTATGGGGATCCAAGCTTGTCCCATTATGCTAAAAGTGAACACACATGGCACATACTTAAGCTCGAAGCCATGAGTGGGTTCGGTAAGTGAGGTTAAGGGCCCATGTGGGTATTATTCGGAAATGACCGGGGAGAACCGGCCGCTACATTGTTTTTTTTTTCGGTCTAATTAGTGTGGGTTGCCATTTGGAATTATGCTTATAGATGAACCAGTTGAAGTTCTGCTCGTCACGAAAATTACCGATCATTTTAGAGGAATCTAGAGAATATACCCCCAAATTAGCAAAGAAGAAACTAGAAGAAGTCAACATGTCACCGATTGGACTTGGAAACACGAGGATCTCGACCGACTGCCCAAAAATGTTCCTGCTAAGTTTGGTGCTAATGATGCCGGGAATGGTGCTCATAAGTTTGCATCTTCATGGGTGTCCCTTGAATAAGGCAAGCGGCCTTATTCAAGGATACTATTAGCTTTGCACCCCACTTCTCTCATGATATTAAACATGTGATTAGCAATAAATCAAGGCTGTAGCCATTTTCCTCATACTTTTTGGAGTTCATATGAATATCTTATTCATTGTGAAAGTTAAGATTCACTATATATAGTATATTTATATATTTAAAATACAAACATATGATTGAGCTGAGAATGGTAAACAAATTTTGAGAACACGGTCCTATCTTTTTAAAATGGAGGTTGTTGTGGTGTCTGTTCTTAGATCCACACCTAATCACACACCACTCAAATATAGGTGTCTAAGATATGGTTACTAAGATAAGCTACCAAATTAGGATTCTACACTTTAAGTGGGTTGTATAGTGTCATAGGATTTTGGTTACATAATGCCTCCCAAGGGGTAATAGTAAAAACTTGCCCCCTTTTGGTTGTATTCACCCCAATTTTAGCTCTTTGACCCTCAATTTGGGGGTTGTTTGTTTCATAATTAAAACATATGGTAGACCTCTACAATGTTTTCACCCTCCCCCTACTACTGTTCGTCCTTCCCCTTTGGTAGGTGTTATGAACATTCACCCCTGACATTATGATGGCCGCTATAAGTTGAACACCCAAAAAATCAAGTCAAGATGGACTTGGTGTTTAAGTGGAAGCTGATACTACTAGAATTGTGGGGCCTAGAACACACTTCCCTTTGACATGTGTCATCACTACGAAATGACCCCATTTACATGTGTCAAGTCCAATCTATGACAATTACAAATTGGACTCAATGCATGTAAATGTGACCATGTCGCAACGAACGCCCGTGTCAAATGGGAAGTGTGTTCTAGAGCCACGTTTATCTAGTGTGCAGGTCATGATCAAGAAACTCACCTGGAATGTTAAGTTAGGTGGTGAGCAACTTAACACTATTCAGCTGCATGGTTGTGTTCCATTCTATATTTAGCATCCGGCATGGGCCTCCACTAGCTTACCTTCATGGGAAGAAACTTAGAAAATAAGAGGAAACCGACATTGGCACGAATAACAAATAGCGTTGCTTTGTATAGTAATAATATTGTGAATAGTGTCGGTATTTTCAACGATAGTGTTGCCATTAATAATCATTCTAAGAAAGAATATTGGGATGAACACTGTTTCATGCAAATATTCTTGGGATGAACAGTCATTCCTACACATAGTGCCGGGAGTACAACTCCACCCAAAATTTCAAGTTCAGCCCGTATGTGTGTGACTACTAAACGAATACTCCAATTTGTTTGAGGGACCCACGAAATATAATTGACATATTCCAGGGACATGGAACCAACCGACATGGCTGAATAATGTTATGAATTTTGGACCCGGGAGTTGACCTTATATCAAAGATATCAATAAAATAGGACCTTATTACCCATGCTATTTGCAAGCAAGGTCAACTTAGAATCTTTGAAAGTAGTTTAACTAAGATAGGTCTCCAAGTGTGGATCGAGCTACTAAATTCGGAACCATGCTAATTCGGCCAACCGGAACATCACTACACATATTATCCCGATTAGTGCATCTTACTATTTGGGGTAAATTACGCAGTGCAATAACGTCTTACTTAGGAGTTCAATTTTTACTAACCAAAGTTTAATAAGTTGTTTGGACATTATAGAACACAATTAACTTTTCTTGGTGAAATATTACATTCTCGTTAAATAGCTATAGCACTGCGTAACTCCGAATAATAGCATGCACTAATTGGGATAATCATTGTAGCAGGATTCTGGGCCCCAAAACACAACTTGCCATTTTACACGTGCGGTCATTGCTACATGACCCCATTTACATGTGTCGAGTCGTATCTATGACGATTGTAGATTAGACTTGACACATCATTTACATGTGTCGAGTCGTATCTATGACGATTGTAGATTAGACTTGACACATGTAAATGGAGTCATGTTGCAATGATCGCCCTGTTAGATGAGAAGTTGTGTGCTAGACCCACAATTTCTACTACACTAAATATTTATGTCTAATGTCACTTGCTATTTAAAATTATGCATTGCTATAACTATTTATTTTATATATATATATATCATTTTTTCCCAACAAAAGTCAAATTGGTTGTCTGGACATTATATAGAACATTAATAAATATTAATATATAGCATTATGCAACTCCGAATAGTAGGTGACACTAAATACAACATTTGATGTAGTGCATCAGGATTGGTATAGGCAAGTTGTTTCGAAGATGCTCTTGAGTTCACACATTCAAGGATGAATATTTGGACTCAAGAGCATCTCTGAAGAATTATACAAGAACAACATCCTACTTTATTTTGTGCCCGCAAATGGCATGGCGAGTCTCTAGGGTTCAATAGCATTATACATACCATTTGAACCGTCAGCAAATAAATGATTTTGAATAAATATTTTTCAAAAATTAATCACAATTCCAATAAAGATCGAGAGTTGGAAAATCACTTGAACTTCGGTTGGATTGGCTAAAAGGACATTTTGTGATAGACTCAACACTTTCAAACCCACGTTGCGTTGGCCCATATTTGCTCACATGTACCACTCGGTAACAAACTACCCACCGGCCGGCACAATTGCACATGAGAAACATGTTTCAAATGGGGTGGTCCAAGTTGACCCTAAACTACCAGATGATAGTGGAGAGGTATCCAATTCCAAATGGAGTGGTTGGTGGTTCTATTCCCAGCTGTGAAATCTTCTCTCTATTTGACAGGAAACAAAAAACTAGCTAGGTAGGTAGGTAGTCAAGAGCCCACCCACTGCAAGGTAGGCAGTAAACCCCACCCTACGCCAAGAGGATTCTTGAGCAGGGTAGGGCCAACAGGTTCAAATTCACGTCGGATCGCCCGATGTTTTGAAATTTCAAATTTCAAATGGGGGACAAAGTTAGTAATGCCAATTGTTCTAGTCAACCCCCTTATAAAAAGTTGCAACTTCAAAGTAATCACTACTAGCTTATATTCATATGTTGCAAGGCTAACGTAACCGGGTGTTGAATGATCACTTTAAGCTCTTCACCCACTTTAGGTAGGTTGTGAAACACACAATTAATTAATATAAGACGATTGCCAATTCCAAATCATGCCCATAGCAATTTTCTTCATGGTTTTTGGAGCTCATATGAACATCTCATTCATTATCAAAGTGAAAATTGTCGGTGTGATTAAATATTCATATCGCATTGTTGCCCACGCTCATTGGAGAATTTGGCATACCACATTGAGTTCGTCCTCTTATTTGTGGCCCCTTGCATATCTCACTTTAAGCACGGCTACTTTAAAAATTGATCGATAAGTTGGTTAACAACCTTAATGCGTGAAAGAGTAGCGAGTGAACTTTGGTGGCCAGGCCAACCCTTTGTGAGTGGCGAGGTCTTGATTTCAAAACCCCAACCAGTGCCCTTGATATAGTCATGCATGCCTAAGTGGGCCCCACATTGTGCACTGACATAAGCCTACTAATTGGTGGGTTTTGTTTTGGTTGGGGTAATCCTAATGGCTACAACTATTCTAATTGTATGCAAGCTTTCCTAGATTAATGTCGCATTTTGGGTGAGCGCCACCATTTGTTCTGTCCCACTACACAATACTACATAATATTACAAAAATGGTTTAATGACATGCACCATTTCTACCAACTAATCTAGTCGATGCTTTGACCACGTGATCTTCGTTAATCCAATTTCTTTTGAGCATGTGTCTTTTATGATGTTGGTTCTTCTTTGATCCCTCCCTCTTCACAAACCAATCAAATATATGGTCTCTACTGTAGCTCTCTAGCAGCTTGGGCACAAAATAATTAGTTTTAAAGGTGCCTAATTTTTTTGGGAAATTAATTCTGTTGGGTGTCCAAAAAAGCAAAGAAATAATATTCAAAGAGCGCCTAAAATCACAATAAGCAAGTGACATTCACTAGAATCCAACAAAGTAGCATCAAATGACTTAACAGTGTCTTCACGTCATGGTCTAAAAATAGTACAATCATGAAATTGCTCTCACACAAAGCAAAACTTGTTGCCAAGCAACACCTGACATACAAGTAAAAGACAAACTTTAGGGTAAGGAATGTTCGTTAGGGAAAGTGTTTAGGTTAATTGTAGCCGCCATAGATGAAATTAGGAAAACCATCCACGAATTATAGAAATGACTTGGACGAATGTCTAACTTATCTTAAATCACTTTTCGAACGTGCCCAATTTTAGAATATCATTTTTTGGGCTACCTAGCTTACTTTCACACTTTAATTA
Source organism: Polytrichum formosum (assembly GCA_964035585.1). NCBI lineage: Eukaryota > Viridiplantae > Streptophyta > Polytrichopsida > Polytrichales > Polytrichaceae > Polytrichum > Polytrichum formosum. The sequence goes on along the minus strand of OZ037938.1, from coordinate 41,939,277 downwards.
ACTATTAGGCAAAAAGGTGCCCAAGCTGCTAGAAAACTACGTTAATCAAAAAAACTAACTGAATAACACATGCATACCTTATACCCTTGGAAATTCTTTACTAACATAAATGTGCCATCATATCCATGCAAAGTATCATCAAATTTTGTGGGTTTTTTTTGTTCAATAGCCCTTAACTTCCCTAGTGGTATATGAAAAACAATCACACCCTCCCAACATTGGTTGGTGCTTGTTACTTTGGTCCCGAGCACAGTCAAAATGGCGGGCGGATTATAAGGTGTTATGTGTGACCAGTCAACATGGAAGCAAGTACTGCAAAATACTTGTGAGTCGGGTACCAAAATGCCTCGGGATTCGTAGTTTGTAACCTAATTGTACACCCACGCCGCAACCGTTTTAAGTTACGTTAAAAAAAACCCAAGAAACATGGCCCAACTAACATGCTTGTCTTCAATGCGGCTATAGGACGGAGAGGAGAGGGAATTTTGTATAGTATACAAGCGTACCTCTCAATCATTTAAACATAAATGCCCCCAAAGAGTATGCAACCTTGACGTTACTTTTTTAAAGTTCATTTGACACCGGAATGAGCTTAACGGACCATGCATTAGGGCCACTTCACACACGAGACTGAGAGCCCGTGACCGTTACACTTCAAGCACTCTCGTTGGTGGAAAAGGCGGAGCCGGTCCAAGTTCGCTTCACACTACGTTTGAGGGACCAACGGAGTATGTGAATGCAAGATGGATGTAAAGTCTACATGGATTCCTACATGGCATTGAATGGATCATGTTTCATGGTCACGTGGACTATTTCCAAAAACCATTTCTTGGGGGTAGGTCTGACACAAAACCGGGAGACCATGCCACGTACTCCGAACACTCACAATCGTTGATTTATTTTATTTTATCATCTGTGAAGACCCGCATGAATCGAAATTCATTGAAATAGTATTTGGTTGAGGCCCCGGTCACATATGACTTCACACTACATGATTTTGGAGGTGTGTTGGGACGGCCTTTGGACACTTTCTTTTGGGCTCTGACAATTTCATGGTGACAACTCTTGGCTCGTGTGTGAAGTGGCCCTTAGTCTAGTCGAGGTCATTTGAGATGATTCAGATATAAGGGTCAAGTTTTTTTTATGTTGGATGGATGAGACTTATGCTCGTATGTGATAATTCCCTCTCTCCCTGTAGGATGGCCACTGTGACAGCTTTGTGACAATGGATTACCAAGGTCATTAACACCAAGGACATGCATGAAGGTGGACATCACATTATCTAGCCATGTGGGTCGGTTCCAAGACCCTGGAACATGTCAATTATATTGTGTGGGGCCCTTGAACAAAAGTAAGAATGTTCATTTACTATTTATACATTCGGGCTGACACTTGGAAATTTGGGTGGAGTTATGCTCCCGGCACTATGCACAGTCATCATTGTTCATGCCGGCATTATTCACATGAAACGTTGTTCATCCCGGTATTATTCTAAAATTACTATCCATAGTAGCACTATCATTGAAAATACTGACAATATTCACAATATTCTTACTATTCATACCATCACTATTCATTATTCGTATTGGCATCAGTTTCTTTTAATTTATGAGCTTCTTCCCGTGAAGGTAAGATAGTGGAGGGGGTCATGTCAGATGTTAAATATAGAATGGAACACAACCATGCAGCCGGATATTGTTATGAAGGTAATATGTAGTTAACTTTCTAACCCTTGGTGCATGTTTGCACTGGACTTGACCACAGGCCGTGACCACTACTTTTAAAATTGTCCTGTTGGTTTGGAAAAAAAGTGACAGTCCCACCTTATTTCACACTAGATTACCAAAAAGGAAGGATTGAACATGATAGAGAACAAATGAGAAAGTGACATGGAGTTTTACATGTCCTGAAATGAATAATAGTTGGTTTTTGCTTGGATTTTGAGGTGAGACCACCGAAACGGGTTGCCAAAAGGGTAGCCATTTTGAAAATTTCTATAACATTAGTGTACCGTAAACCCCTAAACCCTAAAAGTCCTCACCATAACATTGCTAAGCAACTACGTGATGGTCTCTTTCCAAAGAAAAAGTCCGCGATTTAGAAAAAGTATGATAATTTATAGTTGCTTTGTCGAAAAGTTCACAGTACATAGCTTGAGTGCTCCCCATACACAGGGAACCCTGGAATTATAGGATATTTATGCTCACGTGACATCTCATCCCACGGAACGTAGCCAAGGAGATGTGTCACGTTATGTGCCACAAGTGAAATTTTATTTTAATTTGAAGTACAGTGCTCCCAAGTACATTCGTCTCTAGTTTAGGTCACTTGAGAGGACACATTCTTTTATGCCCATGGGTGTTGTTTATTGCGAGTAAACACCATCATTTGGTCAATGCACTTTGACCACCTCTGAACGTTTGATGGCTCCTTGAACACTTTCTATTCCAGGGGTGGTCATAACTGACATTTAAGTATATTTGGACAAACAACTTGTTCAAAAATAATAAGAGATGTGCACTTCTGGGGACAAAAACATCAAACGATAACAACAAACACAACAACCACAACGTCAAATGTTTGTATTCCATGTCTACCAACCACACATATTTGTGTAGTTTTGCGATCTACCGTAAGTCATATTGGTGATTGAAATTGTCCAAAAGTCATGCATAAATCCCTTGTACCATTGAAGATTTGGATCTATATACACAACTTGGATGCCCTTGTATGCAAATACGTACTTAGTCTTTTGATCATCAATATCACATGGGAGAATATTTTTGCTTTCTCCTTGACAAGAGATATTTTATAATTGAAACTTGAAAGTGTAATAAATAGATAGTGGTATTTATATTTGGTGAGGCTCATAGAAATTGCATATGTGGTCATACATTAAGCCCCCTTGGTTGTTTAAGGGTGAGTTAGGTAATTAGCAAAATTTTGTGAACGAAGTTTACATAGGTAAGGTAGGTGAGGCTAAAATGGACACCTCCAGCCTTGTGGAATCATCCAACCGATGGATTTGAGGATTAGAAGCTTGAGCATGTTAGCAATTACAGATCAAAACCGAAGAATCTGAAATTTTAAAAATAGGAGTTGAAGAAGGTGTTGATCTAGGCTCCGGAATCAAGGATTTCTCTAGTCCCCAATATGGTGTCATATGGGGGATATTTTCCATCGTTTAATGTTGTGTAAGTGGACAACATCACTAGCAAACTCTACATGAGTCATTTGCCAATGAAAACCAAGTATAATGCCGATATTGATTGTGTCATGTCTCTAAAGTGGTCACATGTAAGGATAAATTGTTGCCAAATCGACATTTTGTTATAGAATACCCACAATACAAGTTGGTCGGCACCTCACAACCACATGCTGCCTCCTGATTTGCCCACAAAAATCAAGCATGTCAGGGCTTACTCGGTAGAACTCCTACTCATGAAGAATGATGAGCATAGTTTGATTTCTTCAAACGTGACTAACCCAAATATCATCAAGGATCAGGCGACTGTACTACTGATTAAGAGCCAAAAATAGGTGTCCGAGTGAGGAAGCTAGCCGAATGAGCCTCATCTACCTTAGGTCAAACTCATAGATGAGCTGTAGCTCTATGGCGATTTTTAATGTGAATTTTACTTCATCAAGTAAAAAAAAATCTCACATAATCAAACTTTTTTTTCAAATACTTTAAAGTCACAAAATACTCAATAATGATACAATCACCGTTTGAATCTCGGTCCTAGTCGCATGAATGTACATAGACTATGCCAAGCTCAATGGTGTATAGATAGATTGATTCACACATTATATTGGGTAGAGTGACAAGTGACGAGTCTCAATATGCTCATGGAGCCCTTGACATCTTCTCACCCACTTGCAAGCATATATTGTAGACTCTTGAATAAGATAACTAGAAAAAGAAAATAATAATAATATATATATATATATATATATATAAATGGTTGGTGTTCATGTATTGACGTGAATATAAATATGGGCCACCTCTCCTTGTATTAAGCATGAATTTATTCACGCTGCAAATTAGGTGTGATTCTTTGCAAAAGGAAGCCGGGGCTCCACATTAGATGATAATGCGTGTACCAAGTCCAAGTGCACTAAATATGATGTTTAGTGTCGCCAATTCTAAGTGTCTTGCTCTATACTAATTGTAAACCGCGGTATAGTGTCACCAACACTAAATTGTTAACCCAACATTATTTGTCATATCTTGTAATTTTTTGGGGGGGATTATAAATTTACAATGTTGCAATTACTGTCACTTACCGAGTGGGTTTTCATCCAAATTTCAATCAACCATGACAATATTTCATCATGAGTTGCTGACAAGAGAAGGGTAGGGTTTTGGCCAATGGATGAACTCATCCATCATCCATGACAGTATTTGTAAACTTATTCGGAAGAAGTATTGTCATCCGAAAAGTTACCATAGTGACATGAAAATACCATATGACACTAAATATGACATTTAGTGTAGTTCTTTGAGGGTCAAAACCAACGAGAGGGAAGTATTGCGGCATACGAGAGTGCCTTTCATCCATCCAACATAAACACTTGACCCCTTATAGGTTTGTGGCCAATTAAACTTAAGTATGCAATAACTGCTTCTCGTCATCAGAACTGAACTAAATACTCCTATTAGTGTGGGTGAAAAATTAACGTGGAACTAATTAGGATGGGCCCTCGGGGGCTGCACTCCCTCTTATATTTTGCATACACGTGCGCTCAGGACCTATTTATCGGGGGGTTATTTGCCTTGCATAAAAGATTATAAGGTATGGTATTTCTCAAAATAAAGGTAAATGCTTGTATTTTAATACACCCTATCAGTAAATATAAATTTTTTGGGGAATCATTTAAAAATACCCTATTTTACTTATACTGCATTTTTCCCCTTATACCCCCAAGTAACATTCAAGCCAGCCAGCCAGCGAAGTCATCCATCCAAGATTTTTCAACAGAAAATTGCCTTTTTTCATCCACTAGCACAGACCCTACCCTAGACCCTATTCTCCTAGTAATTGTTTCCACGCTATTTTACATGTACTAACTAGATAAAAGAGGCCATTATATGTGATGGTATTTTACATGTAAACATGTTTCATTATTTTAAAACCCCCTATATTATATGTACGTTTTTTTTTTGCAAAATTGATCTACAATGAATATATTAGACCATATTTTTTTATCGCACGTTGTTTCTACGATTTTCGCCAGTGCCCCCCGCCCCAAGCATGGGCCACATTGATTTTCTAGTCAAGGTGGAATTAATGTGGGTCTAAGACCCCATGACTTCCCCTAAGTCTTCATGAAGACATTAAACATTTGTTATAAGACAAAAGTAGCACAAAATAAAATAGTCATCCTCATTAATTCTATAAAAAACAATTAATGCAGCCCACACTATTTTTCACTAAGATTTTAGTGTGTGTTGAAATTATATGTGGCACACATTAATTTTCATTATGAGAATGAGTGTGGGCTCTAGAAAATTATTGTGGCCCACAATATTAGCACTATTCAGTGTAGTGTTCGGTTGGTATCATTAAGTTGTCATATATGTTGGTACCCAAGAGCATACTTTTTGGTATCTCAACTTGCATTTGGGCTTGGGGTTCGTAGCGTACATGTAAACTCATCCATCGTGGAAGAAGGGGCTCTAGTAAAAACAAAGTCCCCTACAAGGTTGAGTCTATTTCATTCCAAGTGCAGTCCACTAAACTAATTCGGGGTCCCTGGAATGGTCCGATGCACTTAAGTGAATCCTAATAGTGAATTGTATGACCAAATTTTCCACTATTGTCACATATGATTGTTATTTCACAACCTTTTTAGAATCAAATATACTAGATACGGATTCAATAGCATTGGCTATATAATGTATTATCTTGAGATGGATGGATGGATAGATAGATAGATAGATAGAGATGTTGACTCCAAATGGAGCAAGCATGAATAATGATGAATGAAGAGCCTCTCTGCTCCCAGCTATATCCCTATGTCGGGAGTGGGCTATCTGAGGCAACCGTGACAGAGGTAATTGGTGTAGTTGTGTTAGTGTGGGGGGAGCATGGATTTTTAAAGTATGAATATTATTTTCACTCTTATTGTGAGTTTGTAGAAATTGCCACGTATCATGTATAAACACACCTGGTCCGAGATGACCTTAAACTACTGGGTGATAGTGGAGAGGTACCCGTTTCCGAATGGAGAGGTTGGCGGTTCAATTCCTGCTGTGAAATCTTCTCTCTACTTGACGGAATAAAGTAGGTAGGTAGGTAGGTAGGAAGCCAAGAGCCCACCCACTGCAAGGTAGGAGTAAACCCCATCCTTCACCAAGAGGATCTTGAGCAAGGGTAAGGCTAACGGGCTCAAATTCACGTCGGAATGCCTAACGTTTCTATTTATTTATTTATTTATTTATTTATAAACACACCCTTGGTCCTTTAAGAGGTAAGTGGCTAATAAAACATGGTGCGGGAATCTTGATTTAAGGAAAAACAAAAAAACAAAAAACAAAACGACCGAGATTTGTTCTCGAACAACCACGTGTAATGAACATGCAATATGCAACCACTAGATGGAGAGTAGGTCGGAAAAATAGATAATATTCTGGAAGGAAGTAATTAGTGTGATCGGCCCATGTATAAAATGCATTCTAAACCTTGGAAGGCCCAACAATAATTGAACAAGGATTGTTGTACACTTCACCTGCAAGTTGGTTGTTGAGTACATTGTTCTCCTAATGGAGTGGTTGGCGGTTCGATTCTACTTGACAGAAAAAACAACAACTAGCTAGGTAGGTAGGAAGCCAAGAGCCCACCCACTCAAGGTAGGCAGTAAACCCCACCATGCACCAAGAGGATTCTTGAGCAGGGTGGGGCTAGCGGGCTCAAATTCACGTCAGATTGCCTGACGCTGGTTATTTATTTATTTATTCATTATCTGAATACATTGTTCATTGAAGACCGCTTGCCTTATATTGTCTGTCAAATAGCACAATTGATGTTAAGGTCCGTTGGAATACATGCCAAGTGATTATAAATGTGGTGATTATACATGCAATAATTATACATACTCCCAAACTAGTGTTGAAACTCGCTTGAACACACTCACATTCATGACTCAATGTACCTTGGAGAATTATTGCAACACGTTGATGAATGTTACCACCATAAAAAAAAACATGTAAATTTGTAGTAGTACAAACCAAAAAACGACTGGGTTAAGAAGGAGTCATTATACTTAATTTGTCATGACATCTACAATGGACTAGGCCAATTTGATAAGGCCAATAATAAGAGGAGGTTTGTGTCAAAAGGGACATATGACCCTTAACACACAACCCGACACAATGCTTTTTGGACCAGCTAGGGAACTATGCACCAAGTTTTCGACAAAAGTGCAAATTGCTCCTTTTGTGTTGAAGTGTCTCCTTTTCTACATGTTCTAAAGAGCCATGTTTTGTACTACACTAAATATGATATTTAATGTTTGATACACTAAATACGAACGCATACACCAAATGTCAATAACCCTATGAAAGTAAGTAACATTAAATGTAAACTCAAACACTAAATATCAACTATGATAATATGTGGAAGTTACATGTTTGAATTTAGTGTTAGTAAGGATATGGAAAAATAAAAATAACAATGATAAAAGGAGAATTCCAGCATATCTTCTAGCATATCTTCTAACACTAATTGTCAAGGAATTGAAAATTAGTGTTGAGCAGGGTAGGGTGGTAACAACATTAAACATAATCAAACACTAAATATCATATTTAGTGTAGTGATGGGTGTTCAAGAAATAAACAAACTATTCAAGTTCTTTACTTATCATTAACAACCCTTTAAGGTAGAAATACCCAGAGCGGTTAACCACCCTCTACCCGTGCACTAGACCGCTGTCATACTAGCGAAGTGCCATTTCTGAAACCGATCATGGCGAGGTAGCAACTTCAATGCGTGTACACTTAGTGTAGCCAATGGGAGTCAAGTTTAATGTACTCATGAGTTAACCGGTTTAAGTGATGTTCTGTATGGAAATGCGGATTACCATGTTCAGTGTAGGGAGAATCTAGTGAACGAGTAGGGGATTTGACAACTTTCCACTTTGAAAAATTGTAGAATTTTTCGTACAGGGCAGAAAAATATGAAACAACTTGCATTCTTCATGAATCCTTCTCGTCTATCTTGGAAAATTATCTCATGATTGTAAGACCATATCTTCAATGCGAATCACCGTATTTTCACGGGTTATGGTATTTCTACCTTAAACAAGGCATTTACCATGTGGGTTAAGAGATGCGTGTGAGAGCTAGCGGGCGGCATGGACACGTGTTGCAAGGCTTTCTCCTCGAGAGAGAATTTTGAGAGAGGGATTTGTACGGTAACATTAGTTCCGATTGGTTGCATGCTACGGGATTTTAGCCCCCACCCGTAATAGAGCCCCCAACTTCTCCTTCTTTTAGGGCTCATGGTTTGGATTCTTGGTCGTAGAGAGAGAGAGCATTATCGTATATGAGCGTATTTCTTGTTCATCCAATATAATAACCTTGAAATAGTGTGCAGCCCCGGAGGTAACTCTTTGTAGTTGACTTGGCACCGGAATTACAACGATTATCCCGATCGGTGCATGTTACTATTCGGAGTTACATGGTGCTATAACTATGTAATGAGAATTGTAAAATTGTAGCAAGCAATATAATGTTTGAACAACCTATTGAGCTTTCGTTAGTAAAATCGTTGAGTAAGACGTTATTTCGTTGCGTAACTTTGAATAATAGCACGCACTAATTGGGAGATTTCAGCGAACCAACCCACACACTCATTCCTTGTTGGATGCCTAAACCCTTGCCTCCAAGGAACCGGTGTACGGGTTGGTTCGCTCCAGCCCTAATTGGGATAATCAGTGTTGCTTTAAAGACCCCAAATTAATCTACCCAAAGTCGGCTGAGAGAAATTGGTAACAAACGTATAGAGGGTCAAGTTTCTTTGCAATGTTGGATGGATGGATGGATGGATGGATGGATGGATGGATGGATGAGAGACACACTCATTATACCCCTTTATTTATACCAAGTTTGTTGCGCAGTCAACGCCCAAGATACCGAGGCCTCCGACCACGTTCCCCATTGCCAAGTCAACCGAAGCCGACCGCCAGCTGGAGGCCCGGCTGACCACGAGACTTAGGACCCCGTGCCAGCTCAGCGGCCTCTCAGCCAGGTGGCAGGATCCGGTGGACCAGCTGGCGCCCTTTCGGGACTAGGCAAATATGCACTACTGAGTGATCAGGGGTTTAAATTTGGGGCTACAGTACTGTAGAGTTCATTGAATGGGGGATTGGGGAGTAACTCACTCATTCAATGCATGGGACCAATAATAATGTGGGTGAATGTTGACGTGGCTTCCCATTGAATGCCAGGTGTTTTCATCTAATTTTGGGATAATATTTTTTAATTTCGAGAGAGAGAGAGAAATAAAATCAACCCAAAAAAGGTGTAGGGAGAACGAATGTACTCTTTTAAGGGGACACATGTTCACAATGATGGGGAGGGGTGACAACCAATGGGAAGGGGGGAGAATCTCGGACCACTAGAGTAACTTGTATTGTGTTTAGTGTCATGTGGTGTATTTATGTCATTAAGGTGATGGTATTAAGGACTCTTCTTATGAATAGGACTTACAAGTGTTGTCATGGATGATTGATACTTGGATGACATCCATGCCAATGGATGAAGCAAACGTTTGGTTCATTCTGCATCTCAACAATTATGTGATGAAAGTATTGTTATGGATGATCAAGATTTGGATGAAAAGTCTCTTAGTGAGTGACAGCAATTGCAACATTGTGAACCCGTAATGCCCAAAACGGTTTATAAGGAATGACAAGAAATAGTGGGTTTACATTTAGTGTTGGTGATATTATGCAAGCGGATTATAACGAGTATGGGGCAAGACAAATAGAATTGTGTCACTAAACACAATATTTAGTGTAGTTACTACAGATGAGCCCGGTTGAGTTTGAGAAATAAGCAGGACTTCAGGAATATTACCCGCCGTTTCAGAGGAATCTATGGAATATACCTCAAATGAATGAAGAAAAAAGCCGTAAGATCACAACATGTAACCGGTTGGACATGGAAACACTAGGGTTTCGACATACTATGTTTAAAAAGTCTCCCCATACACCGGTGAAAACATTGGATGCCATGTGTAGCCCAAAGACTGTCATTATTAAGAATAACAACAACCAAAAACTAGGGTCAACGGCCCCGAAATAAGTCCTATTGAGATTGATTACGTATGGAAATAGAAATGAAAGTTATAGGGGAACTTTTGACCCGGAACGGAAGGTGGTGGGAAATGGTAGAAGCTCAATAAAAGTTATAGGGGAACTTTTGACCCGGAATGGTAGGTGGTGGAAGCTCCTTTTTCGGGCTCCGGTTTTTTCGCTGCAGTGGTAGTGGACCTTGTATGAAATGGAACTTTTATTTTGGATACGGTTTTAGAAAAATACGGAGAGCCGCCCGGAAATTGCACCACATGTTGGGTCACGGACCACCACTTAGGATCAAGTCGCCTCAACGTACATTTCAAAGGGTTGTTGTTGGGGTTTGAGTCCACTTTCAACCACTAGTACTACCCCCCCCCCCCCCCCCCCGCCCTTTTTGTTAACACACAACCACCGCAATAGTGACTAGAGTAATTTGTCTTCGATGGCCGTCTCTCCTATTGGTGCAATTTGTAGAGTGGATACAAGCGGTTTTATGGATTCTAGTGTAATTATCTTCCCGTGTTTTGGTCTTGAAAGTTCTCTCCCAATGCCACATACTACACTAAATATGATGTTTAATGTCACCAATTCTAATTGTCTTGGTCAACATTGATTGTAAACTGTGGTATAGTGTCACCAACACTAAATGTTAACCCAACATTATTTGTCATTCCTTTGTAATTTTTTTGGGAGATTATAGGTTTACAATGTTGCAATTACTGTAACTTATTAAGTGATTTTTTTCATCCAAATGTCATTCATCCGTGAAATTGGCTAAGACCACTACACTGTTTATGGTATTTAGTTTCACATGCGTAATGATGTCACTTACCCTATTTTGAGGTGTATGCTAGGTAATGTTGATGATTAACAACGCCACTGTAAATGTCAGCTCGTGACACTCGGGGTTCAAGTGCGCTTACTAATATCTTGGCGTGAGTACGTTTAATATAGTTATGAGGTGCATGCCTATGTTACACAATGGTCTACTAGTTGACTAAAAGTGCACACAAATGACACTTGTGAGTAGTATGCACAAGAATATCTTCCTCTAGCATACTAAAAATGTGCTCTAAAAAATCTTCCCCTTGCATACTAAAACGCAATGACTATCATCTAACGTATCCCAATGTGCTACTCTAATTGTCAGAATGTAGATATCGTTTCACTTAAAGAAGTTACTTATGTTGACGAATGGAATCGTATTGGCAATCAGTGGTTGTGACACTTTGAGACCTCTGGGCATCTAGTGTAGGCCCTTTGCAAATAGTGCACGTGACACTAAATGCCATAAACGGTGTAGTATCCCGCATGCAAACTACATTCCGGCACTTGTAAAGAGGAAAGCAAGCGGCCTCTATGGGTACCTATAAAAGGTTTTAAAACGGAGCCGAATTGCCCAATGCTGACTTGCATAAAGGAACAATGTCGTATACGTTAGTCCTTTTACTACTCCTGTCACTCAAAAAGCAAAGAGTACTTATTCCATGCTCAAAATACACTCGATTCCAAGTATCTCATTAGAGTTATTTGTAAAGTTATTCTAGGAGATGAAACCATGGGTTAATTAGTCCCAAACCCTAAGTTTATGAGAATTAACACAAAGTCACCCAAGTTTTCTAAGTGCTTGAGTTATCGTACAAAAGAGTGGTGACGGGCCATTAAAAATTGACTTTCTAGCTTGTCTTACTAGGATGGGTGGGCCAAGCTAGCCTTGCATAGGCTGAACTAGGATCTAGGATAGTGGGTCCCATGTGCATACCCTATTTTAGATTTTAGATTTTTATTTTCTCAAAGTTTGAGAGCTGGGAAGAGGAGGTCTTAAAAGTTTCACCCAACTTTCAAAATAGGCTTTGATATACGATGAGCTAATGAGATCTTAAAAGAAAGTTTCCGCAAAGAAGGATTAAACCCATGGTTTCGCTCCTCTTTGACGGACTTTACGGATAGCTCTATTATCTGCAACTCTTTTTTGTGAGATTAAGGTTGACATATTGGTGATGGACCCGGGGGATGCACCTTTCACAACATGTGTGAGTATATGTGAGTGCACAAAAGGGGTATTAATTTGAACCTTGATGTACTACGTATACTGTACATATGCTACACAAATTGTAGCTCATAGTTATGTACATGTACGAGGACCTCTAGAAAATATACAACATTTGTACTGGTATGGTAGTGTCACTAGAATTGATGGGATAATTATTTAATATTGGATGAAACTAGGATGCGATAATTTCTCATTTTCTTATCTCATCCATGCGTGTATGGAAGAGGCAATATTAGGGTTTCGGAAGGGGTCATTGAGTTGAGAACAAGACCACTTCTTGCTTAGGGTTGCAAGAGGAATGGGCCGGGCTTCTTTGTGGAGGCCAATCGAAGGGGATGTGGATGGTTGATGCAAGTGGTTGATATAGGTAGTGATTGCAGGCATTAGGTGACTTGGAAGTTAGGTTTCGTTGCAAAGGCCAACAAAAAAAAAATGTTGGAATTGCAAAGGTGCTCAAAACTCCTCCTTTCCTCATTCGCTTTGTGTGTTTCACATGGCCCCTACCTCATGTTGGGTGCTCGTCATATCAGTGGTTTTGTGTATCGGATTGTGGAAGCAACAATAGCTCTTTATAGGTAAATTCTTCCATTAATTGAATATCATGGTTTTGAATAGAGATCATAATGCTTGTCTTGTCTCCAAATTAAGTTGTGGCTATTATTAAAGCATGCATGGTCGAGACTAATTAACAAGTGGAATAAAATGGGCCAAGTAGTTTTTTTTTTGGTCCAAGATACTTTGAGTTTTGATTACTATCAAACTACAAGATGTAGGCAAGGAAAGTCAAGACAAGAATGAAATTGAAGCTAGAATTGTCACAAGTGTGGTAAACCCCCCCCCCCAAAAAAAAACCAGCTCCAATTAAGGTGTGGTTTGTTGGGATGTAGAAAATTTGTTTATTGTTGGGTGGAGTATAGGGATCCAATTGACTTGATGGACCATCCATCAAACATGGACATTGGCATATGTTGGTATCAAAACAACCAGCAACAAGTGGACTTACGATCTTACTAATCATTTGATAAAAAAATTCATATTATCTTATTGGTCTTTTGAAACAATAATTGTATTAGCTTCTATGACATGTATTGTAGATTTAGATTGGCTTATGAGTTACATTAGGGGGATGAAAAAACCTTCAACGACATTATGATGAATCCTAGGGTTTTGCATTTGACATATATTAGGGTTGATTGTTATTCAAAAGAATATCTATATACTTATGTTAACAACTATATATGAATATACTTTTGTTGTGTATTCATATTGTCACTTGTATTTTTATCATTGAAATTGTACGTGTATTTCTTGATTTTACAAAAATACTTGTGTATATTGCTTTAAGGTCGGTTACATATGTCGCAAACTTAGGTATGCTCTACATGAGGAGTCAAGGCCAATTTGGGGCTCTGACCAATGACATGCGTAAACCCTTGTATTTGATTGGTCTAGTCCACTAAATTAACCCCAAGGTCTTTACATGATGGAGTCAAGGCCATTCCATGAAATCCATATTCGAATGAGGCGACATTATATTTTCATGCATTGAGATAGAACTGACACAACTCGAGGGAATAGGATTGGGTTGGACCAAAATGGAAACCCAATTGCTTTCCTTGCAGATGGCTTTGGTGACTCGACATCCAAAATTGCAGAGAGAGAGAGAGAGAGAGAGAGAGAATCATCTCATATGAGTGCACCTATCATCCATCCAACATAAAAACTCGACCCCCCCTTATAAATTTATGACCGATTTGTCTGAAAATGACTCGGACTAGGCTAATTCGGTGTCTTTAGAACTGATTCCGGTGTCAAATCAACCAAAAATAAAACATCCAGGATGCATACTACTATTTTTGGAGCTTTTATGTTGGATGAATAAGAGATACGCTCATATACGATAATTCCCTCTCTCCATCCGAAAGGCCGTGAACTAGGCCTAGGTGGCAAGTTGTTTGTTATCTACTTCCCAAAAATTCTGGGTATTTTCCATTCTCCGGTTCTTAAGTAATTTTGGTGGAAGTGGCTTTCCGATCTCCCCCGGAATAAAGGATTTTTTTTAAAAAAAAAAACGTGTTTGAGTCAAAAGGGATAAGTTAGGCATATTGCCGTTGTTTGGAGGATCATAGTATTGAAGTATGCCTAATTCCGGGGCTAGGGATTCGTGGTGTCTACATGAACTCATCCATTGCATGGGTGAACTCAAAGTGAATTATATTATAGCCTATACATGACTATTTTAAGATGACCTGACTTTGGAACAAGTATCAGAGACTCCAAATTAGTGTAGTAGAGTCTAGTTGGAATGAATCAACCTTCAACATTATAGGGGACTTGTTTTACTAGAACCCCTTCATCCATGATGGATGAGTTTACATGGACGCCATGTATCCCAATCCTAGTAGGTATAGTATAAGAATATGCCACATTCCACATAAGGTAGAAGCACATATAACATTTACTTTGAGCACTCAAAACTAACTAGGCTAAATTCTAAAATGTTTAGAACACATCATATTTTGCCACATGTAGAGAATTTAGCAAATCTATGGTGCCGGACACTTATAATTGACACACCCAATTTTGAGCGGCCAAATTTAAACTAAAAAAATAAATCAATTTAACTCATTTAATAACCAATTTAATCTATACTACACTACGCCCCTAGTTCCTCACACATCCCTTTGGTCATTCTCTCTCCAAAAAAAACGTGTATATATGTGGCCAAATTCTTGCTGGCCCAACCAAAATTTGTTAATTTGCCTTATCTTTGAATATCTATGGCTCCGTGAAAAAAAAGGTAATTCAAATTGGAAAATGACATAATGAAGCCAAAGCAAAGTTCTTTCTAGTTGCATTCCAACATTGTGTCTAACTGGTGTGCAACACTTTCCTTAGCAATTCTTGCAAAGGGTAAAAAAATGCTAGTTATAAGTGTCCGGGACTATATGAGGTGGAAATTTTATGAAAGTTCAACATTGTATTATATGATTTGTGGTAATCAAGGTTTATTTAATGATCAAATGTGGTCACATAGGTCACGTTTGCAATTTAAGTGATTATTTGACATCATAGAACAACAATGCTATTATTTTATGCTATTATTTTATGCTATTATTTATTTTCCCTTTTTGAGAGTTTGTGATTAAAAAAACAACAACAACAACAAATAAGGTATGTGGTTCTATTGGGGAGCACTTCCAACTCCACAAACATTTCTGGCCCTTGCACCGAATCAAGAATTGTCTCATCTGGTTAAGTTAGCAATTGTGAAATGTGTAGATTGTCGTTTCAAGAACTTCACAATCCAAGGTTCATATGCATAGGAGGTCAAAGTGAGGATTCTCTTTCTCTTAAAAAATGACCACTTATAGTGCCTTCTCATTTATGTTAACAATTGAACCTAGACTGGTGTCCATACTTTGAGCACATAGTCCAATCTCATTGTAAAGCGCATCTTTTTTCATGTATATTGTGCACTGGAATTGCGGTCAAGCCAGAGGTGAAGTGATCCAATTGCATGGGCATGCACTAATAGCGAACATGATCCCAAGCAACATAGTTGAAATCAACTACTTTGTTAAAATCACACATGCCCATTCTACATCCCTCACAAATTCATTTCGTGCCAATTTTACAAGCATGTTGTTAGGGACCTTATTGTTTGGGTACATGTTATCTAATGTATTGATCTTCATGAATACATGCTCATTTATCATACATTTCAGGAAAATAAGTGTGTGCTTTGAGGTGCTTGAAGAGTGATAAATCAAATTATATGCAAGCAATTGCTTGTTAGTGAATAATGTTGCTATGAATATTAATTTGAGTGAATAATGCCAGGGAGAACAATGCTTCCTAGAACTTTTGGTGGCACTAATTTCATAGTGTGAAGAAGTTTAGTATTACCTTCACTAATTTCCCACACCCACTAATTGGGACAACCACTGTAGCTAATCAACTACGTTAAAAATAAAAATGCAAATTCAAAAAATTATGAAATGTTAGGTCTTGCAACAAACAAAAATTAAGTTTTGGGATATTTCTAATTGCTTATAAATTTGTTTCTAGGAAGTTGATTGCTAGAAGCAATCAAGTGTTCTAGTTGACGAGAGCAGTCGACCAATATTTTTTTCATTAGAATCATTGCTACAATAAAAAATTACCATGACAAAGGGCATCACAACCTCACATGATGCCATCACGTCATTTGTAATGTGATGTAACGTGATAGTCAGGGGTCATGTTATATCCATTTGCACATCCCTGGATACACCCACCTCTTTCCCCTAGGCTAGAAACCATTCAAATGCATATTGCTTGCAATCCAATAAAAATTCTATAACCTACAACATGGAATGGCTTGGGGTTCATGGTGTTTGTGTAAACTCATCCATTGTGGACACGGGGGGGGGGGGGGGGTCACTCCATTGTCAAGTTGAACACCACGTGCGGCCAAAAAAAATCTACTTTTGGTAAGTTGCATCACCAAAATGGGTCAAACTTTTATCAAATTTTTTTCATGGATACACGGTATCTATTACATAGTAAAAAATGGTAACCAAATTTGATGATATGTTTTTTTAATAAAACATACCGTTTCTAACTAGAATGACGCAGAATTGAACTAAAATAATTACTACAAAAATGAAAATGACTAAAAATTTCAAAAATATATACAAAAGATATTATCAATGGTTATGTATATGTAGAAAAAATATCATAATTTTTAAATTTATCTATTCCATGTAATATAGGGGTAGCAAACTTTGGCCGCACGTGGTGTTCAACTTGACATGGAGTGAACCCCCCGTGATTGTGGATAAAGGCGTCTTTAGTAAAAACAAGTCCACTACAAGGTTGAGGGTCATTTCATGCATGTTGGGGTCCACTGGAACTTTGATGCTATTTCTGGAGTCAATGCATTTAAAATTACTCATTTATAGGTTGTAAAATAGTTCACTACATTTTCACCTCCACAATGGATGAGTTTACATAGACACCACGAATCCTTAGCTGCATGGACCTCTGAAGTTAAAATAACACAACGGGTTGATGAATAGTGTGCATGCACCTACCCTGATCATCCCAATTAATGCTTGGTAAAATATCACACTCTCCTTAAATACTTATAGCACTGCGTAACTCCAAATAGTAACACACACTAATTGGGATAATCAATGTAATAATGCAATAATCCCTAGCATTTTAGTGGGGCAATAAGCTCATCACACCGTTTATGGTATTCAAGGTCACTATAACTATTTGGAAACGCACAACACCTTAATTGTTTACTGTAGATCTCCTCTTTTACTAATAAAGGTCAAATTGGCCATCCGGACATTATAGAACATTAACATCTTTACTTGGTACAAAACTACATCAATAATAAAAAAATTATAGCAGTGCGTAACTCCGAACTGTAAGTGACACTACACTAAACACGATATTTAGTGTAGTGTCACAACCTATTTGGAGTTACACAATGCTATATCTTGTTACTATTAATGTAATTTTTTTTTACCGATGTTAATGCTCCATAATGTCCAAACAACCAATTTGGCCTTTGTTGAAAAAATAATAATGAGATATACACTAAAATAGATATAGCATTGCGCAAATCCAAATAGTAAGTGACACCAAATACAGTAATTAGTGTGGATACCATTAAACGGGTGTAGAGTGGCCCACACTATTTACCGTGATCACGTGTAGTGTTGTGGAGTGCGTCGGAGGTGAAGTTGCGAGCTTGGTCGGTGCAATTCACCCCTACCTCCACCTCCGATCCTACAATTTTAAGCTCAACGATTTCCTCTACAAATACTTTGAAGCTTCTCCGAACCCCGTGGTTCCTCCTGCCGCCGTCGACAAAATGATGGGAGGTTCAATTGCAAGTTGTATTAAAAGTTACTACACAGACAGGTGGTTTCCTGTGAGTCCTGCACACTGCCAGCGGCGATCGCAGGTTAGGTTCGTGTACGTATAAGTGTCATCTCCTCATCGCTTTCTTGCTCCAAACTCAAACTCCAAGGCATCTTTTTCTCGGTGTGAACTTATTAGAGAGTCATGATCCGGACTAGCGCTGGAGAAGTCATCAGGAAGTTTAAAGTTTCTGACACAAAGTCGAGGGAGCGAGTAAACTTGAAGAATTCTTACCTGCAACGGTAAGTGTAAGAGCTTTACATCGGAGAAAGAGAGATTGAAGTTTACATGAAGCGGTTCTTTTTTTAAAAATAAAAAATTATGTTTTAATTGTTTTTTAATGTTTTGTTGTTGTAATTCGGTCTGGTGACGGGGCCTGCTGTCAAGGGCGATGTGTTCCCGGTGTGTTAGGGTTCATTCGATGTTTTGTGGATGCTGTAGCAGCTGGCCGTGGAGGTCGATGCAGGAGCAAGCCTTACCTTGCCTACAGTGGTGGCCGTGAACTGAGCTATAGAGCAATGACCCCGATGTGCTTCCTGTTTGCTCGTGATGAATCTGTCCACGTGTGTGTGAAAGGCATCCGTCCAAATTACTGTGCAGGCACGAGTCGAAAGCGGTTCTTGTGTCAGAGAGGCGGCTTGCGAGCAACGCACACGTGGTGGAGGTCCAAGTGTGCAGGAGGGGACATCGATCATAGAAACTAAATTAAGGCCAGGCTCAGCTCGGGGAAGTAGAAGTGGAGAGTGGAGACCTCGAGACGGTGCTGCTCTAGACCGACCGTTAGGTAGAACTCTGGAAGAAGGAGAGTCGACTCGTCATCGCCATCTCTCTCCGTCAGAAATCGCGTGTGAGCTCTGAGCTGGAACTGCCAAGCGAGTGTTTGTACATACAGAGTGGCTGAAAACCATAGCTATAGCCCTTGAGGTAGATGCCGGACGGTCCACGCTTTGGAGGCAACCGTGCTGATTGAGGGAGGGAAGTGAGCTTGGTTGATATTGATAACTTATAGACATCCAGAAATTCATTAGCATGAGCTCATGTTATCACGCACCGTAACGTCTAGGAGGCTACAAAGAGGGGGAGGTGAAAAGAGAGAACTACTTTCCTTTTCTTTTCATGATACCTGCCTGTGTGCAATTCCAGGAATCCATGAAAACGCTCCGGTTGACGGTATTGCGGCAGTGAGAAGTAGCTCGTGAGGTTGAGGAGGTTGAAGGAGGTTGAAGGAGGGAGGGGTTAAGTTAGGGTGCCATTAGGAAACATCAAGTCCAAGATGATTCTCAGAGTATGTGAGTTGCTGTGATGATATCCGAAGTGTGCAGCGACAACCACGAGAAGGAAGATAACTTCTTTGCAGTGCGGGTGCAGTTTCGGAGGCTGTGAGGTTTATTTTTTGTTTGTTGCGAAGGAGTTTCCTGGTTAGTTTGTATTTTTTGTTTTTTTTCCCCGGGAGCAAGTTGACGTAGTCAGCGAGGAACGGACTAGGCCATCATGAAGGGCGGGGTGAAGGAGGCGACGGTCATCAACGTGACGAAGGAGAACAACGGGAGAACATCAAAGGAGAACAAGGAGGATAAGGAGAAAACTGAGAAGGAAAAGATTTGGTCGAAGGAGCTTGGTTGCCAAGCAGCGGTGAAGTTTCACATGTCAGCATGCTCCGATGTGCGAGTGAACGTAGTCTACAGCTTGGTGGTGGCATGTGGATTCCTCCTCATATTCGCACAGCTGCTGCCATTGCGTGGAATCGACACAAGCAAGCTCTGGTGCACGGAGACAGCGAAAGAAGTAACCAAAGAGAATCCATTTTCGGAGTCTCTTCTTCACGAGAAGATCAACACCAGCACTGTTGACATCAGCCGTGGGGAGCTTCGTCTCTTTAAGCCCCATGGCTTGGCTACACATCTGTTCATCGAAATGGGAACTTATAGAGCTGGTCCACGGTCTTTCTCAATTGTTGGCTTAGCAGCTAAACCTATAGAAACATACCATGAACCACCGTATCAATGCGAATGGGTGAGTAGGAGTGGTAAAGTTGTAAAAGGCAATCCACATAAGGTTTTGCCTGACTGGAACTATGGGAAGCTGTACACTGTGGTGGTGATCACATGTAAGTTTGATAAGGATGTTGGAGCGGACATGGAGGGCGGGGATGTTGTTCTGTATGCGAGTTATGGCGATCAGTACCGGCAGCCGGAGAGGATAGTGGTGTTAACTGAAACCAAAGGGGAGTACAATGCAAAGAAATTCACCCCTCCTTACCCATACGACTATGTGTACTGTGGCTCCTCTCTTTATGGTGATGTGAGCCCACAGAGAATGAGGGAGTGGATGGCTTACCATGCAAAATTCCTAGGGGAGAAGTCTCACTTCATCTTCCATGACTCGGGAGGGTTTCATGATGATGTGTGGAAGGTATTGAAGCCGTGGATTGAGAAGGGGAGAGTGACAGTGCAGAATATCAGGCAGCAAGAGATTTACGATGCCTATTACCATAACCAATTCCTGATTGTCAATGACTGCTTGTTTCGGTCGAGGTTTATGGCGAAATGGACTCTGTTCTTCGATGTGGATGAGTACATGTATGTGCCCCCCACGACAACCCTGTCGGAGGTTCTGAATGATAATCCAAATATTACGCAGATTACTGTTGAGCAAGTGCCCATCGCCGGCGACATTTGCGTTGCTGACAACACGACCAAGGATGGACATGCCAGGTATGGCGATGGATTCTGGTTAATTCTGCACTTGGATTACGTGTGGGAGATTTAGAGAGGATGGTTTTGCCGTAATAGGGCTTGCAGAAAATTAGGGCATGGAGTTCTCTGGAATGTTGTTTGTCAACTGCTTACACTAAGATACATACACCTAAAACAAAACACTATGTACTACTGGCGAAGATTCGGGGCTTCAAATCTATAGTTTTGGTACATGGAGTTTGTTCAGGTTATACCGAGTTTCGTTGCGGGGTAATTAATCTAAGCTGGACGAATACGAGTAAATTGTGAGAAAGCATCATAATGTGAATTTCAACTGTGGCTCATTGTTTGTGGATGCCGTTTTGTGGATGGTACAGAAAATGGGGGTTCGAGAAACTAGTCTACAGGAAGGTTCTGAAACGAGGAATTCGCTACGACCGCAAATACATTGTGCAAGCACAGCACGCAGAGGCTACTGGAGTGCACATGTCGATGAACATGCTGAAGGGAAAGAACTTGTATCCCAAAGGCGACCAAATCCGGTACTACCATTACCACGGCACAATCAACAAGCGGTCGGAGGTTTGCACCACTTTCGTTGATCCCCAAAACAAGACAGATGTGCAGCAGGTTCGAGGCAACAACCACAGACTTGAAGAGACCATGGCCAGGATCGTCAACGATGTGAAGGCATATGAGCTTCAAACAATTGGGAAGCAACCATTTATCTTGTAGGGAAGTAGAGGAACCCTAAACCTCAGTGGTAACCCTAAACCTCTACTTTACCCCAATTTCCAAAGTTCAATCATGCATGGATGGCCGTTTCCAAGGATGATGCATCGCTTAATTAGAGAATGTGTATCAGAGGGGATTGCTACCTGCTTGAATGGACAACATAGGAGGTAATTTAGGTCTTCTGGACTCAGCTAGTAGTTGTCAACGAAGGTTGACATCTACAGCTACCCAGATTGCACTTGACTGTACATACATTCCATCTTGAACCCACTCTGCAGGCATGTGTCATGAATCTGTCTGATTGAAGTCGGGCAGAATGTGGAATTCATTGCAACCTGAATTCCTGTAACCCAGAATCAATGTGGGTTTGTGAAGTAATTCACACAACCTTATTGTTGCCCTTGTCTACTGTACAAGATCATTAGGGTGGTACAGTTATCAACCTGGTCCGTGTTGAGCAGAGAAGGTCTGTAAAGGTCTCTCTGATTTTTGGAAAGCCGATCACCAGAAATACTATCAAGGTACTTTAGATCATTAATTAGGAAGGAAGTTGATGCTCTCTTTTGTACACTACACCATATTGAAATAAGAGATGCTTGCACCATTGTGCTCCGCCACATCAATCTTACCATGACCACATATATATCTCTGGAATTGTCTCAAAATCAGAATGTCGAGTTTCCTTCCCCTTTTATTGATGGTGCAAATTGAAGTGCGGTGGTCTTGTAGAAGTTATTGTTCAAGAAACCAAGGTATGTGGGCTTTATATGATCTTACTCTTCTTAATTTGACACCTATGTTTGAGTGATATATGGTAAGGCTTGTAATTTAAAATGGACACCAAATTGATGCATGTTAGAGGAGAATCACCTATTTCCGATCAGTACCCCGTTGGGAATCTTTTCCATGTAGGCCACTCACCCAATAGATTCTAGTGGAAATGTAGATGCCACCAAGTGGAATTTACATTTCCACTAGAATTTGGCGGGTGAAGCGGCCTACATGGAAACTAACCTTAAGTCTCCAACTCCGGTTATGGTATCACCAGGGAATCGATAGTGCCATGACACATGTCCTTGGTTTTGAGTGCTAAAGTGAGGAGGAATCCATCTCAAAATGAGTGATTATGGTAGATTCTAGACATTGGTAATGTGTTCGAGCCAACTTTTGGCTTCAAAGATTCATAGTAATTTAAGGAATAAATTTACCAAAAAACTGTAGTCCTCCTGATTTCTATCTTCCTACATGAGAAATATCTACATGGCCTTTACTTCTCCAGATTTGGCACATAAGTGATTGGTTACGGGCACCTCTACTCTACGATGAGATTAGACTATGTGCTCAAAGTATAGACACTATTCTAGGCTCAATGGTCATAGTTAACACCATTGGGAATGCCTATATAATCACTTATAACGTTATATAGCATCTTCATTTTGACTTCTAATAATATTTGTATTTCCATCTTTGACTTCGAATCTTGAAATGAAAATCCTTGTGATTTGCAACGGCTAACTGGATGGAACAATTCCGATTTGATCCAACAATCAAAAATTCAATGTGGAGTTCGAAATGCCCACAATAAGGTCGAAGTCCCTTAAACCAAGCTTCAACTAGGATGAGTGTCATTTATTGGCCATGCTTGAAGAAAAGCTCGTAACTTGCATTGGCATTAGGCCCATGACTGGGTCCTTGGGGATGAATGTGTCCATGTGAGTGGATTACGAGTATAATAAGTGGATAAACTTGTCTTGCACAAGTGACTTTCAAATCTAGAATGTTATCAATCCAAGTTCCATCTTATTAAACCATGTGGAAGTCCATTCTAGAATGCATATGTTCATATTACTTAAATATTGTGGTTATTAATTCTTAATCGATGGAAATTTGATTTGGAATCAACAATGTTAATCAGGTGCCCATGCGACATAAGCTCATTGGAAAGACCATAAACCAATATTCATTGACCTACAAATGACCATGTTTATGTCAACCGTTTCTATTCTTCTCAATACACAAAGACACGACAATTATCCAACTAGTCATCAATCAATACATCAACTAGAGCCTCACGTGCGTAGTACCTTGTTCAATTATGAGTCTTCATGTGAGCATTCTTTTTGACGAAACGTGACGTTTAGTGTAAATATTATGGGTTGAGTTTTGGAGGTAGCTTGGCATATTACATTTGAGGGTGACATGCAAAGGCAATCAATCAATATGGTGATTAGGAGACTCATCAACATAGAGAATTGATGCCATAGAAGATCCGGGAAATTCTTTTATTGGATCTCGTATCGAGTCTTGATTCACGAGTCTTGGGTAATCGTCCTACATTAGTGACAAACAATGCAAATCTATCATTATAGTGGATTTGTAGATTTCCCAGTGACGTAGGATACGTTTCCACTGATGCAAGTCAATTGGACCATGATGCTTGTAGTGTTAGCATTAGTACCCCTCTCCCATGAAAAGAACAAGAAACATTCCAAGGGATTTGCGTCATGACAAACAATGAAATAATTTGTGGTCACATGGTTCAAGGTTACACTTGTGATTGCACAAATGCAAAGGGAGAAGTCCACTTGAGGAAAGGTGTTGTCTCATATGTGTGCGCACAACTGCATTCTACTTTCTAAGCATCTACTAGGTGTTGCAGTGACTAAACCTACTTAGGATTCATTTTCCCTATTTGCCACAATCAACTATCCACATCTAGGTTCAAATTGATCACCTACAAGTGGTGCTTTCCTTACTGTGGTTCACATAGTGAAACAATCAACCTCCTAATCTATCTAAGGACAAAAAACATTTAAAACAGGTTTCCTTGGACTATGCTATCTATGCAGGGCATTATGTATTTAGTGCATTTTGCTCCTTTTTTTAAAACCGACAACCAATATGGAGGATTGTTTTCATCAAAGTGCCCTTGGCATCTATAAAATGAGACCCCTAATGGACGTCATAGAAGATCCGGGCCCAATTTTTACTTGATCCACTTGATTTTGCTTCATAGGAAATCATTACATGAGTAGTGCATGTGAAGGTTGGCCGATCTTGGACCAAAGTACCAACACATCATCATTCACCGCCCATCTACAACATGTGAAAGTACCTTCGTTGCTTTCGAGCTAGTTAATGTGGACAAGCTAGCCTCAAAAGATACTCCCCTTTGGTGTTGAAATTTTATGCCACAAGTCTCCGTCCACCTACTACTCTCTTTGCATTCAATATCGCATCCTCATCAACACGATTTCCGAGTCATACATTACAATTTTTGTAACCGGTGACCAGCCTCACAAAAATTCTACACTTATTTTCTTTTGCCCTTGCTCCACAGCCACAAAATTTTGGGAAGATTTTGGGCAAAATCGGTCGGGATCTGAGTGTTTCCAAGTCCAATGGTTACATGTCGATCGATATCTTTCGGTTTTTTCTATTTTATTTGAAGGTATACTTTACAGGTTCTTCTATAACTTGCCTAAGGTCTTCAACCTGAACTGGTTGTTTTTTCAAACTCAATTGGGTCATCATATGTAACTACACTAAATCTCACCCTCCACGGAAAAACCAAACTGGTTTAAAATAGAATCTGGGTTGACTTTGTTAAAAATCGTGTTTTATTGGTTGTTGCATTCTTGACGCCCTTTTGGACGCGTGGCTATGTTTAGCCAGTTTACTTTTTCCTTTGTTAGAAATCGAGTTTTATTGTTTTACTACATTCTTGATGCTCTTTTGGATGCATGCTATTTTTAACCAGTTTGGTTTTTCCGTGGAGGGTGAGAAATATGATATTTAGTGTCATCAATTCTAATTGTCTCACTCAATACTAATTGTAAACTGCAGTAGAGTGTCACCAACACAAGATGTTAACCCAATGTTATTTGTCATTCCCTGCAAATTTTTTGGGGGATTATAGAGTTACAGTGTTGCAATTACTGTCACTTACCAAGTAGGTTTTTCATCCAAATTTCAATCATCCATGACAATATTTCATCACAAGTTGCTGAGAAGAGAAGGTATGGTTTTGGCCAATGGATGAACTCATCCGTCATCCATGACAATATTTGTTCACTTATTCATAAGAAGTGTCATCTGAAAAGTTACCATAGTGACATAAAATACTATACGACACTAAACATCACATTTAGTGTAGTCAAGTGTGTAGGATAATACTAGGGCAAAGCACTCTTGCAACTAACCACTTGTTTCATGAAGCATATATTCTACCCTTTTCATGTTTTGTGCTTGTAAACAATTACAATACAATTAGTTTTTCTTTAAATATAGCACTATGCATATAACGATACAACAGTGTGATGCTCCCCATTTGTAGCTCCACATGCTGTCACATTCACCTTGCAATGTTGAAGAGTCTTTCTGTTTGTTAATTTGGTGGTGCGTTTCTATGCTACTCTCCATTCGACTCCCGTCACATTTTGGGTTCGTGTCATCTAACATCAAATCTCTCACGGAGTCCTCCATCGAATCGCCATCAAATACCTCGCCTTATCTTGTCTATCTCAAGAACAAAATAACAACTCGTCGTCCCCTACCTAGAATCATTTCCCCTTCCTTTCCTTACATTTCTTTCTCAACAGCATGGGGCTTCTCAGCCTTTGACTGGTTCTGGCCGGTTGTATTAAAGTTCCTATCAGTTAATAACATGGTAATTGCCAATCTATACACACACGTTTAGTCAGTTGAGCCCAATAAAAATCGATCCAGGAGCTATGCTGATAGAGATAAATGATTGATTGCACACTTCACCGCACGCAACAAAAGCCAACCCAATGTTTTTTTCCCTTCTTATTGGGTTTAACACACAAACAATTTCACATCAGTCTTATGATGTTATCTTTCACTCTTGCTCGTGTCTTGTTATCTATGCATCTACATGTGGATTGCAACACTGCACGATGAAGTTACGCCGTTCATTGGGCTAGTTAGAGAGATGATGAAAAGCGCATTTTGATTATGCTGTCTGTGTGTCTGGTTTTGATATTCTGGACCCATTTTGAGACCAGATAACAATTAATTTAGTCGATCAAGCTTGTTCATCTCCTAAACCTAGTGGGGTTCAATGCGAGATGGGCGGTTCCCAGCAAGACTTGACACGTGAGATTTTCATACTTTTTTTCTGTCCAAATCACCGGATGCAACTTCCATACAGTCGTGAGAAGGTACGAGTGTTGCGGCAAAAGCTCCAATCGTTTCTGGGTGCGACAGCTCCAAGTCCACAAAGAATTAGTTTCCCAATACACATCAAATCGTCAACTCCCTGCAATCAATTAGTTGGTGACGTGGGCAATGAACAGGGAGAACCGGCTGGTAGTTACAGATATACCGGTTGAGTTTGAGAACTAAACCGGTTGAAGTTGCAGACTGCAGGAAAATTACCGATCGTTTTAGAGGAATCTGTAGAATATACCCCAACTTAATAAAGAAAAACCCGAGAGATGTCAACCTGTAACTGGTTGGACTTGGAAACACTAGGTGCAACAACTCCAAGTCCACAAAGAATTAGTTTCCCAATAAAAATCAATTGTCAACTCCCTGCAATCAATTAGTTGGAGACGTGGGCAATGAACAGGGAGAACAGGTTGAGTTTGAGAACTAACCGGTTGAAGTTGCAGACTGCAGGAAAAAGTACCCAGCATTTTAGAGGAATTTAGAGAATATACCCCAACTTAATAAAGAAAAAACTGAGAGATGTCAACCTGTAGTAACCGGTTGGACTTGGAAACACTAGGCCTATCGACCGGTTATGCCCAAAAATCTCCCCGGACACTGCACGGGGGGTGAAGGATGATATTTCATGTGCTGCCAGTTTTGGGAGATGCTGCGCTTAAATTTCTTCAAGTGCAAGCTGACATGTGCATATGAGTGGTGTAGGGTGGTTAGATAGATGGAAAGAAACTATATTATTACAAGCAGCTGTGAGTGCCCCAAGTTATAAGTTCTAATGAAGTAACTTAGAGACGTGTGACACACTTGGCTCCTCGCTCAAGCTTCCTGAACTAATCAATCAGCCAAGGCGATTGTCAGACACTTGTTTTTAAAGGTAGATGGGTCTTCAATGGTTTCCCTTCCCGACTAGCCCACTTCTCGTATGAATTGAAACACACGAGATGAGTATGAGATGGTTTGGTTATGAGCAGCTCCTAATGGAGGCCATAGCCACTTTCCTCGTAGTTTTCGGAGCTCATACGATTCCTCTTATTCATTATCAAAGTGAAGATTCTCATGCTCATTGAACAGTCATATAGGTCATTGAGTTAGCATATTTTGAGCACGTAGTTCAATCTCTTTTAAAGCACATGCCTTTTTGGTGTCTGTTCTTGGAGCCACACTTAACCATACACCACTCGAATATACTGGTGTTGAATTAAGATGGGTATCAAAGTAAGCATGTCTACCTTAGTAGTGCATGGTTACCACGTGTTATTTACGAAGGGGAGTTCGTGAGCTCAATATGTACATATAACTTCGTAAAGTGGGGTCGATTGGTGAGGTTTTTGAGAAAAAAATGTGTGCACTAGAGACGGAGAAGAGCATTATCGCCTAGTGGGTCGTTGGCTCATGTAATCTTATGAACCACAAAGAGGAAACACCACTTACACGTAAACTTGAACCGACATGCATATACTTGTCGAACGTATATGATTAATGGCCCCTTGAGTAGGTCGGTTGTTGTACCCTTCGATGCTTGCCGAGAAATGAAAGATGATTTTGTGCCAACGTGTAGAAGAACCAACCTTCTTCAAGAGGACTTCTCCTTTAGCGCTATTTCCAACCACACGTTTCCACCTTCATAACATTATTATGCAGTGTGCGTTCGTTCATGTGGACACTGAGAATATAACCATGGGATGCCGTAGCAACAGTGCACATTAAGACTGAATTTGCACTAGTTGCGGCATCCATGGTTATATCTTGGGGTCCACATGAACGTTGAACCATGTAGACAAGAAAAGATATTACTTTTGTCATGACGTGGACCCCCTCGCCCCTTTGTATTCCTATTATTGCATGGGAGAGGGGTACTAACTAGTGCTAATTGAATCGAGGGGACCCAACAAGACTGAAATGCGAAGGTAATTTTATGGGGAGAATGGAAGCTTCAACTTGTATTTTTCAGTTAAATATTTGGACAGTTTTACTCTCACACTTTAATTTAATAGTGCCTAAAGGTTGTGTGACTTGAAGAGATTATCATCCTCATTGTTATGCATCGTTTCAGGTTTAGGGTTCGAGGTATTCAGACCACCATGGTAATGTTTGAGGGAAGATGAAAGGAGAAATTCAAGAGCTACCTATCCTGCTTGGGTCTTGCTGAGGGGCTATTTACACCATGGACCGTGAAGTCGTCCCAAGGCCTTGTAAAATATGTGATTGGCTGTTGAGCTCGTCCCGGGGACCACTTCGGTTTACACCAAGGAAAATAGTGACCATGGAGTTCGAGGTCCCCAAAAGACATATTTTGAGGCCTACGTTATCCATTGACATGGTCCAACGGGTTTTGCGTTGGGAGAGGCAAAAGAGGTGCTCTAGTAGAAAAGGGCAAGGGCCCATGGCAAAGAAGTGATATTATAATGAATTTTTAATGAATTTTTTTTGGGGGAACATAAGATGAGGACAAGAGAAGACAAGAGAGTTATTGAACTTGAATTTTTTTCAAAACTGCCCTCTCTAGGCATGTATTAAAAAAAAATCAGCACATTCACTTTTTGTTGCATGATCATTCCTCTTAGTCCACATTTAGTTTACACTTAGTGAGGGGCCCAAAGACTTTGTAAATTGATTTTTTAAGAAATCGGACCATGGATGTTGGACCATCAAACTGAAAATTGGATCTCGATTATGTGCAGGATTAGTTAGATCCAACTAATTTTTAATTAACTAGTAGTGGCCATTCACCGTTTTCAATTTCTCTACCTTAAATGGTGACATATTTTGGGGTTTTCGATATTAATTTGAGGAATATTCTCTAGATTCCTCTACAATGATGGGTAATTTTTCCTGAAGTCTCACTTCTCAACTGGTTATTTCTCAAATTCAACCGGTTCACGCATAACTAGCAGTCGGTCCTTCCCGTTCATTGGATGGCGGTTAGTAAGCATTTCAAAAGAGAGAGTGTGTCTGCGAGAAAGTTCCTTTCTCGTTCTCCCTCCTCGTTGCAAAGTTGTTAGGGTTTCCTTGGTGCGGAAGAATTTCAACCTCACACTGGAGTATGTTACCATCTAGCCTGCTTGCAGAGCAAAGGTACCTTACATGTTATATTTCACTCTTTTCATCTCACACTTCGAAATCCAAATGAAAACGCTTTTTATTACATTGAAAGGATTTTAGCACCCAAAGGAGCCAGTTTATTTCATAGAATTACATACAATGTTGGGTTTCCAGAAACACATTCCAGAGATGTGCTTCTTTTGACCGAGTGATTATTTGGCTCCATGCTGTATGCTGCCGATTTGTCATACTGGAAGGTTGATTTTCAAACAAGAAATGTACATGGCAAATAAGAAGAGTCGCAACAAGTTTTTGAAACTTCCATGTGCACTAAAATGTACACACATCATAAATGGATACATTTTCCCAGATTAGCCTACTTTTGTGGGATATTAAACACGAGGTTAGTGCAAGATGATTAGCAAATTCATATTGACGCTGTAGCTTTCCTTGTATTTATTTTATTTTTTTATAGCTCATATGAGTATCTTCTTCATTATGAAAGTGAAGATTATTTTTCTTCTGAAATGACCATATACGTCCCTCCTGATCATATTGACCATTGAACCTAGAATCATTAACAAGTTTTAAGCACATAGTTCAATCAATTTTCATACACGCATCTTTCTTAATCGGACCCCTATATTTGATGGGTGTGATATTTGATGAGGATCAAAGAACAAACACCATAAAGACACATGTTTTAAAGAGATTGAACTATGTCTTCAAGTTTTATTAACTACTCCACACTCAATAGTGAACACAATTGGAAGCACCTATGTATTCCAATTAAAGATTCGACAAACATGCACTTCCAATAACCATAACTATATGAGAACTAGTCCGATTTTCATGTCAATTTTGGCTGATGTGTCATTGTGGATTTGCTAATGCAACACAAGTTTTGTTGTGTAAATATATTGGTAGAAGTTGGAGAACATGCACCTACATACCTTCAGTTTTATTTGAAAAGAGAACATCATCCAAGGACTGAAATTTGAATATTGTTAAGTGGTACTCAAGTATCATGTGTCTGAGTATGATAACAGAACTAAGCCCGCTTTTACCTTAAATACACATTGTCTTCATAACCTCATTCCTTCAATGCATGCAGGAACTAGAAAAACTCCAAAAAACCCAACAAAGCACACAACAAAAGTTTGTAGGAACCAAGTGACAGTTTTCCATCTTCAATTTGTGAACATGGGAGACTACTCAGGAGTTCTTCTCAAACAAGCCTACTTCCAAGGTGTTCGTGGAAAGCCCATTCACCTGAAGGCTGGCAGTGATAAGCTGACATCAGTCGCCATACCATTTGCATTTGTGGGCACCACTTTTGCAATGATGTTTCGAGGCATATGGCATATGACCCATGGAACTGGAAAATTAAAATGATACAAACATTGCAGTCATGAAGATGACGCACTAGATGTGCAACCTACTGTATGATTTTTGCAACAACCTAGGTTCACAAGAAATTATGATGATGATATCCTGATCTTACATTTTATCATAATGGTATCTTGTTCATTCTCATGAAAATCATCTACTCAGTCAATGTGCATACAATTCTAAGTCATTGCTATTGCAACTATAAGATCCAACTATATGTTATTCAAATTTTATGAATGAATATGTTCATGGAACTGCATGATTGTCACTCTCATGAAGTTCAAAATGAATGTTGTTGGACCAGTTTATAGGTGAATGCATGGTCTCAATAATCAACATCAATAATAGCATCAAAGAACCTACCGTGGGTATCATGATTGTGATACCAGCCAAATATTGATATTTGATGGGTATCTCAAGGTGAAAGAATCTTTGTATACCCAAGTTATTATTTGAGTCTAGGACGATTTTACCTAGGTATGAAGATTCTTGCATGGTATATGGACCCGAATGGTATCAAAAACAGAAATACCCTAAAATACCCATACCCTATTTGTATCAAAAAAATTAAAATGCATTGAGAGCTTCGAGCTGCTTTTGAAGCTCATCCAGATCTCCTCCAGACTGAACAAAGTCATCTTCAGTAAACTCAGTCTTGTCCACAACCTCCGCATCTGGGAGTTCCCGAAACAAGCCCTCTGGTAAATCTCCTGTATAGTATTCCACAAGAGTGTGAGTGGGAAGGTTAGTACTTAAACTTCGAAAAAGCCCTGAACATGAAATTTTGTTGTTGACAACTTCATCTTTAGTCATTTCATGAAATATCTCCAGAAACTAGGTTAGGGATCAAAGACTCACTTGAAGCTGAAGATCCAGCACCAGAGTAAGCGGGAACATCTGCTAAATCGTCATCATCTACTAAACTGCAAACACTCAACAAAAGCAGTCATGTTTAGCCTTTTTCTATAAGTTAGTCGTAACTTTGCAAAGAAAAAAGAAATGAATACTGTACAACTTGAGGTGAAGCACAAATTGGTAATTCAAATAAGACATACTTTTGGTGCATTGGTATCCCCTTTCAATTGGTAACAAGAAACATCTACATGTAGATATCAGCACATTAGCACCATCTGCCTTTGTGTGCTGATGTAGCTGCTGGATAATATTTGTACAATCAATGGGCGTAGCACAAAATTTCAACATGTCAAAGGCAGATAAGGTCCTCTACCAAAATAATAACTACCTGATGTTCCATTCATTCTCATCATGAAGAGGGATCTCTGCTGCTCTACTGGCTTCTTCAGCATCTGCCTCAGCCTTCAATTTTGCAGCTGCATCCCTAGCTGGTTTGTCTAATTTATACTCACGCTGTCATCATAAAGCACCATAAAGTTTCGTAAAAAAGAGTTTGTAACCAAAGCCAATGTTCAATGCAAAAGAGGTTATATTTCTTCAGACCATGACAAGGGGAAATTTTTCCAAGCATTTCTTTCTTACTCATGTATCAATGAATCTCAGAAACAAATTCAGTGAAGAAATCAAATTTGTATATAGGCTTGAGATCGAAAATCACTCACCTGGCATTCCAAACAAGCTGCATTGGAGCATTGGGGGTTAGGAAGCATTGCCATGGTTGGGAAGAAGTCCTTCAGGGCACTGTACCCCTAGCAAATTGTTAAAAAGGTAAAGATGATCAGATGATACACGATTGTGAGTTTCATTGAAGGCTAAGGTAGACATGCCTAGTTCAATTACTTATCTGAATCAGACACCTATAGTGAGTGGTATGTGGTTAGGTGTGGCTCCAAGAACAGATGCTAAATGTGTGCTTAGGCATTGTGTTTAAAAGAGAATGGCCTACATGCTCAAAATATGATAACCATTCTAAGTTCAATAGTCAACATAATTGGGGGGGACCTATATGACCATTTAGTGAGCACAAGAATCTTCACTTTGATAATAAATAAGACATTCATGTGAGCTCCAAAAATTATGAGGAAAGAGGCCAGCAAGCTCGCTTTGGACTTGCTAACCATCTCGTACTACCCGATTGTGTGTTTCATATCCTAGGAGAAGTGGGCTAGTCGGAAAGGGTGACCATTTAAGACCTATCTACCTAGCTTAATTTGCAAACTTGAAGGTTGTATACAACCAAAGCCAAAGCACCAGTTGCTGAACATAAAGCAAGAAGTGTGGAGTAATGTCTATAGACTTGGCAATGATAAGTGAAGTATATTTACCAAATATTTGGAGACAAGGCCAAAGCGGAGTAGGTACTTCAGAGTATTCTGCACTAACAACCCTGCAACAATACCCTGTCCAACTCACCCACAAAAGGGAACACTTCAGAACAGTTCTGACAACAACCCTTCTTCAAGTGATATGGGTGCCTAGAATGCGGATAGATGTAAAGATTGACATGTAAAGGTTGGCATTCTCTCCTTTTATCTGAAGTATTTCATGTCCAACTTGCTAAATATCTACAACTTCAAAGTTACAACAAGCACATAACAAACATTCTATGATATATCCTACTTGTCATAGTAATTTCTTCAACTGGATTCAATGACCTAATGATTATAACTTCTCATATATTTAGATCTGTTAGGAAAAAGACATAGGCACTGATTATTCGGAGGTTCACAGTATACTACCATGGTAGTTGGCAAGGAAGCCGCACAAACACCTTCACGTTTAAGAGTTTTTTCATCAACTCCTGATGCCACCACCTGTCATCCAGAATTTAGTAAACCAACTATACATAACAATGAAACATATAGGAGGAAATTGATTTTGAATAGAAACTCATGTCTATATTCCAATCAGTAATGGTTAAGCCTTGAAAGTTGGAGAGGCCCACTCTGGGCCTCAAGATGCCATATGGAGGGGTTCAAAATTGCCCCTTGAAAATTTTATCTAAAAATGTCAAAAGTGATCCTATCTAAAATTACCCCATTTATCATATTCAGATTTTCCAATTGGAGCATACATATAAGTAGAATAAATCATAGGGAGATTTGAGCACATCTAAATGCCCTAGACTTATATACATACCACATATATCCAATTACCATTGTCCCTTCCTGTTTTTCATAGAATGTGCTAAATATGGACTCAATACCATAGACCACATAAAATATCATTTCAATACTTGTTAGGGGTTTGTAAATCATTACGTATCCTGTATGAACACACCCCCAGTACAACAAATCTCATGGTTAACAAGGACAGCATTGCGTTCAATATTTCCTAACACATGACATTAAACAACAGAGGAAGATTGATCTCACCAGGGGAGGAGCACATGCAAAGCACGCAGTTTCACCAGGAATCAACAATTGAATGTGGCCAGAAACTGCATCCTCCGAAACTCCTGCAAGGTTTGCACAAAGTTGAGGAATCTATTTTCTCACAATAAAAAACAGCTAGATGTGAAGGACCACCTTATATACATTCTAGAACAACTTGCACCCTGGCTGCATCAACTAAAAGTATCTATCCTTTCAACAACAGAACAAACAGTGAAGAAAACCTCAAAAGAATTCCAGCAACAAAATATCTAGCCAAGTCAAATAAGTAGTAGAATTCAACTGTTTCAGGATGATCCACAAGTAATTCTTCAAGGTAATGCTAGTTAGCAAAGTGCCTTCTGATCTAATCATATGACTCCAGCAATTAAGGAAATTATTAGACTCACCTGATTCCATCCAGGTTTGTCGAAGTTCATTGCAAGCCTGCACCACACATACAAGACCAAGTGTGGCTCAATGAATTATCAGTGCCTCCAGGTAATAACCAGTGATGAACTGTTAGTCACCTTTTTTTATACTACTCAGGTAAATCAATAATGAGATAATAAAAATATTGATACCACTAGGGTGCAGCACCTATCTGAGAATATTTTTGGTTTTGATACCATTCGGGTCTACATACCATCCAAGAACCTTTATACATAGGTAAAATTACCCTAGTATCAATATGGTATTAGGATGGTATTGACCCACATAATAACTCGAATATATTAAGATCCTCTTATCTTGTGATACCCACAAAGTATCAATATTTGGTTGGTATTACAATCATGATACAGGTCGGGTAGGTTCTTTGATACCATGCATTCACCTATATATCAGTCCAACATTGGTAAAACCCCCACCGCCTTCATTCAGAGATTCAGAACCATTATTAAATAATGACAACAGTAGTGAAGAAATACAACCATTTTATCATATTCCTGTGCCATCTGTGCTGAACAGAGAAAGCTACACCACCCTGATCTGTTTCTGCTTGATGACCATTGTCACTAACTTGTTTCCAAGCTGATTTGACCATGCCAGACAACTGAAATGGTTGCTCACATGTGGCATTATTGAGTAGATGCATTTATGATAGCCTATGAGATTATGTCACTGTATCATGCTCTTTGGTTCGGCACTTTTAGTGGCAGAATGTAATTTCCATGCAGGATTTTATAGGTCTCAACTAATGAGATATCAACATGTGTCAAAATTCTTCCAAGAATTAATAGTTCTATGCTGAACCAAAGAGCAGGGTACGGTATTAGTAAGATACCTGATTGACAACCATACGAGCCTCATAGTTGTCTACACAACTCAGTACTAGGTCAACTCCACTCGTGCCTCCTGTAGCATTGCCCTTGATATCTCGAGTCAGGCTGTCTGTAAATTTTTTGAAGCCATCAACAGTGGTGATGTTCTGTGTGTAACTCTGCATAAAGAACCACAATGCTATTCTGAGATGGTGTCTTCCAGTGTTGGTCTGGTATCATCTTTTTTTTCTACCATTCGGGTATCTATGATGAGGATTTCACATTTTTTGATACCAGTAACATATGGGTTTTGACAGTATTTTTGTTTTCAATACCATTCGGGTCTAGATACCATGCAAGAACCTTCATACCTAGGTTGCAATCTCCCTAGTATCAATATGGCTTAGAGTGGTATTGCCCAAATAATAACTCAAGTATACAAAGATTCTCTCACCTTGAGATACCCACCAAATACCAATATTAGACTGGTATTACAATTTTGATACCCACGGATAGGTCCTTTGATACCAATATTGAAATTTATTATTGAAACCCATGCATTCACCTATAAACCAGTCCAACATTGGTGCCTTCCAATGTTGGCAGGTTATACATGTTGTTGCCGGTTATCAACCCAGTTAACCCTAAGCATCTAAGAGGCCCATTCTGGGCCACTCCATGCACAAAAACATGTAATAGATGAATATACTTCCATTTTTAGTGAATTGTGTCATAAGTGACCCTATCTAATATTTACTCATTCTTCTAGTGCACTTTCAAATTGGCTGAATACCTTAATGTTATTGATGGTTTGGGTTAGAATACTCGTGCCCTTGGATGTAACCACGTACTTAGTATTTTGATCATCCATTTTACATGTAAGTGTATTTTTAATTTCTCCCTTGACATAAGATAATGTACTAGATAAAGTTTCAAACCCATAAATATATACAAATTTAGTTTAAGACTTGGCAAGGTTTGTAAAAATTGTGAATGTATGTCGTACATTGAGACCCTTAGTCCTTTAAAAGCTAAGGGCTAAAGGGAGAAAAACCGGTAGCTGGTTAACTACGGATGTCAGATGGGTACAAGTGGGCAATTACTCAAACTTTAATATGTTGAAGCACATAACACATAATAATTGGCACTATACCAACCTCAAGGATGACATCGGGGTTGATCTCTGCTAGTGTTTGACTAGCTGCATCTGTCTTGGTCATTCCTGCCTGCAACAATACAAATCCACCATCAATGCCCCCCATCTACACCTTCAAAACCCTATAGCACCATTTATTTTGTCACATTAAACTTCTGTTGATTACTTGATCTTGACAAAAATATCGCCAGCAACAGCACTCATGTACAGCGCAACCCGGCATTACATCACTAAGAAGCGTATTGACATGCATGACTGTAGCGAAGTTATCCAGAAGGTTTTATCTTTAAAGACAACATCCAAGGAAAGAAACACACACAGATAAGAAATCTACGGATGGACCCATAAAATGGGAATACATAAACTTAAGGGTTACTCAAGCATATAGCAACACAACTGGCTTATGTGAAATCAAATCTGAATGAGAAAAAATAATTTTCTGGTCAGTACCTGATCGGGCTTGAAAAAAAGTCTGTTCATATTGGCAAGCTCCACAGTGTCGTAGTCGTACAGTAGTAGACGCCCAATACCGCAACGTGTGAGCATTTCTGCTGCCACACTGCCAACACCGCCAATTCCCTGGCACCCCAGCAAACATTCAATATTGCCTTATTACTAGCTCTACTTTCCCCAACAGTCTTGTAAGCCAAAACCCAAAGAATATAGAGTTAATCTCTTACTCAATGGGACTTTTCGTCAGGAGTTGGTCCCCTATGATTTTCCATTGGTTGTTTTGCATACAATATCAATAATTTCTCTCCACTTGTGATGCATGCTCAGAGGTATTGTTTGAGTTTGAATGAAGAGCAACTTATTTCGGTTCATTGAGGGCCAAACCGATATAGAATGCCAAGAGGTGCTAAAATGAGTTTAGCCTCCAATGAACCAATATACAATGTTCTTCGTTCAAACCCCCACACCAACTCCAGAGATGCACTGAAAACTTACCAAACATAGAAAGTGCTGTATGCTAGACAACCAACTCCCGCTCTGAAGTCCCATTGGATTAAAGGATAACTCTACTGTACTACTTTTTTGATGGGATACTGATGCAATAGAATTTGCTCACCACAATGGCAACAGAAAAATTGCGGATCTCTTCATAGTTGTTGACAATGCCCATGCGCTTCAAGGCCATGAGCCGGCTGTAGGGGTTGCTATCGACCACCTCTCCGCTCATCTCCTGTAGCAATGAACTGTAACCTTGTCATTGCCAAATTCAGCAACTGATTTGAACAAGCTGCTATTTAACAGCAATTTTCCTTTTTGGCAGCTCTTGTGCAAGAAAACCTGCTCAGGAGTTGGGTAACCAACATTTTCAATTGGACATCAATAGATTGGTATCATTAGCAGGGCTCGAACCAATAGCTCTATCATCCTTACAACAAGAGGATTCAATGATATGGGCTAAAATACACATAAGAAGGTGTAACATAGACGAGGAAAAACCACAATGATAACAAATAGCTTCACATGGACTTAACCCAACATTTTCAATTCAACATCATTAGATTGGCATCATGCAGCACCGCTTGAACCAATAACTCTACCATCCTTATATGAGGATTTGAAGACATTAGTTGAAATACACTTAAGAAGGTGTAAGATAGAGAGGAAGTACAAAAGAATGCATCCAAATAGCCTCACATGGACATCTCAAGTCAAAACAAGTGTTGGCTGGGCGTAATATTTGATAGCGTGATTCAGGTCTGGACCCTTGCTCGGACATTTCAATTGGGCATCAATAGATCGGCATATTGAAGCCAATAGCTCTATCATCCTCATAAGAAGAGCATTTAATTATTCTGGCTAAATCACACATAAGAATATAGAGAAGAAGAAATATATATACGTACCAAATAGAGAAGAAGAAAAACAAATGCATCCAAACAGCCTCACGTGGGCTTCTCAAGCATCAAAAACCTAAACAAGTGTCCGGTAGGTGTAAATTTTTATGGCATGATTCCGGTCTCGACCAATACTTGGAAAACTCAATTCGACATCAATAGGTCGGCCTTGTGATGCAAGGCTTGAACCAATAGCTCTGCCATCCATATAAGAAGAGGATTTGGCAATACCGGCTACAACACACATAAGAAAAAGGTGCAACATAGAGAAGAAGAAGGAGCAGGAGAAAAAAAAACAAAAAAAGGATCCACATAGCCTCACATGGACTTCTCAAGCATGAGTAATAAATTGAGAAGGAAGAAACCCGTATGTACCTTAATTTTGGGCCGCACATTGGGCCCCGCCTGTGACTTTGCAAGAGCTGCGATCCTTTCGACATGGCCTCTCAGCTGCACACAAAAAACATGATTCTTCTCAAGGCTATCCAGGATGCTGCTTTTCATGTCGGAACAAGTGCATGTGAAAAGGAGGATTCAACCCCGAGAAACTCCAACACACCAAAGTCGCCCAGAAAGTCAGCATTGCGGAAACCCCGAAACAGAAGGATCGCACGTGGAGGGGATGCATTGTTGCTCGAAATTGGCAGGGAGGAACTCAAAATCCACTAATAACCTAATAAAACCTAGAAATAAACCCACGCACTTCGATTCCTGCAAAACCTCACATCCAAGAAGAAGCTAGCTCACCAGCTTGAGTTCCGTGGAGTGGACGGGATCCGAAAGGCTGGGTTCGAGCTTGTTGACGACTTCCAAGAGCTTCTTCACTTCGTCCTCCATGGTGTTTCCAGCGACTTCGAGAAGAGGAAGAGCGATTGCGAGTTCCGGAATGGAAATCTGCGACTTAGTGAGGAGTGGAAAACTTCGAAGTGTCGGAAGACGACGACGTATACCGAAGTGTATAACGATTCGTATGTTATACGACGCATACGACGTACTTTAGTGAATGTACGTCTACACGACTGGTTGACCATTAGGGGTTCGTGGTGTCCAAAGGTAGACGTGCCTAATTCCAACACAAAGATTAGCCCCTAACTTCCCACGCCCAATTTTCCTCAAATCTGCCCAAAAAATGTGACCTCAATTTCAACGACTGTAGCTGAAGATCTAAAAATATTTTTGACAAATCCAACTGTATAGATGTTTGCAGGTTAGAGGTGACTACTCACAGTCCAAATTTTAAACATTGACATTTTGTTATGTAGGAGATTATATTAGGAATCTTAGCAGTGGTTTTAAAGGGCAGCAGTTTAGAAATTAAATTAAGGGTTGGTTTTTTGATCGAACTTCCACTCAAATCATCTCCAAATGACACAATGTAACCCTTGTTCAAAAGAGGGGCAATATACTTACTCAAATCAGCTCACAAATCTTGAAACTATTTTTTTTTGTGATTTTTTGGAAAGCTTTGCAATTTGAGGTAGCGGTGCCGCGACTACGCACCTTCCACATGGATTTACACCCACAACACATGTCCAACTAAAAACTCCAACGGTAGATGTTTAGGATATGTTGCTTTTGAGTGTCATGCAAATTTTCAGCTCAATTGGGAATCGTTTGCACATAGGGATCGACAAAAAAAAACATGTTTAGGATACGTTGCCCTTAAACTACGGAGGTGACAAATGTGTAAGGCAAACAAACTCATTTCCATTAGCTATAAGTAATTTTTCATAAGTGTAGTATAAGTGTGATACTAGAGTGATTTTTCATGGGTCTCGAAATTGATATCATAATGTTTAACCAAAAAAATCACAATTTATTTCCAAGTTTTGAAATTATCATAAATTTTCAAAGATAAGATTCTCTCCCAACTTATATTCATAGCATAGGTCGACTTATTTCCGATAACTGAAAGGCAAAAACTTGAGTATAATCAATGCCTTTTTCAAGGAACCCAAATATGTGCTCATTTAACTTACTTTTTTCATCACGCCGAATGTGAGAGCAACATGTGTGAAACTTCATGGTTCTTTCCATCACGTTAGAAAATGATAGTTACATGCGTGGAACTTCACAACTTTAGAGGACTCTATGGATTAAGATTTTTTGGGGGGGGTGATTATCAGAATTAGGCATGTCTACTCTAGATGTGCCTAATTCCAACACAATGAACGGGGAGAACTGACCGCTAGACACGTGGTGTTACATAAATACCATGATATGCAAAGGCTAGTATGGTTTGTTTTATAAGTCATTCAACCTTCTTTCATTCATTTGAAACTAATATAAATGTGGTATTACACAAGATGCAAAACTGCATGCATTGAGGTTAGTATATTGTTGATAAATTTTCTTATAAGGTGCCATTGCATTCAAGGTAAGCATAGTTTTTGTTCATTTGTTTATTATTAAGTCGTTCAACTTTCATTCAATTTAGTTTTATATAGATGTGGTGTTTACATAAGACGCCATGGCACCCAACGTTGGTATAGTTTGTGATCTTCGTTTTTATAATCAAGTCATTCAACTGTATTTCATTCATTGCAACCCCTAAAGGATTGGGGGTTACGGCACTATTCTAAGTAGACAAGTGCTACTTGATGAAGCGGTAGACATGTAGTCGGATAAATTGTTGAAATGCACTAAATTCTTAGCCCTTGTTAGTATGTCCTTAGACATGATTGGATTCCCATTTAGTTGACTAATCAATGTGGACTTAAAGACAGTGTTACATGTGAACTAAATATATGGTTCATCGATGGTGGGAGACTTTGCCTCCAATGGCAATGACGCACACTCAACATGGGACATTAACTCATCAAGAGCATGTCTCACATCCCCTCCAGCAATGCATAAATCATCTAGGCAATCATCAAAGACATAATCAACAAGATTATCACTTATTATTGTGAGATCCATGACATTGCCACCATCTTGAGTTGTCTCTAGGATGACTTGTCCCTTCAAACTTCTCCATTCTCCATCACCACCTGCAACTACCTTGGAAGATGGTTTGTATGCCATGTGATTTGGGTCCTTATTCTCATATAGCCAAGGATGTGTGTGGTATGAATTTTTTTTGTTTCAGCCACAATCAGATTGTAAGTGAGACTAAGCTATAAAGGGAACCAAAAATTACTAAGTGTGTGGGTCTAAAAGGGCTATGGTCTCAAGATTTCGAGATGTAGGGATAAGACAAACTATAACATGATAGGAAAGGATCTGAACTTTGATATCTACACATGTGCTCTAAAAATATATGGTCATGAACTTCCATGAGAGAGAGGGATACATTTTTTTTAATGTCAAAACTTGGTTGGAGCTTCTGTCTTTGTAGTTTATGTGATTTGATTATGACTCTTGTATACAACAGGCTATGAGGGATTCATACTTGCTAGGGCTATTGCCTGATGTTAAAGCAACCAAAAGGTATCGTAGTTCTCTAGTAGCTTGGGCAGAAAATAATTAATTTTAAAGGTGCCTACATTTTTGGGAAATTAATTTCGTTGAGTGTCCAAAAGAAAATGAAATAACATTCAAAGAGTGCCTAAAATCATAATAATGCAAGTGACTTTCACTAGAATCCAACAAAGTAGCATCAAATCAAAGCAAAATTTGTTGCCAAGTCAAACCCTGACATACAAGTAAAAGACAAACTTTAGGGTAAGGAATGTTGGTTAAGGAAAGTGTTTAGGTTAATCGTAACCGCCATAGATGAAATTAGGAAAACCATCCATGAATGTTTAACGTATTTTAAATTGCTTTTTGAATCTGCCCAATTTTAGAATATTATTTTTTGGGTTGCCTAACTTACTTTTGCACTTTAATTAATTATTAGGCAAAAAGGTGCCCAAGCTGCTAGAGAGCTACGGTATCCAAGGCGTTTGCACCGGAGCATTGGTGTTGTGTTCAATCTTAGAGTTTCAATCAAATTGTGAATTGTTTTGTAGGCCCCTACA
This sequence comes from Polytrichum formosum, assembly GCA_964035585.1. Classification (NCBI taxonomy): domain Eukaryota; kingdom Viridiplantae; phylum Streptophyta; class Polytrichopsida; order Polytrichales; family Polytrichaceae; genus Polytrichum; species Polytrichum formosum. The sequence continues at coordinate 41,896,434 of OZ037938.1, read as the reverse complement.
AGTGTGATATGTTAATGTGGAATGTACATTCGCTATTTTGTGTGAGAATTATGTTGATGTTACGCCTCAAGCTACTGTCTTTGTATTTGTGGGGGAAGATAATCAATTTGAAATTGGAACTGTGGAGAGGTGTTTGTTTGGTTGAAGTATTATATTCCTAACCAACACAATGTTTTCTATCTTAGACAAGTTGCTAAATTGTAGAGTTATTATTCCAACCTTTGAGCATTTGATTTTACTTGTGGATTGAATCCCTAGACTGTGAGAGGTGATAATGGTGCTATTGACATTGAATGCTAATATTTGCAAAATGTAGGGCTTCCATTGAAGTAAGATGAAGGCAATAGCCTCTATGAAAGTGAGTGGAGATAATGAAATGTTGGACCCCAATATAACTAATGCTTGAATTGAAATTAGTCATTAACTGAGCCATTCGATTGTGACTAGTAGTGAGGGGGAACATAGTTTTCTTGTCATCCTACTAACTAGCACATGAAGAAGAACCACCATAGCTCTGAAAATTTGAAGAATGTTTCTTGAGCATTATTTGTTTAAGGAATGACATTAATTGTTTGGAGGTGCAGGCTATTGTCTGGTTGTTGTGGTGACCGATGACCTTCACTTACAAATGTAGTACAATTGCTTGAAAGGTTGCACAATTGTGAGTCTAAAACTTAAAGTAGCCATAGACCTCCATAACCAAGGATTGTTGGACTTCTTACAATTCTAACTTTTGGCAGGCTAGATGTTGAAACGGTAGATAGACAAGACTATTGCATGTGAAGGGTAAAGCGATCCATGGTGACAAGAGATTTGGCCCTTGAGTGTTGCAACACTAGTAAGTATTAAAGATTTACCTAAGTACATTTATTTACCTTGTTGGATGCTAATAGCATACCTATGTTATTTTAACCATGATAGTCAATACAACAAGTTAATAGCCTCGAGCAACTGCAATGAATTGAAAACTAATTTGTGTTCTTAAAAGGAAGATTACACATTAAATTTAAGAAGTCTCACTCGCCCAATGTAGGTTCTCTTGTTGGCTTAGTCCCATCATGGGATAGAGGCATCGTGGAGACTGACTTTGACTAGTAATAGGGCCCAAGCAGTACACGTTAGAACTTAATGGATAAGGTCTAGTGAAACTTAAGGAATCCTCAGTAAGAGCTCAGTAAAATTTCCACTTTAATGATTATTCCAAACATTCAAAATGCCAATTTAGGACACAGCCTCTCGTGGCAAAGCCACATTCCCTTGTTTGTTCTGGGCCCTGCCAAATTCTAGTCAATTCTCTCCATACACTATGGCAAACTAGTGGTTTAGTGTGTTGGCAGCGCCTACAAGTTCATGGAAATCGTACGATCCTCCATCCCTCTGATCTTGAAGAAAAATAATCCCACATGCGACTGTATATGAAAGTAGTTGCTTAAATGCTAAAAATTTATTTTAAGCAATGGGATGACCTGGGGACAAGCTTTCACTATATTCCTTCACAGTCGTAGTAGATGAGTTTACTGGTCAGTGGGCCGGGGAAGCTCTAGCCCTTTTACCCTAAAAGTGGTGAGTCGGGGGAACAAGTATGACCAATAATATTCACTTTCGTAAGAAATAAACAAATGAATGATGACACCCAAGAAACGAGCTTATGATGTTTACTGGTGGCAATTTCTCTACGTGAGCTAATGATCGCATGCCCCCCAGAACCATAACCTTTAATATGATTCCAATATGTCTGTATAAGCTTCACAATTACAGTTTTGTTACCCACTTCAATGCATTTATTGATTTAAAACTTGAACTGAAAACCCTTCAGTATGAACTATTCAAGTGCTTTCACTATGAAACTATATGAGATGATTCATAAACAAAACCCTTGTGAATAATTAAAAGGTATTAAACCCAATACACCTTGATATACAAGTGAAAAATCATAGACTCCAAAAACATGATTTTTACATATAAAACAGACTCCATCAGAATTACAGCTTTGTGTACGCACTTCAATACAAAAACTGATTTGAATCTAAAACTGAACCTTCATAATCAGTATGAACCATGTAAGAACCTTTCACTATGCTACTATTTGAGATGATTCACTAACCCATATCATACAACCCTTATGAACCATCAAAAGGTTTAATAACCCCAATACATCCTGAAGTAACAAATGAAAATCATAGACTCCAGAACCATAACCTGATTTCAACATGTCTGAATAAGCTTCAGAATTACAGCTTCGTGTACCCAACCTACCCCAATATTTTACACCGCCTGAACATGTTTGTTGCTACCATTCCAAAGCATACAGAGATTCACAAAGCAGAGCTAGTTTGCTTTGCTCCCTCCCCCCCAAAAAACCAAAGGTGACAAGTACTCAAAAGAATGCACAAACAATGTAACTAGACATCCTCTCAATCAAAGTCACATATGACCTCTCAGGTCATCAGTGTAGGTTACCTTAAGGAAACCCTTGCATCTTGAAGAGATATCCCTCTGCTTGAAAAGTAACTTCACCATGCTTGGCATAAGCTGACAAGGTCATCATCAAGGCTTCTTCAAAGCATCGCCAATGACTTTCAACCCATCTGCAATGCTCAATAGTGCAGCAATATAGCCTTGACCTAATGCAGCACTGCGTTGAAGTTTCTCCTTCTCAATAATAATCTTGTCTTGATGTTTCCTTGCCTCCAGCTCCAAAAGCTCACGATGCTTCTTGGCATCCATCTCCAGAGTTGCACGATGGCGTGCATCCTTCCGGTCCTGCTCTACAGATATGGTGGTGGCGGCATTCGAACTCTCTTTACGGTTGTTTTCAACAGCTGAGAATGCACCTTCAGAGGCCTTTGTAGAAAGCCTTCGTCGCTTCGTCGAATTGGGGCTACTTGAGTCACCGGTACCATCATCAAGTGCTGGACGGTTGTCTTCAAGAGCTGGAGGATCATTGATGTGGCCTGAATATCAAAAGCACCTCCCAACATTAACCAAGAGCAGACTTGATAACCAGTGAGATGCAGTACAATTCGTTCAATGAAGATACCATGTCTAGAACTCATTTTAGCCAATAAGATATGAGCAGATAGGACACTAGGATAAAGAATACACTCTATTTACAGCTTCCGGACTCTAAATCCCCTGTGAACATTAAGCCCCATGTGAACATAAATTTTAAAATATATTGAACGGAGGTAACAGTATGCCTAGGTAAAAAAGTTGACAGACAATCTGTGATAGTTCCTTTTGCTGTAGTCCAAATAAGAACTGGTATGCCATGCAAAAGCATTCGTCATTGATCTAAAATTGGCCAGCTTTCCTTGCACATGTCCTGATAGTCATCTAGGATATGAGGTACTGAATAGTGCCGGTGTACCAATAAAGCTTCAGTGGACTACACAGAATTTCTACACTCTGATGAGTTCATTGTTAAGTAACTTCAAAAGTTAATCCAGACCACGTTCAGACAGCTCATAATTTTGGAAGGAGTTCTAGGAGTTGATACCAAAAAGAATCTACAGAACCTCCTATAGTAAAGAATCTCACTTCAATGCCTAAGGGATTTCCTCTGCTAGACTCAAATATTTGTATACGATTCTTGGACTTGTAATTGATAGGCAAGCCAAGCTGTCCATCTTTCCAAGAACCCTATTGCAGTTATGAGTCAGCTTACCTCCTCTTGACATTGCGGCTAAATCAAATGGTGAATCACTCGGCAGGTCTCCAGGGTCCATACCGACTGAGTTCCTAGGATACCACTCACATAGTGCGTTATATACCGTCTCGTCGAGGTTGGCTTTCGGAAACCTTAGCATATGTTCCTTTCTCTCTGCTTGGGTCATCTGAAAATAGCTCGGCTCGCCCAGAGGAACATGGTTTTGCTGGTGGTCGTACACCTTTTTGAAATCCGAAGCCAATTGCTCCCACTTCTCCTGGCACTGTGACTTTGACCGCATAACATTCCGCCGGAGCATCTCGTCCTCCATCTCAATCCACCGCTCGGCTGCCGACACTCCAATGTTCCGCCGGTGATTCAGGGGTCCGTACTTCAAAAAGTGGCCACGCTTGCAATACACCAAAGTCAGGGTCTCAGTCGGTGACCATTTCCCAGCCTTGTAAGAACGCCCATTGGACTTGCCATCTGGAGGACCATTCTCTGTGCACTCGTCATCCAGTCCTTGAGTCTCGAACACATTTACCCCCGGTTGGTGAGTGTCAGTCATGGTGAAAAAAAACACCTTGTCACACTTCCACAGTAAAGCCCTTTTCTGTTTTGTTTTTTCTTTGCTAGGAATCAGTTAGGACAGGGTGCAAGTTTATACAATGTGACCTACAGGAGGGAACAAGAAAACTTTGTATTTCATTACAGGGTGTAAACCCTTGTTAAGGCATGTCTCTTTGGCTGAAGTGAATATGAGGGTCCAGAAATGTTCTTTCGTCACTTACTCTAACAAAACAATAAGTCTTGTTAAGTTAGTTGCACAGAATGTCAACAGAATCTACAACCACTAGGATAAATTCTTCAGGACAGTCACCAAGAGATTCTGCTGGAATGGCCAACTTTTCTTTACCTTAGGTCATGGACTGTATCTACTACACTGGACTATGTGATAATTTTGAATAGGAGAGAGTACAAAATTAAAGCACATGTGATTCGTGTCAAATTGTCTAGCTGTCCATGGCCAAGGACTTCGAGGTGTACCTCAGATATGGGACGAGCGTCACAATTTTGTGTGTTTCCCTTCTCGGCTGCGGCTTGTGTTGTCTTTGTGGCACGAGCATTGGAGGCAGGTTGAGCCCCACCCATAAATGTGACTCGCTCAACGTGTTCCCATGCTGCATGCATGTCTGTAGCCGAATGAGGGGCTGCCAAATTCGCGACCCGCTCAACCTGTTCCCATGCTAAGTGAGCATTGGAGGATTGTGGTGGTTGGGCTTCTGGCACAGAAGCCAGCGGCTCGTTATAAATTCCTCCACCGTGAGCCTCAGAAGAAGCCAGCGGTTCAGGCCCTGCTAGTGACGGTGCCCGAGCACCATGTTGTTCCCTAACAGGCCGACTACCAGACGTTGTTAGCTGTTGAGCCCCCGTCATGGGTGTTGTAACCTGTACAGCCTGATCTGCCTTACCTCCCTTCAAGGTGGGCTGGGAGCCCTCAAAGAACAAACCAGAACCCTCAAAACTCTCGCCCTTTGGGCGAAGAAGGTTGGGTGATTGGTTCCTTGATGCCAGAGATGTGGAGCCGTCCCCAATTTCCCCGGTTCGTCTCGTGCTATGAGTCCATGCCTCAACACGGTGTTCTCCTGCCACTTGAGGATTCGATGCTGGCTGCACATCAACGAGGGATGTGATCCTCTCAACTTGCTCCCTTAGCTGCACACAGATTGCCCATCAGCAAACGTCTACATCCCAGTGCAAGAACAAGAAAAACACAATCTCAAAGAAGATGACCCCAATCTCTAGGTGTTAAATTTTCACAACTACAGATTGCTCACTGGATTAAGGTTCCCTTTAGACTAAAAAGGTTGAGAGCTCCAAGAAAGGAGCCTTCTCATTGGTGGGGAGCATCTTACAAATCCTTGTTCACTCAAATCCACTTTACACATGAACTTTCAACTTGAGAGCTTAAAACTTTTCACCAGGCTTACAACACTAAGATGGAGCCTTGATGGATCCCACGTGGAAAGACTACAACAAGCTCTCGGTCAAAATCCTAAGCTACCTCCACCTATTGAAGACTGGTCAAGCTCTCAAAAGTTCAAGTTCTAGGAGAAATATTGTCAACTCCAAGTATCAAACTCCTGAAAATTGCAAGTTCGAGCTCTCAACTCAAGCACTAGTGTAAAGGGGGCGTTTCCGACCTTGTCAGATTGTGAAGGCTTATCAATAATGTTAGCAGAAGAAAGATGAACAAAACCATCAAGGGTGTACATGTACACATAAATCTAAAGAGGAGAGGAGAATTCACAGTTAAGAAGTGCACTGCCAGGGACACAAGAGGCGTGCACTTCATGTGAAGATTTGAACAGGCAAGTAGAGGACCTCAAGTTCTCAACACACACGAACAGACAGTAGCAATGTTGTCCATATTTATCTTCAAAGTAGACCATCGCTTCATCCTCTTCACAGGCGCAAGCATACTGGTCTTCCTTTAGTTCTAAGTAGAATTGCTGAGGAAATAAATTGTGCTTGATGCTGGACTTCCTTAAAACTTTCGCCATATAAAAGAACCTTTGGAAATGCATGGACAAACTCCAGTTGCAAGTTGGAATCACCAGTTATACCTTGAAAATGAAATAATCTAAGAGTGGAGAATAAGTTTGTCTTCGATCACATGCTGCGGTCTTGACATCTAATCACATAGTAATAGATGTTACAAAATCTGCATCATCATTTTCTCGCATTCTTGAGACGGGCCGTAAATTGTCATATACGGCTCATAACCCAGGCGAGAAGCTGCCTTCTGCGTAATAACGCATATTATTGTTACCCTCTTCATAACCTTCAAGAATTGTGGACAACTCGAGTGAATTTTGAGTGCGCATAGCTAAAGCTATGACATAAATTAATGGCTCTGCTCCATGCTAACTGCTGGAAGACGTTCTATCGCGTCTAATTCCAATCAACCTCGTAGAAATACTATCTATTTGAAACAAACCCAAGGAAACATAAATAGGATGGCTTAGGAAAAGGTTGAATGAAAGAATCAGGAGCTTGTAACAAACCCCAATGAGTGCACATGACGCCGTCTTTCCCACCTGCCAATGAGATGTAAAGTTTGAGGTTCATGTGATGTACCACCTAAATGGGTTGAAGAACATAAGCCAGCTGTAGAATCCTACAAATTTTAAGTACGATAATGTTCATACGAACTCCAGTTTCGCTTTGCGATCAACCACGTTAGCTAAAGAAGGCCAACTTGAGCGGAACCCAAAGATATCATAAATATGATGGCTAAGGACAAGGTTGAATGAAAGAACTGGGAGGCTGTAACATAACAACCTTCAACGAGTGCACCTGACGTCTTCATCTCACCTGCCAATGACATGCAAACTCTGAGGTTCAACTAATGTACCAATGAAGAACCTAAGACAACTTGTTTAAGAATTTTACAAAATTGAAAAGTACCATGAGCTCCAAATTCGGCGTGCAGATCTTTCAACAGCCTTATTTGGCCCAAAGAATTATCGAATACGAAGGGTAAGGAAAAAGGTTGAATAATAGAACTGGGAGGCTGTAACACAGCAAACCCCAACGAGTGCAACACACGAGGTCTTAATCCCTCACCTGCCAATGAATGAGATGCAAACTTTTAACATTCATCTGACGTTATAAACACCCGAAGAACCTAACACGACTGATTTAAGAATCCTACAAATAATCTTCAAACCATATCTTCATACGAACTCAAAATTCGGTGTGCGTGAAGCTCTTTCAATAACCTTCCGTTCACCCGCACAAACACCGCCACACACCCCAAAAATGCCTCTCAGAAACTCTTCTCAGCACACGACGATTACCGACAATCACACAAAAACAATTCACTCAAATTGGCGCATCATGTGACCAAATCGGTTTCCCGAAGACCAAGAAATGGCTCGAACCCTAGCTCCCTCCGAATTGCACCCGGACTCCAAATTCCCCATCCGGCGATCACATCTCTTCGGCCGGCGAAGGAGAAACGACAGAGAGACAGAGACAGAGACAGATCCCCGACGTCGTTCTCGAACCTTCCAAGCTCGAGTCTCCGCTGTGAACTTAATCCTAACCCTAACTGCACAAACCGACAGACTGAGAGAGAGACAGACAGAGAGGGGGACAGAGTGCGAGAGCGCGCGGGAAAGGAAGGGAGCGGAATTGGAGAGTACTGACCGATTTGAGGTGGGCAAAGTGGAGGGGGTCGGCGAGGAGGGGTCGAAGCTTGGAAACGGCGTCGAGAAGCGCCTTGAGCTCGTCCCCCATGGCGGACTAAGCAGCTACTCACCCTGCCTGATTGTGAATCAATCAAATCCTTCTGACAATTCCGCAAGAGAGCCCAGCCTGCGCGACCGGAGCCAAGGCGCCTGCCGAGGTGCGATAGGGCGCCCCCGCTGGGGGACCACCACACGCATGCTCTATACGTATGAATCTACTCTCCCCGTATGTGTTTATGTATGTATGTCGTGTTGTATACATATTATAGTGCCTTGTATATGTGTGCGTATGTCGGGCTGGGGATTCGTGGCACTCACTTAAAATCATCCATCCTAGATATCGTGGATGAAGTGGCTCCAATAAAAAAAGCCCCCCTATGGGGTTGAGGGCCAATTCATTCGAATGTGACATCACTAGACTAATTCGGGGCCTTTGACTCTATTTCCGGAATCAAATTGCCTAAAAATAGTCATTTAGATGATTCCTGTGTTTTTTCATCCGCATGGATGATTTTAAGTGAGTGCCACGAATCCTTGGCCCACAATATAGTGCCTTGTATGTGTATATTGTGTTGGGCTAGGGGTTTGTGGGTAGGGATTTGTGGTGTCTATGTAAACTCATTCATTAGCAATGTGAAAACGCAATAGTTTGGGAATAACTATTTTTATATTGGTTGACTCTAGAAATGGCATCATAGGTCATGATTTAGTCCAACGGTTTCTAGTTGGTATGAACCGGCCTTCAAACTTGTAGGGGACTTGTTTTCACTAGAGCCCCTTCATCCACGATGGATGAGTTTACATAGACACCGTGAACCCCATGAAGCCATCGTGTTGTACTTGATTTATGTTTACATATATGGCTAAACCCTCAAGGCGTAATGCCGGCTAGGGATTTGTGGTGTCTATGTAAACTCATCTAGTACCGCAAGGTGAAAATGCAGCGAACTATTTTGTAGTATGGGAAATTTATTTCTAGATCGTTTGACTCCGAGGATGGCATCAGAGACCCCAAAGCAGTCTCGTGGCCTCCAATAAGAATGAATCGGCCCTCAACATTGTGGGGGACTTGTTTTTACTAGAGCCCCTTCATCCATGATGGATGAGTTTGCGTAGACGTTACGAACCCCGAACCTTTAGGGCCAGTTCACATGGGATCCCAAGTCCCAAGTCCCACTCATGTCAACAAGTCCTAACATGGAGGCAGAGTCCCAACTTTTGAGCCTCAAGAGCCCATTAACTTGTATGGTTTATGTGGGATTTTGTCAAATCTTTATTATTCTATGCAAAAACATTCTCGGGAGTTGTGTTCCGAATTGCGTCTAGCTTTTTGCTCAACCTAACTCTCATCACAAGTCCCAAGGCTCACCTCGAAAAAGTGTTGCCATGTAGGCATCCATGTCATACCTGGGACTTAGGACTTGGGACCCTGTATGAAGTGGTAAGTCCAAACTTCCATGTTGTAAACGGTTCAGATTGCACGGATTGACTTGAAGTAAACTACAACCTAGGACTTGGGACCCCATGTGAACCAATGTAGTCCTCATGCCAATGACTCATGATATCTAAGGTACATAGACCTAAAGTGGTCAATGACCTTATCATCAGTACATACCCAAGTTTGGAATGTTCATAACTGAAAGAAAACTACTTAAGAAAATTTATGAGCACCACTTCAATAATTCATAAGATATTCAATTCAACTCCAAAAACAACAAGCTCAACCCTCATGTCTCTCATTTGAGTTTGCCAATGTGTTCATGTAAGATTCTTGGGGATTTCTAAACCCCTACATATGCTAAAATGTTGAAAGTGTCCACTTTAGCCAACCATACCTTACACCAACATGTGCAATTAGGTTGCCTAGCCTCGTTCCCCATCCACATTACATCAGGTCACAACCTTATCAAAAAAAATTATAATTTTTCTCATCCATCCATATAGCAACCATAGAAAAAACAATAGCTATTGCGTGTGTGTTACATGGTAGTAAATGTTCATAATATTGTGGTATGACGATAATTTAGCGTGAGGCAACCCAATTGTATGTAGTAGTGTACATGAAGTCATTTGTTAGGAAGGTGAAAATATGATAGACTATTTTATATCCTGAAAATCGCTTATTTAAGTTTATTCAATTTTGGAAATAGCATCAAAGACCCAAATCAATTCAATGGGACCTAGTTGGAATAGGTTAGCTCTCAACCTTATAGAGGGGGTTTATTTTTATTGTATCCCCTTCATTCATGATGATTGAGATATTCATATGAGCTCCAAAAATTTACAAGGAACGAGACTGCACCATTTATGATATGTAGTGTCACATACACTATTTACAAAGGGCTTGAACTAGATACTTGGAGGTCTCAAAGTGTCACATCCACTAATTGCCAATGTACTACTACCCATCCACATAATTAGTATTCAAGGGAAGATATTATTGAGCATACTAATGGCAAGTGTCATGTATTTACATCCTAGTATGCAAGAGGAAGATGTTCTTGAGAGCACTAATGTCAAGTGTCATTTGTGTACAATTTAGTCAACTTGTAGACCATTGTGTAACATAGGCATATACCTTACAACACTATTGAACATACTCATGCCAAGATATTAGTAAGCGCATCGGAACACCAAGTGTCATGAGGTGACACTAATGGTGAAGTTGTTGATCGTTAGTGTAACCTAACACATGCCTCAATCAAAAATAGGGTAAGTGACACTATTACACACGTGACACTAAATACCATAAATGGTGTACACCCTCGATTTTGGAATTGCTAACCATCTAATAGACGTGACCTAGTCGAAAAAGTAACCATTTGAGTCCGATCTACCTTATAGCTCCTACAATTCACGATGCATGAGTTCACATAGACGCCATGAACCCCAAGCCACATAAAGAAATGAATAAAATCTATACAAAAGGATAGGTATCTATACCAAGTGTACATTGTATTGTACTTTGAAAGATACGACGAGAGTATGGTACGTAGTGGCCATGAAGCGGTGGCAGGCGACGTCAGCAATTCGTGGGATGGGGCAGACGGATGGATGAATGAGATCGTATGTAAGGTGTATTTCATCCATATCGTTTCCTGGCTCCTTCTGCTGCTAGTATCAGGGGTTTGCAGGAGTCAACCGTGAACTCCGCCGGCGGCCGAACCGCCCGTCTTTACTCTCCGACACTGGACCACCGAAATGAGTGGGTCCCCGACCTAGGATCTCGACCGTTCGCTCCCACACCAACGGTCCAGATCTCCTTCCCGCCCACCACCTGGCGGCAGTTTAGCGGCCCCGTTTGCGGCAGCTTGCGGCGTAGAGTCTTCTTACTTTATTTACAATATTAAAGGGCATGGGTGTTGCGGGGCGAAGAGTCATGCCATGTGTGTGTGGAGCATGCACGGCGATGAATTAGCGAGAACTGGCAAGCCGACCGATTAAAAATGGTCCGAAAAGTTGACTCGCGTTTTTTTAAGGATCTTAGGGGGTATTAAGGGCCGTTTTAAAGGATGGTGAAGAAGTGCATCGGTCGGTCAAGAATCCTAGCTCAAGACAAGGTTATTTGAGGCAATGATTGGTATGGCGGACAAGATGGGAAAATAATTAAAAAATGCCTCAAGTTGGAGTTTTCTTGAGGTCAATTTTCTTGTTTGAGGGTGTGAGGGCCGCTTCACACTGTGGCCATCCAAGTCGAGAGACCGTGGGATTGAATGGCCAAACTTTGTCGAGAGTCCAAAGAAATGGGCTAGAAATAGCCAATAAAATATAGGAATTGGAGCCTTTGGCCGGGCATAGTGTGAAGCCTCCAAAGGCCAAGCCCAAAGTCCAAATCTTTGGCCATGACTCCCATGGCCTCTTGACTTGGACGGCCATAGTGTGAAGCCTCCAATGGCCAAGCCCAAGGTCCAAAGGAAGACGGAGCATCCCAAAACAACCCCTCCAATCTAATGGCCAAGATCTTGTCAGTTGTTTTTTTAAAAAAAATTTATGGAACAAAAATCAACGGCCTCTCGACCGTAGTTTGGGTTTCCAATTTTGTCCAACCCAAACTTCCTTCGAGAGTCCGTCGCCTTGGTCAAAAACCATGTAGGCATTTTGGAGAGCGACGGCCTTTGGATTTTGGCCTCTAGTGTGAAGGGCCGAGAGGCCAAATTCTTGGTTTCTTGCAATATAATTGGTGGAAATCGACGGCCTCTCGACCTTCGGCCATAGTGTGAAGCGGCCCAAAGGTTGCCCAAGGAACTTGACCTCTAGAGAAACTCCCGTAGCAATAAAAAAAAAGTGTTGCCATGTTGACAACCATGTCATTTTTTCATCCATGCTTGAAGTAATCCACCGGTGAAGTCTATCATGAACCCCAACTGGTGAAGAATTGATTTTGTAGCCAATCATATTGGTCCGTTCCCCTAAATTCTTGATCGATGCACCTCTTCACCATAGTGTAAACCGGCCCTAAGGTATGTGGTGTTATTCGGTTAGTTTCTCTTGTTCTCCAGTTTCTATTGGTTATATCTACGTCTTTCAAATTTGTGTTGCAGTAGCAATCTATGATGGAACATCCACAAAACTCATATTGAAATCATACCTCCTCTTGTTTGATTATGATTATCAAAAATGCACAGTGGTTGTGTGATTCATGAGCGCTTAGGTCATTCCAATTTCGTTCATTATCAAGTGCGAAGTAGTCAATAAAATTGGAAGACATAGTCCAATCTCTTTTGAGCATGTGTCTTTATGGTGGTTGTTATTTGATCCCCACCCAACCATACACCAATCAAATATAGGTGTTTTTTTAATAAACAAATAACACGTGCACACCTTGTGGGGGGTTTCAATGTAAAGTTTTCTTTTATGCTTGTTTTATATATATATATATATATATATATATATATATATATATATATATATATATATATATATATATACATATTTTCATTTTTCATTTTTCATTTTTTTCATTTAGTGGAATGGGGACACTAGAAGCAAACATAGTGTAATAATAGTTGTCTCTTATTGGGCTTAGATCTCAACCTAGGACTCAACCATTCATCCCTAGACTAATGGCCCAAATTTCTTCCTTCCTTCCTTCACCACTTGATTGACTGCAATTTTAGCCCCCACTTCAAGCCTTCTACCATTTTATAATTTTGTTGTTCATAACATTATTCAGACCCATTCAGTGTTCTGTGGGACTGACAGTATTCTAGGGAATATTCCCGGAATACTGTCAGTCCCACAGAACACTGCATGGGTTTGAATAATGTTATGTTGCAAGCAAGGAGTCACATTGCATTGCATGTGTGGAGCATGGAGGGCGATGAACGGAAAGAACCGGCAAGCCCAGAAACTAAATTGGTCAAAAACATCGGCTCATAAATTTAGACTTTAGATAAAGAAGGGGGGCCCGGGGGGGGGGGTTTAACCCCTAAATGCCCGGTCCTATTCCCAAAAAAGTAAAAGCATTGCACATGAGTAGCTTTTGTTTACTTGAAGGAGAGAACATTTTAAAGTAGAATTCTACATAAGTTGGTGAACGTATATTAAAGCTCTAACTAAATGTTCAACATGATTGGACCATATTTGGATTGGTTATGATTTTTTGAGTGGAAAAAAATAAAATTGAGATCAATATATTGTATAATATTTGTTCATGGTAGAGATAGTATGCATTCATTAGTAGGTAAGACCATAGACATTCTTGTTTTAGATTGCATTTCTTATCTCCAACTTGCATGGGCTGCATTCAAACATTTGCCTCATAATCTGTACCTAGCTTCTACCACAATTTTTGGAATTGGTACATTTTCCCCCCATCTTCTAGTTCGTGCCTACATTTACTATTTCTTTCCATTTTTTTGTTCGTTTTATATTTTGTATTCTATTTTTCCAATTGGATTCGGTCACTATGCAAACAATTTCATGCCTAGGTGGATTTATAACTCTCTCCATATTTTTTTATTAACAATTGCCTCAAACTAACATGAGAGTGTTGCCTCTTGTTGGATGTTTAGATGTCCTCTGATGATGCTTCCACTTCTAGGGGGCGCTCCAAATCGGCTTGTGCACTGCCAACTTGGTATGTTGATCCACATCCCCATCATGATGAGTTGCCGGTCTTGTCCCCTTGGATCAGGACTTTGCCTTTCAGTATGTGCCCATGTCCTCTATGAACACAACCACTATTTTGGGCGATTCTACCTTCGGTCACACCCACCGTCGTCATCCCTGTTGTCCACACCACCCTTTGTTGTGTCATGGGCTTGCATTGTCCTAGCTCTCCCAACACACTTATTGTCATGTCAACAACTTTGGGCTCTGAGCCCATTTAACTAGATCATGATGCGTTTGACATGTCCCTTGATTCCCCCCTTTCAATATACAATTGGACTAAATTGTTTAGCCGCATTTGCCGGCAACATGACACCGGTGAATGTGGGTGGATCAAGCAAGGGCCCCTTTTGCACACCTCCTTCTCAGTGTTCAAGATTGAAGCCCTCATATGAGTTTCATTTTGAAGGGCTCCCAAATTTCAGCCCTTCAGTTGAAGGGTTGGTTCAAATTCAAGACGTCAATTTGAGAATATAGAAATGAAATACAAAACTCATATTAAACTTGTGCATGAATTATATGGTACATGTTTCCAATACAATGTGAAGAATTAAGAATCAACCATCTAACTCCACTTCTTGTAGTGACAATGCCCTACGCTTGTTGATTCTTGTGGCAGGCAAATTATATTGAAGACTTCAAGTGACGTCTTCATTTTCAATTTGGGGTTGCATTTTGAAGGGCCAAATCACATTTGAAGGGCATTGAAGACTTCAATCTTGAACACTGCTCCTTCTAGGATGACTCCGAACCCAAGTCCTAATTCCTCGACTCATGACATTGCCCCGTCCACATAATGATCATATGGGTGACAATTTAGGGTTGGATGCCAAGCAAAATGTCATGGACATTGTTAGTGATCAAATCAAATTATATACGTTTAACGTCCCCGTAGATGATGACCCACTAGTCAAATCTATTTGCATAGGGTTCGCATTAAGGGGTTGTCTCGTGGGTGTGCATTGCAAGAAATAAATTAATCATGGTGGTTGGGCATTTGCTTCACCGCGAGTGTAGTTACAATCACACCATTTTCACATGTTTGTGAGGAGTCAAGAGAGAAACAACACCAACCTATGGGGTTAGCGTGAATGAAGGATGCTTCACCTTGATCATAGCCGTGAGCTCATATGTGAACTGGAGCGAGTTGAATAAGTAGGGCTATGGGAGAATTGTTGCTCCCTCTTGTTGGAGGTGGTCCCTATTAGTAACCAATGACAGGGGGGCACTGTAGGCTCATTGGGGTAGGGGATATGGGTTTGGGTTGAGTAATGTTGTGCATCTCAAGGGTGGGTGTTATGAGGGCATGATGTCTTAACTTGCAACATGAGTTGGGTTCAATTCTCAGGGATATCTCTAGGCAATTGTGCTATCCTTTAATCTAAGCTAGTTGATTGGGTTTGGGCATCATGTTGTAAGATTCAATCTTGAGGTTTGAATCTGTGTATGTGGTTTTGGTTTTTTTCTTAGGTAGGAAATACTAGTTGTTGGTGGTTTTCCAGTTTACGTTTGTTGAGCATGAGTAGGGTGAGGTATTTGATAGTGATCAAGTGTATTTGTTTCATGCATGTATGGGGATTAGAGGAATCTAGCATTGTTTGAAGAGGTTGGTGATGTTGTTTGTGCGGATGCCTCCTCATATGCCTACTATGAGGATGTTGAGTTTGTCGACTAAGGGTTGGGTTTTAGTTTTTTTCCGTTGGGTGGCAGAAAATGGGTCACGATCTTGGCAAAATGTGAATTCAATGAACTGGAGGTTTGAATTTTGGGTGGTGTAGTGTGTAGTTTTTTGTTTAAGGGTCTTCCTAGGTGGGTGCCGACGCTCATTAGGAGTGTGTCTTTTGTTGAGGAGTGGGTGAGAAGTAGTTTGTGTATTTGCTATACTGCTTTGTTGTGTCAGATTGTTTGGATATTATTGAGGGTGGTGTTTGTGCACATGGAGAGAAGGTGAAGACATGTGCCAATTTCTTGTACTGGGCATAGGTTGTAGAGGGGGGATGGAAATTGGTTGGGCCAAATGGTGCGTTTGTTTTGGTTGCCCATATATTGACCATATCATAGTGTGTGTGATTTGTGCATTGGGGTGTTGATCATAAGTGGTTGGAAAGGGGGGAGTGGAGTAGTGGGTTGTTGAGCCATTTTGCTTTATATGGGTATTGGGGAAATATGGTGGTTGTGAGTTGGCGGGTGTATTCCTTCTAGACGTAGGGTTTGAGGTGTATGATGGGTGTATTGGAGTGGCAAAAAGGGGTGTTGTGTGCAATATGTATGGGGGGGATTGTTGGCTCCAAATTTGGCAAGCTTATTGGCAACTGTATTGCCAAGGGTGCAAGCACGGTAAAGTGGACAACTCTTGATCCTTGCTCAGGTTTAAGTGAAAGTGATCCAAAACTATATACTAACTTTGAATTTTATGAAATAG
Source organism: Polytrichum formosum (assembly GCA_964035585.1). Classification (NCBI taxonomy): domain Eukaryota; kingdom Viridiplantae; phylum Streptophyta; class Polytrichopsida; order Polytrichales; family Polytrichaceae; genus Polytrichum; species Polytrichum formosum. Next base: position 41,879,996 of record OZ037938.1, on the reverse strand, counting down.
AAATTCATAAACATTTAGAAAACATATGAATCTACAAAGCCAAGCAATTTATGTTCACAAAAAAGATTTTCAAACAACGTATATGTATTTTAGAAGACGGTGCAAGTGGTGGTGCAAGTGGGTGTCATTGAAAAGATAATTGTCAAAAACTTGTTTAAAATACAATTACATTACATTAAATTGATGAATTTTTGAAAAAAAAATTACGATGACCTCAAGTTTATAATGAATTCAAGGAATATGAAAAGAAATTCCAAGTTCAAAATATTTAAGGTCATGAAATTTACGTTCAAAACTATATTAGTCAGTTGCTTTTACGTGTCACTTTTGATAATAGGTTTTGAAGATCTCATATTGATATTCTATATTTGAGTACCTAACTTAACAATAGAGGTCATCATGAAAAATAATATATTTTAAACAACATTTTGCTACTACTTATAGGCGTTTGACCAAGAAAATCATGGCTTTCATATACCGGAGCACTTTTTTGGTCCACTTTACTATGCTTGCACCCCCAAGTATGCCTGAGTATGTGCAATTTTTTTGGAGTGTGAGGGGCTATGTGTGTTGTGTAGTTTTCGGATTATGGCTTGTATGAGTAATTTGTCGAGGTGTTGTGTTGGGAGGAGGGTTGGTGGGGGTGGTTGTGTGTGGTTGTTAATTTTGTGCGGAGGATACTTTGTCTATCATGGAGTCTATAGGCTTGTTGGGTGTTGCCATCCGCGTCACTGAGGCGCTGTGAACGGGCCTTGTGTGGTCGCGGGCATGGTGGATCCGGGCCGTTGATCCACCAAGGCCCATCCAAGGGCCTTAGTGGTCCTAGGTGGCGGGGGGCGGGGGGTGGTGCTTGCCACCAAGGTGGGTGGGGGCGGGGGTGGTGTTTGCCACCAAGGCGGGGTGGGGCCGTGGGCCTCATGTCTTTTTTCGGGGAGGCCAGCTTTAGGGTCTTGTTGGGGCTAGGTGGCTAAGCGGGCTCGGTGGCTAGGCGGATTAGGCAGCTAGGTAGGCTTATTTTCTAAGTGACTTGGCCTACTTACTAAATAACTACTTGGTTAGGCTTACTTAATAGGTGGCTAGGCCCACTTACTAAATAACTAGTTGCTTAGGCTTACTTACTAGCCACCTAGTAAGTAAGCCTAAGCAACTAGTTATTTAGTAAGTGGGCCTAGCCACCTAGTAAGTAAGCCTAAACAACTAGTTATTTAGTAAGTGGGCCTAGCCACGTAGTAAGTAAGCCTAAGCAACTAGTTATTTAGTAAGTGGGCCTAGCCACCTATTAAGTAAGCCTAACCAAATAGTTATTTAGTAAGTAGGCCAAGCCACTTAGAAAATAAGCCTACCTAGCTGCCTAATCCGCCTAGCCACCGAGCCCGCTTAGCCACCTAGCCCCGACAAGACCCTAAAGCTGGCCTCCCCGAAAAAAGACATGAGGCCCACGGCCCCACCCCGCCTTGGTGGCAAACACCACCCCCGCCCCCACCCACCTTGGTGGCAAGCACCACCCCCCGCCCCCCGCCACCTAGGACCACTAAGGCCCTTGGATGGGCCTTGGTGGATCAACGGCCCGGATCCACCATGCCCGCGACCACACAAGGCCCGTTCACAGCGCCTCAGTGACGCGGGTGTTGCCATCGGGATGGTAGATGCCTAGATAGGTGGTGCCTTCGTTGCCCTAGCAAAAAAAGGGGGGGTGAAAAAACCGTTTGTGCAATAAGTGTGTATGGTGGGATATTTGAGGCGTGGTTGTATGTACAATTAGGTTGGGAGGGTATGGTATTCGTAGTGATGGGAGGGGTGGGGTGGGGTGTGTTTCCATTTCTTGGATAGGTGGACCTTGGTAGGTGTATCCAGTGGGTTGGGATTTTGTGGGAGGGGTAATATGGTTAGGTGTATTGCGGCTTCTAAAAAATATTTGAATCTTTCGGTGAAGATAAGTATAGTGGAGAGGCTCTTGAATTGGTGTACACATAGAATCATAACTATTTTGGGTTTGGTTTTGGTTACGTAATATGTTGGAAAGCATGTTTGGGGGCAGTAGTTCAAGATGTATAGATCGAGGTGGGCAAGTGCTTGGGTGTTTGGGTGAGGGTGGGTGAGGGGGTGTTGTTGGTTATACCAATCTTTATGGGGTCATGGAGTCCACACCATCAGGGTTCTACTCATAGCAAGAGCAGGCACCTCAACCTCAATCAAGCAATATATGGGTGGCTAATATGGGATTCTATTTGTGGTAATGTGGATGGGACATTTTTGGGATGTGTGCATGTGCATATTTCAATTATGAGGTGTTTGCCTTGCTCATATTGGATAATGCCATCGCATACAAGGCTATGCAAGTGTTGAAATCTATCGACATGTTTGGCATCTCAAGGGGTGGACTCTTCATTACAAACCTAAATGATGTGTCTGGGTCATTATGAAATTAAATCCCCTATATACAAGAGTTTTATAGATAAAAACAAATGTATACATACTAGAGACATGCTAGAAAATGGACTCATGTATTTATGCCAAGCTTTTCCATTTCAATGTTATAAATGCCTCCACTACATATGCAAAATATAAATCATGAATTAAATAAGACTTTATTACATATAGAATCCAGTGTCACTTTCCAATGAGAGTCATTAAATTGTTTTCATCCATAGCATGCAATTCAATCATTGCATCAAACAAACAAGGGCAATAGCACAACAACTTAGCCACATATTGGAGAGCAAAATCAATGAAGCCCTCCAAGAGCCTCTAGTTTGTAAGAACTTAGAACCCAAATGCAAACCCTAACAACAATGGACAAAATAGTCACTGGGGATTATTACCATGCAACAATAATGGATGAAAACATGAATTGGATGAAACTAACACAATTATTCTCAGAGTTCCATTTTGTAAATCTACCTTTACTCAAAAAATTCTTAATACCTTTTTTTATATGTACGCATTAGAGAAAAATAACACCTCTCCCTTATGTATATTATGTACGCTAATGCCTCAAATAATACCCCTTCTTACACTCACGTTTGTTTGTACGTTGTATGAAAAGTCCACCCCCCAGGTTTGACATCTTGAAAGGTGTGACCAATGCGAACATTTGTGCGCACATGGAGGTGGGCTACTATCATATTTTTATTTTATCTTGCCCACGTTATTTTCCATATACATGTGTTGCATTTCATTTCTTTTGTGGCATAGAGCGTGTGATTTCCTAATGGTAGTTAATTCTAGTTCCGTTCTCCACCTCCAATTCCACCATACTTCTATAAAGTCTATGTTCATCATTACACTACAAATAAATTTTTTTAATACAATTCATGTTCACATGTTCTTTTGGGCATCCTCGTTGATGGAACATTTCAAGTCTAAACAATCCCACTATATTTATTGATTTTGATTGTGGTTAACCGTGTTCAAACATTCTACGGTGATGCTTCTAGTGATTGCATTTATAGGGAGTGTGGGGATGGAATGACATCCAAGATGCAAGTCCACTTGTTGTCAATTGGACATCGTACGTGATTAAGTTGTATGAACAACGGTTTGGATGTACTTTATCTAACATGGGTTACTTCGAGTAGGCTATAGATGTCTGGTACCAACCATGGCTAAATTGGATCCATTGCCGTGAGCCATCCTCAACAAAGCTATTGCTAAGGGGGGAATGGTGCAGGTGGCTAGGATGGGCCACCTACCCAAAAAAATTACAGGAGTCCCCATCCAACCACACATTGTACACCATAGGCCTAGGTGGCGGTGGCATAGGTTGGGTTTACATCAATGGATGCGTTCTTAAAAAGTTCCATGCTGGGAGAACTCGTTGCTAAACCAACCTCTCCATGAAGGTGGAGTTTTATGAGGCAGAACTGAAATGGAATGGAATGGGGAGGGGGGATCCACGCTGAGAGTATGACTTTGAGGACTTTGAGGACTTCGAGGTGGAAAACTTTGGGCGGTGTGGCCACATGTGGCTCCGCATGCTGTAACGAATTGATAACACTCTAGATAGGCTTGGTGTAGCCTCGCAAAACGTTCTCACTACCATGACCATCCACGTGGGGGACAATCTCACTTGAAGGGGGGCTAAGTAGGACAAAAAAATTGGACAACTTTTGTCTTGGATTTACATTTTGGCACCCAAGAATCCAGGATGTACCATATGCATGATATTATGGAGCTAAAGAGGGTGGGAGAAGAGGTTTTAGACTTAAATGTGAACACCCAAGTGGGTTATAGGGATTCAAGAGAAAATAATAGTTATTTGAATTTAAAATGTAAGTTGGAGCCGCTTATTGGCTAAAGAAACCTCTCTACCTTTGAACCTCCTAGGTGGTGCTAGTTGTAAGGTAGAGACCTTGCACCCCAAGATCAATGTTGGGCATGAAATGTCTTTGCACGCACACTCATGGATATCGGCCACAAACATTTTTAGGTTCTAATTTTGACCAATGCACTTCGAAATTGGGTAAGGTAAGTGTGCCAATGACCAAACGCAACCCAAGGACCGCACACCCACCGCACAAATTTCATTCATGAGAACTCCCAAGGGAACTTCGGTAGCATCACTATTAGGTGTTTTATTATAGGTACCGCACGGTGTGCAGTGAAGGGCTCAGTAAGCTTTTGAGATCCACCTATGTATGTGTGGATTCAATTTGTGATAGCTTTCACAAATCATAATATATTTTATTTTTATTATTTTTGTAAGAGAATCCCCACTTCACAATTAACAATCCTTCAAAATTTGAAATGATTTAAGCTTGTAAATTATTATTTACAAGGATTTGAAGATTGACCGTGCGGTCATTGGCACACTTACCTTACATAGCTAGGCAAGGTTGAAGCCTAGATTATGGGTTGGTACTAAATTACTTTGGGGTGCAAAGAAAGTAGAGCGGACAATTATTGATCCATGCCAAGGTTTAAGTAAAACTGATTCAAAATTATATACTAATTTTGAAGTTTGTGAATAAGAATATTGGAGTACTTAACACAACCACAAAGTGCACCATGAAAATAAGTATTCAATCTTAACAACATTTGGCCACTACTTTCAGGCGTTTGACCCAAAAAATTATGGTTTTAGTACATCGGAGCATGCTTTTGGTCCACTTTACCATGCTTGCACCCATTCACAAAATGCAAGGCAACCATGAGGAGGCTCTCATCTCAAATCAAGCTCCAAGTCGATCGACTCAAGAAATGAAAAAGAATATTTCAAGCACAAACAAACACACCTTAAAACAAAGAGAGTCTAATGACTCTTCTCGAAATTTCAAGCAACCATAAGAATGAGACCCTATGCACAAAGAGCACATCATTAACCATAACAATGCGCAACGAGGAATGCAACAAAATCTGAAAATATTTTGAACTAAAACCAGGATCGGAGGAGGAGAGCATCTCAAACCTCCGAGGGCCTTAGCAACAAGTCCGAAATGTGGCCTTGATTTCATTCCCCTTGAAAGGCAACATAAATCGCTCCCTTTGATCGCAATCCATTCAAACCCACATCCAAAAAGCTACCAAGAACCAAGTTTCATTGACATTGCACTCAAAAATTTGAGCTTGATTCTATATAGAGATTATTTCCGAGGCCATCAACCATGGACGCAAAGTTGCAAACTAAAACTACCTACGTTAGCAACCCACCGAAAAGGTGGTTTACCATCAAACATTTCAGACCTTGGACAACTAACCAACTAATTCAACTATTAGTTAACTGATTGCCTTTCGTAACTATAGTTGTTTGTGATTTGACTTGCCAAAAAATGTAGTTAACTATAGTTGTTTTAAATTTGGTCTGCCAGAAAATCTAGTTAACTATAGTTATATCTAGTTAACTACATATCTAGTTAACTAAAGTTGAGCACAACCTGTCCATAGAATTATGTTGTAGTGTTGTAGTGTCACTACGCTAAATACGAACGCATACGCTAATTACCAATAACCCTATGAAAGTAAGTAACATTAAATGTAAACTCAAGCACTTAATATCAACTATGGTAATATGTGGAAGTTACATGTTTGAATTTAGTGTTAGTAGGGATATGAAAAAAAACAATGATAAATAAGAATTCCAACATATTTTCAAAAATCTTCTAACACTAATCGTCAAAAAATTGAAAATTAGTGTTGAGCAGGGTAGGGTGGTAACAAAATTAAATATAATCAAACACTAAATATCCTATTTAGTGTAATGTGTTATTTGTGTTGGTGGTGTACATGGAGGTCGTTCCAGAGCCCAACACTGTGAGTGATCATATAAAGGCGTTTCTTGATGATCCTCAATGGTCCAAGCATATTAAAGACCTTCAACTGAAGCAAATCAAGAGGTGAACTTCTTTGAATATATAATAATAATGCTTGGAATTTTTCTAGTTAACTATAGTTGTTCTTGAATCTGGTCTTAAATTTTCCTAGTTAACTTTAGTTGTTCTTCAAATTGGTTTGAAATTTTTCTAGTTAACTATAGTTGTTCCCTAAAATGTATTGAAAAACATCTAGTTAACTATAGTTATTTTGGCAATTGTCCAAGGTCTGAAACATTTTCACCATCTTTGTTGTGAAGTTGACTATGGATTTATTTTTGGAACGGAACATCCCAACTCCATTGGATAATGTTTTCCCAAGCTTATCATGAAACGATTGTGCATATCAAACCCTAAGATTGAGGAGCTTTAAGCAACCTGATGGCCTTGAAATTTTGAACACACCCAAGAATGATTAAACTCCATATGGAACCCACCCGAGTTTTGTTCTTACAATGGCAAGGTTGTTTCATTTAAAAAGGGCATTGGATACAAATCAAAGGGAAAATCATTGAGCTTTGTATGAGGCATCTTGCAATCATTCCGCCATTAGATTCATGTTAAAGAGCAACATTGACAAAATTGTGGTCATAATTGACTTATGTTGGAGTTTCCACTCACTTGTCTCCGGCATGATGTGCTACGCAATGGACTTGTAAGTCATGTAAGTCATGTGGACTTGTGCACGAAAACCATGATCCTACGCCTTGACTTGGTCTTCATTGTTTTAGACAGCATGTGACATGTAAGTTGGTAAGGTTTGTTAGCTCTGTGTAAATATTGGACAATTTCATTAAGCAGTTGCCTTGTAAGCTCATTTGGTTAAAGAGTCGTGCTAATAATATGAAGGTCACACTTTTGAAACCTATACATGGTATTTTAACCCATTAATCTAAAAGAGAAACCATAAGAAGACTCAAATGAGATTTTACAAGTAAAAAAACTCAAATCTTAATACCGCTCTTGAATGATGTTCTGTTTGAGAAAGATTAAAATTCCATAACATTAATCAACATCGGGATTATGTTCACTGAGCATGGGAATTTAGTTCGTAGATTCACAAATTTGTGACTCTTGCGGTCTGAATCTTAAATAAGCTTAGCAAAGTCTGACACAATCTCCATTTGATTCAGGAGATTACTCGATGATCAAGGTGCTTACATGCATGACTTAGGGGAAAACATTATTAGCATGCTTTCTAAATGAAAACAAAACGGAACCCGTGCTCTAAGTAACTTATGAAGCCTCATGCTCTCTCCCTCATGGTAAACAAAAGAGATGCCATATTCCATGAAACCTTGCCACAACACTAAGGCTGAAGCCGTTGTTTTTGGAGGACAAAACATGTTTAGTACCAACCCTTGACTGAGTTATTCACCTCCCTAGGAAATGGCAGTTGGAGCTTAGCAATGTCATGTACCACTTGCTCAATCCACTAAAAATTGTGTTTAGTGTCACTTACTATTTGAAATTATGCAATGATATAACTATTTGTTGTATATCTCATATTTTACCACCAAATGTCAAATTGGTTGTTTGGATATTATAGAACATTAAAAAATTCACTTTGGTAAAAGATTACATCAATAGTAACAAAATATAGCATTGTGTAACTCCAAATAATAAGTGACACTAATTATAATGTTTAGTGCAGTTAATTGCCAAAGTAATCTTATTGCGTGGTAAGAAACCACAAAATGTGAACCTGCATGGGGAGGATGTGCCTCCCTAGCTACATGACACCCTCAAGATTAGGACGGTGAAACATGCCAGGTCACAACCTTATCAATTTGAAAGCAAAGTGTACCATGAAGGCCCCAAGTCTTATCAAAATGTTCAAGTTGCCGATCTTCACCAGTCAACATTAACTCAATTTTATGGAAAGTTCTCGAGCTAAGCTAGGCAGCAGTAGTCAGACAAGTGTTACCACACTATGATCTTGCGCCTAGGGAAATGCCATTTCCTCGTGAATCATTCCTGCAAATCCAGATCACTCGGAGAAGGTGCCAACACCACAAAGTTTTAAAATCATTGAGCGGTTTACAAGAGACAGACACTCTTGCAATTGTAATCTTGCTCATGGAATATAGCAGATTAACTCTACAGACCTCCCCAAGTCCAAAGGTGATAGGCTCCAAATCAACAATCATAAACAAATGCTTTATGATCTCAGAAGAGGTGTGACCCTAAGCGTGTGCTCTACATCAATCTACTCGAATAAGTACATCAAGTTCAAGTGGGTTTTGTGCAAAGGTGATGCCATTGTATGTCAAGTACGAGGAAAAAGATGACCATCATAAATTGCAGAGTGTCCAATTACATATCTCCTTCCCAATTCAGTATCATACAAAATTGTGATACAGGCTTGACAACACATTTGTGTCCTTATCCTAATCTTCGAAATTACATGCAGAAACAATTAAGGTTTGTACCTGTCCTGCTCCGTCAACTAGGCAGTGTGAGACCTTTGATGGCCCTAAATCTCTTCTGTGTGACATATCTCTCTCGACTGGGAAAAATAAAAAGATATACAACTACTGGATGATTGTACAGAATTCTCAATTCAAGAGAACCAAAAATTTGCCTCTTCATTTCTAAAATAACAATTTTCCCGAAGCTACTTAGCTGAAATGGTAGATTGAGAAGTGTCACCTTGATTCTACAAGCATCAACAAGCACAACAGTGATGGTCATGTGTATGATCATCAGAATGGTGCTTCATCTTCGTACGTAACCAGATATCATACAGCACACGTCTCCGCCCCCACTTCCACCAAACTGGTCCACCTGTGTGTCTCCTCTTTAAAATTCTCTTCCTACTCATATCTTTTGTCAATTTCATTAAAAGAGCACCCAGTTTCAAAAATGTTGCTTCAGACAAATTTGACCAATACTGCTGTTGAATGGTGAAGACTTCCAACATAGCCGCAGCACCGGCTGCACTTGGTTGCAGGTTATCAGGCAGCGGAGCAGGGTGGTCTCCTTGCAGAACCTGTACACAAGGTCTCCTCGTAAGTACAAATATGACATCCACTACAGACTATGACTACAATTGCAACGTAATTAAGTCTGTACACCACGGACGTGTAAAAGACAACTGCCAAAATCGCAAGGTTCTGCTAAGTAGAACTTGCAATTTTCGGGAGTTTGATACTTGGAGTTGACAAGCTTTCATCCAAAGCTCAAACTATTGAGAGCTAGAGCAATCTTCAAGCTCTCAATAGTTCGAGCAAATGTAAAGTGGCCATGCTCAAAGTGAGGTATCAAGGGGTAAATGGCAGTAAACAAAGGAGCTTTCGTGACAAGCCAAGAATACTTGAAACCACATTGGCTTGAAGGCCCACAAAATGAGAATTTCAACTCTCGACATTCCTAAATGACCTCTTGGAGGTAGCTTAAGAATTTGACCAAGAGCTTGTCATAGTAGTTCCACATGGGATCCATCAAGATGCCATCTGAGCGTTGTAAGCCTGGTAAGAGATTCAAGCCAAAAGCTAATGTGTAAAGTGGACTTTAGTGAACAAGCATGCATAAGAGGCTCCCCGCCAATGAGAAGGCTTCTTTCTTCAAGCTCTCAACCTCTCTAGTGTAAAGGGGGCCTGACGACCAGGAACAGAACATAAGTTGCAGCGACAGACTACTGGTTTCCACACTATTTGCCTTCCATAGCATTCGCAGCTCACATCACCTCCTCATTGAAAAGAACAGGATTCTGACCATGGGCAGAGAAGGCACGAAACTAAGAATCAGCAGGACCTTTGCAGGATGGAAAAATTCAAAGCTCACAACCTTCAGGAGGTATTGTAGCATTGACATACCTTCACAACAGCAGCAGCTGAGGCAGAGATAGAGCGTAGATTATAGCCTCCCTCCAAAATAACAAGTGTTCGACCACCTGAGAGTGTACTGAGGAGAGACGTCATGTGTGCATAACCAGCCGGAGTGACGTCACAACCACCTAATGGATCTCCCCTTGCAGCATCGAAGCCAGCTGAGATAATAGTAAGGTCTGGATCAAATCTGCGTGCAATTGGCATAACTAGATGCTGAAAGGCTGAAAGATAATCCCGATCCCCAATTCCACCACAGCCCCAAGGGATGTTCACACAGAATCCCTCCCCCGGGCCACTCCCAACAGATCTAGCTCCACCTGTTCCAGGATAAAAGGCACCATCCTCATGCCTGTGATGATGGATCACTTGTAATGAGTCTACAATAATGGAAGAACATATTTTGGATAGAAGGAGATGCATGTATAACACAAACAATTTCAAAAGGAAAAACAGCCTCACCGATGCAAAGAGATGTAGAGTACGGATGGGTCTCGTTCAAAAATCTCTTGTGTCCCATTCCCATGGTGCACATCCCAATCCACAATGAGAACCTTGCTTGCCCCAGCAGTCTGGGCAGCTCGGGCAGCCACAGATGCATTATTGTGCAGGCAAAACCCCATGATTTCTTGTTCTTCAGCATGATGACCTGGAGGCCTAACTGCGGCAAAGGCATTGTGGGCCTTTCCAGACATAATAACGGATGCTAAATCTGCACATATCCCTGCTGCTAGCCTTGCAGCCACAGCAGAGTGCTCATTGGCATAAGTGTCAACTGTAAAATGAGAGAGTTCATTGCCTTCTGTGGCTTCCACTTTACTTATATGTTCAGTGGAGTGGACTAATTGTAGTTCTGCACAAGTCACTTCCCTTGGTGGTATCGTGAAGCATCGTCCAGGAAACAACCCAGAAGCTTCCAAACCTCCCATTATGGCCCGTAGTCGATCGGGCCTCTCAGGATGAATTTTTCCAGTTTCCTCATGTAGCAACATGCGATCGTCAAACCCAATAGCTGTTTTTCTTTCTTTCCCAGACATGAAGGTGCCTGCAATTGAAAAGCAGCACCAAATATGTATTCAATAGTTTTGATATACACTTAATACACTTCTTCTGTCATCCAAAACTGGAAGTTCACCCACATTTTGCTGACATGGAAACATGAGGTCCGGTTAATCTTTACTAAATACGTTAATACAAATGACTGTGTGGCTCCTGTTGAAGCCAAAAGTGTACTAAGTTCTGAGAAAAGTCAAACATTAGTCTGAAGGAAATTCAGCACAAAACCCTGGCACTTGGCAATAACAGCAGCACTCAATCCTTTCATACCTGAAAACATGAGATGTTGCGACAATCTTCCTGCAGAGCTTTGCTCCACATCCTCCATGGATTTTGCAACTTTCTCATTATCTGCTACAACCGAATACCCCAACCACTTAAGATCAAAACCATGAAATGCTGAACTTAAGCAAGAATGCATGCAAGACCAGGGAGATGTTAGCTCAATGTTGGCTCTCCTGTCACCCACTCCTCATGTAACATGCTTTTGAGGGATAGACATGTGCAACAGTGAAGAATCCTCTAGTGTCCATGGGTTCTAGAACAGTGCATGACGTTGCATTAGAAATGACCTTCGTTTTCCCCACACTATGTACTTTGCTACCCAACTATTGCCATCTTGTAAGTACCTGTAGGGAACATCCAGTAGACTCTGAGATTGACAACTTAAATTTATAATGCAGCTTACGGAAGACCAAAGAAAATATGGTCTCTACGCAAATCTTCACAAAGAAATTAATAAGAAAGACATGCTTTCCACTTTTGTCATGTCTTCTGTTTACACCCAGTAGTATAGAGAGGTAAGAGTGGAGACCTACAATCTTATATGATCATGCTAGCTATCTGTCCATGAAATAAGACTGGATCCTGCAAATGCTTTTGCAAAATACCTATCAAGGGAGATAAAGGTGCCATGAAGCCTTTCTGGACAACACTCGACTCCCGATGTTCATTGCACTTTAGACAATTGTCCTCCTCGCTAGGATTTGGCATAGTGCAGTTCAGGCAGTTCCAACGCACATGCGGCTGCCATTCGTCATCCTCATCGTCACCATCTTCATCACCGTCCTCCTCATCGAACGGATCAATTCCATGTGAGGCAAGGAAAGCTGCAAGGGGGTGTATCTCCCTTTCCTTCTCTTTCTCCTTCTCCTTTCCCTTGAGAGCCATTTGCTTCAGCAACTCACCGCCTTGACCGTCTACAGCATTACTCTCCTCCATCACTGTGCCTGGCCATTCAAATTGGGTTACCAAGAGAGGTATAATTTATTTACAAACATGAGATGATCTTGTCCACACTTAAACTCATCTCCCAATACTCTTCCCTTCCACTATAGATCTACAGGGCAAAGAAGAATTACCACAATTGTCAAGGCCTTATGGCATTCTGGAGTAACCAAATATAGGGAAGGTAGAACTCAAGGTTCATTCATATCCCAACCACAGCAGGGAACCACCCTTTCAAGTGGATGTTAAACCTTCAACAGCAGGTGACTCATGACAGTACTCATCCAGCCACACCACGGGGTTGTGTACAAACATATAAAATTGAATAAGATACATGTTTTTTCCACAACTCACAAAATTTTGTATGCACAAAGACTTTTCCAAAAACCACTAGATTATTCATTTCAAATACCCATAGTAGATAAAACCACATCCATTCTCACATATTATTTATTCTGATAAATGCTGCAAACGAATAGAAAGATATAGCTGTAATAAAGATACCTACCATTTGCATTCCTGCACACATAATAATGCACGCCCTTTTCACTTTCGTAAATTTAGACCGCTATCAGCTAAAACTCAAGCTTTCTATATAACAAATTACAAAATTCACCAAGGTTAAGTTAACCATAACAGATACAGAGAAACTCCTGTTCATATAACATGTGCCAACATGAACAAGCAACATCCTACATATAACATTCCATGTGTACTTGCAAAAAAAAACCCAACCTGTACATAACTAACACATGGACACATAACAAAAGCCCAAATTTGCCACATCCGAAGACTACATAAACCCAGGAGACTGACCGTAAAAGGCAAAAACAAATCCACGGAGCATCCAACACATGTACAACATCATAAAACCCGATTCAGCGACAACTGATACACAAGAGCGTCCCATCCAAAGCTTTCAAAACATCACACGCACATCTGGGACATGCGAATCGGTCCCTGTTCCAAACCCTAACCCTAGAGACAAAACGAGACGAAGCAAAACGAAAAACGAGAGGCCAAACAGACGAGAGGGAAGGGGAAGGATCATACATGCCACATGACCTTGGCGACGAAGATGGCAATTCCGTGGCGTGGCGAGAGATTAATTTTGTTTTTGCAAGGGGGCAATGAGAGGAGGAAAGCAAAGGAAAGGGTGGAATTCATTCGGACATAGAACGGGAATGTGCGAGAAAATCTACCTGCAGAATGGCGATGCAGGTGGTACTCCACCATTGACTAATTTGCCTTCAAGGCACTTTGCGCAATGGCGATGGAATTGAAGATTCCTGCCACTCCGGCCGACCGATCCGACCAAACCCTTTTCGCTCGTTTTCCCACGCGGAGGATTGTCACCAGACCCAGCCAGGTAGCCAGCCTGGTTACATATCAACCAACCCGGGGTTAATTTTTAAGTACAGGACCCTATCTCCGTCCGAATGTAGCCGTTAGGACAACCTCCTTTGCTTTTTGGTTCGTTTGCAAGTGACATGCGTGTGCAACAAAGCACACTAAATATGATGTTTAGTGTCACCAATTCTAATTGTCTTGCTCAATACTAATTGTAAACCGCTGTATAGTGTCACCAACACTAATTGTTAACCCAACATTATTTGTCATTCCTTGTAAATTTCTTTGGGGGGGATTATAGATTTACAGTGTTGCAATTACTGTCACTTACCAAGTGATTTTCATCCCAAGTTTCAATCATCCATGACAATATTTCATCACAAGTTGCTGACAAGACAAGGTCGGGTTTTGGCCAATGGATGAACTCATCCATCGTCCATGACAATATTTCATCACAAGTTGCTGACAAGAGAAGGTAGGATTTTGGCCAATGGAAATGAACTCATCCATTGTCCATGACAGTAATTGTTCACTTATTCATAACAAGTGGCATCCAAAAAGTTACCATAGTGACATTGAATACCATATGAGACTCAATATCATATTGAGTGTAGTAAAGGTAGATGGGTCTTAAAATGGTCACTTATTTCCACTACAGTAGCCCACTTCTCCAAAGATATGAAACACGTGAGTAGTACGAGATGGCTACCAAATCCAAATCAAGAGCATTGCCGCTTTCCTCATAGCTTTTGGAGTTCATTTGGATATCTTATTCATTGTCAAAGTAAACAATCTAATGTTCATGAACTGGTCATATAAATTTCCCAATTGAGTCTAGAATGGTTATCATATTTTGAAGATGTTGTCCAATGTTTTTTTTAAACCCATGGTTTTGGGGAATCCATTCTTAGAGCCGCACCAAACCCCATTGCACTCATATAGAGATGTTTGATAAGATCTACGTAAATGAAGCAAGCATGTCTATCTTACAGAAGTTACACACGTGTTACCTAGATGGATTTCTAACCTCGGGGAGGTCACTCCATTGTCAAGTTGAACACCACGTGCGTTAAAAGTTTGCTACCCCTATATTACATGCCATAGATAAATTTTAAAAATTATGATATTTTTTCTACATATACATAACCATTGATAGTATATTTTGTATATTTTCTGATATTTTTAGTCACCTTCATTTTTGTAGTAATTTTTTTAGTTCAATTCTGCGTCATTCTAGTTAGAAACGGTATGTTATATAATAAAAAATAGATCATCAAATTTGGTTACCATTTTTTTACTAGGTGATAGATACCGTGTATATCTACTCATGAAAAAAATTGATAAAATTTTGACCCATTTCGGTGATGCCCTTTAGAAAAAGTAGATTTTGTCTTAACGCACGTGGTGTTCAACTTGACAATGGAGTGACCTCCCCGGGTTTCTAACTTCACGTCCACTTCTCGTAGGATATGAAACACGCATTAGTGCGAGATGATTAGCAAAATCCAGATCATGTCAATAACCAATTTCCTCATGCATTTCGGAGCTCTTATGAATATCTTATTCATTGTCAAAGTGAAGATTCTCATGCTCGTGAAATGGTTATAAAAGTCCCAGACAAAAAAGGAGAAAAAGACTATTGAGCTTGAAATGGTTAGCATATTTTGGTCATGCACTCCAGTCTCTTTCAACCACATCTCTTTCAATTATCCATTCTTGGATCGACACCTAAGCACTAGCATACACTACTCAAATACACTCAAAACACACAAAAACAAATCTCTCACAAACGACTTTCATCTTCAAACCACACACCACAAACTATGCATCACTCTCTCGGTACTACACGATTCTACTCTATCATACATGTATACAACTCAAGTAAGAGATCCATACACAAACCAATAACTATGACCCATAGAGATCGATGTGTTGTTAAACCTTATGTTTGGTATGAATTTGGGCATCGATGCGCTAGTCAATCGAGACTAGAGTTGCAATCAACCCAGTTATGGTTCTCCCACAACTTAATATATTTTGTTGTTTCCCCGTTATTTCATGCGTTTCATAGAAGAAATATCCTTAGTGAGATGGTTAGATGTGACACTTAAGACGTTCTTTCCAACTAGGGTTTTGAAAAACCACACATACTCAATCCGTTGCTTCAAACCATGCCTAGGTGTCAAGAAGAGAGGATATCCTTCCATCCCGTCCATGACGTTGGTTGTGCATCACAAGGGCTTTGTAGATTCTAATGACTTCATTGATGTGGCATTTTACTAGAACACGTAAGTGATCAACATAGCATTGTGAGAAATCGATGTTATAGGTCTTTGATATTGCATGAACTTCTTCGCATTGATTACATACTTATGCACGGAAGTATGCGAATACAATGATATACAAAAAGACAAAGACAAAACCCACTAAATAAATTGAAATGTCAAGCATTCCGATGTGAATTTGAGCCCGTTGGCCCTACCCTTGCTCAAAAATCCTCTTGGTGAAGGATGGGGTTTAATGCCTACCTTGCGGTGGGTGGGCTCTTGGCTTCCTACCTACCTACCTACCTACTTTATTCCGTCAAGTAGAGAGAAGATTTCACAACAGGAATCGAACCGCCAACCTCTCCATTTGAAAACGGGTACCTCTCCGCTATCACCCGGTAGTTTAAGGTCATCTCAGACTGACAAAACCCACTACATTTCATCATAATAGTTGTAAACAATATGGCACCTCAAACATTTCATCTATGTGTAAACTTGAATTTGTTCTCATTAGTCCGTTGGGCACTTATTGTAACACATGATATTGCAGTGCATAAAAATTTGCTATTCCCCTTGCGCCAAGCTTGGGATTTCTTCATCCACAATAAGCACACCACACACGGGATGTCCAAGGCCATCTTCCATATAATGAGGAATGGATGCTTGCATTTTTTTTATAAAAGCACAATCATGTCAATCTAGAACTTAGGACTGCACACCCCATGGTCAATACATGATTTCAAGATTTGTTCTATTGTGGCTCTTAAAAGACATGACAAACTTCTAGGATGATACAAGTCCACCGTTCTCTTTTGACACAAGCAACTGCACTAAATATTGTCTTCAGTGTCATATGTTATTTATGTCACTTGTGGTAACTTTTTTAGTGACACTTAGTATGAATAAGTATACAAGTATTGTCATCCCAACTTACTTTCAATTCATCCAAATGCCAATTATTCAAACAAAGTGTGGTATAATTTGCATCCTAACAAAATTGTGATGAATATGTCTTGGATGATTGAAATTTGAATGAAAAATCACTTAGTAAGTGACAGTAATTGCACCACTGTAAATATCAAAACAAAATTTACAAAGAATGACAAATAATGTTAGGTTAACATTTAGTGTTGCTGACACTACACTGGGGTTGACAATTAGTATTGAGCAAGACAATTAGAATTGGTGACACTAAATACAATATTTAGTGTACTATTTTCTGAAACTTTCGAAGCAACTTCCGATGCTACGTTTTCCACCAGTATCATTAATTTCAACCTCTTGAAAATCAAGATCACACATCCTATAGACCTCCTATGTTGAAGATCGATCTCCTTGTCATAGTCGAACTCATATCGGACAACACCATGAAACCCATAATATCACCAAAGATCGTAGAATAAACCCTAAGGTTCTGCAACTTTGGCCACATCCTCCTCATCTAAATGTCACAGACTCTCAATTTCTAGAATGAGAGTGTCAACCAGCACATAAGCATCAAGAACACGATGATCTACATAAAGCTCGACAGTTTCCATAGAAACCGAGAGATTAAAGGCATTGATTCACCAGAATCTGGCTACTCTCGAGACATGTATAGCAATGAACGGGGAAAACTGATCACTAGTTACAGATGAGCTGGTTGAGTTTGAGAAATAACCGTTTGAAATTCAATACTTCGAGAAAATCACTGATCCATTTAGAGGAATTTTACAGAATATTCCTCAATTAATAAAGAAAAACCGAAAGATGTCAATATGTAACCGGTTGATCTCGTGAACACTAGAATCTCAACCGATTAGGTCCAAAAATCTCCCCAGACACTGCATATAACTGTAATGTAGTTGGGTTGTCGAATCCAGTGAAGGACTTGGTCTACAAACGACTGCAGGATTTGAAGCAGTTAGGCGGGCTTATTATCACAAATTAGCAAGAATCTCGAGCCTAATCTATCACAAATCGGCAAGAATCTCGGGCCTAACCTATCACAAATTAACTTTCTTCTTGTATTGCATGATAAGGGCATGATGATCATATACATGGTAAATAGTTGGGCTGTCGTTCGCTGAGAGGGGACAAAGGCACACATAGTAGCATCTAAGCCTTCACATTTGTGACAAGTTACTTTATTTCGCAAGACCCTTTGGAAGCAATTGCACCAAGTGATTGCATTTCAAACATACTCTAGACTCACGACATCCGCAACTTGTTAGTCTATATGTAAATATGCTCACTATATTATACTCTTATATTATGTTTTACATGTTCTAAATTTGGTCCTAAGTGTGGGACGTTGAATCAACCCAGAGTGTATGGTTATCCATATCTTTGGATTGCTCATAAGCAATCCAATCTGTTAAGTAGATTATCATGTCCTATATATACATACTATAGTATGTATTATCATGTGTGGAAATGTAGTTGTAAAGTATCATATTCTTCATGTTTTCCATCTCATGTTTATGACTTGCTTCAAACATTCCCATTCGTGCATTCAATCTCAATGGCTCTACATGGCTCATGTAGGCTCACCACTACACCAATTATGGTATTTAGTGTCACACATGTAATAGTGTCACTTACCCTATTTGAAGCATATGTTAGGTTACATCAATGATCAACAACTTCATCATTAGTGTCACCTCATGAATACCTTGGGCATGAGTATGTTCACTAGTGTTATGAGGTGTATGCATGTGTTATACAACGGTCTACAAGTTGACTAAGGTGTACACACATGACACTTGGCATTAGCATTCTCCAAAGCATCTTCCTCTTACATACGAGAATGTAAACACATAAACTTGCCATTAGTATGCTCAACAATACCTTCCCGTTTCATACCAAAACACAAAACTATCATCTCAAGTATCCCAATGTACTACGCTACATGTCATATTGCAAATAATTCCTCACTTCAAAAAAGATTCTTATGTGGACGAATAGTATTATATTGACAATTAGGGAAAATGACATATTGAGACCTCGCGGCATCTAGTTTAGGCCCTTCGCAAAATAGTGTGCATGACCCCAAACACCATAAACGGTGTAGGTCTCTTCCTCTCAATGATTTTATGATCTAGGAAGATGGTGAATCTTGAACACGTATTCATAGATTTTGTAACCATGTACTAAAAGAGAACTGGGGCAAAGACGAATCCTTGGCCGGCAAAGACCACACATCCTATAGAGTGTGTACCACATAGAACTTTTGCGCAATTGGTTCCTTGTATATAGAAGCAGCACTTGAATACTGGGTTTTTTTATGGTATGAAGCTTCCAAAGGACCACATGGCTGGGAGTCTTCTAATTTATCATTTTGTCCATGACTATAATGTCCACAATCATGTCCATGAATAAATGGAACCACGAATACAATAGAGTTAATAAACACTATGATAACGTGATCCATCAAAGGATGAGTGATATCCTAATCCCTCATTGGACTGATGACTTCAGTGGTAATTTCTTACGATTACTGAATTAAGGAAAACTTGATTGAGGAAGGCTGTCATAGTAATTTATAGAAATGGAATTCAAAATAAGCAGATACGGCTAAGCAAAGCATACACATACTTGTTTGAAGAACTTCATGATCGCATGATGTCATCGCTTCATGCTGGATATACGTAAAGGACACTTAGCTATGCTCTTATTACAAAGATTCATGGCAGTATGAAACTGTAGCAATTTCTAGAGGTTTACTAAAGTTTGTGCTTTATTGCGGAAGTACAGTTAATGGAAGTTTGTGTTTCATAGTAGAAGTTTCATTTCATATTAAATTTACTATACATTTAAAGACTATCATGGACACTATGTTATTAAACATATGAGTAACAAAAAAATGACAGTTAGATGTCGTCACACAAACTCTTTGCAGATTTGGGAGAACCAACCCATACACTCGTTCCTTGTTGGATGCCTAAACCCTTGCCTCCAAGGAACCAGTGTACGGGTTGTTTCTCCCCAGCCCTCTTTGCATGTCTATCACTTCTGTTTCTACTGCACCTCATGGAAACTGCGCTACATTTGAAAAAGTCGTAGATTTTCAATTATGGTGAATTACCGAAAACTATAGTTACCTAAATCTCCAGGACTGGAGCCAATTTATAGACTTCTGTGGCCTACGGTTTACAATCTTCAGAATTTGTCGGCCCAGAAGTGGGATCCGGCATGCAAATAACAAACAGTTTCAAACTTTCTAGGATATCCCACTCGATCGAATCGGAACAATAAAATTAATACCAATATCAAAATGGATGTTTTGCGTTGTCATTGAGCCCACATCATTTAAAATAATGCATTGGTTCAAGTGTAGTATCTACGCGACATATATATACATACAGTCAACTATCATGTCGAAATTCTTAAATAAATCGACATAAATGCTCCATGCAGGACACAAAAAGACTTGTGATGGAAGGTGAGTAACACAATGTTACATTTATAAGCCTCACTGTTCCCCATTAACTACTATGCCGTCTACTAGAAAGATGTCCAACAACTTTGTACAAGAATCCAAAGAGATCGGCTGCTAGTAGGAAGAGCAGCATACAAGCAATCGAAAGCAGGCGCTAACATTGGAGCTCTTACAGAAGTGTAAGCCTCCTTGGAAGAACATTGAATTAGCGCCTCGCTTGTAAGAAAATCGATCAGAGCACAGATCGTCCTACTATAATTGAAACATCCATCTTATCAGAAAATACCAGGGATGTGTTCAAGGGAATGAAGGCATTCTCCATTGTATTATATATTTCTTAAGAGGCTAACAGCTCACTCAAAGACACTATGAACAGCTCGTCCAGAAACACTGCCAGCGTAGGACAACAACTGACTACGCCCGCACACAACTCTTGCCCCGGGACCACCTTCAGGTATTTTCAAATCGTCGAAGGATGTTGGCTCCGAAAAAGTTGTCACTGCACAGAACAAAGCACATCTTATTTTCCTGCGCGTGCTAGGGACGTTCTACATTAACCAACTACAACAATAAAATATTTGATCCTCATACATAATCATCAAATATTTAATCCTTACCTCGGCTTCTTCAGCCCTTGTTGAGTCCTCGCCCTTAACTTGGTCCTCACCAGCATCTTCCTGGAGGTCGGAAGTCCAGAGGGTAAGGTTATCTCTAAGAAGCTGCATAATTAACGTGCTGTCCTTGTAGGACTCTTCACTCAAAGTGTCGAGCTCGGCAATGGCTTCATCGAATGCTTGCTTGGCCAAATGGCAAGCCCTGCATAGAAATGAGAAAATTCAGTTTCAATACAAATGACCCAAGTAAAGACAATGTCGAAAGCCGTCAAGACATCGAAACCCACACGATGTGAGATGTATTACCGTTCAGGTGAGTTGAGGATCTCATAATAAAAGACTGAGAAATTCAATGCCAATCCAAGTCGGATAGGATGTGTTGGTGCCAAGTCTGTCACGGCAGTGCTTGACGCAGCCTGCACATGATTTCCAACCAAAACGAACGAGTGTCAAGATTAATCAGAGGTTTACATATACTGACAGATATCGAACGATACAGGAATGCATCAACAAAAAGAAAACCTAAATTCTTTGAAGGTAAAGCTGCAGACACAGAAAATTCCAACATAGACCATCTGCACAAGTCGGTTTATAGTTTACCTGGTAGGCCTTCAATGATTGATCAGCAGCCTCTTTCCTCTCATTTCCTGTCTTAAACTCTGCCAAGTATCGGTAGTAATCACCCTTCCTGAAAGTAACAACAGGAATGTAAGTCATGAGTGCAAAAACCGATACACTAGACAGAGATGCAACAGTAATAATAATACCCTAGACAAACGCAGAACAAACGCCTTCTAATGACATGAAATGAGTCAATCCAAACCCAAACATTGCAAAAATAAATGATGCTGATGAAATTTACATTTTGTAGTAGAAAACAGTCGACTCGCCGGTGCTTGACGAGGGGATCAAATGTTCATCGATGATGCTGAGGATGTCGTTGCAGATCTTGGAAAGCTCTTCCTCAACCTTGTGCCTGTAATCCTTAATTCGCTTCACGTTTTGGTCGTTACCCTTGCTCTCTTCTTTTTGTTCAATAGATGACATAATCCTCCATGACGCCCGTCTGGCACCAATGACGTTCTTGTAACCGACGGATAAAAGATTCCTTTCCTCGACAGTAAGTTCAACATCGAGCTTAGCAACCTTCTTCATAGACTCAACCATCTCTGCAGGTACACAAAAAAACAATATTGCACATGTATGTAGGTCACAATGATCACATCATTAAGATATAGCGCCATCACAGATGGCCGATGTACAAATCACCACAGTATACTGAAACAGAAAACCAGAAGAGCCATAAAGATTATCCACACATGATCTCCGACATAGGAAAGTTATATTCCATGAAAGAGATATGGAGAGGCGCGGAAGCCTAAAGTGCTTCGGAACAGTGCACTACCCTGTGAAAACATTTCCACTTCAACCTCCGACAAAAATGAAGAAATCAAGATAACACAGACCCGATATGTACAGAGCGCATAAGAGAAGAAACAAGTTACAAACAAAACCAAAACTCACATATTATTAAATCATCCTACGACATGCCCCTCCCAACCATCTACAGAATCAAAACCATAAGCAAACCAAAGGCTTCTCTGCGTACAACGAGACACATCCTTTTCCGCAAGGGAAGGAGGAACTGAGTAACAAGAGGCCTTCATGTACGGAAACAGGGGTAACAACCACATCTCACATGATGATAACCCTCCATCCTTCCCTCCATGGACCACAGACATCCCTAGCCACATCAGATGCGAAGGTTTACAAAGCAGAGGACAAGGGAACAAAAACACATACCATCGTAACGCTCCGCCTGCTCGGCGAGCTTGGCCATGTAGACATAGCTCTCCCGCTCCTTCTCCGTACTCATGATGAAGTTTTCGGCGCTTTCTTAAGCGAAAGGAGTGCGCAGAAAAAAAGAGCTGCGGAGCTTCGAAGGGAGGAAGGAGGGAGAAACACACAGACGAGATAACGAAAACGCTAAAGGGCGGGCTGCCTGAGCGCTAAAGTAAGAAGAGACTCGAGGGAGAGAAATACTTAGCGCAACAGCGATGGCGAGGGAAAGAGAAAGATGAGGGCTGCGGAGAAATGCCTGCTCTCCAACCCACCTATGCTGTCTTCTTCTTTCCTGCTTGCCTTAACGACCCGGCCAACGGGGGCCCAAGCGAGGGGCTCCGCCCCTTATCCACCTGGCGGGCTCCCACTGGCCCCCACCCCACTTGCCTCTGACGTCGTGCCAGGTGTATGTACACGGTTGGTCGGGGCGCGGGGACCGGGCCGGGCGAGGGACGACGGGCGGCGCGGGCTGGCAGATTCAGCGGGACCCCGGGGACGGTCGCGATGTGAGGCGCATCGACGGCTGCGGGCCGCTGGGGCCGGGGACGACCATTCCGCGGTTCGAATCCCAGCGACGACGTAATTTTTTAGGGATGACAATTCTGAGATCTGAATTTCTAGGGGTAAGTTGGGAAGGGGGCTAGGGTAGGGGACTAGCCTAGCCTGCCATGAATGGGGCAACTCCCAATTAAATTCTGATTCTGCTGACAGGGAGGCTGGCATAAAAATATTGAGGAAATGAAGGAACGGGTCAGTGGCCGGACCTTGCTTTCAAGCTTTTTATGGCCGCTCGCAAACTCATCCCTGTGTGCATGCTCATCCTCCACCCCAAACTCCGTCCAAACTCTCTTAACTTTCTCACTACATCGCCCTATTTTCGCTCACGTTTAAAGTACCCATGTTATATCGAACCTCCAATAAGGCCGCTCGTGATTCCCATATGAAGCCGTTTGGCTCCCGGATTCTTGAAAACCGATTTCAACTCATTGCAAGTGATTATAAGGGCCGCTTCACACTATGGTCGTCCAAGTCGAGAGGCCGTGGGATTGGAATGGTCGAACTTTGGTGAGAGTCCAAAGAAATGGGTTGAAAATAGCCAATAAAATTTAGGAATTGGAGCCTTCGGCCGGCCACAGTGTGAAGCCTCCAAAGGCCGAGGCCAAACTCCAAGCCTTTGGCCATGAACTCCCGAGGCCTCTCGACTTAGATGGTCATAGTGTGAAGCCTCCAAAAGCCAAGCCCAAAGTCCAAAGGAAGAAGGAGTATCCCATTTTATTCCTTGCCCAAAACAAGCCCCTCCAATCTAACAGCCAAGATGTTGTCAGTTTTTGATATTTTTATGAAAAAAAAATCGATAGCCTCTCGACCATAGTTTGGGTTTCCATTCCTGTCCGACCCAAACTTCCTTCGAGAGTTCGTCGTCTTGGTCAAAAAGTATTGCCATGTAGGCATTTTGGAGAGCGACGGCCTTTGCACTTTGGCCTCTAGTGTGAAGGGTTGAGAGGCCGAATTCTTGGTTTCTTGCAATCTGATTGGTGGAAATCGATGGCATCTCGACCTTCGCCCATAGTGTGAAGCTTCTCTAAGGATCACTTCACACATGAGACTGAAGGCTTGTGACCATTGCATTCTAAGCTCTCTCATTGGTCGAAAAGGCCGAAATCATTCAAGTTCACTTCTCACCAGAGGGTGAAGGCCTAAATGCCCAAAGAAACTATCGTGGATGAAAAGTCTACATGGATTCCTATGTGACAATTTATGGAACATGTTTCATGGTCCGTCGGGATTTGTGTCAAGTCCACCTCCAAGCGGTAGGTTTGACGCAAATCCCGACAAACCATGTCATAATTTAGACAAACGGTGCGGCTTTTGGATGAGAGTCAAGGGCCCTCACAGTTACATGGTCACGGTCCTTGGCTTGTATGGGAAGTGGCCCTAAGTTAGTTGTTATTCATTTTGTTCATTGGACACCATAATTGGCTTTATAGAACCCATGTTAGTCTCTCTCTCTAAATTTTTTTTTTTGCAAAATGTAAACTCATACTATTCTTCTTGGATGGTAGAATTCCACCAAATTTACTCTGTTGAGCTCATGACTTTTATCTCCACCTCACAACCACAACACACACAACACATGTAATGTAAACTCACATGCATTCATGCTTACCTTAGGGTCGGTTTACACCTGAGATCAAGACTATTTTTCCTTAGAGTTGATACAATGAGATTTCAACCTCCATTAGCTTTGAGGTTGGACCCAGTAATGAGGGCCGATTCTTTGATGTCTAATGGCCTTAAGGCCAAGGAACAGAGGCCATTGCATAAAGCCTTGAAGGGAAGAGAAGAAGAGAGGCATACATTAGGTTTCCAATCAAACAAACGGCTCAAAAATGCTTCAAACTTTTAGATTTATAGAATAATAATTCTATATCCATGTTCGATATTGGTCCCAAGGCCTAGAATATGCCTTCCAGGAATGTTGCACTCCTTTGCTTGAGCTCGGTCGATGTTAGATGATGTTCTTTCCCAAATAAAATATCATTTGAAAATTTGGCCTGACCATAGGTGTAACATTGGGACCGTTTTCATACATTTGCACCAATGAGAAGCACAAATTCCAACCTCATGACACAAAACATCGGTCTCAATTCCTAGTGTAAGCCAGCCCTTCAATAGAGCCCACTCCATAAAGGGGGCAATAGCATGTGGAAAAAAGAAGGTCTTCATTCATGTTTTCTTGCTAGGAATTGATGTGTATACCGCACTAAATATTGTCTTTAGTGTCATATGGTATTTTATGTCACTAATGTATTTTTTTTATGACACTTCTTGTGCATAAGTTATAAACACTATCATCCCAACTTATTTTGAAATCATCCATTGCCCAAAACCCTACCTACCCCATGGGATTGTCGATGTGCATGTGTGTGCTTCCTCTTGCTTGCTCCTTCTTTTGTGGCATAATGCATGGAATCCATGCCAATTATTAAAAAAATAGCACAATGATATAAGTTTCATTTTAGAATGACCAAAAAAACCCTTTCAAATGGTAAGTCGCATAAACTTATAACCTCGATGCTAATGAGGAATTTGTAATGTTTCTGATTTCCAAGTTCATTACATGCCTTATTGATGGTTTCACTTCGGGAATGGAATCCCGAAGTGAAACCATCAATAACTGAAGTGGAGTTAGAAGTGGACACAATAGGGCCACACACATTGTTGAGCACCACCTAACACCGGGCAGTTGCACCTAAACATATTTGTAATTGGTAGGAGGCGGGTCCATTCCAGGCCATTGGTTGGCATTGGGTATAATGGGTCCACCTTTGTTTGCTTCATAGTACATTTATTCCATTCATTTGGATTTAGAGGCTCCGAATTAGTATTGTCCTTGATGGTCATGGGTCATCGTGTACTCTCTTGGGTTGCTCTTATTGTTGTTTGTGCTAGCAAGCACTCCGAGCAACCCAATTAGAGGCACATTTCCATTGGAACTCAAGGGTCTAAAATCTCTCATAATTTGGTGGAAAAAGGCCAAGGCAATCCCACTCTATTTCACATTGGAACTTAAGGGTCCAAGTACGTTTGAATGGGTGTGAAACTTATATAAAGTCCTTCATGAAGTTGGATTTTTCTTTCATATTCCTTGAATTCATTATCTACTTGAGGGCATCATCACAAAACTTTGTGGAAAACCATCAATTTTATGTAATTTTATCGTACTTTAAACAAATTTTAGACATTCACTTGTTCAATATCACTTACTTGCACATCACTTGTACTGTTTTCTAAAATATGTAGACTTTTCTTGGATTTTTTTTTGTCATCATAATTTTCTTGGCTTCGTAGATCAGTATGTTTTTAAAATGTCTATGATTTTTTTCTTCACAAAATTCAAAGTTAGTGTATAGTTTTGAATCACTTTCACATAACACTAGGCAGGGATCAGGAGTTGTCCACTTTACCGTGCTTGTGCCTTGAAGCATTTCACATGCAATGCAATGTTGAGGTACCTATATCTTAAGAAATTGTCATAGTATCTCATGACTACTAGGTAATCTCATCCATGTAGAGAAAGGTGAAGTCTTCCGCAAAGATCTCCAAAGAGGCACCACACTTGGAGTTTAGTGAGTATTTTGATCCTTCAAGTTATGTAGAGCCCAAACATGTGTTCGACATCAAACCCTAATGCAAAAACCACATTGCATATTGACTCCATATTGACCTCATGAGATTATTGAAGTGTTTTAGGATCAATCTCTACTCTTGTGGAGAGGGAATTAAAAGCTACACTAAAAGACTCGTATTATTGTGGGGCACAATAATTTCCTAGAGCCCACGATGCTAATTCTCATCATGAGAATTAATGCGAGTCGTGTTAAATCTCAACCCACACTAGTTTTTTAGTAGAAAATTAGCGTGGGCCGCATCATTTGTTTTTCTAAAATATAAAATGTGGGTGATTATTTTATTTTGTACTACTTTTGTCCTATAACTATTATTCAACGTGTCGGTTGGAAGTCTTCATGAAGACTTAGGGGAAGACCTAGGGTCTTGAATCTACATCAATTCCACCTTGACTAGAAAAGTAGTGTGGCCCACACTATTTATTTCCACAACAATAGGATTATTTAGTGTAGCTGGATAGTCTTCATAACATGGCCATCAAACTGGGAGATTTGTGCCGCTTTGGAAGTCTTTGCAATTGATCTTAATTTTTCCAATGAACATTGATGCACCCAAGTTTCTTGCTTCATTGGAGGAATTTGCTATATTTGAGCTCGAAACCTAGACGACGAAAAGTTTTAAGGACTTCGATGCCCCAAAGTGGCGTTCGACCTTGGGGGCTAGAACCAAACCCTCGTCATGACTTTTGAATAACCAAATGGCAAGTACATCAAATAGTCCTAATAGTGTGGGTGGAAACTTAGGGCCACTTCACACACGAGACTGAGAGCCCGTGGCCATTACACTTCAAGCACTCTCATTGGTGGAAAAGGCGGAGCCGGTCCAAGTTCGCTTTACACTACGCTTGAGGGATCAACAAAGTATGTGAATGCAAGATGGATGTAAAGTCTACATGGATTCCTACATGGCACCGACTGGATCATGTTTCATGGTCACTTGGACTATTTTCAAAAACCACCTCTTGGAGGTAGGCCTAGCACAAAGCTGGGAGACCATGGCACTCTAAATGCTCACAACCGTTGATTTATTCTATTTTATCATGCGTGAGGACATGCATGAATAGAAACTCATTGAAATAGGATATGGTTGAGGGCCCGGTCACATATGACTTCACACTACACTTGAGGGTCCGTGACCACACTACATGATTGTGGAGGTGTGTTGGGACGGCCTTTGAACACTTACTTTTGGGCTCTCACAATTTCATGGTCACGGCTCTTGGCTCATGTGTGAAGTGGCCCTTAATGTGGAAAGAGAAAAAAAAAAGGCAACACGGGTCAATCTAATTGTGCACTCAAAGTGGAAATACTTTTGGCCCAAGTTCCCGGGTCTTCCCCTAGGTCAAGCTAGTGACTTCCAACCAACACTTTCCATAAAATTAAAATACTCACCTCATATCTAAAGTTGCATGATGTTAAATAGTTGCCCATCAATCTTTTAGAATAAAAAGTCAACATCACCATACTAATTCCATGCTTGAGATTTGGCGTGGGTTGAAAATTAATGTGGCTCCTAATCAACTATAATTAGGAGAGAAAATGTGGCCATATGAACCTTATGGTGGGACCCTGGGGTCCCACATAGACTCCATCTCAAAACATCATTAATTATTTATTTTGCTGGAGTGCTTACGTTGCAACATAAACCTAAATCTAAACCTAAACCTGTAGATGTTGGTTAAAAGTCATTACAACATCTTGCAGCGTAGCATTGGATCTCTCTTGCTCTCAGCTAAGTTTCCCTTTTAATAACCTCACTCAAAAATTTGTTCTTGCTTATTTCTCCAAAGATCCATCTAAAAAATGAGCATGATACCCCTAAAAATGACTAGTTGTGTCACCATTAATTTTTTTAAATCTGAATGTCCCTGTGTAGCTCATGATGTGAGCAGTCGATTGCCACCTTCATAGAAAGAATCAGAGTTATATTGACAGCGAGAGCCAAGGGCCGATGGGACCCCAGGGTCCCGCCATATGGTTCATATGCATACTCTTCTATCTTCCTTTCTTCCAAGCCTTTTAAACATCAGAAAATGTCGTTTAAATACCTAATTATAGTTAACCACCCTAGTTTGTAAGATGGAGCTTTATGTTTAGATTTTTCAATGCATCACCGTGCATAACGTGTCTACGACAAAAAAATGACATTTGCTTAGAATAATTGACACAAATGATGTTAACCTTGTATGGAGATTTGTGATGCTATCTTTAGTTACCTCTTAGATTATGTCAATCTTTCAATGTATCGTGCCAATGGCATGTATAGCGCCTAGTACACGGACAAGCTCAAAGGGTTTCTAGAGGATCTAGAAACCAAATAGAAGAACATGGAGGAGGTGTATGTATGTGTTCCCCGCAACGTCTTCCAAATGGGAACACCACAAATAACGTATCAATACAACTCACCTTGTCCATTTTCCTTGAATTTTTCTTTTTAGATTTTGTCATTTCTCTCATAATGGATGGCTACCAATGGATGGGAGGATACTTGAGATGGAATGAACATGGACTTGAATCCATACATCCACATGTGCATGGATGAAACATTGAAACATTCTTCATTTTTTCATACATGCATTCTTCTTGTCAAGTAATCCCAACCCCTTTAAAGACAACACAATCGTTTAGGGCCACTTCACACACAAGCCAAGAGCCGTGACCATGAAATTGTGAGAGCCCAAAAGAAAGCGTCCAAAGGCCGTCCCAACACACCTCCAAAATCATGTAGTGTGGTCACGGACCCTCGAGTGTAGTGTGAAGCCATATGTGACCGGGCCCTCAACCAAATGTTATTTCAATGAATTTCTATTCGTGCGGGTCCTCGCACATGACAAAATAGAATAAATCAACGGTTGTGAGCGTTCGGAGTGCGTCTCCCGGTTTTGTGTTAGGCCTACGTCCAAGAGGTGGTTTTTGGAAATAGCCCAAGTGACCATGAAACATGATCCATTCGATGCCACGTAGGAATCCATGTACACTTTACATCCATCTTGCATTCACATACTCCGTTGGTCCCTCAATCGTAGTGTGAAGCGAACTTGGACCGGCTCCACCTTTTCCACACATGAGGGTGCTCGAAGTGTAATGGTTGTGGGATCTCAGTCTCGTGTGTGAAGTGGTCCTTGGTCTTGTGTTGTGCTCCCCTTCATTTTAAAACACCGATTCAAGTACCAAAATGCTAAAACAACAATTTCATGAACCATTGTTTCAAATTTTCCAAAATGAGCGTTTCCACATTTACCATTCGAGAGGACCACGACATGTGATCCCATGCCCACCTAATATAGAGCATTAAACTACTATTATGATAAGTTATGATTGGGATTCAAGCCTGCTAAATTTTCTCACCTACACTTATAAACCCTATTGGTAATGCACTCTAAAAACAACCCCCGAGTACACTTGCATGCACCACCCAATTTGTCGGTGTGCAAAAATATAACTTCACTTGGAAAACCAACGAGTGGGCCGGCCACATTGTTCATTGCAAATCGACGTTAATCGTTGTGCAAAAAACATGCGGACACGGAACTAAACAAAGGACACGTGGTGTTCCCGCACATGGCTAGAAAACACACACGGTCGCATTCCGTGGCACGACATTATTCTACCCACACTAATTTACGTTTCCGAACCTACCAAGGAACCCGATTTAGGTTGGTTCGATGCCACAAACGCCTTGTGTATCCACAAGTTTCGTTGCATGCTCTTGATGGTTCTCGTGTTCAAGGGGATGTAAGTGGATCCGTGCTCCTTGGTTGTATCAAGCAAAGTTATGGACGAAAGAAACACTCGTAGGAAGGCCACACAAAGACCTTGACGTGTTGACTTGCTACTACTACCGATAGAAATAGGGTTTCGCAACCCACGATGGACATTGAGATTGTGCGTGGGTGTATGGGTGAGATGTGGATGATTGAGCTTCGATTAGGGTTAGGTTCCGTGTAGGCCGCTCGTCCACCGGATTCTAGTGGAAATGTAGATTTCACCTGGTGGCATCTACGTTTCCACTAGAATTGTGGTGGGCGAGCGGCCTACGTGGAGACGAGCCCTTAGTTGCATTGTTAAGAGTTTGGAATGGTGGAACTTGTCAAACCGGTTAGGTACGTGCGTAGAGTCGTCCCCGTCAATTTCCAAGTTGTGGCCCAACAAGCTTTTTGTGCGAGTTGCACCTTGGAATTGAAGAAGGAAGCACGCGGTGGAAAGGCCCAAAGGAGGAAGAAGCGGACGGAGACCTAGTGGGGGCCACGAACTTGGCTCGAAGGAAACAACCAAGAATGCATGGGGAAACATGATGAAAGGGGATCTTGTAGTAATTCACATAAGGATGTTGTAGAGCGCTCCGTGCTCCGTAACATTACTCAGCCGTCCTTAATTCATATTCAGTCTGAAGCAATAGGATTCCAGCATCCGGAGTCTTTATTCTCAAATCTATTATTGGGCACATGAACATAACTCATCGCACGAGTAGTGTTATGTCAAGCATTAAACAAATCACGATAAGGTGTTTCGATTTTCACCCCCACCCCCTGGTGTCATTCTCGCAGTACTTGATACCCACTATAATGCCATATGGAAATCATAATACAACATTAAATAAACAAAAGAAGAAGAAGAAGAAGACGAAGACGAAGAAGAAGAAGAAGACGAAGAAGAAGAAGAATGTTAAATTGGTTTTTTAAGTGGAAGCATGTGTGACTTGAGATTGAAAATTGGTACAAAAATTGCATTGAAGGATTTCTACAAATTAGGCATTCCCTAGAACGGGGTATATTGGGACCAATGTCTAGTGCAATTTATAGTGGTTTGACGTTAATGCATTTGACATGTAAGAGTCCAAGAGTTTGTTCATTTAAATGGGCATTGAGTTCCCAACCTCGTGAGTTATTTACACATGAAAGGGCACGAAGTATCTACCTTTGCATTGATGAAAATTGATTGTACTTATTCATGGGGCATCGATCTAGTTACATTCTTGATAAAGCAAATGAATAGTATTACAAATATATAGAGGGATGTAAATGGATCCATGTGTATGATTCATTGTATTGTGAAACAATTCACATCATTGATAGACAACATCACTTACATTGTATTTCAACAAAACTTAACACATTCTCTTTGATTTGCACCAAAAAATAACACTAAAATTACAAGGTTTAGATGCTCATGTCAAGGTGTTCGAAGAACATTCATAGCAAACTTAACATGTCAAGAAGACACCAAAATTACATGTCCACGTACACTCTTAGAGTTGGAGATGACAACTTTCAAACCGATTGACCCACACACAAGCCTTACTAATCGAACCATGCCGTTTAGAAAAATGTTTTACTTGATGCGATAGTTCAATTTGTTCACATAAAAACATTGAATATTACTTAACAAGTACTAAGCTATAGTGCTCAAGCTCGACATGTTATGACCATGTTGACTATAAAAACATTCCTTTGAACTATTTTTTTAACCAAGAAAATTTCCATACCATCGACAAATGATTAATTATTATAAAGATTATGTTTTGGCAAGTATAATATTATGCTAGATTCTCAACTATTCTTTCTACAAAAACAACTATTTTTTGACATCCCAAAATAATGTAACACATGAAACATATTTTTTCTACCAACAACTCAATAGGGTGCCATCAAACTCCTTACTTTTTGGAGGCATATTGTTGCATTGCAATGCAAGTATCTTAAAGGTATCATCACATAGTCAATTTTTCCTTTTGTCAATTTGGCCATCTAAAACATCCTACGGGATAAAAGGAATACAATTTGTGATATTATCCGACAACGGGATCTTGATGTAGAGTGGACACTTGTCATTTTTTTAGCACTCGTTAGTTTTCATCAAATTTTTGTACAATGTGCTCAACAACATTTGTCCATCCACACCAATTAGGACGATTCCACTTCGAAGTATAACGTGGATTTGTTCACAATTTACCCAAATTGACCGTTGGCATGAAACTCGATGAGAAAACCATGGCAAGTTGACGGTGTGACCGCCCTTGTCAAATCACTAAAGACTATCACATGGTAGATTTTGCTGAGGTTGTTATTTGTCAAGCTCTTGTCCATCGGTTCCTTTGCCGAAAGCTCGATCGGTGGGACGAGGAAAGGACATTTACACAAGCTCCAATGATACGGGCCACTAGCAATGTCGACCCTTTCGGTGTGTGAGGACTATAAGGTAGAGAGGGTGCTAAAATCACCACCCCGACCCAAATCAATAACATGAAATCTTGCATAATAAGTACATATTGAACACAAGAATGTACACCATGTGAACATCAAACCCTTCTTTAACGGTTTTGGGTGACAACATAATTTTCACTTCAGAAATATGTATTTATTTCAATATTGGGTTGTGGGAGGGGGTGGGGCAACTTGCAGTACACCTAATCTCTTTTTGTGTGGCATTGCAATCGAATTTGACATCGATGTAAGGTATCATAAGCTATTATAAGTTTCTCATGGGCCATCAACGGTGGTCTAAGGCGTGTGACCTGTATAGGCACATATCAAAGTTTAAAATGCATACCCAAAGAACATTGCTTAACATAACATTATTCATATCCATAACAATGTTTTGTGGGACTGACAATATTTTGTGGAATATTCTGCACATTCAACTTGAATGATGGAATATTCTGCATAATACTATCAGTCCCACAGAACATTGTTATGGATCCGAATAATGTTATGAATGAGCGCCACTTAAAGCATTTAAGTAAAAATCCAAATTAACTCCAAACATACATAACATTACTCAATTCTTTGGTTGTGTTATGTGGGACCATGCATTGGGCGAGAATGGTTATCTTTTTCATTCCAAAATTCCTTGTTGATGGGAAGCATTCGTGACGTTTACTATGGAGTTTTTGACAAGCAACTATAAATTCAAAGTTTTTTAATTGCAACCTCTTTCTTTGGGAAGAGACCATCACCTAGTTGCTTGATAATGTTATGTAGCTAACACAAACAATATGTTAACAAAATAGAGTTTGTAATGGCATTAACTTTGGATTATACTGATGAGTTGAGAGAAACATAAAAAATTGTTGGATAGTATAGCGGTGAGAGCGCATTGGCATTGATGCAATCATCATTCCCTAGTTCCAAAAAGGCCAGCTGATGACGGTGACATGTTGAGCAAATGATGCAGGATTGGCCCATGACGTGTATTGATATGCACGGCTATAATAGGATGTGGTGACATGGG
This sequence comes from Polytrichum formosum, assembly GCA_964035585.1. Lineage (NCBI taxonomy): Eukaryota > Viridiplantae > Streptophyta > Polytrichopsida > Polytrichales > Polytrichaceae > Polytrichum > Polytrichum formosum. The sequence goes on along the minus strand of OZ037938.1, from coordinate 41,845,662 downwards.
CTCAAACTAGTTTGCTTGCAACAATGTTTGTTTTACTAACTTTGTCTAACAAGGTCATATTATTTATAATCTATGACATACGATACGTGAAACCTAATGTAGTCGCTCTTCTTAATGGGACTCCTATATTTGAGTCGTATGTGGCAAGACCAATACTAAAAGGTGGACACCAAAAAATAGTGTGTTATGATGAGATTGGATTATGTGCTCGAAATAAAAAACACTTTTCCATTTTCAATAGCGAACACGAATGGAAAGACCTATATGATTTCGTAAGGAGGAAAAAAGATTTGCACCTCGATTTCAATTCTGAACATAAAATGACAATCTTTATGATATGCAATTGCTAACTAGGTGAGTTAATCCTTGAGTTGATTCGAAGGTTAAGAGTGGAGTTGGAAGTGCCAACCGTACCTCTCACTACAATGTAGTGAATGGTTACATGTGACATAAGGTATGCATCTGTTATTATGTTACTTTTCTTAATCGGACATCTATATTTGATTGGTGTGTGAATATGTGAAGATCAAAGATTACATGTTTAAGAGAAAATTGGACTACGACTTCAACTTTTATTAACTCCTCCAAATGAGTGATTTTTTAGAGGCAAAATATATCCAAAGAGTGGAAAGTTTTCATTTCCCCTCAAAATTCATACCAAATTTGAAAAAAAAAATGCCGAATAAAAAAACCCGTTCATTTTGATAAATTTCATCCACCTCATCACTTCTTCATCCATTTACGGTGATATCATCCAAAATAGGGATGAAACTGCTACATTTCTTTATTTCATCAATGCCAACTGGTTAAAAAAAACTAAAAATCATAGAAAAAGAGGTTGCTCCACACTTAATAGTGAACACAATTGGAAGAACCTATGTTTTCAATTAAGAACCAACCAACATGCTCTTCCGATAACTGTAACTAAATAAGAGGAAATCCGGTTTTTGATGACCATTCATCATAGATTAGCTGATGCAACACGAACTTCGTTGTGTAAATCTAATCAATAGAAGTTGGAGAACATGAGAAACAAACCGAACAACAACAACAACAACAACACCCACATACCTTATTTAGGCTTCCATGACAAATTCCCACACCTTCGTAAAATTTGCTTATAAGTTGCATTTATTATTATTATTATTATTATTATTATTGTGTTTAAGTTTGCATTTTGACATCGCTCACTACATGTCACCTTCATCTCTACAATTTTTTAATTACTTTGAGAGATGCAATGTGTGCCATAAACATCAACTCTAAATGAGTTTGAGGATTTCAAAGTTGTATTGATAGTGAACTCGAGGATCCACATTCTACTCCATTGTTTATGCTATTTAGTGTCACTTACTATTCAAAGTTACAAAGTGCTATAACTATTTATTGAGGGTGTAACATTTTACCAAGCATAGTCATTTATGTTATATGATATATGAACAACCTATATAACCTCTGAAAGCGAAATTGGATTCTATAGTAAGAAGTTATTGCATTGTGTATTCCGAATAGTAAGTGACACTGAATACCATAAACAATGTAGTTGTATTTGTAATTGGTTAAGACCAACAACTTCTTAAGTTTGGTAGTTTGACCAAAGTGAGTATATAGTTTGTCCTCGATGACCCCCAAGGTTTTGAGATGAATGGTGCTCAAACCGTCACTTTAAGGACTAGGTTTGTATACTATAATCGTAATAGTAAAAAAGGAACATGAATTTTGTTAGCAACTGAGAGAGGATATTGGCTCACCAAAGCATGTACTGTTTGAATTCCGTATGCATGAGTTGTAAGGGCTCAAAGGTTAAGCTTAAATCGTAGGTGACCCAAAGCCAACATGGGAACTCTGATGGACATTCTCATACCCCGGCCACACTGGGGGATCCAACCGCCCCCCAACCATGGCAGATGGGACATGGTCCCAAACTGCTTCGGCTAGCTGGTTGGCAGTTTGGGACCTTGTCCCATATGCCATGGCTGGCCGCCCCCAACTGCGTGGGTGCCCTGAACCGGCCGGTCTAGTTGGGGGCGGCTGGACCCCTAGTTTGGCCGGGGTATCATCACGGGGAGGTCACTCCCTCTTTAATTAATGCATACATGTGCGCTCATGACCTATTTATCGGGGGGGCTATTTACCTTGCAGAAAAGATTATAAGGTATGGTATTTTTCAAAATAAAAGGTAAATTTTTGTATTTTAATATACCCTATCAGTAATTATAATTATTTGGGGGAAATGTTTTAAAATACCCTATTTTACTTATACTGCATTGCTTTTCCTTCCCGGCACGTGGGTAGAGACCATTAACTCCACATTGGAACCGTTGGTTCAGTAACGTTCAAGCAAGTCAACCTACGAAGTCATCCATCCAAGCATTTTCAACTAAAAATTACCTATTTTCATCCATTAGCACAAACCCTACCCTAGACCTGCTACCCCTAGTAATTGTTTCCACGCTATTTTACATGTACTGACTAGATAAAAGAGGCCATTATATGTGATGGTATTTTACATGTAAACATGTTTCACTATTTTAAAACCCCCTATACTATATGTACATTTTTTGCAAAATTTACCTAAAATGAATATATTAGACCCTCATTTTTATCGCACGTTGTTTCTACGATTTTTGCCAGTGACCTCCCCATGGGTATCATAATCATTATGAACTCATTGAGCAAGATATTTATGGTGTTGGTTATGGGCATGGTGTTGGTTTTAGCATGGTCTACCTTATTACATACTAACTGGCATTGTTCCTTAAAAATTATGATAGTATGCAACATAAAACCATGTATAAAGGCGTAAATACTAGATGGACTTCTTAATTTTTATTTGGAACAAATATAAAAAATCAAGTGTGGAGGAACCAAACTGCAATCATGCAAACCAAAACACATTCCCTCGTAAGGAACGGGTTGAAGAAAATAAGTGATCAACACCAAATAGTTCTCAATCCAAGTAATGTGACGCATATCTCTACAAGAGGGTTTGAGGACATGGGACTTGATGACCATAGCATACCACCGGATCATCACCTTTGGGGTGAACGCTTCTAATGCAAACAAATCTACAATCTTTAGGTTGGATGTTCATTGGTGAATGAACTCAAATTATTAATGTCGTCAAGATACATGGCACAATTTTTTTTCCACTTTATGAACAATAATAATGAATGTAGACTCTCCGCCCATTCCACCCTTTGTAAGCAAGAAAAGTATACCAAACAAAAAGCAAAAGTTCATGTATGAAGCCCCCAAAAACACACTACCTATTTGGGGGAAGACCATACACAACATGACATCATCATTCCATTTTTGCTTCTCAATGGAAACCCACCTTTACTAGAGTTAGGGCTACCAAGTCAAAGACCACGATAAGTTTTCATTGAATGGCAAGGTGTTTTCAATTGACCGTGTCAAAGGGGATATACATGCATATCGGTATTTCTAGCTTTGAAATTGCGACCACGTGGCCATACGTCAATTTCTTATTTTTCTTCTTCTTCTTTTGTTGTTGATTCTAGAATGCAAGAACATGGGATTTGTGTTGGGTTGTGGACGAAAGATTGTATTTTTTTTATGTCCACCAACAATGCGGCCACGATATTGGTATGATCTCTCTCGCCTTGCAATAATCCTCTCGAGCCACTAGGTATTTTTGTTTGTGTGCTTTCGTGTGGATGAACATAGGCGCGTGGTACTAAACATGTCAATCTCCGTGATCCTTCATTATATGCCAAGTGTTCATGCCTAGCTCTATAAATTTTGCCACCGGACTCTTGTGTTACAAGAAATGTGGTTTTGCGGTGACTCCCGTGGGCCCCACTAGGTAAGTAGATAATAACTTGGCTCCGTCTTCACACGACTCTAAATCACAAATACCCAAGTCCTCTTGAAGTGGGGGTTCTTCTCTTATATATGTGCACACAACTACTTATTTTATTGCATTTGTGTGTTCTCAAGCATCTATGTGTTGAAGTGACCGACCTACTTAACAAACACCTTCCATTATGAACACATATGAGCATATCTCTCATCCACCCAACATGAAAACTTGAAATCTTATAGACTCGCGGTCGACTTGTCTCAAAGTGATTTGGACAAACCCGATTCGGAGCCTTTGACGCTACTTCCGATGTCAAATGAACCGAAGAAGAAGAAGAAAATGACCTCCGAACTGCATATTATTTTATGGTTTTGATGATGGATGAATGAGAGGTACACTCATATATGATACTTCCCTCTTGCCCCCTATCAACCCTTGTTACAACACCGAGCTTATTTTGTGTCAAGTGCCCGGGTGTTATTTTAGTTACTTTACTTAATCGGACACCTTTATTTTGATTGGTGTTGAATTAGGTGAGGATCAAGGACACACACCATAAAGGTGCACATTCAAAACATATCGGACTACATCTTCAAATTTCATCAACTACTCCACCTCGATAACAAACCACAATTGGGAGCTATGTATTCAGTTTGAGAATCAACAACACACATACTTCTAATATCCATAACTACATAAGGGGGAGGTCCAATTCCGACTCCGATTTTTGACAACGCTTCATTGTAAATTCGCTAATGCAACACATCGAGTTCGGTTGTCTAAGTCTAACCGGTAGAAGTTGGAGAACATGTAAATTGTATTTAATGGTGCATCTATTTTTAATTTGTTATAAAATATGCATTTAAAAACACTTAGCAAATTTTGAGGTGTTTTTTTACATTTAGTTTTTATTATAAACTCATTACTACAGTCAGTCTAGTCTACTCTAGTCTAGTACGGCGAATATAGACACGCGCAACTTCACCAATTGTTCCATATTATGATATAACATTCATACACTCAAACTCAATGGCAAGTGCCTGAGCCCTCGTTCCAAGCAACACATACGTCTTGGAGTAGGCGAATGCAAGAAACAAATTGTTGTATTGTACAACTCGGCGCAACTCAAGCGAGTGCCGACCACAAAGAGCGAGGATCGGTACATAGCCATGTTGGCGGTGACCAGGCAAAGAGGAGCAATTGCGCCAAAAGACAGAGAATGACGACGGTGACGTTGAACAAGACAAATTTTGCATCGGGGACGAGCAAGGCGTAGTCCTGGATCAATACTTCGGCGGAGAAGAGCTCGAAGAACTAATCCTGAAAGAGGGCAATGTTTTCGACAATGATTTGCCATAAAGGACCTCACGGATTGATGTATTCGATGATTTCCAATACAAAAAAAAAACGTTAAAATGTACCGAATAACACCCACATACCTTAGGCATATTTGCAAGGGGGTTTTACAAATCCCACAAAACCTAGTCAAGGGTTTCACGGAAATTTGGTTACTTTCTCTTCTCCTTCCGCACGGTTTGTTTGTTATCACCTTCAGTGATTCATGTGGGCCTCACATGTTGGGCTCTGCAGCACAGAAGAAAAGGATCATACAATACAATAAAGGGACCCCCGAAGTGGCAGGCCCCAGCTAAGAAGTTGGCTCCGCCAGATTCCACTGCCTCCTTACTTTATTCTATTTCCAGGCCCCCTCCCAACTGTCTGTGGCAACGAAATCCTCCGGCAATTGCAACACTTGCCGAGACGATCCATGTCCGTGCACACACCCACCTTCTTTCTTTGAAGGCCACAGTGGCCCCGATCAGCACCAACCTTTCCGTCCGGTTCTAGCCGTGAAATTGCTAGGGATTGTGTGGAGGAATAGATGTTGGCCCCACCACTTTTCACACTACTACAGTCCAGGGCGGTTGGGGTGAAACAACCCGTAGACTGGTTCCTTGGAGGCAAGGGTTTAGGCATCCAACAAGAAACGAGTGTATGGGTTGGTTCGCCCTAATCCTACAGTCCAGGGCTAGCACCATGCGGTTGTTTACATTTGGGTTTTTCATAGTTTGTTTTAAAAAAAAACCCAATCATTTGAGGTCCAGCAAAATCCGGTTTTATTTGGTTTTAATTTTGGGTTTTTTTGCATTAAAATCAAAAACCCAATGCATCGGCCGGAAAAAGTTGGGGTTTTTCCACCCTTGATGATAATTGCCGGTTGGAATACACATGACGGCAGTTGGAATAAAACCATGGTTTTATTTGCAAAGGTTAGGGTTTTTGCATTAAAACCAAAAACCCAATGCATCGGCCGAAAAAAAGTTGGGTTTTTTCCACCCTTGCTATAGCCGGAGATGTTGGCGGATGGTGACAGAAGTGGCTGGTGTGATCAGCCCCGCAACTAGACAAACACCAATGAACGGGGAGAACCGACTACTAGTTGTTGCAAATGAACCGGTTGAGTTTGAGAAATAGCCTAACCGGTTGGAAGTTCATCAAAACTCGTAAGGAAAATCTCCGATCGTTTTAGAGGACTTTGTGGAATACACCTCGAATTAATAAATAAATAAAAGTGAAAGATCACACAACATGTAACTGGTTGGATTTGGAAACACTAGGATTTTGACGAATTATGCCCAAAAATCTCCTTGGACACTGACCCGTATCTCTTTGAGCTGGGCCTGAACCAACATTACTGAAGGTGAAAACACAATTGTTTATGTTATGGTGTGTACATGGTGTTTTTGGTATATTTTAAAATAAATGTTCTTGGAATTAGTATAAGAAGTCATGAATTAATGTTGAGGGACTCACTTGATATGAACACTCACAAACCTATAGAAGTCAGGTTTTTTTTATTAGACTCCCTTTCCCTTGGTGGTCATAGTGGTGGAGGCCCAACTCAAAGATGTGGGTGTCTAGTCCTAGTCTTCTTGGAAGGACAACGAACGCCACTGTAAGTTTTAATCACTTAATCAAAATACTAACACTTAATTTGGAGCTTACAACAAAAATTGTTGTAAGTTCAATTTGTTTAGATACAATTCTAACCAATTTATTTGTAAGAACGTAACAATTATTCAACCATTCAATGATCAAACCCTCCTCGTGAGGCATTGAAAGCCATATTCTTGGAAACAACGAGTCGTCGCATCCCATTTTAGTTTAGTTTTTTTTTTTTTTTTTTTGACACAAATCGCATCCCATTTTAGGAGATTCCCAATTATTCTTACATGGATGACGACAAAAAACCATTGTAAGTTCAAACCTTTTCGATTATAATTCTACAAACGTATTCGTAACAACATAGTGTTGTATGATTGCTTGTTGAGAAACCCCTCGTGCATGGACACCGAGAACGATATCCTCGGAATTCATGGGTCATTGGAGTCCATTTTCGACTCAATGTCGGTCCAATAACTATGTTCCCTTGTCGACATTGTTCATTCACAAGTGCCAACCCCTTGGAATACCGTAGCTTGGGCGAAAATTAATTAATTTTAAAGGTGTCTAACTTTCTGGGAAGTTGATTTCATTGAGTGTCCCCCCAAAAAGAAATAACATTGGAAGAGTGCCTAAAATCACAATAATGCAAGTGACATTCACTGGAATCCAACAAAGTAGCATCAAATAACTTCAACAAGTGACATACAAACAAAGACAAACTTTAGGGTAGGGAATGTTGGTTAAGGGAAGTGTTTAGGTTAATCGTAGCTGCCATAGATGAAATTAGGAAAACCCTTCATGAAATATAAAAATGACTTGGATGAATGTCTAACTTATTTTTAACTGCTTTTTTAATCTGCCTAACTTTAAAATGTTTTTTTGGGATGCCTAACTTGCTTTTGCATTTTAATTAATTATTAGGTAGAAAGGTGCCCAAGCTGGTAGAGAGCTACAATAACGAGTCTTTGCATTCCATTTTCATATAAAATATGAGCTCGAGCGCGTTCTTCCATCTTGAAATTACCGCGACGGTCTCATTGTCACATGCCAAATCATCCCAAAAGATCCTAAACCGTGCCCTAAACCATAAAACTATTTTCTTGGCCGGAGGATTATCATAACGTTCCCTTAACAAATGCTATGATTACAATTGCATGGTAGACATGGCTTGTGAAAACAACAACCCTAATAAATGAATCACATTTGCACAAAGTTAGTATTGATTAAAATTTTGTAACAACTTACGAAAACATCATATACGCTCTTTGGGGGGAAAATGTTACATATTGATTTATTTATCTTTCATTTAGTCAAACTTCTTAATTTTTTTTAATAAACATGTTAAGTATGGTGGACTCTCTGAATCATATGGAGATGTGCTTAGTTTAAGCAACAACTATGCATGAATTCCCTATATGTTACTATGAATTCCACAACACAACTCGTGTGTGACTTGAGTGTCATTGTATGTAGTAGGGGGGGGGGAAGAGAAAAAAAAAAGAGCAGCAACTCAAAAGATCAACTAATGTTATAATGTTTCTCATGGTATTGAATTAGCATAATTTGTCTTGCTAACAAGGCGAAATGATGTATAGTTCAATGCTTTTAAGTGCCTGAAAGGTAGTTTCCACATGGGATTCAACAAGGTCTTGACCAATGTGAATATTTACACGCGGGACACGTGGCATCATACGATTCGTTTGAATTCCGGACTTGATTGATAACCATTTGTAGGCGTGTCTACCATTCGTAGAGTTTGGTGGCATATGCTAAATTTAGATGGGAATTCGTTGTAGAGTCAATGTGGCTCAAAACAACTCCACGTAAAGCGAGGTAAAGAAAAGGGGGAAAGCCCCCCCCCCTTTAAAGATTCGACTTTAAGAAGGATTGGAGAGTGCACTTTCAACTCAAACACATGGTTGTCGAGACCGTGACTTTGGAAACTTGGGAATGGCCATCAATGACATACACGTGACACTCTACCCATGCGTTCTCTCACTATTACATGTAGCAAGTTGTTACAAGTTGTTAAAGCGGGTCACAAAGTCGGGCATATTTGTTACAAGGAGTTGAGCTTGAGCAACTGAAAGGTACTTTAATTAAGTGATATTTTGGGTAGTTACGACTTTTTAGATTATAAAAAACAATTTGGATGACCCTTGTTTCTTTGATCTATTTTATGTATGGGTACGAATTGAATCGATTCAATTGCAAGAAAGAAATTAACGACCACGAGGAGGTCCAATACAACACCGGGGGGGGGGGAGAGAGGGGAATTGTCATATACAAGTGTATCTCTCATTCATCTAACATAAAAACCATGTAATAGTATGCAGTCCGGAGGTTGTTTTTTGAAAACTAATTTGACATTGGAATTAGTGCACCTGAGGTCATTTGAGATGAATTGGCAACAAACCTGTAGGAGATAAAGTTTTTGCGTTGGATGGATGAGAGGTACGCTTGTACACAATAATTTCCTCTCTCCCAAAACCGGGGCCAATAGCTAGACACCCACCTCTTTGAGCTAGACCAAACCAACATTACCCAAGGTGAAAACACAATCAGCTATATTGTAGTTAATTAGACTTAATTACATTCAATCACATTTAACTAGTTTAAATGTGTATTAAATACTTTTTGAAAGTAGAAGGTGTTAACTAAACTATTATAAAATAAACGCACCAAAAACAAAACACTAAGTTTAGTTCCATTTCATAATGACAAAGACCCTTTCATTGGTAAGTCACAAAAATTATAACCTCAATGCTAATGAGGGTTTTGTAATATTTTGGACGTCCAAGTTAATTACATGCTTTATTGATGGTTTCACTTCGAAAATGAAATCTTAGTCAATTGCTTTATTTACTCAATGGAAGTGAACATATATATTGGATTTTGGACCTTAAAGGTGAAATGCACTCAATATGGGATTTGTGGACAAGTGGCCTTCAAAAATGCAAGGGCAATGGTTTTTTTTGAAGTCGGTCGGGGTAGGCAGAAGTTTTCAGCCGGGTCCAAAAAATCTCGATTAATTTTTTTGGGGGGTTGCCCCAACTCGTATCTACCTCCCCCGAAAATCTTGTAGGGGGAGGTTTACCGTCTCCCGTTCATCATTCGACTATAATGTATTATAACTTTGCTTTAGTTGCATGCAAGTATTATGCAAATCAGCCCCCACCAATCCCTACATACATTATCGCAACCTAAATAAATTGAAATGTCAGGCATTCCGACGTGAATTTGAGCCCGTTGGCCCTACCTTGCTCAAGAATCCTCTTGGTGAAGGATGGGGTTTACTACCTACCTTGCAATGGGTGGGCTCTTGGCTACCTACCTACCTACCTACCTACTTTATTCCATCAAGTAGAGAGTAGATTTCACAGCAGGAATCGAACCGCCAACCTCTCCGCTATCACCCAGTAGTTTAAGGTCATCTCGGACCCTATGGCAACCTATGGTGAAGGTGGGTGGCAATTGTCACAGTCAACGTTCCAAAGTTCGAAGATGATGCACGGTTTGGGGATGCCTTGGGACATTAGTTTGTATGCACTGGTGTAATGAGACAAGACAAATTGGGTCCAAACTAGCAATTACACAAATTGAGAGAACTTGGGGGAATGGTTGTTGTTTAATTCAACTTGTAGAATTCATGAGGACAAAATCCAAAAGAAATTTTAACATCGATTAACTACCACATGACGATGAGCCCGTTGGCTCTATCTTGTTCAAGAGTCCCCTTTATCCTTATTGGATATCAACAACTTTGCTTTACAAAGTTTTGTCTTGTGCTTAAGTCCTTGCAATCTAAACTCTAGAGCAAGTGAACAATAAATGTGTATATGTGGAAGAGAATCTCAAACCTCTTAAGAGGATTTAGGAACAAGGATATGAGCCTTGAGGTCCTCCACGAGAGTATGAAAGGTGCCATGTGGAAGGGAACAAAGAGTGTCGAGGAGGGAGCATTTGGAATAGGCATTGTTTTAAATTTTAGTATCATTTTTTTAACCAGGTTATATATGTTATCCTTAATGTTATATATATATATATATATATATATATATATATATCCTTAATGTGCATACTATCTATTTTATGTTTATGGATTAAAAATGATGTTGTGAATACAAAGCTATAGCAAACCATAACTATAAATGATAAGCCATGGCAATAGGTGTGAAAGATGTACACTGTGTATGGTATTTAGTGTCACATACACTATTTGCAAAGTGCCTAAACTAAATGCCTAGAGGTCTGAGGACTTCATGCCCACTAATTGCCATTATGATACTATATATCAACGCAAGTAACTTATTAAAGTGAAATTTATTTTACATTATGACATTATAGCATAGCACGTTGGGATACTTGAGATGGTGGTTTGCAGTTTAGTATGCAAGGGGATGATATTAGTGATCATACTAATGTCAAGTGTTATTTGTGTACACTTTTAGTCAACTTGTAGACCATTGTGTAACATGGGCATACACCTCATAACACTATTGAGCATACTCATGCCAAGATATTAGTAAGCGCACTTGAACGCCAATGGTCACGAGTTGACACTAACGGTGAAGTTGTTGATCATTCATGTCACCAAGCATACGCCTCAAAATAGGGTAAGTGATACTATTAAGCATGTGACACTAAATACCATAAATGGTGTAGTGTTATGAGGTGTATGCCCATGTTACACAATGATCTACAAGTTGACTAAAGTGTACGCAAATGACACTTGACATTAGTATGCATAAGAATATTTGCCTCATGCATATTATAATGTAAACACCTTATACTTGCTATTAGTATGATCAACAATATTTTCCCTTGCATACTAAAGTACCTCAATGTATCTAGATTTCTGCATACTAAAGTACATAAATCTATCTTCTCAAGTATCTCAATGTGCTACGCTAAATGTCATAATGCAAATATTTTTCACTTAGAGAAGTTACTTATGTTCATAAATAGTATCATATTGGCAATTAGCAGATGCGAGACTTTGAGACATCTAAGCATCTAGTTTAGGCCCTCTGCAAAATAGTGTACATGACACTAAATACCATAAACGGTGTATTGAACGTACTCATGCCAAAATATTAGTAAGTGTACTTGATGCCAAGTGTCATGAGACGACACACCAATCATAAAGTTGTCGATCATTAATGTAACCCAGCATACACCACAAAATAGGGCAGGAGACAACCTTATGCATGTGACACTAACTACACTAAATATTGTATTTAGTGTCACGTGGTATTCTATGTCACTTGTGGTAACATTTCTAATGACACTTCTTGTAAAATAAAATAACAAGTATTGTCATCCTAACGTAGATTTATGTAATGAAATACTTACAAATATTGGTATGTAAATGCACCCTAACATTTATATAATGGTGTATTGTCATGGATGATTGAAATTGAATGAAAATCACTTAACAAGTGACGGTAATCACAACACTATAAATCTATAATGTCAAAGTTTCTTTACAAAAAATGGAAAATAATGTTTGGTTGACATTTAGTGTTGGTGACATTACATGGGCAGTTTGCAATTAGTATTGTGCAAGACACGTACACTAAAGACACTATTTAGTGTGTACTAAAGGCACTTAAGACACTAAAGACACTATTTAGTGTATACTAAAGGCACTTAAGACACTAAAGACACTATTTAGTGTATACTAAAGACACTAAAGACAATATTTAGTGTACCCTAAACGGTGTAGTACAAAGACCTCGAGAAGAAAGGGGTGGAAGAGGAGGTGACGCCATAAGTTAGGGTTTGACAAAGCTCTCACGCGCTTTGATTGGGCAACTACGGTTCCGATTTGGTTGGTAGGCTCAAAGGAGCCCATTAAAAGTCCGTTCCCGGACCCCGGAATAATAAACAACAACTTGTATGTACCTATGATGCCATTTGGTTGGTTAGCCGTTCATTTCCTAGTCTTAGAAGCTACGTGTGGCTCTATTATTGGTGGGCACTTCAAACTCCACAAAGATTTTAGGCCATTGTTGCATCGACTCGGGAACCATCTCAATTGTTTAGCGATTGGGAGTCACAAAGATTTGGTGATCTCAATCTTCAACAATAATTCGAGTTGCGATCCAAAAACTATCAAAGTTCAAATTGAATATTCTTTTTAAAACGGTTATGTGGGCCCTCTTAGCGGTGGTGTTCACCGTTGAACCGAGAACGATGTCTATAGTTTAAGCATGTAGTCCAATATCAACGGGACACGTGTCTTCTTCTTTTTGCATGTCCTTTCTACAATACAAATCTTCATAATATACAACTTAAATGTTGGTTCCCAATCAAGAGGAGTGACTACATAAAGCCCACATAACTTACTTAATGTTGTTTGGTTGGTTGGCCGTTGACGGGATTCCTAGTAATAATAGTAAAGAAAAAAAGGGCTATACGATATGATATTGGGTGCATAGAGGGTGGGGCTTGGGGGGGGGGGGGCGGGTCTAACTTATCCCAAGGCCAAGTTCTTAGTGCCCACACTAATTGATGAAGCTCGACAATGTTGGAGTCGGATATGCTTGGTAACACCCAAACTTAGTACGGTGGCCAACTAAAGCTTCTTCGAACCATGGGCCGGGGGCCAATGGCGTCCGCGTGTCCCCGCGGAAACCCGCACCGGTGGAGTGACTCCGGTATTAGCGGAGAAATTAAGAGAGAGCTTTGCCACGTCACAATGGGATATGATAGTGATGGCGGCGGAGTAGAGAGGCCTCTAGCCTTTGATGTTTTAGACTTATAGAGTATTTAAAGCCTACAAAGGTAGACATGTGCAAATCGAACACAACAATATAATCTAGGCACCCAACCTATGTTTTGAGTGCTATCGTATGTGCTTCAATGTGGATATAAAATATGGCACTAGAAAGACATGTGTACAAAAGAGATTGGACTCTGTGCTGAATATATATGTTGGCCATTCTAGGTTCAATAGTCAACATGTTTGGGGGACATATACGACCACTTCACGAGCATGAGAATCTTCATATGCACGATATGATTGTGAAATCTCATCCCATATATGAGGTCTTCGCTACACTAATATGTGCCATCAGGTTGCCTCATGCTAATTTATCGACACTCCATACTATTTTGAATATTGATTACCACAAGAACAAAAGACATCAATCATTAATATTTCTTCTACACTGATGAGAAAAACAAAGATATATGTTTAGGTGGTATAGTGTTTTTTTTGTTTTTTTTTGTTCTGGGCACAAATTGAAAATTCAATTGCAAGAAAGTGACCAAAAACATAACCACCTCAGGAGAACCAACGCAACCCGAGGGGAAATCAAGAAAATGTGATATAGTTTTGATTCAAGGTGATTTGCAAGGGTAAAGAGCCAACGTATTCACAAAAGGCTATCTAATTGTGCACATCAATGTCCATATAGGGGCTCACTAACCATTTGTGAGCAAGGAATACCTATTTGGGGGCTAAAATAAAATTGCATCCGATGAGAATATTCCCATAGTTATAGGTTATCATGAGAATATTATATGAGCCATTCATTTTGACAATGTGGTACTTATAACCTTCATCTTCGTGACATTGTTGGGTACCTATATTATTTTCATTTTTATTCGATTCTTCTTAACCCGGATAAATTTTAGGAATCATGTATTCGATGCTTGATGATTTCATAATTTGCAATCGTAGTGATCTCCCATAGATCCAAGGGCATTGGCATATCAATACACGATATATTGGCTTCGGTGTACACCACACTATTCATTGTCAACTTGTGATACCCATTTGAACACCGAAGAGGGTTCTCTATTCTGACACAAGATGATCATTTCTCCTCAATATTTGCCACATGTCATGCTTGTGTTCACTAAGATCCACTTGTATCTGACATGGAAACTATGTTCCGGCACATCTGAAAATGAAATAGAGAGCCCTCTACAATAGTGGGTTGTTTGTCACGGGCCATATTGTTTGCTAGTGACATGTGTTCTCATTGATGTTTACTATTGTGGACCACACAATATATCATGAACATAGATTAATGTGGGTCAATAATTTACAATAAGTGGCATAAGGCATGAAGCTTCAATGATTCATAACAAAACAACGCGTTAATTTTAAGAAGTTTGATATTAATGCGCCCACAAAGAAATACGTGGCACATTAATTCCAATGCCACATTGAATCGGATATACAGGTACATCTTCAAAATGCAACTGACCAACCTTTAATGTTGAGTGAATGTTGATACACATCATTCACACCAATTCAATATATCTTTAACATCAACTCAAAACTTAGTGGATGATAAAGCCAACGTTGATCCAAATCATAACCCTATAGATTCTTTTGGGTCTCACAACCCTATAGATTCAATGTCATAGTTTGATGTCATCAATCAATTTTGATTTATGTACATGTATGAGGTATATTTAAGTAATATGAGCTTTTTGGTTGCTTCAATTCTAGGGGCGAATTCTTGGATACAATTAAGATATACCTAAATTTTATGGGAGATATGTGGATTTGGAGTGAGTACTTGAATGGTATGCTACTAAAATATCATGGAAAATAGAAAATGTCGATTTGTTGATGTTAAATTTATATAATAGATATTGAACAATGAGAATACAATCAAAACAACTGCTATAACACTATCATAAACAACAATGCAAATTTTATCGAAGGATCTTATCATACAATTCTATCATAAGATCCTATGATATAATTCAATATGTTATAATTCTAGACTTGGACTTAGTCCAATTTTACTCAAATATCAAATATGTATGTATACCTGTATGTGTATATGTGCAAGCATTTGGTAATTTGGAGGTCAAAATTATTAATTAGCATAAGTTTTCGCAACATGAGTCAAAACAACATTGTTGTGTTTGTTGTCTTGGGGTATAGTGGCATACAAGCAGTTTTGTCATCCATCCAAACTCAAAACTTGCCTCGTATAAGTTTGGGGTTAAATCTTCCCGATTGGATCATTTGAGAAGGCATATGGGCTCCAAGTCCTTAAAGCAACTTATGGTAACGAATCTTAGACGTAGCCAATTTTCACTTTAGACTATGGACTAGATAGCCAGTGAGAGGAGAGTGGATGACTTGTTGCGGGAGTGGCAAGTCATCCACCTATTTGAGTTGGTTATCAATCATAACCGATCAGTTCATGAGCAAAATTTGAGAATTGTGGATGATATCATGCCTCTATGGATGAGAAATTACAATGACTTCAACCAACCCTTGTGCTATTGAATTGGAGATCGGTGATGGGAATGAGAATGTTCCATGACTAACGACATTAAATATTGTATATAGTGTCACCAATTCCATTTGCCTTGCTCAATACTAATTGTAAACCATCCGTGTAGTGTCATTGTAGTTTAGGTTTTGCTATCACTTTAAACTTTTCCAAGGAAAACAACCATGAACTAAGTTTTGGGGAAGACCGAGCTAGTGTCTATAAGGATGAATGTCATAGTGGATTAAGGCTTCTGAAAACAATCTATGTCATTTACTCCTTCATTCTTTTTTCATTAGGCTTAGTTTGCACTTTTACGGTTCATTGGTGCTTTCTTAGTCATGTGTGGTTCCATCCACTATGTTTGTCATGAAGCTCAAAAGCTTGGCAAGTATTCAATGGCTCATAGTCAAGACAAAGTTTGGGGTGATGTGTTTTGAGTAATCGCATGGTCTTTAATTGCCAAATTATGCTTACTCAAAAATTAGATTATCTTAATCAACTTACAACAATCATGCAAATCTTCACAATTGTAATCACCACCTTCATTTTATGGTGGACCTAACAACTTGTCTAAAAAATCCCCCACACAGTTAACATAACATCAACACATTAGCTAGTGAAGCTATCTCCTTTATTAAATGCTCTTAATTTGTTCAATGTTCAAATAAATTGACCTTGGTGTGGTCTTATACTAGTAAAGTAAGTCTTCTCCTTTCTTAGGTAATGTCCTAGGCAACCTACACCTTGCACACAATGACCTCAAGCCTCGTCACCCTTGTTGTAGACTCTTTGCCTAATTTGACTTGCTAGGCTATATTCTTCTCTTAGCATTGACCCCAAGGTAAGGCCTCTACTCTCTTACCTCTCTTTTGCTTACCTTTTGGGTTGAGTCATAGCTATAGCCTCACAACTATGTTTTAGGACCCGTATGCCCATCTCAATTAAGCTCTATGTTTCCTCCCTTCCATTCAAGCTATTGGCCTTTCATCTACACATAGAATTAAAGCATATTTGAATCACTCTACTAATTGAATGTTCACATTATTCTCTCACATGTTATTGCCAACTCTCCAGACCGTTATCTTTTACTCTCATCATCTTACTCATATTAGGAGTAACATCCCTCATCATTTGCTTCTTAAAATTGATCCTTCACTCATATGCAAGGGTGTTTTTAAATTAGGCGTGTGATTATATGACCTATATTAGCTTATTTTAGTCCCGCCAAGGAAGGATAATATACGCGGTAGGCAAATTGGACACTTTTTATTCAATAATGAGAGAAGTTGTTGAATCATGAGATATTGCTTCGTTTGCATAACCCCCTCCAGGACAAAATTAGATAGTGTTTGACAAAATACGTTTTTCTCCCAATGTAAAGACAAAAAAAATCAGACTCAACGGTGTTTGTTTTAGGAAACAAAGTCGTGACAATGCCATAATAATCCTTCAGATTGGGGAAATGAGCTCCAAGCTAATGCCATCCATCACTGAAACTTGATTTTCTAGTGAGTGGAACAATACCCTGCTTCAAAACTTGTTCCTTTCGGTATGCCTGAATGAGAGCTTTGTGCTTGTCCGCGATCAAATCAATGTGAGTACAGTAACCTCCCGCTTAAGTATGCAACTTGAACCTGCAAGGTTTGTGCGTACTTAGCTGGTAGGTGTGTACTTAGGTGCGTACTAATAAATCTTGAACCCTAAATTTTTTGCCAAAAAATGCGTACTTAAACGGGTGCGTACTTAAACGGGAGGTTAGTGTAGATGAATAACGAGAATGAAACCAAAAACCGTGCTGACGTATCGTGCAGATGAAAATGCATGCCAAAGTCTTGACCAACTCATGTGGTAAAATTGGCAGCAACACAATCAGATCGGAGAATGGATTGTTGTTGGCATCTCGTTGGCAACGGATCGAGTTGAGTCGATCACATAAAACCACAAAAATGAACTAATGTCTCGACATAGCTCCATTTTATTGACCTCCTTGGCTTCGCTGATGATGCCGTACATACCAGTTAGAAATTCCTTTACACATGATAGTGGAAAAACATAGCGACTACTGATGATATGGGTCAAAGCATCCATGTTCTTCATCTATTCAGCAGTGTGAGGACTAGTGACTTCAACGTCTTCGATGAATGAGGTGATGAGATCATCCATGGTTGTTTGCTATTGTGCAACCGATGTGCTCAATTCTGGAATAGATCAAATTGTTATAGCTGTGTTTATCGTGAAATGATGTATTGCAAGCAATTAAACCCACCAAAGTTGAAATGGGGCGGAAGATGGGTGCTTTGACTCAATGTGTGCAAGTAATTATGGGCGATGAAACTTAAATCATTTCGTAATCTTCTATGTTAAAAGCCAACATGTTATTTGGTTGTTCTCTAGTCAACAACACGAGGACACGTGGTATCCATTTCAGAGATCAATTTATGTTGGCGTGTGAAGTGCGTGATGAAACCAATCATCTAGAGAATAATCTTTCTATTACAACATCATTCATGATGTGCTCCATGACAGGATCTAACTAGTGAGTTATGCACCATATACGACTGAGCGAGCATTTTTCATGCATCACATTGCAAAGTCGGGTGACAACACTAGCAACACGGCCAGTCATATTGCGAGCTCCATCAAAAGCCAAACCAACCAGACGAATCTTCCAGTCAAGGCAAAACACGGTTAAGAAGTTGGAGACCATTTCGAACATTATATCACCCATATGGCGTTGGAACATTGGAAGTGAACACCCATGAAGATTGACAATGGTGTTATACTTGTCAATGAACACACGAAAACGCAAGTCAAGATATGATATGCTTTGGTGAGTAACAAAATCTAGCGCCAATGAGAAACCCCATGAATGTCGTAGAATGTTGGCAATATGCTATAGATGAATGGCACATACAACCCTAACAAAGTTTTCACATTATGACGAGAACAAACACGTAAAGAAGGATCGCCTAAGACATCATACGTGCAATTGATGATGTTTGACGCCATTTGGAAAGTAGTCCCACATGACACATAGTGTGTTGCCAAATTGAATAGCTTCGTATTCGTCTTTGGGATCGTTGTAAAATAGGAATATTGCGCTCCATCAACATTGCCATTTGGCTCAATTTGCTTGAACAATGATAGTGCTTGCGCTTTTGTGGTTGCAACAACCTTCCAACGTCGAATTAGTACAACTTTCAATTTTGACTCACTTCCAAAAGCATGGTTCTTTTCAACATCTTCATCATTGTTGTCAATGTTTTTGTCAATGTTGTACATCATGTGGTAGACAAGAGTTTTGATGATGTATTTTTCAATGTCAAAGACAATCTGTTGCTCGACGCTCAAAGTTTTGGAAGGAAAACGCGTTTTGATCAAATTTTTGAAGACAACAGGAACATTGGCGAGGAATTGTTCATACGTAGCATTGGAATGGATCGCGTCATACTGCTCCCATTGAGATGGATGTTGCTTGCGCAGATAATTCTTGATGTTGTTGTACCAAAAGGGGGCGCAACACCCTTGCACATTAGTTGTGGCCTTTTTTAGACCCAATTTTTTCCTCCCTACCAAAATTTGATGCAAAAACAACATTGCAGCCTATAGATTTTTGATGTTTTCGGACCACGAGAAGTAACCTTCAGTCCATACTTGATGTCATTCTCCTAAACATAAGAGAAACGATTGAAGCGACATAGATGCAAAAACAAATAATACATGAGCACTGAGCTATCGCAGTGTTCAAACAAACACAAGAAGGCCGTTTCTACACTGTACGGACTTTCATCCTACTACAACACCCACTATCTACACAACCTTATTTTAGGCGCATCCACCAAGGTTAATTCATGTAATTTAGGCGGCGCATCCTTTGATCGCCTAATTTAAACACCCCTGCTCATATGCATTGCCAAATGACTCATTCAAACAACTCTAAGCTTTGAAAGATCTTTCATTTCACTTCTTTCCTCTATGTTGATCATCTTTATCAAATTCCAATGACTATGACTATTTTGTGGTTCCACCTGCTCACGAGGGTGGGCCCACCAAAGTCAATTGCTCTTTAGCAATGGTGACTTCTCTTCAACAGTCGTGTCATTTAGAAGGTGACTATTGTCAAGCAATTGACTACACCAATACAGTCCACAAACTAAGTGACTGCATGTCCCCCCCAATGGACACGCGGCATCCATGGGTTGGGTGGGGAAGGGTCACATCCACTCAACACCCTTCCCATTGGTATATATGGACCCCACTTCCATTCTACCCTCACTTGTAAAATGTAAACACTTATTTTGGAAATGTTTTGCATGATAGGATAATGTTAAACAACATAAGTACACGTAGGCTTTATTTGAAAAAAATCATTGGGTGTTAGCACTTATTTTGGTGGCGCTACCATTCTCAATTAAATTAATTTTAGGCCAAAAAAATAGTTTAGTCGCAACGATGGTGGATGAAGAGAACACACCACCAGAACCTCTGCGTGGCGGGGAATCGGGTGAGGGGAGGGGACTCCAATATGGACTCTGGGGTTGACACTGGGAGGTACAACTAGAAGAAGACCAATTACACCAAGGGGTAGACTACAACCCATCAATGTGGAGGTGGCATGGGATCCCAATGTTCGTGTTAATCGTGGATGGCGGGATGAGATGGGTATGTGGATGTATAGCACTGTCCAAAGGTATGTGGAGTGGACACTTATGACAAGGATGTTTGTTCCAACCACAAATGTTGACAAATGTCCAAACAAAAGGAATGTCCAAACAAATGTGTTATGGAAGGAGGTGAGCGATGAGATTTTTGAAGACTAGTGCAAGGAGGTTTGGAAGTTTATGGGGGGGGGGGAGACCAAAGGAATTCGATCGTGGGCATATTCTCATGTCGTTGTGCCAAATGGTGTATGTTGAGGTCATTTTGGGCGTACATATTAACTAGTCAACCATCCCACATACCAATGCAAATTTGAGGGCAACACACCGGAGTAGGATCACACCTAGTTCCGTGCTAGGCTAAAATGTTGGCCAACTTATCCCATTGGCATGGAAATCTCCAACGAATCCTCCAGCAGTCCATGCTTGTTTTGATTTCCTTCTAGTTCTATGTCATCAACCCTCTAGGAACTCCACCCTCCAACCACGTAGACCTTGATGATGCAAACACGGTGTTAGGGGTACTTGTTGAACCACCAGCTAGGCGACAAAGAATCCACATGATACCACCACATGGACCCCACTTGGTTTGTCCACTATTTTTGCTAGTTGATGTGAAGATGACATCGGAGGTTCCAACACCACTACTAGAAGTTACTGACAATGACGTGGTGGCGTTGAGGGTTGAGTTGGCAAAGTGCAAGCCGGACCACGAACGGGAATTGGAGTTGGTCCACTTGGAACATGCAAACAAGGTCCAAGGGTTGAAGGCCCGGATTGAGGAGTTGACCAATCTTGTGAGGGTCAACAATGAACAACAAGGCTTACCGATTGGGGATGTATTTGAGGTTGTAGGTGGAAATCTGGAGGACCATGGATAGGCATCGTCAACAAATGTAGAGGTGAATAGGGTTGATTACACCAAGGTAATTAAGAGGAACCGGATGTTGGAGGATGTGACTATGTGGGCATGGTCACATCCACCCTCATGTACGCAATGCCCGAGAGGACATTGATGGATGAGCTTCAAGAACTTAAGAGTGCTTACAAACAATGGTTTGATCGTGGACTTCATGTACCCCGATGGACTTCTGGGTGGAGAGTAACATGAACCTAGCATTGATTGGAATGAACCTAGCATATTTGTACCGAATCATGGGAGGCCATGCTATTGATACAGAGGAGTTCACCAAAAGCCCACACCCCAAGGTTACATTTATGACTCAAATGGTAATGTGAATGTGGGGGTATTGCCATGCGACCCAATTCAAGGCGAGTCAATGATTTGGGATATCGAACACATGTTGGATGTTGAAAAATTTCATGTCGATGTATATAGGCAAACAAACGTCACCCAAAAAGTGTCATTTAATGATAAAGATATTCATGTAAGATTGAACGAGTGGAAATACGTCAACGGCCTTATGGACGTTTGGGACGGAGCTAATAGCCCCAACATGCAAGACGTGCTCCGCTATTCCAAACTGTCGGGGTTGCTATCGGGAACTGCATGCGCACTCGTTCCCAAACGGCTAGGGAGGTAGAAACAACATAGTTGCACGGGGGGTTCACTCCATGTCAAGTTGAACACTACGTGCGGCCAAAGTTTGCTACCCCTATATTACATGGAATAGATAAATTAAAAAATTATGATATTTTTTCTACATATACATAACCATTGATAATATCTTTTGTATATTTTTTTGAAATTTTTAGTCATCTTCATTTTTTGTAGTAATTATTTTAGTTCAATTCTACGTCATTCTAGTTAGAAACGGTATGTTTTATTATAAAACTAGATCATCAAATTTGGTTACCATTTTTTACTATGTAATAGATACCGTGTATATCTACCCATGAAAAAAATTGATAAAATTTAGACCCATTTTGGTGATGCAACTTACCAAAAGTACATTTTTTTTGGCCGCACGTGGTGTTCAACTTGACAATGGAGTGACCCCCCCGTGCATAGTTGTGGGCCCTCGTTGAGAGTAGGCGCAAGGCAAGATGCCAAACCCTTTGAGCACGAAATCTGAATGGCGCGAGATTGAGGGGCTGATCACACCGGCCAGTTCTAACACCATCCGTTAGCATCTCCGGCTGTAATAGTGTGAAAAGTGGTGGGCCAACATCTATTTCACAACATAATCCCCAGCAATTTCATGGCTGGAACCGATCGGAAAGTTTGGTGTGATCGGGGTGTGAGTCATGGCCATTTCATACCATTGGATGTAGACTCCGAATATGATTAGCTTTTTGGACACATAGTACCCAAATAGGCCTAGGACTACGATGCACTATCTTTGATTCAAATATATATTGTGTAGATAACACTTTTACATAATTTATAAGCAATTTTGTGCGCACTATCACTTTTGAGATTAATGTCACTATGGGGCCACTCATTGTGATTTGCTTTAGAGTGGGGCCGCTCATTGTTATTTGCAAACATGTAATGAATTCATGGACTTCAACTTGAAATGCATGGGAGTCCGCGCTTGGATCAAATTGGTATTAAAAGAGGCAGATGTAACAAGTCGATATGAATATGTTTTACAATGATTGACATATTCGTCCAATAATAAAAAGCATAATGGAATTGTCATACATGCATTCATTGTATAATTGTAACCATACTGTATATATCACCTACATACCAATATACGTAAGCATATGTCCAAGTCTGATCTACATACTAAACTCCCTCTAGATTGGTAGGGCTAAACTTGTACTCTTTGTAAATTTGATATTCCTTTGATGCGTGGTTTATTGGTTGAACCCCCAGTGGATTGGTGTTCCTCTCTTGAAAACTTGAAATAAAAATCAGTGAGTGGAACAAATTAGTTTGGAAGTGGTAGGCTTGAAATTCTCGGAGGAGACTCAGTCAAAATCGTTTAATCAGTCAACTATAAATATATTGATGATATTCCAAAGTTGATACCATTTGGGTAGGTTCTTTGATATCATTGTTAACATTGTATATTGACCATGCATTCATCCATATATCAATGACTAGTCCACCATTGATCATCACAAATGTTGGACCATGGTGTGTATAAGTGATTGCAAGGCATTGATATACGATATCAATATCGGTATCAAAGATCCTACCTGACCAATACCAAAATTGTAATACCAGTCAAATATTGATACATGATGGGTATCACAAGATGAGAGAATCTTTGTATACCCAAGTTACTATCTGGGCCAAATGCCATTCTAAACGATATTAACACTATGATGATGTAACCTAGATATGAAGGTTCATGGATGGTATATAAACATGAACGGAATCAAATTATATTTTCTCAAACACTCATACCTTACTAGTATAAGAATGTAAAGTCCTCATTATAGATACCCGACCGATTCTAAAACAAAAATGATATCATACCATAAACAAGATATGATTTGGAATGGTCTGGACCCAAATAATAGCTCGGGTGTACAAAAATTCTCACACCTTGAGGCACCCACCATATATCAATGTTGGATTGGTATTACAATTTTGATACCCAGGGGTAGGTTCTTTGATGCCATTGTTGGTGTTTATTATTATTGATGCCCATGGATTTAGCTATATACCGGTCCAACGTTGGGTCATCTCCAACGGCAAATGCCCCTTAATGTGGAAAGCTCACACGACTGTGCGCGGTGTGAACGGGGAGAAATGAGAGAGGGACCTTGGAAGCACCCTGTTCACACGGAGCCTGATCCTCCCCGTGACTGCTGCGCGGGGAAGGCTATCCATGGGGAGGAGTTAGTTCTGGAGTGGTGGGTTTGAAATCCTCGTCGGAGACCCACGTAAGTTACTCGGAGGATTGAATCTCTTCTTCTCCTCCTTGTTCTCCTTGTTCTTCTTATTAATCTACTTGTTGTCGTTGTGCTGGAAATATCTTTTCCCTCATCCACTTGTCCAGCGCCATCGCCAACTGGGTCCACTCACTATTCCCTCCGCTTCCTCCAATTCTATCCACAATCATTTCCTCACACTCACTTCCGCACAATTACACCTCCCCCAATCTCCCATTTTCTTCTTTTCTCTTGCTTGCGGAGCTTCTTCCTCTGGTCAACAAACAAAATTCTATATTCACCCCATCTCTCAATCCTCTCCCCCTGCAATCGCCAACTCTCTACCCTGTTCAACCCCAAATTCCCCCCAAATTTGGTCCAATTTGGCCCCAGATTTGGCAGTCTCTGCTTCTCCATCTCTCTTCCGCTCACTACTGCGCTGGCTGTTCTATTGCGTGCTCGGTGCTCACAGGAGCGTTTCTCGGGGTTTGGCGAGGTTAGGCCAATTTATGGTGAATTTGAGGGAGTTTTGGTAGCCAAGCGAGTTTTGGAGCTGGATAGGACCGGATGATGATCATGGTGATGAGATTATAAGTTTCCTCCCGGTTCGGAGAACAGAGTGGAGTCTGCTCTTGTCGCTGAATTTGAATGTGGGACATGAAACAGAGCGCTCCAGCGCAATCTACATTGTGAGGGGATTCAAGAACTGCGCATTTGAGAAGAGACGGCATGTGGTGAGCTGGAAGATTGAGAAAAGATTGGTGGAACAAGGAGGAAGAAGAAAGACGTGGAGGATTGCCCATCATGATGCTGCAATGTGCACAGGTGAGTATGTCCACGAATTTAAGGTTAGGCATCATGACTACCCACCCGAAGGCGACAGCACTTAATTCTTCACCTTCACCATCATCATCATCATCATCACATGTAGGGTTACAATGTAGCAACATCAACATCAACATGATGTATGTGGAAGTGCGAATTTCTTCATGCCATTTCGACAACAAGAGGATGAGGATGAGGCATAATGTGAGTAGCCAACAATGGATGAGGAGGGATATCACTGTTTGCGCGCAGGCATCTACTGGGCAGGAACAACAACCCAAACAACCCAAACCTACATTCGTCCAACTCATTCCAATCACAGGTGAAGCTCAATTCGACGAAGTTCTCGAATCCGACAAACCTGTTATCATTGACTGGTGCCTGCTTCTCTTCCTTCCTTTTGCCTCCCTTTTTTTAGCCCTCACTTGGTTGTGTGCAAATGACTTTGTTGTCCAACAGGTCCATCATCATCATTCATCATTGTAAGACTATGTAGTACATGCTGTACCATGAAATGCCAGAGTACAGGCATTGAAAGGCATGCTTGCCTAATTGGCCGCCTTTTCATTTCCATCCTTGGTTGCCGAACTTGTGCAAGCCTACATTGAATTGCATGTTGATGTTCTCAAGATTGTATAAATCTGCAACTTTGGAGAAAATCTGTAAAGCTCTTCATACTAGTGAGGAGGATAAAGGACGATGGAGAGGGGACGGTGTGGCATCTGTTAAACTATATTCTACAAAAAAGCAATTGAGTAATCTCTCAAGGAGCTTGCGACCATTTTATGTAAAGGGTCGATTCAATGGTGTAGATTAATTTAGAATGGACGAGGGTTTAGTACTGTAAATATGCTGTACAACAGACAACCTATGCTGGTCTTCACGACACTGCCATATAAGGGTGAGTCCTAGAGATTGGAGTAGCATAAATACTTCTTTTGTCGGTATGTGTGCAGGATGGCCACATGGTGCAGGAAGTGCATCTACTTGAAGCCGAAGCTGGAGAAACTTGCAGCGGAGTACTACCCTGAGTAAGTGATTGTGTTGTGTTGTTGTACTCAACATTTCTTGAATGGTATTGTACATCCTCGTTTAAGTACCTCAGGGAATTTGGAAGGCAAATCGCTTTCAAACTTCAGGGAAGTATTTGGAGACATAAGGTAAGACATGTCTAAATCGATCACAACAATAATGTGGATACCTATATTTGAGTAATATGTTGTTAGGTGTGGATCTAAGAACTGGCACCAAAAAGACAAGTGTTTAAAGAGATTGAACTACGAGCTCAAAATATGCTTATCATTATGGGTTCAATAGTTAACATGACTGGGGAGACTTATTGACCACTTAATGAGCACGAGAATCTTCACTTTGATAATGAAGAAGAAAGTCTTATGAGCTCCAAAAAATCATGAGGCAAATGGCTACAGACACGATTTGGATGTGCTAATCATCTTGCACTAAGTGCGTGATTTATATCCTACAAGAAGTGGGTGCAGAGAGAAAAGTATCCATCTAAGGCACGTCTACCTTATAAGGCTGCAGATTAGAGTTGCTTGTTCAAAGTTTAACTTGCTTCTTGTAGGGCATTCCTCAACTCAATAACTCTATATAGTGATCTAGCTTAGAACATGGAAAACTAGGATGGCTTCTAGAATTCAATTTTGAGCACTCAAGCTGTAGCCAATTTAATCGACACTAGGGCTAATGCTTTGCTACTGCACCTGAGAAGTACATGATCTTCCTTGAATGTTTTATGCAATGTACATGTATCTAAGAACAGTCGTCTGAAGGATTCCATGATTTCTTTGTTGAAGTCAAGTAGTCTTTCGTTGAACAATAGTAGGACATCTCTCTAGGTTAAGATTCGAAGGAACATAATTCATGAGATGACTTCTTTGTGTACTTGCACGAGTCCTCTTAGTGTATAAGTAGTGCACTTCTTTGGCACTGCACTTCAATTTCTCATTGTGCAGTGGATCTTTGTCATGGATTCTTACATGGTGATGTTTATTGTGAAAATCTGAACAGTGTCAAGTTCTATTTTGTGGATGTGAACACTGTTCCATCAACACTTGTGACTCGTGCTGAAGTGACGGTAAGAATCCCGAAAAGCCTCTTTTGTAGGTTCACATTTGTGTTTGATTTTCGCATTTTGATGTCTGCTACTGTCCCAGTTAGCGCATCCCCATGCATACTTGTCGAATGGCTGTTTTTCCATTTGTGATTTGTGATTTGCAAATAATTTGGTGCAAGATGAATAGTCCTCGCCAGGTGATGACCAGAATGTTATTAGCAGCTTGCATGCTGTTTTATCACACAAGTTGGTGACCTGTTTGCTATCATACCATAATAAGTACTGAATTGCGCCTCGCCTTGTTGGGGGGACCTGGATGACGACTTTCAGAAAATGCCAACTATTCAGGTCCGTCTGAAGCATTGTTTATCTCATGTTATATTATTATTTGTATTATGAAGAATGTTATTGCAGTGAAGGACATACATTGATACAAGACTGATGCACGACAGTAGTTCTCGTACAAAGTGCCAATTCTGCCCTGCCTCATATATATGAATGTTGTGTCTAATGAATGTCGGTGTTATTGCAGTTATGGAAGAACAAGGAGAAGGCAGGGCAAGTCATTGGAGGGGATCAAGCTTGGTTGGTGATGGACAAAATCCGGGGGATGTTAACTGTTGATCAGTAAGTTACAGATGTCTGAGATGAACAGTCTGGGCTACTGCTCAAGGCAGACCTTGTGCAGGAATGATGCTGTGGGTTTGCGGGGCAGCTGCTGTGTACCATTTAGAGGTCCATTATTGGGAACACAAGTGTGGACTTTGTACTGAATATTGGAGGTGTTAAATTCAGAGGTTGCTGTTCCTCTTGTTCTTACACAGCTCCAGTGTATCATGTGTAGGTAAAGAAATACGTGAAATATGTTACAAAATCTCAGTCAGATTCAAAATGTTGGGGACTAACTAAGCATTTGAATGAGGATATTTGGAGCTTGGGCTAAGCATTTGTGTATTTGTTCAACAATTTAAGCCTTGCATACGTACGGAGAGATCTCTAGTTACAGATGGGTCAGATGAGTTTGAGAAATAACTAGTTCAAATTCAAGACTTTGGGCAAATCGTCCATCATTTTAGAGAAATCTGTAGAATATATTTTATATGTTCTACAGCATGTGAACGGTTGGACTCGCAAACATGCGGATCTCGGATCATTTTAACCCAAAATCATGGTTATAAATTCATTATTCAATTTAGCAGTGATAAATAGTCATGAGTTTTCTTTCACAAATCTGTCCTTCGCAAATATACTTGGGCTTGTCAAACAGTAATCAATGCAAATGTTTTCATTTCAAAAGCATAAAATTGAAAATAAAACCAGAAAACAGAAAGTTGGCAGTATCCAAATGAACAACTTTTGTCGTGCAAAGGTCACATCTTTGCGAGTGTCCTCCCCCCGGCCCCTGCCCATCCAAAATGCTGTAGTATACCATCTTCGTCGGTCACATCATTTTTCGTTTATTTGGACACAGTGACTGTACAATATGCAGACATTCTGCAGATGATTGTAATTGGGAGCTTTTCATTGAGGACCAGAATATGCGTAGTGAGACTAATACAGGATTAATATTTGGTTTTTCCCGTAGTATTCATTGCACCAAAAATCGTCAGCAGTGCAACTGTCTCTCGTGTACCAAAAGATAGGACAGGGAACGAACATGAGTTCTATGTGCTCTGACAAATCTGAATAAGTGCTATTATCTTATGTGCGTTAGAAATGCAATGGAACATGCGACAGACAGCACCAGCCACTTCTGATTCCAAATACCAGTGATTTGGACAACACAATCAGAGCACAGGCCCCTTGGCATCAAAGATATTGAGATACAAGGTTTAAATAAAAGAACAGCTAGCGGAAATAAGCGTAACAAGGGACACCATGCAAGTTGAAGGGAATATCGCGATTTTTTGTCAGAGGAAAAATCACATGGTAGTGTTACAATGTTTCGAAGAATGAAGCTGTGTGAGACAAAGCTAATGTCACCAAGTAAGGCAAGCTAATCTTCTCTCTCTCTCTCTCCCTATGTACATCGCTTTGGCATAAGCAAGGTGCTTGCATGTCCAGAAAAGCTGCAGTAACAACAAATCCAACCTACTGAATCCAATTCTAGTCACGAACGCATCTCACATCTAATCCGCAGTCCGCGGACCAAAATTTGGAACTGGTGAGCCACAACTCCCAGCAGTTCCAGTTGGACTAGGATTAGACATGTAATCATCATCTTCTACACATGCTGAGGCGGCAAGGCAAGATCAGAGCTTGGTCAGTTCTAACCCTAAATAAAGTCAATCTGTCTTATCCTAGCCTATTCTGGCATTTCCTATACTCTCCAAAAACTATGACACACCAGCCAGACTAACTCATCAGGTTGGTTGATAAGCCATAGTAATGGGAGAATTGCGATGGATCTCAAAATGGTACAAAGGAATTGAAGAAATCGGTGATTTTGTTTGGTTCAGGAAGTATCTTCGGACGCAGTTCGAGGCGACTGGAACCGTTCCTCCGGGTGCGTATCCTGGAGGTTCTGAATCACTTCGTCCATCTCTGGCCTCTCTGATGGTGAGCTGGATACACACCGCATGGCTAATTGCAACACTGTCATCAACTCCTCTTCCGTCGGAGCGGAGGGTCCTTTCATCAACTCCAAATCAAATACCTCTGCTGTCCAATTCTCCTTCACTATCCCTGCCACGTAGTCGGGCAAATCCAGGGCTCCCTCTGTTGTGCTCACATCCTGAGGCGCTTTGCCTGTGATCAAAGATTACCCACGTTACGGAAAAACACTTGCTGCAATTTGAGGTGGAAATTTTGAATCTACCAAAGAGTTTCACAACATGAACCGAATAGAGATGGAAAGAGAGATAACCGAACTCTGGACAATCAAAACGACATAAATGTATGAAATATAGAATCAAAAATTGCTGCGATTGAGGTGGAACTTCAGAGGCTGATAAACCCAGCAAAGACTTTCAAACATGAACCGAAGAGAAATGGAAAGAGCGATAACCCAAAGCCAGGAAACAGACCACCCAACACAGGTTGAGGGTAAAGCTTTATGCAAGTTGAGTTTGAAGATTTGAGGCCGATAAAGAGCCTACCCAGAGAATTTCATAACATGAACTGATGGACGAAAGATGGAAAAGTGACATAACCCAACATTAGAAAATAGATAACCCAACACATGAGTGGGACAAAAAACTTTCCACTACAGGTGGCAAATTTAAAGCCAACAAATTAGAACCACCGGAGAATCACAGAACGTCAAGATATGGCAAGAGAGATGGGAAGAGAGAAAAACAAGATGAGGACACAGATCCATACAAATACTAGGTACTTGAGGTAAAGAAATTGAGGCCAACAAAGAAACCTCCAGAGGATTTCAGCAGGAAAATTTTAGGCCCATAAGGAACCAACCAGAGAATTTCTTTCACAACATGAACTGATGTCGGGAAGGCAATGACCGTGTATACATACCAGTCAGGAGCTCAAGCAAGACGATTCCGAAGCTGTAAACATCGGATTTGGTGGTGGCCTTCTTCAACTTAGTCAGTTCTGGGGCGCGGTAACCGAGAGATCCTGCCGTCGCAACCACATTGGCATTGGCGGCGGGGGTCATGAGCCTTGACAGGCCGAAATCGGAGATACATGCAGTGAGCGCAGGCGAGGACCTGGCGTCGAGCAGGATGTTGGAGGCAGTGAGGTTCCCGTGAATGATGTTCTCGTTTTGGTGGAGGCGGTTGATGCCCCGAGCGGCTCCCTCCGCTATCCTCATCCTTGTGCCCCAATCCAGAGCTGTTTCCGGGCCTCTTGCTGCATGCACATAACAATTTGAACTTTACATCTTCCCTTGAAGATCCCTCCATGATCACTATGTGAGAAAGCAGAGCAAGCAGACTACCTTGAGCACAGTACCCTCCTATTCCATTGCATCCCTCTTTGCATACCTTGGCACTTTCTCCAAGATTATTTTGCAAGAAAACAAAGAATATCATCTACTTTGCCTGGCCGGCTCATCAGAATATTTGAAAATAAGAATTGACGACTTTCACATTACAGACGTTCAGATTACCCCACCCAACCCATTACATCTTCCCTAATACTCCTTCCGCTAATACTATGTGAGAAAGCAGAGCAGGCCCACTACTATGTCTGGGCACCTTCATCGGAAGCAATGAAAAGAAAAATTGAGCATATTACCCTCACTTCCATTAAGCTTTAAGCTCTATCCAGATTATCACATACTTTGTCTGGGGTAGGTTCATCAGCTCTTAAAAGTAAGAGTTGGAAGGGTTCAATTCTTTGACACGAGCCACAACAGATTGCTGAATGGAAATTTTGCAACAAGGAAAGATTTACTCACCGTGAAGAAAAGCAGCCAAGCTTCCACCAGACATATAGTCGTACACTAGGAGCTTCTCATCTTTAGGACCCCAGTAGTAGGCCCTGAGAGCCAACAGATTAGGGTGCCTGATCTTGCCAAGAACATCAACCTCTTTCGTGAACTCCTTCTGAGACTTCACAATACCCTCCCTCAAACGCTTCACAGCGATATGGTTGCCATTTTCAAGTGTAGCCTTGTACACTGTACCATATGTGGATTTCCCCAAAACTTCTGCGGTTGCACACAACAAGTCATCCGCAGAGAATTGCAAAGGCCCTTCAAAGTGCACAAGCTTCCCCCCAACATCGCCTTCCCTCTCTGGAGACCTCTCAGGTTTACCTCCAGTACCAGCAGCTGCCTTCCCACCTCTACAACACCGGCAGAAGATGATTATACACATCACAGCCAACAGGATCGCAGCTAACGCACTCCCCAGAGCAATAAAAACAATGCTCAAAGTGGTTAACCCCTTTTTAGCATGTGCAGGGGCTATTTCGCTTGTAGGTGCTGGTGCTGGTGCTGGTGCTGGCGATGGCGCTGCAGGAGGGCAAGCCAACAATCCAGCATATCCGCATAACCCAGTGTTTCCAGGCTGGAAGGAGCTCAGGTTGAAAGCGGTGGCAAAAGCTGGCACAGCTCCACTCAAATTGTTGTAACTCACATTTAAACTCTTGAGGAGCTTCAAATCTGTGAAAGCAGGTGGGAATGGCCCAGACAAGTTGTTCTGGTTTAACAGGAGAATGTTCAGCGATGTGAGGTTTGCATATGAAGATGGTATAGTCCCGGAGATGTCATTATGTGCCACATCCAGAACTTGCAATGTAAGCACCTTCCCAAGGCTACCCGGAAGAGAGCCTGAAAAACCATTGTTGTTCACATACATCTGCTGCAGGTTAGGCGCTGTCCATGAGTCCGGAAGAGCCCCTGAGAGATTGTTACTTGCCAAATTGAAGTATGCGCCTTGAAATCCACCATAGCCAGAAGGCATCGACCCGGAGATGTTATTCTTGCTCAGGTTGAGAAGAGTGAGGTTAGGTGCATTCCCGAGGTCCGCAGGAAGAACACCAGAGAGGTCATTGTTGCTCGCATCCAAAGCTTGCAACAAGGGTAAGCTTCCAAACCCTGTAGGCACCGAACCGGTGAACTTGTTGTTGAACAATGCGAGTCCTCTCAAAGTTTTGATGGTTGCAAGAGCTGAAGGCAATGCTCCGGTGATGGCATTGTCGTGTACATTCAGCTTGCGTAATCCTACAAGCTGGCCTATGTCGGTTGCAAGACTGCCACTTAACCCTTTGGCAGGGAGGGCTATGGCGATGATGCGACCTTGTGCACATTTGATCCCAATCCATGTCCCACTGCACGCCCCTACCCCACTCTCGTTCCAGCTCGCAAGAGCGTTGGTGGGGTCCACGAGAGTGTGCTTAATCCTCAACAAAGCTAACACTTCTTGAGGAGACGCAGGAATTCCATCTGTGTTTGGAGTGTTGTCAGAAGGAAACACCGATGGGTCTGGTGCCTGTGTTGACACCATGTGTATGTGTTGTAGCATGACAAGCATCATCAGGAGCAACCATCTCGCTTTCTCCACCCAAAAGCCCCTGTGCTGCTGATGTTGTTTTCCCATCTTCGCTGACCTCCTACATGAAATGCGTATATGCTACCATCCACACACAGACAGCATATGGCTCAACTTTCTTGGCTTGATTCCTCGATTTCCCCCTTATCGGTGCCTGAGCAGAAATGCGACTTTGTGAGTAGGTAACGCCTTCTCATTCCCTGCCTCACCGAAAGCTTCGGGTTTCATCAACTTGATTACACGAAGAAAAGGAGATCCACCTGAAAGCGACCATATCAACACTTAATACCCCTGAAATGAAATGAAATTCTCACAACCTCACTCCTTCACAATGCGACGATGATTCTGATCAGTTCAAACTCAAGCCCATCAAGATTTTCGAGGTCGAAAAACCAAGGTGACCCGTTTCAAAATGATGACCCACATCATTTATCGAAGAACCAATGTTGATGCGCTGCGAAGACATGTGAACTCATTGTGTCTCTGCCATAGGCTTCCTCTTTTCTTGGCGACCAAATCAATGCTGTACATGCAATGCCATGCCGTGCTCAGCTCAATAACTTGCCTCAAAAAGAAATGCCTACCCAGGTTATTCTGTTTGAACAGTGAGTCTACGCATGTGAAGCTAACTCTGTAAACATGGCGAATGGCATAGATCAAACTTTTTAGCTCCGAGCGAGTGGAGCGATTGATACAACAACAACCGCAAGGGGTGATTGTTGATATTGTGGTTACCTTAATCCTTCCTCCTTCTGCCAACGCAACGGCAACACCCTACTCCGACAAGAATGCTTTCTCTCTCCTCCTGGCTCACATCAACGGCATTACAAGAGCTGCAACAGAGTCCCCTCTCCGAAACAGAGACAGACAGACAGACAGACAGACAGGCAGCAACTTGTTGGCAATGAAGCTAAAGCCAACCTGCCAAAGAGAGGACTTCAAGGACAATATGCCCAAAATCTGAGTACGACAATGGAAAAATCAATCCCTCCCAAAACCTATCTCATAACAATCAATTCAACGGTAAGCTTACACACACAAAAACTCCCCGCTCCTGCAGTTCTCCCAAGTTCCAACCCCCTAACCCAACGGTCACCTAAAACCCAGAACCCCAACCACCAATAACAACAAGCTCTTCCCAGGCTGCTGCTGCAAGACTGCACTCATCATCACAAATACCCGCCACCCGCATTTCTTCTGGGACCTTTCTGCCACAATTGAGTTCACTCTACGAAATGCTGCAGCAACGG
Organism: Polytrichum formosum; assembly: GCA_964035585.1. NCBI lineage: Eukaryota > Viridiplantae > Streptophyta > Polytrichopsida > Polytrichales > Polytrichaceae > Polytrichum > Polytrichum formosum. Next base: position 41,811,077 of record OZ037938.1, on the reverse strand, counting down.
CAGCAAATCATCCAAAAACAAGGGAAACCTCTTAGCCCTTAAGCCCAATCAACTCAACCCTTAATCCCTGGCTTAAACCCTCATAACAAATCTCACCAAAACTCAAAGCGACACAGGAGATGATTTGCAACGGGCAAGTGATGATAGTAGCTCGCTCTGCCCCTGCTTTTCTCTCCCCTCCAAATCAAAAAACAAAACAATGGCGTTCCTAAACGGGCAGACGAGAGCCAGCCTGCGAGCCAGCTACACACTGTAGACCCTGGGAGGATGTGGGCCGTTGGATTGAAACCAAGGCGAGATGTCCACCGTTAGATGGTGTTCGCAAGAAGGCCACGGCAGCGGAGTGCAGTCGCGCAAGGCAAAGGAGGCTAGTCGCCAGCGAGGGGTAGGGTCAGGGAGACGCTGGGCCGTTGGATCTCGATCGGAGGGCTATAGGAGTGTGAGATCTGACGGTGCGGATCGAATGGGAGGAGTTAAGTTCAGTTAAGTGCTCTGGCGGCGGGGGGAATGAGAGAGCCGTTGAGCCCCCGACCATCGCCCTGGTTGGTCGGGACCCCTGTGTCGAGTGGGGAGGTGCCACGGGGGATGACAGCGTGGAAGTCATGAAAGCCAACGGTAATCTCCCGTGGATGCCGGGTGGGTGTTCATCTAATAATTCTATAACTGTGATTATGGTTTCCAACTGTTTCCTTGAAAATGATTCGACGGCTCAACGGAAGGGTACTAGGTCACAGGTGCTATTTTCAATGTTTATTTAAGACTTCCAATTTCAATATAACTAGTTAGGGTTAAGTCACATGGGGTCCCAAGCAATGTTCAAGTTTGAAGTGTGCACATGCATTTCAATGTGAAGGGCTTCAAAATAATCACACTTCACTTAAAAAATTTTGCAACACTTCACCAAAAAAAAAACTCGATATTGGCCGTTTTGTATTCAATATGAAAATAATATGATGTCTCACTATATTGAAGAAGTACATGCAATAAAAATGATGCACTAGAATTGTTTAGGTTCCTTACATAATGCACTTAATCATCATCCAACTCCAAAGGCAAAGCCCTCCAGTTTTTGGTCGATTTCCAAGTGTCAAACATTCTAGCCCAATCCATGTTTTCCATCAGAAGACCGCATGATGACACTCGCATCAATGCATCCAATGTTTCAAGTTTCAATCGACTTCTGCGATCACTCTTCACCCAATTTTGTTTGGAATATCCACATTCGCATATAGTTGTCCTTGCCGAGCCGAAGTTGCAGTCATTGCCGAGTCGAAGTTGCAGAGTCGAAATTGCAAGAGTTATTGGAATTTGGAAGTGTCTACTAGAGTGCCAATATTGGAGTCCATCTATGTTTCTATTTGCAAATTGCAGCCACTGTGTTTTGTGACAAGCAATTTTTCAAAAGGCCTTCACTGTGACTGGTGGAAACTTTGTAGAGCACATTTTTGTGAAGTGTCCAAAAAAAAGAAGGCCTTATTTGACGGCCAAAATGACATTTGACAGGTGTTGAAGACTTCAATATTGAACATTGGTCCCAAGTCCCACTCATGTTAGCAAGTCCCAACATGGAGGTAAAGTCCCAACTATTGACCCTCAAAAACCATTGAAATATGGTTAATTATCATTAAAAGTCAAATCTTGATTATTTTATGAAGAAATAATATTCACAGGACTTGTGTTGAGAGTTGGGTCTAGCTTTCGCTCGACCCAACTCTCATGCCCCGATGACACCAAAGTTTCCGTCCGGCTCCAACCATGAAATTGCTAGGGATTAGGTTGAGAAGTAGATGTCGGTCCACCACTTTTCACACTGGTACAGCTGGAGATGTCGACGGATGGTGCCAAAATTGGCCAGTGTGATCAACCCCTCAACATAAGTCTCAAGTCCCACTACCAAAAAAATGTTGCCATGAAGGCATCCATGTCATACTTGGGACTTGGGACTTGGAATCCCGTGTGAAGTGGTAAGTCCCAACTTCCATACTCTCAACGGCTAAGATTGCACAGATTGACAGCAAGTGAATTGGGACCCATGTGAACTGGCCCTTATTACTGTATATATATAAAGAGGTCACACAGTGTGTCACTGAACAATACAAGTGGGAATTTATGGTATGGCAGGGAGAAGGGGATTTTCTAAGATAGATGGCAGTGCCCAGGGAGAATTTTGGGCATGACCCGCTGAGGGCCACTTCGCACACGAGACTGAGAGCCCGTGACCATTACACTTCAAGCACTCTCATTGGTGGAAAAGACGGAGCCGGTCCAAGTTCGCTTCACTCTACGCTTGAGGGACCAACGGAGTACATATGTGAATGCAAGATGGACGTAAAGTCTACATGGATTTCCTACATGGCATCCAATGGATCATGTTTCATGGTCACTTGGACTATTTTCAAAAAACCACCTCTTGGAGGTAGGCCTAACATAAAACCGGGAGACCATGGCATTCCAAACATAACATTATTCAGATCCATAACAATGTTTTGTGGGACTGACAATATTATGCAAAATATTCCTCACATTCAGTCTGGATAATGGAATATTCCTCAAAATTATGTCAGTCCCACATAATGTTATGAACAATCACGACCGTTGGTTTATTCTATTTTATCATGTGTGGGGACCCACATGAATAGAAATTCATTGAAATAGAATTTGGTTGAGGGCCGGTCACATATGACTTCACACTACACTTGAGGGTATGTGACCACACTACATGATTTTGGAGGTGTCTTTGGACGGCCTTTGGACACTTTCTTTTGGGCTCTCACAATTTCATGGTCACACCTCTTGGCTCATGTGTGAAGTGGCCCTGAGATCCTAGTGTTTCCAAGTCCAACCGGTTACATGGACATCTTCTGGTTTTCATTATTAATTTGAGGTATATTATATAAATTCATCTAAAATGATAGATAATTTTCCTAAAGTCTTGAACGTCAACCAGTTATTTCTCAGAGTCAACCCATTCATCTGTAACTAGCGGTTGATTATCCCCTTTCCTTGATAAATGGGTCTTAAATGGTTACTTTTTCTGATTAGCTGATGTCATTTAGGTATAAAATACACGATTAGTATGGGATGAGATGTTAGTATCTAGTCTCTGAGGAGATTTTTGGGCATAATCGGTCGAGATCCTAGTGTTTCCAAGTCCATCCGGGCACATGTTGCAATCTTTCGATTTTTCTTCATTAATTTGAGGTATATTCCATGGATTCCCCTAAAATGATGAGTAGTTTTCTCGAAGTCTTGAACTTCAACTGGTTATTTCGCAAACTCGACCGGTTCATTTGTAACTAGCAGTTGGTTCCCCGCATTCATTGATGATTAGTAAATCCACATTGAGGTTTAGCTCACATGAACATCTTATTCGTTATCAAGGCGAAGATTCTCATGCTTGTTGGATGGTCATATAGCCCCCCCCCCCTCCCCCAAATTATGTTGACTATAGAGCTTAGAATGGTTAACGTATTTTAAGCAAGTAGTCCAATCTCCTTAAAACACATGTCCATTTGGTATCCATTCTTGTAGCCGCACCAAACCACATACCACTCAAATACATGTGTCCTACTAAGAATAGTAAGTGAATAAGGGTTTTCTACCTTTGGGTCAAAGAATAGGCTTGATGAAAATCATTTTTCTTTTTTCCCTTTTTTGATCCTCACTAGACCTTAGATCGTAGACTTGCCATTGAAGGGGACTGGTAGTTGACTACCCTGGTGTCTAGAGAACATAGAATATGCCACTTTCACTCTCACGATGTAGTTGGATATGAACACTTTGTATTGAAGTGTCCCCTCCATAACTCCATTAGATATAGGTTTCCTTCTTGGTTGCATGATCTATTAGGCACATAGCATTAGGTAGCCTCATGTCTTTCTTCCAATCGGAGCGTCATGTTGATAGTAGCTATATCTCATGGAGGCCACTACTCTTTGTTGTCATATGTTGATAGCAGGTTGGGCACATTTTTCCCGACAATTAATTACCTTAAAAAAAAAAGGGCTCAGGCAATCCATAAAGAAAATTATGAAAATTTAGGCAAATATGTATATGTATTGTATATTATTTATTTAGGCACATAGTATATCCTACATGCAAATCCATATGTTGTAACTTAATTTCATCCATTCATGTGGCTAAGTACGCAATGTTAGCCCTAAGGGTTTAGGTTAAGTTGTCTTAGTGTGATAATCGGGGTTGTGAACAACGTTTTATGTTGTTTTGTGCTCATGATCGGTAGAGGTTGTTTGAGAATTTGCAAGCATGGCTAAGAGCCAAAGGCAAATCAATCATATGTTCCATCCCATTGACAAGGATGAGGGATTATTGAGTGTTGCAAGTGATATTGAAGTTTTGACTGTCCAAGTTGAGAGAGATCGCCTTGGGAAGATTGGAGAATTTCCTAAAATTTAGGTGTTTTGATGATTATTTTCCTATTATTTAGGCTATCTAACCTGATAATTTAAAAAAAACTTATTTTTCAAATTTATTTTCCGCCCAACCTGCTATCAGCCTACAATACTCTAGGGAATTGCCTTTCTGACACCATCTTGATAAACTTTTTAGCCTTTTGTCTTCCCATATTTTCAAACCCGTTTCGTTTTGTTTCATAGGCTAAGCATAGGTTTGAGGACAATTGTTCTTTTCTTTTTCTAATAAAGAAAAGGAATTCATGTTAGAGTTAATTTTGAGTGTTGGAGGGTTTCTTTGAGTTTTTGTCGCTGACATGTTTCATCATTATGTAATTAAGAATCTTCTCATTTTGTTTGCCACCTACATGCACATGTCTTATGTAGGCACTCTTTGCTCCACTCGTGTACTTCCCAAATATAATCAAATCGAAGAATTGAACCCAAGGGTTTCTTAATGTTTACTAGCTTGGAAATAAAAGCAAAGGGAGTTTTATCCCTTGTTTGTTTTTTTGGTCACTAATGTGGATTTGGGAAGTGGCAAGTATGGGAGATTCCTTCAAAAAAATTAGTCCCCACTTTTGATGACTTTGCAGTTAACTCTATTGCATTAAGAAATATGATCGCAACTAGTACACTTTAACCTTGTAAAAGAGTTGTGCTCAAAGAGGACATGGTCAATAGGAGCGGACCGCATGATGATTGCTTTGAGCCAATAGAGTTAAATATAAAGTCTTCGGTCAAACTTTGGGTGATTTAACTAACAGGCGAGTTCAAGAGCTTGTTCATAAAATTGCCGAAGTTCTCTTAAAGATTAGATTTACATCCTAGAATAGTGGTGCCGGGCTATATAAAAACCAGCTTCTAGCATGTCATATTGAAGATCAACATGACAAACTAACCTTGTATAGATTGATGCGATATGCATGGTGGTAAGTCCCAATGGCACATTGCATGATTTTTAGATCCTAAAGTTCTCTTAGAGTTTATGGGATTGAATGAGGAGGTCCAAGGAGTTTCACCCAACTTTCAAAACCAGGCTGCAACTCAAGATGAGCTAAGAGCTTTTAACATGAAAGTTTCTCAAAGAGAGACCAAACTCCTGATTTCGTTCCTCTTTAAGAGACCTTGCATATAACTCGAATAGGAAACAACAAATTGTTAATTGAATTCATTTTGCTAGGGGGTGTTCTCAATACAACTGAACAAATAATTATTCCCAAAAAAACCACCAATAGAATTATTACCTAATTTATGATGCATGGAATTTTCCACAATATGCTAGTATTATAAAGATTAAGATTCATAGTGGCATTTTATCAAAGTGTTGCCATGAAATAGGAAACCTATGATGTTGCGCCAATTTGACTACTATAGCAAATGAATAAGACCCACATTTAGAGGGATTGATGTTTGAATGGTTTGGAGTTATAAAAGTGGTAGTCTAGACATAAGGATTTGTAATAGGCTTGAGAATGGAGTGCAAGGGATGTATTCGACCAACGGGAAACAATCTTTGAGAGGAGGTGGGGATGGATGAAGAATGGGATTTATGCACCTCGGGAAGTGAAGATGAAGGATGGACGTTCGGGGGAGGGGGGAGCACAATTCATCCATTTATGTTTCCTCCGGGGTTCAAAGGCTTGGTCCAAGAAATAGTAATGAGGCTGTGAGGGAGATTAAGAGTGTGTTTCTTTGGATGCTTATGTGTGGAGTAAACTCCAAGTGGACGGTCAATGTTCTTGTCCTTTTGGAACCAACATTGGGTTTGTTCTCAAGTAAGTCAACATTGACTAGTTTAATTTATCTAAATTACCAACATTATATATATATGCAATGAGCGGCCAGGATTAAGATGGATGAAGGAGGGTGTGGTTTCATCCGTCACGGAGAAAGGGATGAAGGGCAACGGAACTTGGGAATTAAGAAATCATTAGGAGGCTGCGAAGGTGATCAAGTGTGGTTCTTTGGATTCTTATGGATGGAACAAAAACCCAATTGGATGATCAATGTTCTCGGTGAGTGCCCCGGGGAGATTCTTGGGCATAATCAGTCAAAATCCTAGTGTTTCCAAGTTGTGGTCTTTCGGTTTTTTCTCTATTGATTTGAGGTATATTCCATACATTCCTCTAAACGGTTGGTAATTTTCCTTAAGTTTTGAACTTCAACCAGTTATTTCTCAAACTCAACCGGTTATCTCTCAAAATCAACTGGTTATTTCTCAAACTCAAACTGGTTTGTCTGTAACTAGCGGGTCGGTTCTTCGCATTCATTGTTTTTGGGCTTTTGGAACTGACGTTGGTTTCTCATCTAGTCCAACCCTCGGTGTATTTTTAATTCATGTGTTTCGATTCAAATTAGTGTTGTAACTTAGATGGAGTGGCAAAACATACATAATGCAGGATATAGAAATCGGCAATCGGTTTGTATTGATGTTTGTGGCCTTATTGTGGACACTTCCAACGCTGCGATTATTTTCAGCCATCGGATTGGAAATTGACTAATTTGGTTAGCAACAGTCTGTACATAACACTACTCAACACTAGGGTGTTGCACCCCATGGTGCCAAGAATGTTGGGAGCATCATGTTTCATTTATGTTGGGCATGCCCCCAACACTATCTACCAAAACAACAAAGCGTAATAAAATAAGATAAAATAAAAATGCTAGCATATGCCGGTCGGCTTGTTTGCCTGCACGTGGGGCCAAGCGTACAGGTTGTGCACATCTCTCACCCTCCGCGGAAAAACTAAACTAGTTAAAAATAGAAGTTGGGTGCCTTTGCTAGAAATCGAGTTTTATTGTTTACTGCATTCTTGACGCCCTTTTGGACGCTTGACTATGTTTAGCCAGTTTACTTTTTCCTTTGCTAGGAATCGAGTTTTGTTGTTTTACTGCATTCTTGACGCCCTTTTGGACGCATGACTATTTTTAGACAGTTTAGTTTTTCCGCGGAGGGTGAGATCTAGAGTGTTGCATTGTGTCAAGTCCAAGAATTCTTGTTGCGAGATACCATGGATGTGTTAGGGTTGGGACATAGGTACTGCCATTTAGGAAAGGGAACATGTAGCCTAGCATGGGAAATGTTATGTATCATGTCAATAGTCGCTTCAAGTTTCAAAATCACATTTGAGATACAAAAGCTTCGTTAGGTCAAAGTGAAGATTATTTCACTTGGTGAGTGATCACATTGGCCCTATCATATGTTGACGACTCTTTCTATCAACATATGGCGACAAAATCTCAAAATTCCTTGCTTCTTAACAATTGCTATTAAAGTCACGTCATGTCACATAGCCATCGATGCCAAAAACAAAGAGACATGGTCGATCCTAAGTTCCTAGGCTCGGAATTTGGACATTGGTGCGTCGAATACAAACTTGATGAAAGAAGTAGTGCAATTTATAAGTGGCCCCAATATATATGTGTTTTAGTGCGCCGTGTTAATTAGAGTGACCTTTATGACATGTCATGTGCCAACAAGTTTCTCATGTCACCTTCTCTTAGTGCACTAACTAGTCCTATTAGTGTATAGATTGCCATTTGAAATGACATGTTGATGTATTTCTATAGTAAGAATATCATTTTTCTGTTGAGTAAGATATTTTATGTTACTGCACTGCTTATGGTATTTAATGTCACGTGCACTATTTGCAACGGGCCATGTTAGATGCCTAGAGGTTTCAAAGTGTCGTGTCTGCTAATTGCCAATACAATACCATTCGTCAACATCAATAACAAATTTAAGTAAGATTTTTTTTACATGGTGACCTCTAGCGTAGCGCATTGGGATACTTGAGATGATAGTTTTGCAATTTAGTATGCAAGGGGAAGATGTTATTGAGCATACTGATGGCAAGTGCCACGTGTTTACATTTTAGCCAACTTATAGACCATTGTGTAACATAGGCATACATTTTATATGTAACACTATTGAACGTACCCATGCCAAGATATCAATTAGTGCACTTGAACGCCAAGTGTCATGAGGTGACACTAATGGTGAAGTTGTTGACCATTAGCGTAACCTAGCACACACCTAAAAGTAGGGTCAATGACACTATCATGCATGCAACATGAAATGCCAAACACAATGTAGTTGTTTGTCTTCTCCGAATAAGAAAATTATAATCTTAGTGTAACCTTATAGCAACATGTAACTCCAAATAGCGACCCATGCTATTTAAAACTTCTTTAATGTAGTTACCACCAAGTGATTGCAAGATCCCTTTACGTGGGCCACACTAAATCATATGTATGTCATATGATGAAACCCCCATTGGTGATTTTTAATCCGGCTATGCGTTGGTGATTTCCTATTCTAAAAAGAGAGCACAAAATCTATTGCGATTACTCTATGATTTTTGTGAATGAAATAGCTAGAAATATCCCTAAAAATCATTCAAATTTGGATGAAATTACCAACTTATGGATGAATACATATAGATTTGGATTAAAATTTAAATAATCATTCCTATGTGGGCTTCATCACTTCAATGGTTGTGTAGTCAACTTCAATGGTTGTGTAGTCAATGCTCCTCTCTTGAAACTTGATACACCCTAAACTCCGTAATATCAACCTCCATAATGTCACGCACTCTCTAATATCCCCAAACCCTAGGGAACATATGTTCGTAGTTCAAATCCCACTCCTTATTATCACATTTCTCTCCCTTATATCACAAAATTTGTCATTAGTGCAAACCACCCAAAAAGTCAACCCACACCCTCGCATTGCGCCATGTGTCAACAAGTGGAGTGTCTTCTCCTTCTTCTTCTTATGCCACTTGTTGAATGTTGGTGCATGCGTGTGCCACATCGCCCGGGAAGGCCAAGTGGAGTGGACCACACCAGTGTAGGTGATGGGAGAACGAATTCCAATTGTCCTCACATCTCCTTTGTGTTATTCCATAGTGTCACATGCCACACTAATTCTATAGTATCACGCATCCATGTTAACACCACAAAACTCCGTAATATCACGTGCACTTTGGTTGCCGCATGTGTGATACTACGGAGTTTAGAGTGTATAAAAATCATTGTCCCCACATGCGAGAAGATACATACGGTCCAATGGTCCGGTCAAATATGTGTGGGAGCTTGGGAAGAATTCTGAGACGCTATATTCTATTTTAAGAACCTAAAGTACCCAAAGTACCTCGTCAATTAGTACTATATAGGTACTAGTAGCCTTACTTTGACTTCTAGTAACCGAGCAGAGCTTTATTCCCGTGCTACTTGGTTACAATGCTCAGTGTTTGGTGCTCACTTACCCTGAACTTACGATTATACCCTAATCAATTAGATTAAGTGTTAGATTAAGAGCTTCAAATTAAGGGGTTATACGTTTACACATGGGTTAAGTGGGGCTGGGGATTCGTGGCACTCACTTAAAATCATCCATCCTAGATATCGTGGATGAAGTGGCTCCAATAAAAAAAGCCCCCCTATGGGTTGAGGGCTGATTCATTCGAATGTGACATCACTAGACTAATTCGGGGCCTTTGACGGAATCAAATTGCCTAAAAATAGTCATTTAGATGATTCCTGCATTTTTTTCATCCACATGGATGATTTTAAGTGAGTGCCACGAATCCTTGGCCGTTAAGTGGCAGGTTGAGTAGTACACTTAAGGATCATATGGTAAGGATCATATGGTATTTTATGTCACTCTGGTAACTTTTCGGATGACACTTCTTATGAATATGTGAACAAATGTTGTCATGGATGATGGATGAGTTCATCCATTGGCCGAAACCCTACCTTCTCTTGTCACCAACTTGTGATGAAACATTGTCATGGATGCTTGAAATTTGGATGAAAAATCACTCGGTAAGTGATAGTAATTGCAACACTATAAATTTTTAATCCCCCCCCAAAAAAATTACAAGGAATGACAAATAATGTTGGGTGACATTATGCTACAGTTTACAATTAGTATTGAGCAAGACAATTAGAATTGGTGACACGAAACATCATATTTAGTGTAGCTACTAACTTAATGTGAGAGTTAGGGCCGGCTCAATGTCCAGGGAGGATTTTGGGCATAAAAGAACTGATGAAATAAGAGGGTTTGCATCTATTTAGGAGGAGTAATAGCTCGGGATTGTTTTCTTGCAAAGAGAAACAAATTCTAAGGAGAATGATTTTTATTTTTTATTTTTTTATTTTTTCTAAAATTTGGGAGTTTTGTTGTGAGTTCCACATCCATGTTGCGACCTTTGTAGGCGGCAATGACCACAACCAGAACTATGCACCAAGCCTCTCATCTCCACTTCGTGACGTCGGCAACGACTTCAGCCTAGCGGCACTAAGGTAGAAATACCATAAGCGGTTAACTACCCTCTAGCCGTGCACTAGACCGCCGTCATAAAGGTGAAGTGCCATGTCTTAAATGGATCATGGTTCGGCGGCAACTTCAATGCAATGTAGCCAATGGGAGGCAAGGTCTAATGTATTCATGATTAACCAGTTTAGGTGATGTCATGTATGGAAATGCGGATTATTGTGTTTGGTGTAGGGAGAATCTAGTGAACAGGTAGGGGTTTTGACAACTTTCCACTTTGAAAAATTGTAGCATTTTTTTGTACAGGGCAAAAAAATATGAAACAACTTGCATTCTTCATGAATCCTTCTCGTCTATCTTGGAAAATTATCTCTTGATTGTCAAACCAGATCTTCAATGCGAATCACCTTATTTTAACCGCTTCTGGTATTTCTACCTTAGATTGTGAGGAGGACTCGAGCTTCGGGGTCATCCTTTCTCAAGCACGGGGGGTCACTCCATTGTCAAGCTGAACACCACATGCGGACAAAGTTTGCTACCCCTATATTATATGCCATAGATAATTTTAAAAATTATGATGTTTTTTCTACATATACATAACCATTGATAATATCTTTTGTATATTTTTTTGAAAATTTTAGTCATCTTCATTTCTTGTAGTAATTTTTTTAGTTCAATTCTGCGTCATTCTAGTTAGAAACGGTACGTTTTATTTAAAAACAGCATATCATCAAATTTGGCTACCATTTTTTACTATGTAATAGGTACCGTGTATATCTACTCATGAAAAAAAATTGATAAAAATTTGACCCATTTTGGTGATACAACTTACCAAAAGTAGATTTTTTTTTGGTTGCACGTGGTGTTCAACTTGACAATGGAGTGCACCCCCCCCCTGTGTTCTCAAGTGAGTGACTTCCATGTTACCCTCTTCCCCCAACTTAGTGCCGACGCCTCTCCATTGATGCACACCAAATGCATGTTTCTCATGCCAACAAGCACTCATTCTCTCAACATCTTCACATCCCCTCTCCTTACCACACATGCCCTGATCACACCAAAATTTCCGTCCGGTTCTTGCCATGAAATTGCTGGGGATTATGTTCATAAATAGATGTTGGCCCACCACTTTTCACACTATTACGGAAATGCTGACATATGGTGTCAAAACTGTCCGGTGTGATCAGCCCCTCAAACTTGTAGGGGTGCGAGGGCGTAGGATTTAGTCTTCTGTTGCCGCACATCTCAATAACAATTTTGTTGGATTTTGCCGAATTGATCTCTTTGAATGCAATCCAAGCTTGCACAAACAACTTCTATCCCCACCCCTAAGTTGAGATGACCCTCTTCTTTAGTCTTCAAAATTTATTACCCTTGTCTTCTCATAAGGCAAGGCTCTCGGAGTGACCATTGCAAATCAACTACCAACCTCAAGTTGAAATCAATCCCAAGTGTTGATGAAGTTGAATTGTTGTTGACATTGAAGTGTTGCCTCATGTTGCCTTTGGTTTTTTTTGCACATTGATTGTAGTTTGCACGTCGTTCTAGTTTAGGGTTGCAAATTTTCCATTTCAATGTGGTGCTTCTACCCATCTCAAGCCTTGTTGCAAATGATTGTGTTGCCTCTAATTGCATAGCCTATTGATGCATTTGTTTAGGGTTTGGGATTGATACCATCAATGTTTAAATCGGCATTGTTTGAGGCTCACCAATTTTTGAGGGTTTAGGATTGATATCATCAATGTTTGAGGCTCTTGTCTATGCCGAGCCATTTGATTTAATTGCGAGGATTTTTTGCTTCAATGTTTTTGATAGGATTAATACACGTATAATGACAATGTGCACCTCATGTCCCTCATGAACAATTGACCAATAAAATCAAGTTTATGCTCTAAATTAATATATTCATGCATATATTTGGCTCACAATCTTCTCATTTGAATGCATACTAGGATTTGATATTGGCTCTAGTATTGCTGCACATTGAATGATATGGTAGTTATTGTTTGCTCAATCCATTCGAATGCTATGGTAGCATTATCATTCCAACTTTATTACAAGTCAAACCTGCAATCCAAGTCCGATCCAACTCAAATGTACATCATCACTTGAAAACTTAACAAGTCCAACATGCACTCCAATTCAATCATGCATTCCAATAATGATTTGCATCCCAACTTGAATTACAACAAAGAGCAATAAAATGAACACAAAATGCAAGAAACACATTGTATGTATCATGGTATCCAACTTTGGCTATGTGTTTTGAAGCAAAACATACAAAGAAGCATCAACAAATTCTAGCTTCAAAATTGGACCCCACGAGATTTAGTTATGGTTGTCCAAAGTTTATGTTTGTTGATATCGTCCCATTGTGTTTGCAATTGAGTATAGACTAATTGATAAAGTTTGAATACATAGTCGAATGTTACATTAGCGAGTCTATATTAAACCAATGGCAAAAATCCATATAAAAATCGGATCTACTCATAGTTAGTCATTGGTTATGATAAGTGCAATGTGTGTTGTTTCAAATATTTGAAACGTTTGACCTTAGAATTGCATTTATTATTGAGTGTGGACTAGTTGATAAAATTTGATAGTTTTTGTTCATTGATCCTTACCGAGTCACACACCAATGATCTATAGGGGTTTAATCGACAAAAGTAACGAAATAACAAAATCCACATTAATTTCAACAACAAACATGTGATCCCCATTTTTTGAAAACGATATTAAATAAAAGGTATTTGGTATTCAAAAACATGAGCAAGGTCTCCTTACAAAACACGAACATCAATAACAGAAGCAACAAAACATAAAAGGTGTCTCTGCATTCATTATGGAGCCCTTGTATCCATAAAGGCATCCCTATAACACGCAAAATATTAGTAAACATGAATGTCTAATAATAGGTTTTTTCATTCCATAAATGTTGAACCAAATCATCTCTCAAATTGTAGTAAGTTTCAAAATCATGGAGATTGGTAGTGCCAATCTACATGTCGTAAGAGGTAAAGCATCGCCTCAATCTAAATTGGGAAGAGTTTGGAGCATCAAGAACATGAAGGTCCTCATCATTCTTATCATCGATGATCATATTATACATAATGGCATACGTATACATGGCATCATGACATGTTGGATATACTCTACAGTTTGCAAGGATGTGTGATCATTGACCACCTTGCATGTATCACATCAAAACATCTTTCCATATCCTTCCTTGCAGACTCTTGTGAAGTAACGAAATTGCTCTCTTTTTGGTCTTCATGATCTTGCAAACTTTAAACAAAACAACTCCATTTTGGATAAATACCATTAGCAAGCAAATAATATTTATCATATTAGTGCCCGTTAACCCAAAATCCTATTCCATTGGCATTACCAATAAGCAAATTCCGCACCAAAGGACTTCTATCAAAGTACATTCAAGTTGTTGTCCCCCCCGGGCCATATATGCCAAAGAATGTATGTCAAATCTACAACCCGTGATCACAAACAACCTTCAATATGATGGACCTGTATTTATCTTTGACTTCATATAACCACTATAATGCAATTGGATAGAGCTTCCATTTTCAATGCACGCAATAAATACTGCAGAACATACCTAGCCAACGACTTTCCTGGTTAACAATCACCTGCTTCACAATATCAGATTGAGTGGGCTAACGCAGGAGCTCCCGTTCAAAACATCTTTGGACTCCCCTACACCAATGTAACATCAATTCTTGAGCAATGTTTGGGGCCATCTGGCAATTTTTCTTTTGTGCCTTCGCAGGAGTCCCAAGCGACAACATGTGCATCACAACTACAGTTTTTGAAGGGAAGACAAAGCAATTGCACTTGTGCAATTGGTCTTGTGCTCAAAGTAATCTTCAGTCTCACAAATGGCATTGTGAAGTTACACAAATGGTTTTTGCGCATGCGATAGACCTTGCAAAATGATACAACATTGAAAACATGGGCCTTTGAGGAATAATCATTGTAAAACAACTCAACATAAAAGAGCGCAATTTGATCTTTATTTAGTTTTTTACATGGTCTACTACCGCCTCTCTCAACATGCTCTTCACCTGAATAGTCTATAGGATTATGGAATCCGATTTGGTTAAAATATATTCCTCTTCTTCATCATCTTCTAGGTTGACCGTAATACTCTGGTTATAAGCCCTCCACCCTTCAGACATTGTAATGCTCAACACATTGATACCTGCCAAAAAAATGCGTACAATAATTGATAACTCAAAACAATTCAATGAAAGCCCAATCTTGTACCCTAAACCTTCACAAATGAAAAATGGATTTGATGGTGGCCGGGGCATGAAAATATATACATCACCCAAAACTCCAATGAAAATAGTTTGGTGTTGTTGTCTTTCTTGATACCAATAGGGTGTGGATATTTGATGGTATTTCCATTGTTGATTTCATTTATACATATATAAATGTATATATATATATATATATACACACACACACACACACATCATGCAAGAAACCTTCATACCTAAGCAAAATCACTCTAATACCAACATATTTCAAATTGATACTGACCCAAACAATCAATCCACTATACAAAAATTCTCTCAATTTGAGATACCCTCCAAATATTGAATGGTATTACAATTTTGATACCCACAGGTAGATTCTAATTTGACACCTAATTGGATGATGTTAGTTATTGATACGGTTAGTCTTTTATTTTATTTTATTTTATTTTATTTTTATTTGTTTTGGTGGGTTTCCCGGTACTAGTAGCCACTTTGTTACGGTCAAGTGAATTGATTTACACACACATGTTTAAAATATTGGATTTCTACCTTGCAAGGTGCCACCTCCACTCTTTGTGGGTAAGAGGTTGCGCCAACTAGCTTTGCATGGGTGGAGTGGAGTCGCCTAAAAATTGGGACCCGCCTTTAAGCTTCATTATTGGGAGTAGCCAGCGAGCTCCACTGTGAGCCATGGATGGAGCTCATCTTCCCATGCAAGGGCTCACGTTGCCTAGGGTTTAATTGGGTTCAGTGAGTGGTGTCGCCGCTTTCTCCTCCATTTTCCACCCCTATGATCACCACTCCTTGCTCTCTCAGCTTGTAACTTGCTGCCTCTTTATTCATATAGTGGCGATTAGTGGTGCCATCTTTTGATTGTAGTGGAGTTTAAGAATTTTGGGCACCAAATTTCAAGTTTCGGAGTGGAAAGCAGTGGTGATGCTTGAAGGCACCGACCTCCCTCTCTACCTATTTGTACTTGTATGTGTGATTGTATGAGTGGTATTTTTAAGCAACGATGTTTTTGGGTGTGTTCTCTTGTTTAAGTGGGTTGGTCCAATCTTTTTGGGTGTAGAAATGCATTAGGTACTTCAAGTGTAGGATGTTTCAATGTCGATCATCTTGTACGTGTGCAAATTGATATTCAAGAGGGTTGGTGCCACACTTGTTGGCCTAAGATGTTGCTAAGTGCTTGAAATGTATAATATTTACATGTTGGTCCTCTCATACATTTGCAAACTAGTTGAACTTGGAAGCCTCTAGAGGTTTCAGGGGCTAAGTGCAATTGTTTTTGTGTGGCCGATTTCAATACGTAGCTAACTCCCGCCCCCCTTAGTTTGTGGTGTGTGTGGTCACTTGTAGATTGTTAATATAATTTTGGGACTACTTATTATTTTGTACATGGGGCCATTGTTCACCTTATCAAAAAAATACATGTAGCCTTGGATTTCTTCCATGTACAATCAGAAATTGACACATAGGTTCTATGCATTTGCCAAATACTCCCTTTGATTCATCTAAATGTAGCCACCCTAAATCCCACAAAAAATCTTATGCTCACCACCTTGATCGCTTTTGAACTCAATATGTAGCCAAAACCTACTACTCTTCATAAAACAAATATTAAGTGCCACACTAAATATGATATTTAGTGTCAACAATTCTAATTGTCTTGCTCCATACTAATCGTAAACCGCGGTATAGTGTCACCAACACTAAATGTTGACCCAACATTATTTGTCATTCCTTGTAAATATTTGGGGGATCATAGATTTACAGTGTTGCAATTACTGTCACTTACCAAGTGAACTTTCATCCAAAGTTCGATCATCCATGACAATATTTCATGCCTTGGACAACTAACCAACTAATTCAACTATTAGTTAACTAGTTGTCTTTCATAACTATAGTTGTTCGTGATTTGGCCTGTCAAAAAATGTAGTTAACTATAGTTGTTCTAAATTCAACCTGCCAAAAAATCTAGTTAACTTTAGTTATATCTAGTTAACTAAAGTTGAGCGCAACATGTTCACGGAATTCTGTTGTAGTCTTGTAGTGTCACCAGTGTGTTATTGAGGCCAACATGTTCTTGAAGATGAACAAGCATTTACTCAGTTCTGACGTATATGAGGTAGTCAAGCTTAACTTGCAATGGGAGTCTTTTATTCCCAAACGACCATATATGCTAGAATACAACACCAACGATGAAGACAACAACGACATCAAGGCAAATGATAAATATGAGGCTTAACATTCATATTTAATAGCTACAATTAACTATATTTTTTCTTGAAACTTAATTTTTTTTAGTTAACTATAGTTAGTTACATAGTTGTCTAAAATTATTTTAGTTGATTATAGTTGTTCTTGAATCTGGTCTTGATTTTTTCTAGTTAACTATATGGTATCCTAGCCTATTACCCATATGTGACCTTAAACCGAGCTCTAGGGAACAAATTAGAAATAATGTTCCCTAGGTGGATGACATGTCCCTAGCTCAACTAACCTCACATTAATGCATTTAATGACGTGGAGGGAGAGAGAGAGAGGGGAGGAGAGAGAGGGGGAAGGAGGAAGAAGGAGGGGGGAGGCCAATAGGTCTCAGTTCAAGGCACATGAGACCTTGCCACAATGTGTTGGATGAGATTAGTTCTTCGTTTAGGATGTCTCTTGACATAGTAAGGTCAAAGTCAGTCTACGGTTCTCGAACATGTTCATAAAAGATAATTATAGAATGCTCATAAGTTGTATTAGCATTGACGTCAAACTTCTTTAGGTCTATCATAAGATACCCTAGGGAACATCTTTAAAAAATCATATTTAATTCAAAATTAATTTAAAAAAATTCCAAATTTTTGAAATAGACAAATATTTCATTTTACCTTGCATGAAAATTTTTAAATCGTTCATTACCATAGAAGAGGTCATTGTGAAAATTCACCAAAGTGAAGCTCTCGGTCATAGGCTAGGATACCATAGTTATTTTGGGAGTTGTCCAAGGCCTGCAATATTTCATCACAAGTTACTGACAAGAGAAGGTTAGGGTTTTTGCCAATGGATGAACTCATCCATCATCCATGACAATATCCGTTCACTTATTCATAAGAAGTGTCATCCAAAAAGTTACCATATGACACTAAATATCATATTTATTGTAGTTAGTGTATATGAACACCACGTGAAGATCTGATTGGGGTGAAGGCTGTGGAATAATCGCGATGAAGATGTGCTTAGTACAAAGTAGAGAAGTAGTTGAGCAGTAAAACTTTAGAGTACTACCAATTAAATGTAACCCTATTATTTTCCCCCCCTTAAATGTCGGAGTTCCTGACTTTGAGTTCCCGGGTTCCAGTAACCGTAGTAATTATGGTGTGTTAACTTATTAGCATCATTCATATGAAGGCTCCGGCGAAGGCATCGAGTGAAGGTCTAAGTTACCTTCATGTAAGTGTAGGGCGTTCATTGTTGGGACGCCCTTATTTAATTACCAAACACAATTTATGAAGTAAAGTTGAATGATGGATTTGCATGCTTTTTGGGTGATATCTAAGGACCGGTTTACACACCATGGACCATGAAGTCGGACCATGGAAGATGGCCTTTTTCCATAATCCGACTTCTTAAAAAATCAATATACAAAGCCTTCAGGCCCCTCACAAGGTGTAAAGCGAATGTGGACCAAGGGGAATGACCATGCACCAAAAAATGAATGCGCTGATTTTTTTAATATATACCCAAAAAGGGCAATTTTGATGAAATTCAAGCTTGACCATTCTTTTGTCTAATCTTGTCCTCATCTTCTCTTCCCCAAAAAAATCATTAAAATCTTATTATAACAACATTTCTTTCATAGCCTCTCCCACCGCAAAAATCCATTGGACCATGTCAATGGATAAATGTAGGCCTTAATATATGTCTTTTGGGGACCTCGAACTCCATGGTCACTTTGACATTTTTTCCTTGGCGTAAACCGAAGTGGTCGCATGACGAGTTGAACAACCAATCATAGATTTTACAGGGCCTTGGGACAACTTCATGGTCCATGGTGTGAACAACCCCTTACATGAACATGTGTGTGTATGGATTGTAAATTTCCATTTTTCTAAGTTAGTGGTATTCTTTGGCGGTGAGAAGGAGCGTTTATGCGTTGCTTATAAGTAACGCCAATGTGATTGGTAAGTGTATGTTTTTTTTGTTTTTTTTGGCACAAATTGAAAATTCAATTGCAAGAAAGGACCTAAAATACAACCAATCCGGGTGAACCAGTGCAACCCGAGTGTAAATCAAGAAATAATACCCATTTGTGGTCTAACTTTCCAAGTGACAACTAAGTTGCTATGGTCACAATAAGGCCTTTGACCCCCCAAATTGAGTTGAATTCGTTCAAAATGTAAGCAACATCCAGGGCCTTCTCCAAGTCCGAGAGAGCATGCTTCCACTTGATCCTACCATAATCTTGCAAGGTGTCCCAAATGGCTTGGCGAGTTTTCTCAACGGGCCATTGCAAATTATTAAACACTAGATCATTCTGTTGGCGCCATGTAATCCACGGGATACCGCTCCTTGAGAAGAACCAGATGTGATTGAACTGTATGAATGTCTTGCAAAGTGGTAAGTGTATGTTGTTTGTTGTTCCTCGTTCTTTCAAAACAATTAGAAAATTTGTTTGTGCCTGAGTTGGAGTTGAAAATACCGTAGAGGGCGGTTTATTTCAT
Source organism: Polytrichum formosum (assembly GCA_964035585.1). Taxonomy (NCBI): domain Eukaryota; kingdom Viridiplantae; phylum Streptophyta; class Polytrichopsida; order Polytrichales; family Polytrichaceae; genus Polytrichum; species Polytrichum formosum. Next base: position 41,791,390 of record OZ037938.1, on the reverse strand, counting down.
CCTTCTACACTAAATTTAGCATTTACTGCTGGCACCAATTCTATTTGTCTTGCTCAATACCAATTGTAAACCGTCCATGTAGTGTCACCAACAGTAAATGTGAACCTAACATTATTTGTCATTCCTTGTAAACAAATTTGGGCATTATAGATTTACAATGTTGCAATCACTGTCATTACTAAGTGTTTGTTCATTCAAATCATCCATTATAATGTTACAATATAGATGATACCAAACTTTGTGTCAATAATTGGCATGGATTTCATCCAAATTTCAATCATTCATGACTACACTATTGTGTCTAATTAGTGTGGGCCACACTAATTCCTAATAAAACACGCTAATTTCAAATTATAATTTAGAGTGGCCCACACTAATTTCAAAGGTGAACAATTTGTGTGGGTTTTGTCGTTTCCACAATTGGATGAAACTTCATAATTCCATCCAATTGTGTTTGAAGACTTTCCCCACATTGACCTAACGGAGGTTGTTTGCGGAGAACCCTAACACACACGGATGGATGACATTACATTTTTCATCCAAAGTGACCCAAACACTTGAAATTTAGTGTGGGCCACACTAATTTCCAACCCACGTGCATTTCCCACCCACACTAATTAGACACAATAGTGTAGTGTTTGTGAACTTATTCATAAGAAGTGTCATTAGAAAAGTTACCGCAATGACATAGATACCATATGACACTAAATATCATGTTTTGTGCAAGGTTGAGAATCTAGTTCCATGTTGGATTCAAGAGGGTCTCAAATCAATGTGGAAATGACACATGGCAAGACTCCATCTATAGAAAAATGATTATTTTGTGTTGGAATAGAGAGCCCTCTACTTATGATATCATCAAATATCAAAGCACACAACATGTGTAGAAAGCTTGTTTTTTGGGAGTACAATGTGTTTAGAAAATGTGTATTTATATATTAAAAGGGAGTTGAAAGATTAAAGAACAACCCGTCAACTTGATGTCAATGTACACAACATTCTTCACCAAGACAACATTGGTCACTTTCTAAAATGCGTAGGGGGAATCAAAGAGGCTTAGGTTCAATCTAAAATGCATGGAATCTCAACATCCCCAAGGCCCGAATTCGAGTATCATGTGCCCTTGTCCCCGGGGTCCGTATAGCTACCCCGGAATTACCAAGTCTTGTTGAGAAATGTTAGGTAAGTTGTCGGTGGTGCTTCCGTAATTTATTGATTTTGTGAATCTCATTGTCTTTTTGTGACCAAGCCAAATCTACACGGGAGAGGCATACTTCATCCATTTTGTGGATGATGTGTTGTTATACGATGAGAAATTCATTGGTTTCTTCGAAGTTTGACTCACTACATTGATAATGATGAATTGTGAGCGGATCTATCATGGTGTGACTTGCCCTAGGCAACCATGTAGTATGGCCCTAGATTATACACTGTCATGTAAGAAAATAGTGTGCAATCCTAGTTACACTTGTCACGCCCCTATGATACATGCATCTCCTTATCCTCATTTGTTGACAAGGTAGAGCTTCTCCGCCCATGTATCTTTGCGAAGCTCTCTCTCTCTCTCTCGCAATCTTGAAATCTTGGATCTATTGATTCTCTCACGGGCTGCCCGAAAAAATTAGAAGAGAAGAATAATAAAGGGAAGAGGTCGCCGTAGAGTACCCAGGGCTTTCGACACCGAAACTCTTCGACATAGTTTTCTTCCTGCTCAGACGGCTCATGGCATTTGTTGCTGAGCTCAAGCTCTGCTATCTCTGAGAAGACACGAATTACGAGCACCTACAGTAATAGCAAGATGAGCAAATCAAGCTCAACCGCCAACGATTTCAAGGTGTAGAACTAAGTTTAGTGTGCGGACAGACTACACTTGGAATGCGGCTACTAACTTGAGTTAGCGCTTGTCTGCTTGATCGCATGTTTCTTTCTGTCTATCTGCCAATCTTGTGAACTGTGTGCAACAGTGTGTGTAGAGATGGTGTATATTACCTACCTCTAAGGAAGTGGTAAAGCCTTGTCACATCGATAACAAGTAAGAGGTCTGCTAACACCTGATGTACGCTCTACTAACATACTTTGTGGTATTCTTGGGGAGCATGGGCACAGGTGAGGACCTCTTCTACAAGTGTTGCACGCCTTCCGAAGATTTATCCACTCATTTCAATTTTCCAAGACATTACTCTTTGAGTCCGGAATATTGACTTTGAGTTTATCTTTCTTGATTTAACACTTTTATCTCTATACATTTTGATTGACTCCCGATCTGGATTTTACACATATCTAAGGTAGAAATACCATAACCCGTTAACCACCCACTAGCGGTGCACTAGACCGCATCATAATGGTGAAGTGCCATGTCTTAAATGGAGCATGGCTCGGCGGCAACTTCAATGCAGTGTAGCCAATGAAAGGCAAGGTCTAATGTACTCATGATTAACCGGTTTAGGTGATGTTCTGTATCGAAATGCGGAGCACCTAGTGAACGGGAAGTGGGTTGGACAAACTTGCCACTTTGAAAAATTGTGGAATTTTTTGTACAAGGCAAAAAAATACGAAACCACTTGCATTCTTCATGAATCCTTCTCGTCTATCTTGGAAAATTATCTCATGATTGTCAGACGAGATCTTCAATGCGAATCACCTTATTTTAACGGGTTATGGTATTTCTACCTTAGTTGATATGGTAGTCGGGGAAGAAGACAGAACTTGCTGTGAATAAAGTGACCAATGAGTCGCTGAGCTACATAAAAATAATACCCTACACATATCTGGTTGCTATGCTAGAGAAGAAAGAAAAGACGTGCTGAAACAACTAAGACAGTCGATGAGATACAAAGGATTGACTGACTTGGTCTGTAATTGACTAAGGTAGAAATACCATAACCCGTGAAAATAAGGTGATTTGCATTGAAGATCTGGTCTGACAATCATGAGATAATTTTCCAAGATAGAAGAGAAGGATTCATGAAGAATGCAAGTTGTTTCATATTTTTTTGCCCTGTACAAAAAATGCTACAATTTTTCAAAGTGGAAAGTTTGTCCAATCCCCTACTCGTTCACTAGATTCTCCCTGCACCGAACACGGTAATCTGTATTTCCATACAAAACAATGCCTAAATCGGTTACCTCATGAGTACATTAACACTTGCTTCCCATTGGCTACACTAAGTGTACACGCATTGAAGTTGCCGCCAAGCCATGATCGGTTTCAGAAATGGCACTTCACCATTATGACGGCGGTCTAGTGCACGGCTAGAGGGTGGTTAACGGGTTATGGTATTTCTACCTTAGTAGGTTCTTAACCTTTCTCTGCAATGACCAGATGGAGGTTTAGGGTTCTTCTGTACACGAGTACAAAAACCCGGCACTCATAAATGTCAATACCATAAGTTGCAGTGAAATTCTTTCATGATCAGCTTGATGTTTACAACGAATGATAACACAAAGTAATTACACCAGTTTTTACCTCGACGGCTGAAATAACACGTTGAAGTATGAATAATGACTTATAACTCGATTATCTGGACCCTTCTATGTAAGGGATGTATGTTGTCATTACCTAACATAACTCTACAATAGCGATGACATATCCTATCATGACAAGAGTTCTATCAAGACAAGATTAGTCAGCTCTCTCTACTCCATTTTTACTATGCCATAAATGATTTGAAATGGCAATAAAATATAACCCCAAAGGACTAAGTACCTTAGGGTTAGGTAAGTTTTACCTAACAAATATCCACCATAGATCCGGTTCTATGCATCTACGGACTAGGATGATTACCTAATCCTATAATAAGTGAAAGGAGACATGAGAACCTCCTTTCAAAGGTTAAGCTGCATTAGCAGTTTACCCTAAGTAACTTCTGGGATTAGTGTAAAGTGTGCGGACTTGTGGGAGGTGTATGCTGATTGCCACAATTTTCAGTCACACAAGGTTCAAATGGCTAAGGAACATGTAGAATACTCAATGGTAGTTTGGGTATTCAATGATACAAAATATATGATTATGTCGTATTTGATTGTGTGACATAGATAACAATTGGGTTCTGCTGTTATTCACCTCATATACGTTATTAACCCTCTCTTTGGATTTGGTTGGTGGCATGGGCACAAGTGAGGCAGACCCTTCACAACTTTGATGGCACTCTTAGGTTTTGTATATAATTTTCTTTCAGAAATATTGTGTGTATAATGCTTTGGTATCCTACTAATGATGAGGAATACAAAGCATTGGTGAGTTGAGTTTGAACCTTGAAATACATTTTATACATGTCTTACATACTATTTTGAATTTGACTTTGTAAGTCTTGGATATGGCATGCCACACATTGTTTAAGGGTACAAATGTTACAACCTTAGTAGTTTGATGCTCAAAGGTTCAAAAGGATAGTTATGCAATGATATGACCAAGAGGGATGGTCCCACCCACCCTCCCGGGTGTTGAAAGGTACATAGATATGTAGTAGAATGGTTGGCCTCCAGCAGGTGTGAGAGGGACCATTCACGAACAAACAATCAAAGACTTAGAAAAACAAAAAATACCCAAAAATGAGATCAAAACACTTATGAACATCTACACCAAATCGCCATCAAATACCTCACATACTTAATACTAAACAAAAGGAAATTGGATAATAAACAACCCCCCGTAGGCCCTCCCCCCACAAACCTCCTCTACACCCCCCATATACTCCCCCTAGATATTAGGTACTGCGTTTTTCGAAAACTAAAGGAGCCCATCTCCCGAGAGGGAGGAAGTACTCTTACGGTGACACTTGGTCAAACATGAACACGGTATAGAGGAACGGGCTCCCATTCACGTCGGTGTACAAACTAAACCCCGATGTTATATTTTATTTTATTTTATTTGGTTGGCCTTTGAATAAGAGGATATATTAAGAAAGGACTATGCTTGAATGTAAGCATAGATCTACTCAAGAAATCTCTCTCTCTCTCTCTCTCTCTCTCTCTCTCTCTTTGCTCTTGATTTTGCCTTTGAGATATAATAAAATGTAGCATTCTTGATAATTTGATTAAAACCTTCTACTAAGGCTAAGACACTTAGTAGAATCTACACCACTGTTAAAACATTAAACTAAACCTAACCATGAGTTAACTTACCATGGTAAAGGAAAGTTACCACACTCCACGTTTTAGGGTTTCAGTGACCTAAAACGGCCACTATACCTTACTAAACCAATACTTAAGCCCTATGCTCCTCCATGTGAAAACTCTTTAACATGCTTGGAGGAGGAAACTCTTGGCTTAGAATGTGGATACAAGACTAGTGTGGGAGTGCATGGTGTTTGGTGTACTAAAGATTGTTACTATCCAAGAAGTTACACAATATGGCAAAAGAGCAGGTTTGTATACTCATTGTTTTGTAGTGAGTATTGGTGTTTGCAAACATTCAACGGACTTGACAGGTGAGGTAAATGTGTGACATGGATTGCAACTGAGCTTAGCTGAAGACACTTGACACACGCCTTTCTAACACATAATTGTATGTTTGGGTTGGCACGGGTGCAAGTGAGGCTAGCTCTTCACATTTTCAACACCAACAATAGTGCATTGCTTATGTTTGGATACTCTTTCACTTTTATGATCTCATATTTGTGAAAGTTACTATGTTATTTTGAACTAGTATCTTGGTATGTACACAAACTCTTGAAAGTAGTTGAGATATTGAAAATACATACAAGTGAGGTATGTAAGTTTACTTAGCACATCTTTGAATTATTACTTGGTTGTAACAATAGTTAGTAAGCACAATGCAATTACATACTAGACTATGTTTTGAACTCAGCTGCCAGATGTAATGTATTCTTGTGAACATGACACACATCATTACATTTTAGTACTTTATGCCCTTGTAACACCATGCTATCAAATTTTGATTTGAAAGCAAGGTAACATAATAGAGTATCTAACCACTTTGATGAGTGTACATATTCCTTGTTGAAAGTTCAAGTTGCTTAACACAATTATGTAGAACATAGCACTAAATCCATGGTTACAATGATGGATACTATGTTTTGAGAAAGCAATAGACTTGTGATGAAAGAAAATCCCATCCACCCACCCTTGCTTTATTTTGATGAAGAATAAAAAGGAAAAGGCCTCTGAAAAGAGGACGATCAAGCTTTAAAAAAAGACAACTCTCTCTCTCCCGTTTGCCCCAACACATGTATACCTAAGAACTCTTTGAAAATCTTTCAAATGCACACCGTATTCAATTTGATAGAAATGTTGTAACCTATACCATAGTCCACTGTTGTTAAATACTATGAGTTGGTAAATGACATGCACCCACAACATTATTCCCAAACATTTAGAATGGAAAGCAGCTCAATAGTGTGGTCCACAATATCCAATATTTTTGTAATGCAACACGAAAAATCTCAATCAATATTTAAGAGCACGGGGGGGTCACTTAGTGCATTTTTAAAATGATGTGCGGCATAATATAGGGAGGATTAAATTTGTTTGACATAAAATTTATAAAATAATTCCAAGTAATGAAGGGTCCATTAAAAGCAGACAATCCCATTACAAGTAAGGTAGATAGGTATAAAATATGGGCCATTCTTTTTTTTTTTGTAAAAATAATATAGGGGCTGAAAATAAGGATCCTAGGATATATGTTTAGTAAAATCAATTTTGTACGCATGCCTCATGAGGGATGGATGAAAAATGACTCATTGTTTACCCAAAAATGGATGAAATTGTAAGCCTAACCCTAACTCTCTTCCCGACACCTCTCAGTGGCTTTTCTCCCTTCTCTTGGTGGCCTCTCATTTTTCATTTTTCCTGTGGCTTCTCATTTTTCGGTGACTTCTCTACTCCGACACCATCATCTCCAACAGGTATGTCCATTTCCACCACCGCTTCATAGCACCCGTTTTATTTAATGTTGGAGTCTTTGTGATTTGCATGTTGCCCTTGCCATATTCACCCAACTGTTTAGTTTTCTTTATTTTGCGATTTTTTTGCAAGATCATTGTGACGTTGCCTTCAATCCAACTTCCATCTTTGGTCACTCCAAGCTCTTTCTCATCGTGCAATCTCAACGTTTTGTAGGTAGATTCTTGCACTCTCTAAATGTGTTGCTGACATATTTTTTTTGGCGTCATGACTATATAGGGTTCATGACCAAACTTGGAGTGTTTCACACTATGTAAGTATTGTACACTATGGTTTTGGTCTTCACTAGTATGTAAATTGACTTTGAATGAAGGATTTTTACGGAGCGGGTGTTATGTTTGTGAACACACGCTCACTCTTGTTGTGTTTCCATCCTAAGCCTTCTTGTTGTGTTTCCACTTTAAGTTTTTTGTACTTACTTTTTGCAATGGTATGTATTCTTTATACCTTTTGTTGCCATGCTTTTTCCCACCACTTTTGCATTGTATACACTTTAAATTAACTTTTTTAATTAAAAGGAATGTAGACTACAAAAAATTGCAATGACATGGGTATTATAAGTAATGGTAGGGTGCAAAAAAATAGGCCATTTTAAAAAATTAAGTAATTATAGGGAGCTTTTAATTCGTGCCTTGGAGGTAAATAGCCCCTAAACAAATACCCCTCCGCCGCACGTGGTGCACAAAAATCCTATAGAGTGACCCCCCCCCCCCGGTGTTTAAGAGTACATTTGTTTAAGTCTACAATCATAAGTGAGGAATGCCTTGAAAGTAACTTCAAATATATATTTTGTTTTAAAAATAATAATATCATTACACATTTAAGCTCCACTTCTTTGAAGTAGAAGAATAATTTGTCCAAGATCCTAAAACAAAGATGTTACGATTCTAAAAAAATGATAGCTTCAGTCTTAGTGCCGCAACAAGGTTTCCATGAAACATGGCATGTCTTTAATGTAGGATGCATGAGGCTTAGTGATTGTATGACTTGAGGTCACTAAATGGATTACTAATGAAGCCTAATTCACATACTCAATTTATTTAGTAGGTACAAATCACTCACTCATGATGTGATATTTGACGTGCATAGGTTGAAGTCGGCATGCTTATACCAAGTCTAAGTTATTGCAAAGTGAGGTTATCAATAGCCCGGCAATCACTTGCAAATCAAAATCGTCGATCTGACATTACATGGTGTGTTTCAACGAGTGTGTGGATGAATCATGCAATCGTTTCTTAGAGAATAGAGTTATTATAAACACTAGGAGAAAAATTGTCCATTGCAGCCACTTGTTGCAACTCATGGTGAGAATATGCGTAAATGAGTCATTTCGGTTGTCAACTGGAGGTTTTCGGTTGTGGAATTGGCAACCAAAAACCTCCGGTTGGCAATCAAAATGATTTCTTGGTTTTGCCGTGAGGGAAGAGACCTAGGGGTGGTCTCCAAATGGGCCAAAGTTTCACAGCCAACTCGGACCGGCCACATTATACATAAGGGTTGTGATACTGCGGTGTTAGTGACTTGCTCTTCAAAGTCCAACTGTAAGTGAGTATTGATCTAAAGTGGCCTCTAAAATGAGCCAAAATTCGGCCTTGGTCGGACAACTAACTGGAATTAGCCATGTGTGTAGTTTGATAATAGGCATAGCACTCTTGTGATTTATATTTGTAAATTTTTCTCACCATGAGTTACAATGGACAAGTTGCAATTATCCTTGGAATAAGGACACGACACCCAAGAGTTCAGATAAAGCAAAGAAATATTTTCCCAAGTCTGGCTCTCATATAGTGGGCTAGTGTCTAGATAAAGTCATGTTTCGGAACAATTATTTGATTTATCATTGAGTGTGTTGGAAGTTATCCAAGGTAAACTCAATGAGCAATTTGATGTAATTGTGTGTGATATTTTGAATAAAGACATCATTTTGCCAACTCCGTTACTCCCACTAAAGGTTGTCAATGATGAAAAGTCTAACGTATTTGGGACTCTTTCATTAATTATTCTCTCATCTAAGGATTTGCACAATTTATTAAGGGCTTGTTTGCATGGTAAAAATAAAGCACCCTACAATACCAGTGCATGTTTTGTTGTTAAAAAACATAAGGCAAAGTACCTTAAGAGAATTTTGATACAATTTAAATTGTTGCATCAATTTGAATCTAATTCAAAACTATGACAAGCATATTTGAATGAGGCCAGACCACACATTTGGAATAAAGTTCACTCTGTCATCTCAAATGATGATGAACTTTTCAAGTCAAGTAGCGCATCATGATGCATATGTTTTAATGAATGGCGATGCATCACTTTGTTTTGTGAGCTTGTTTTTGCTAATACCTTTAGGTTGAAAGTAAAGAAGGGTAGTAATATTTTGGTATTAGGCAATGGTGATCAAGTTCCTATGGACGGGCATATTAAAGTCTATATTAAGGTACAACAATATCATAGTAAAATTAAGTGCCTTGTCTCTAAGTTAAATGATGGTATTGACCCGATACTGGGCAGCGATTGGCTAGTATAGCACAAAACACGTTTGGATTTTCAATTTGAACGTTGTGTGTTTTGTAAGGGTTTTCATAAAATGATTGTGTAGTGAACTCAATGCATAGTCATAGTCCAAATCCCCATAAACTCATTGCCATGCAATTCAAACGGTCAATTTGGAATGAAGCAACCTCGTTCCTTGTTTAATTGACTGCAGTTGGAGGTGATGTAGAGGTCACAATGGCACCACCTTATGTCACAATGTTGGAGGAATTTGTTGATGTGTTTCAACCTTTACCAAGTAGATTACCTCAAGAGTGGGAAATGGCTCATACTATTCCTCTTGAGCCAAATGGGAAGCCACCTTTTAGGCCGATCTATAGGGTAAAACCTCTAGAGATGCATGAGACCAAAATGTAGATAAAATAATACTTGGGAAAGGGATGGATTGAGACCAATTCGTCACCTTATGTGTCTCCCATATTATTTGTCAAGAAAAAGGATGAAGCTTTGTGAATGATGGTCGCTTATCGTGCACTCAATAAGCAAATGGGAATGATGAACCAAGTTTTTAATAAGTTCATCAGGAAATTTGTGTTGATGTATCTTGATAATATCTTAATTTTTTCAAAGAGCGAGGAGGAACATGCACAACATTTAAAAGCAAGTACTCCAAGTTCTAAGAGACAATCAATTTTATGCCAAGATGGCTATGTGTTATTTCGAGAAAGAGGAATTGCACTGCTTAAGCCATGTTGTTGGCAGAAGAGGCCATCAAGGTAAATCCTAGGAAAATTGAAACTATTATAAATTGGCATAGACCTCTTGAAATTGGACAATTATGGTGATTCTTGGGGCTTTGCAATTATTTTCGCAGATTCAACCATCGATATTCTACTTTAGTGGTACCTTTGACATCTTTGACATGAAGCAAGACTAAGTTCATTTGGACAGAGGATTGTAAATGTGCATTTGAGAATGTTAAATTTGCTTTAACACGTCAGTTCTGACCTTATCCAAGTTAGGGGAGCCATTTGAGGCCGTAAGTGATACTTCTTTAGTAGGGGTAAGAGTAGTTTTGCTTCAAAAAAGAAGATCTATTGCCTTTGAAAGTCGGAAATTTTCCCATGTTGAGAGGAATCATTCCATTGGAGAGTAAGATTCAGCAACAATTGTGCACACCATGCAAACTTGGCGGTGTTATCTAGAGGGGGCTGACTAAACTGTGGTGACATACCGCAATCTATGTGTGTATTTAAAGACACAACGTATTTTACAAAGGCGTCGAGCTTGATGGTTGGAATTCTTGGAGCATAATGTTGTCTATAAGTGGGTATACTGCCCAAGAGATCCCTACAAGCTAGACAATCAACCTAAGGAGTATCGTGTGTTTGTCAGTGATTGTAAGTTATATCATATCATCATTGTAGGGTATGCTCTCGAATTTTGGTTCTCAAACCCGCATAATATGAAGTACCGTACCCGGGCGTCAGGGTCGGCAAAAATTAAATAAAAAAATAGAAGTTGAAAAAAATCGGAAATTATTGGAGAAGAGAGTTGAAAAGAAAAGTTATTCATTGAAGAGCATGCCGAATATTACAAAATTGAGCCAACTTCATGTAGTAAAATCCCAAAATATTGCATACCGTAGCATCATAACTAGTTCGTGAAATTTTTTTTATTTTAAAACCGGACATTATGAGCCCGAATTTTTTGTTATTTGCAGAGCAAATTGAATTAACCCTAAAGAGCTTGTGGCCAAAATCATGGCAAACCCAGAGGTTGCAGTGGCGTTTTAGGATCCAAAAGTAACACATACAAAGGACTACTAATTGAGATTAGGGCATTCAATTAGGTTAAACACACCAAGGCCGCCACAAAAGGGTGAGAAAAAAAGAAATCTTTCATTGTTGTGAACTAGCCTTGTATTAAAGCGTTGAATCTTTTACAAATATTTTTTGAAATTGTTGAATTTTTTATTAATTTTTTTTTACCATGCCTAACCCACTTTCTCCACTTTAATTAATTATTCGGCATGAGATGTTGACCCTGACGGCCGAGTACGGTATTTTATTTTTAAGAATTACATTTGGTGGCATAATAAGGCAATAGTGATTCTTGATGTGTCCTTCCAAGGGTCGAATATTAGGTATCTTATACTCTAGGAACATCATGATGTAATGTACAATGGTCATGTTGGAGTAATTTAGATTTGGAAGAGGGTGCAAGTAAACCTCTGGTGGCTTGAGATGCAAGGGTCCATCATGAGCTATATAAAATCTCGGGAGATTTGCCAATGGAGTAAACCTCCTACTATGAAGCCAACATGCCTATTACAACCATTGGAGATTCCCAACAAGAATTGGAAGGTGGTCAACATGGATTTTATCTTTGGCTTGACACCTTCCACTCATGGTTATGATGCCATTTTTGTGTGTGTGTGTGTGTGTGTGTGTGTATAAGTTATCCAAATGACCCACTTTTATGCCAACCATAACACATGTTATTGTTGAAGGAATAACAAAGTTATTTCATGATCATGTGTATAAACTTCATGGTCTACCCAAAGTAATTCTAAACGACACAGATGCTAGATTCACAAGTAGGTTTTGGAATGCATTGCATGGTCTTTTGGGGACAAGGTTGGCTATGTCCACCACATTTTATCTTGAAATTGATGAACAGACGGAGTGGGTAAACCATGTCATTGAGGACATGTTGTGACATTATGTAAATTCAATGTAGAATGACTAGGATGAATTCCTCGCTATGATAGAATTTGCATATAATGACTCTTGGCAGGAGTTTATTCAGAATACTTTGTTTGTCCAGAACACATGTCAACAACATGTGGGGAGGTGCGTAATGGGTATTCATTTATTAATTACCTTTGCTATTTCTAATTCCAACTAGACTATATTATTTGTAAGACTAAAGGACTCTAATTCCAATTGGACTCTACTATATGTAAGGCTTGAGGACTCCATCTTGGGAGATCTAATAGTTCTAAAAGGTAAGGGGAGTTACCCACTAGTTGGGACTCTGGTGTTACACAATGTTCTCACCTTGTAAGTCCCAACCGTTAGTTAAGAGCACTTCATTCACCCCAAAGGCATGGAGGGAGAGCTGGTAAACTATATGCTTGAGGACTAGTTGAGGGAAGTTGCAGCTCTTAGTTCCTACAAGTATATAAGGCTTAAGGTTGGGTGGATCATGAATTTTATTTTTTCCATTTTCTTTGAGAGACGTTACAGGGAAGTCGTTTCGCTCTGTCCCGGAGCAACCAAACTTTGACAGATTTTTGAGTTCTTTCCTTGAGTTTGATTTTTATTTGGGGAGTATACAAGTGGTGAGAGGAGCAAAGAGATGCATCTGCACATAGGTGTCAACAATAATGAGAAAGATTCTTAATCATATAAAGATAAAGCATGTTAGCGCCTATCAATGAAAAAAGCCCTCCAAATCTTTCCAAGTACACTCAAACAAGGACCATTAATCTACATGATTTCAACCCCAATTCATCCCCATAATTTACAGTTAACTTTTATGTACTGCAAAGTGGAGTCTACCCAGATTAAATTTAACTATGTACAGTACTTGGGTGTGCTTTATTTAGAATTTGAAATGTGGAAATACCTAAAGCCATTTGTTAGCTATGTATTTGTACTTATATCTCTTTTTTGGGGGTGCCAATCAACATTATGTATAAGATATCAATAAAAGGGTGATGTGGCATGCACATGGTTTGTAGTTTAAACTTTCGGTGTGCCACCTCGGTCTCTACTTTAAAGCTCTCCATAATCTTTTGTTACTTATACATAGTAAGAGAATTTGTGCTTAGGATTTGTGGCAACCATGTTAGGGGTCTACCAAAAACCTTTATTCCTCTGACTTTATAGTTGATTCATTCCAACTTAATCTCAGTATAATAATAAGAGATTTTTGATGCCAATTATGGGGTTGAATAAGCTAAAAAGTAGAAATTTCTGAGTTATCAAGAATTTGCAACGTTTTGACCTTCAACTTACATAGTTGCCATGTATCCTTGGTCGACAAAACAATACATGTGTTTTATATGCATATGGTATACATCAATGTCTCAACTAATCCTCATTTTCACACTCGCATGGGTTCAAATGGGTCAGGAAGAGTGGCCTCAACTTTCCATTTGGTTGCAATGTTCAGAAATGCGTGAAATTGATTTTTCTACATGTTTGTGACTATGGATACTTGGCACTTATTATGGATAGAAGAGCTTTAAGTTAACTCAATGGTGGTCACTAATGCCCAAAGGTTCGACACCTTAGGTTTGATTTTGCAACACCTACTGAGGGGGTAATAGTAAAAAAATTGCTCCCTATAGGTTGGCTGTTGATTTATCCCATTTAAGTTCATTAGACTAATTTGGGATCTTTGATCTTGATTAATGGGGCCATATTTTCTTAAAATAGCCTCCCATCAACACTCTACACTAATAACCAACATTTTCACCCTCCCTTCCCCCAATTTGCCCTCCCCACCAGTAAGTAAGTGTTGTGAAGTTTGAATATTAACCTGTAGTAGACCAAAACTGATTGAATACACATTGTAGAACCACTACTAGCTTGTCCTTGTTCTCAAAATGGGGATTTCCATTCTTTTGAAAATTATTAAAAACATGAGAGAGAGAGAGAGAGAGAGAGAGAGAGAGAGAGATGTTGCATATGAACGTACCTGTCATTCATCCAACATAAAAGCCATGAAACTATTTGTAGCATGGAAGTACCTATTTTTGATTCATTCAACACTAAAATCAACTTCAAAACCCCAAATTAATCTAGTCCAAGTCGTATGAGACACATCCGCTACAAACTTATAGGGGACCATGCTTTTATGTTGGATGGATGAGAGGAACGCTCATATGTGGTAATTCCCTCTCTCCAAGATTGGATATGAACAAAAGTTGAAATTCATACAGGATACGTATGGAATATGAGATAAAGCCCACTAGATGAGGTTGAAAAACATTGTTGAATGATGTCAAATAAGTTAGGACACATTCCAATAATGTGATGGTGTTTCAACATACACCCAAGTCCCTCGAGTCTCTAAAATGCCCGGAAAAGTACCCTGACATGCATTTAAACCCCAAAATCCACTTCATTGTAGTGGTTCTAGTGAAGAACGATTATTGAAACTTTGGTGTGTTCGCTGCACTACAAAAGCCTTCATTGCATCTGAGATTAGGGTTGCCATTGCTCTCGATGGCGGTCTCTACTGTGGAGGTTCACCGTAGTGGGCCAGGTTAAAATTGAATTGAATTGAAAGTATTTGCTTACCTCCAAATATTAAAATCATCAGCACCACGACCGATGGTAGGTGTTCGAATTCCATGGTTGATCTACAAGCATTGACAATATTGGAATTTGGATTGAACTGCCTTCGACAGTTTTAAATTCAGTGTCAAACTGAGGGCAAAATTGTGCGTTCAAGAGGCCCTGATTTGTGCACAAGCAAATCTGAAGATTGGTCCTCTCAAAATGCAAGTGACCAACTTGTAATGTCGAGTAACAATACTAACTCCGTGTTTAGCTACTACATGATTCAACATTGATTCAACTCATAATCCGATTGTTTGGGCCTTTCAGCGATAAAATATAGAAATACATGATTGAAATGGCAACCTCGTGTTTGGTAGGCACACACAGTCATCGATTCAATGTTGTAGTTTGATGTGATTGATTCATCAAGGAATTAGTGCTGATATATTAGTGGATTTAGAGGTTTGTGTTGATGGTTGTTGGGGATGATATCGTTGTAGGTTAACTTATGAACATGACGAGTGAGAGGTTCGACTAAATGTCACAATTCTTGGGCGACACTTGTAAATGGCACGCGTTTGGTTCGATTGGAACTGCTTCTCGACTAAATTGCATGCACCAATTAAAGAGACTTTCAGGTAGGTGCCCCTATTGTGGGCAATACCAAGTTCACAACAATTTTGACCGTTGGAATGGTTCAGGAACTGTCTCATTCGGTCAGCCATTGCAAATCATCATTTCAAGTCTCAGAATCAAAGCAAGAGATGCAAAAGTCATGAGAGTCCGAAGTGAAGATTCTCCTACTCTTTTAACGATCACATAGACTCTCCTATTGGTGTTCACGATCCATTATTGCACCTAGAAAGATGTCTATCTTCTGGACTGTTGGATCGGCTTAGGCATCGCCTCATCTGGTCAACCATTGCAAATTGTGAAGATTGTCAAGTCAAGCTTTAGTATCAAAGTCGAGATGCAAAAATCATAATTATCCAAAATGAAAATGCTCCTACTCTTTATAATGATCACATAGACTCTCCTAATGTTGGTCAAATTCCAATGTTGAATCTAGAAGGGTGTCTATCTTTTGAGCACATGGTCCAATCTCGTTACGACACGTCTTTTTGGTGTCTGTTACAAACTATAAGTCTTTGCCCCACACACACACATGTATATATGTCCAGATAGAATGCGTCCGATTATTTAAGAAGAGTGACCAAATAGGTCGCACATATACCTTAAGTATGCTCTACCTTACTTTGCAAGCATTGGATGATCGAAGTCTTTATGAATCCTTGAAGTTGTATATTGAATGGTCAACCCACATGGTGAATTGTCCAAAGTTCTGCCAGGATATAATTTTGTCGGGTATTTACTCCCTAAAACGTATGCAAGTGTTATTCGGTTACTTTTCTTAATCAGACACCTAGATTTGATTGGTGTGTTGTTAGGTGGGGATCAAGGACATGCATTATAAAGGCACGTGTTTATAAGAGATTGGACTATTTCTTGAAGTTTTATTGACTACTCCACACTCAATAATGACCACAATTGGGAGGACTTATGTATTCAATTAAGAAATCAACAAAATAACCATCACTAAAATAAGGGGAGGTCCAATTTGCAATCTGATTTTTCTTGATGTTTCATTGTAGATTTGCTAATGCAACTCATGTTTTGTTGTGTGAATCTAATCGGTAGAAGTTGGAGTACATGAAAAACGAACCGAATAACACCCATATACCTTTACGTTTGAGGGAATAGGTCCGAGCAGGAATAAGAGACAAGTCAGTGAGTTCATCCTCCGCACTATGATATGACCAAAGTAGTATTACCATAGAGGGTGCTCTATTTCATCTTTACCAATATCGGAATGTAGTTTCCATGTGTATCCAAGGAGGCCCTCAAACCACGTTAGGATTGACACGTGGCAAAACTTGAGGGGGAAAATAATTTATGTCGAAATAGGAGCACTTTCATTCAATAAGGGAGGCTCAATATGATATAGCCCTCTATGGTGTCTAAAAATAGCTTTGGGTGTTGGAAATTCAAGTTGACTTGCTCCTTCAATCTAAAATAGAGATGTAACGGAAACACCATATGAGGCATTCTCATGTTTTCCTAAACATAGAGGAAATTGTTGAGATTGTAATCTAGACCAATCCCACACACCTTAAGAGAAAATTGTTGAACCTTGCGCTAACGAGTGTCATAAAACTTAATAGAGTTCAATTGCAAAAGTTTTTGTATAAAAAGAAGCCCACCCTTGAAAAGGAAGGAAATACCCTTACTGTGTAGTTTGATCACACATGATCACAGCAAGGAAGAACATGCTCCCATTCACGTTGGTGCCAATGACACACCGATTATTATTTCTAATATTCTAAAGTGATTTTTTTTAAATTAATAAAAAAATCGTCGTATGAATCTTGTATCTTTGCCAAGTAAGTTGGTGAGTGTGTGCCAGTGTCCAGGGAGACTTTTGGGCATAGTCGGTCGAGATCCTAGTGTTTGCAAGACCAACCGTTTACATGTTGACATCTTTCGGGTTTTTCTTTATTAGATTGAGGAATATTCTGTAAATTACTCTCCAGGAATCGGTTAGTTTCCTGAAGTCTTGAATTTGAACCGGTTATTTCTCAAAACTCAACGGCTTCATCTGTAACTAGCGGTCGGTTCTCCCCGTTCATTGTTGTATGCAAAGATGTACAAGGCAGGCTCCTCCATCATGCTATGGGAAATATTCACTCTACACCGTCTGTGATATTCAGTCTCACTTAATGTTTGGAATCACGCAATTCTACAACTTCTTACTCTAGAATTCCATTTTTACTAGCAAAGGTTGAATAGGTTGTTCGGACAATACTGAACATAAATGACTTTACGTAGTAGAATATTAACAGTCTCAGTACCTAATTTTAGCACTGCGAACTCCAAACAGTAAGTAGCACTAAATACCATGAACGATTTTGCGCTCCTAGAAGCTCTATCAGTCTGGTTTCTCACTTCTTTTGGCGATGAGAAGTACTGTGACACTCTGAGCACCCTCCAGCACTCTCTTCACCAATGCAATGCAAATCCCTAAAGGATTTAAGATCGTCGACCACCTTCAAAAGCGTGCATATGCATGTATATCAGTAGTCTGAAAGATCCCCGTAACACTGGGGCAAGGAAGGTAGGGAACCGACCGCTGCTTACAGATGAACCGGTTGAGTTTGAGAAATAACCTGTTGAAGTTCAAGACTTCAGGAAAATTACCCATCATTTTAGGGGAATCTGAAAGATCACAACATGTAACCGGTTGGACTCGGAAACACTAGAATTTTGACCGATTATGCCCAAAAATTTCCCCAGGCACTGCACTGGGGTGACATTCGATAGCGAGTTACCAAGGCCACGTCCCCATTGCAACAGCCTTGAGGGCGGGCGGGCCAGCCGAAGCCATTGAACCCAACATCAGGCTCCTACCCAGTCTCTGTGGAGACTTTTGGGCACAATCGGTCAATATCCTAGCGTTTCCAAGTCCAACCGGGTACATGTTGCGATCGTTCAGATTTTCTCTATTAATTCGAGGTATGTTCCATAGATTCCTCTAAGCTGATTGATACTTTTCCTGCGGTCTTGAACTTCAACCGGTTATTTCTCAAACTCAACCGGTTCGTCTGTAACTACACGGGAGCCACCCATGACAAGGATGAACTAAGCGACTAATGCTTTGAAAGCGCCCATCTAGAAGAGCACCATGCAAGAGCCTAGAAGAGGTAAGAGCGCTAGGGTTGACACTGAATCAAAGCTTTAGATCGTCCGTGGTCAGCGGCGAGATCAATTGCTCGCTTGCTGCCAGAGCCTTGTGGCGAGAGAGGAAGGAATGACCAAGTTCTCCACAATCACATTCTCCCTAGTCCCATTCTGTTCATCATCTTCAGTTTCAAACCTATACTAAATGTTGTATTTAGTGTCACCAATCCTACTTGTGTTGGACACTGCCTGTGTAGTGTCATTAACACTAAACGCGAACCTAATATTTTTTGTCATTCATTGCCAAAAAAGAAAAAAGGGGTTATAGATCTACAATGTTGCAATTATTATCACTTACTAAGTGGTTTTTCATCCAAATTTCAATCATCTGTGACAAAATTTTGTTGCAGATTTATTCGGATAAAGAATCTTATCAAACTTTGTTTCAGTAATTGGCATGGATTTCATGCATTATGCCACCAGTTACAAACAACAACAAAGGGTTTAAAAACCACACACCCACCCACCATTGAAGATCACAACCTTCACTCTCATTGATTCTACAAAAAGTAAGTTGGGATGGCAGTACTTGTAAACTTATTCATAAGAAGTGTTTAAGAAAAGTTACCACAATGACATAGCATACCATATGGCACTAAATTCAATATTTTAGTGTCGTCTTCATGATTTCATCCAGGAGCTCATTGATTTCAGGTTCTAAATCCCGATCAATTTCTTTTTCAGTGAGCCCACTACTTTTGCTAAAATGTAGCGTAAGGCCTTGGTTGCATTCCCGGCAAGGTTGAGGAGGCATTTCCTCATTCTGCCATGACAACTCTCAGTAAACTATATACAGGCCTGTGACATCCGTCCACATTCCAAGTTTCAACACTTTTTTCTGTGTTCAAAAACATAAGAATTGCTCACAGGCTACAGCCTCGCATTTCCAGTACATCTCTCTATCTCAGATTAAAGGAGCAGGTCAGCCCCAATTTTGAACACCCTAAATTAGATCAATTGCCATGGTTGTTCAGATGAGGCCAAGAGGCTCATGATGTACGTTTGGCATCTTTGAAATCAGATGCCAGTGAGGTGCACGTTTGCCCTACTAATTTGTAGATTGGAGTCGACACATGGAAATGGGGCCATATCTAGTGTCTGAGGAGATTTTTGGGCATAATCGGTCAAAATCCTGGTGTTTCCAAGTCCAACCGGTTACGTGTTCTGATCTTTTGGTCTTTTCTTTTTATTAATGTTAGAATATTCCTTAGATCCCCCCAAAATAATCAACAATTTTCCTGAAGTCTTGAACTTCAACTATCGATCGTTTCAATGAACCTCAAACTCAACCAGTTCATCTCTTACTAGCAATTGGTTCTCCCCGTTCATTGGCCATGTCGCAATGACCACCTGTGTCAAATGGGAAGTGTGTTTAAGACCACGTTTTCTAGTAGCAATCAGAGCCTGAAGGATTAGCGGACTGATTTTACCCTTGATCCTGCTCCTACCAATTCCCTCAAACAATAATATGGGGCACGGATACCGCCAGAGTTATGCAGTTCATGCTCGACTGCCCTTCCTTAGCTAAATAAGCATCACTTACAGGTATTTGAGCAATTTTACATGTTGCTTTTACAGAACTACCTTCTTGTATGGTTAAGCCATCACCCATTAAAACAACTCCAACATTATCTGATTCTAAGTTTAAAGCAATACCTACAGTACTATCTTCAAATTCAACAAGCAACCTCTTGCTTCTATTCTAAGATAATCTGGGGAGATTCTGGGCAAAATCAGTCGGGATGCAAAGTGTTTTCAAGTCCAACCCGGTTACACATCAAAATCCTTCAGTTTTCCTTTAGTAATTTAAGATAGGTGTTGTACACAAAACAACCAACCAACTCTTGAGCGGTCTAAAGTTAATAGTGCGGAGTTAGAGCACAACTTCTATGGCGTTGCAGGAATTATACCCCACAAAAAAAAGGGAAAACAAATTTGGACCGTTTCTCGATTTGTGTATGTCATCCTTGCGCAGAGGCTGTGCTAATTTTCTCAGTAACGTTCCAATTTCATCAAATGTCTCCAAAGGGACACACGATTGGATTTCTCCTCCACCTACATATACTGTATACTCTCCTTTTTCTTGCTACTCCGCGTACCTTAACTTACGAGTCCGTTAACCACTCCATGATCATTTTCACCTGCTAATTAATCCCTGTCACCATGATCCTACGCATTATGTATCTGAAATTATTCTACAAATGATTCGCCTTCAATCTTTACATCCGGAAAAAAATTTAGTTCAAGAGAAATACATCCCGAGGTCTCAGAAATCATGACCCTGGGTGACTTCTTCACTATGTCATCCACTTTCTCAAGTTCAGCAAAAACGTTGCTTCTGAAATTTTGACACTTAACTTGAGCGCAGTTTTTTGCACTACATTTTGTTCCTTATATATGTTTGAGGGCCTCTTCATGCTAGAGAGGTTGAGAGCTCAAAGAATTGAGCCTTGTCATTGGTTGGGAGCCCCTTATGCGAGCTTGGAGCACTCAAATCCTATGTGATCGCTGAAACAAAAAGAGAATCTTCACTTTGACCTCTTGTAGATTTTTTTGCATATGAGGTTCAATGATTTTGAAACTTGAAAATAATAATATCTTTGTGATTCGCGATTGCTAACGGGAGGGGTTGATTCCCGAGCTGATCCAATAATCACGATTGTCTAGTGTTGAGTCAGAAGAGCCACATGCCTTACATATTTAACCATAGATAAATCGATCGTAACATTGTTAAGATGGTGGGGAGCTCACCCTTTTGAGTACCTACAGGCATGAAGAAGCTCATAAAAATGACATGATTGAGACATGGTTTTGCAGATTCATGAACTATAATTTGGCGAAGAATGGCCCACTTATTTATTGGGAAATAGCCCCATCATCAAGGAGTCCCTCCAACGGAGGTTTAAATAATACCATGATCTGAAGGAACGCATTTTCCGCCGATTTTGGCCTTTGCACGACAGGGTGGTTTGCCACCTCATATTCAAAGTGGGTTTGGAGCCCATGAGGTGGACGCCACATGCGCCCACCCTAACTCATAAGGGATGCGGGTGTTATTCGGTTAATTTTTCTTAATCAAACACCTAAATTTGATTGGTGTGTGGTTAAGTTGAGGATTAAATAACAAACATCATGAAAACTCGTGTTTAAAAGAGATTGAACATCATCTTCAAATTTTATTAACTACTCCACACTCAACTCTAAACACAACTGAGAAGACCTATCATGTATTTAGTTTAGGAATCAACAAACATGCACTTCCGATAACCATAACTGAGTCCAAGTTTCAATCTGATCTCGTTGATGTTTCATCATAAATTTGGTAATACTATGCAAATTTGAAGACGTAAACCTGATCGATCCAAGATGGAAAACAAGAAAAACTAACCGAAAAAAAACACCCACGTACCTTCTACGAACCCCACATCTTGGAGTTGGATTTTGATGATCATTGATGAGAAGTAATATCTTCTTCTTTTCATAAAAAGGGTCCAGATTTCCCACAATCTCACAAAGATCGTCACGACTCTGCATCACCTAACCTAACCCTGTGATTCGATCCGGGTCATAACTTGAAGCTGTACGTTGTCATTCACAAATGGCATCTTCAACCTCGTTTTTTTCTTACTTTCCCTTGATTTCCTTCGTAACTTTTTCTGAGTTATTGTTGTCGATGATGAACTGTTTTTGATGGAATAGCTGACTGATCAGACCCATCGTTCAACACTAAAGCTCGAAGTTGCAATGTTTGGGAGTCTGGTACTTGAATTTCACAAGTTTTTATCCAAATTTCTTCAAACGATTGAGAGTTTCATCTACTACAAAGCATATTGGACTTGGGAAATCACCATGCATCACTCAGAAATCTCTAAATCTATCCCACTGATAGATTTGCATCTTTCTTTCACCAACGCAGGACGAATGTCTACGACTCACATGCTGGGTAGTGATTGACCTTCAATCTTGTAATGGTTTGAGCAAGTGTACAGTGACCGTTATCAAGGTAAAGATATTAGAGCGAGAATGATACTTAAATTGAAGGAAAATTCATAACAAGCTAAAGAATGCTCCATTGAAAGTCCATTGATTTGGGGGCCCACAAAACGAGAGTTCAAACTCTTGACGTTCCAAATCAACCTCCATGAAAAAGCTGAAGATTCTAACTGAGAGCTTGTAAAAATTGACCGAAAGCTTGTCGTAGTAATTCCACATGAGATTCATCAAGGCACCATCCAAGCATTGTACACTTAGTAAAAAAATTCATGCTCTTGAGTTCAATCTTGAGAGTACACAGCTTACTTCTTCATACCTACAGTATCTTGAATTGTTAATCACTTTTCTTCGCCAAAAATATGCTTTCATTCTTCACAGGATCCCGGCTGCTGCAACTTTATTCTGAGCTCGAGGGCTCTCTGTTTGGCATCTCTTATAGTCTCGAGTTTCATGAATTCCCGATTCACTAAACAATGATGCGACATACTACTTACATCTTCATTATTATGTTTCTTTGGTGGGTTGAAGCTTGGATTTATTAGCACTAGTACCCCTCTCCCATACCAAAAAGATTTAGCGAAAAAGGAAGACAAAAAAAGAACAAGGGATCCATATGATGTCCAAAGTGAAGTATTTTCAAACAACATGGTTCGAGTGCACACTTGTGATTGTAAAATTGTAGAGAAGTTCTTCTATAGGGGGGCCAATGTCTTCTATCTAAGCGCACAATTGTCTTCTGTTTTCCGAGCATCTGAGATTTGTGGTGACTACCCTACTCTATAAACACCTTCCATTCTCAAGCATTCAAGTGTTGCGATGACTAACCTACTTGGGAATCATTTCCCCTACTTGCTGCGGACACCTATGTACATGTTGTTTTTAAGTCCACCTTCAAGTGGTGCTTCCTCCCATGACTCACATGGTTAAAAGAACCAACAATCAAAAGGAGATTGTTTCATTTCTCTGCTTCTGAGGTAGATGTGCCTAATCCAACTTAGCAATAATCAAGACACCTATATTTGAGTGCTATATGGTTAGGTGTAAATCCGAGAACGAACACCATAAAGACATATATATTTATTTTATTATCTTAAAAAAATCATTGGAGTACGTGCTGAAATTTTGCTATTCATTCTAAGCTCAACAATCAACATAATGGGGGGAGAGGAAAAGGGAGGCTATATAACCAATTTGATGAGCACGAGAATCTTCGCTTTTAGAACAAACAAGATAATCATATGAGCTCCAAAATTTTATGAGTCAAATGACTATGTGCATGATTTGGACTTGCTAATCATGTCGCGCTAATTGCATGTTTTCATATTCAATGAGAAGTGGGTGCAAGAAGAAAAGCGTCCGAATAACACATATGTACCTTAGTGCCCCCATCCTTACAAAACCATCCCACATCGAGACCCCTAATCAGTTTTCCATCAATTGCAAGAAGGAACTGCACATTTGCAGCCATAGATTGAGAGTTACTTTGCAAACTTGTCTTATTTTTTGTTTGTAAAATTGGGGAAACACAATTTGCAAGTCTGAATCGAGACATACTTAACCCTTAACTTCATGGAGCGTATTATAGTTTCATTAGATTATCTAGAAACTAAGCATTTCACACCTCAATTTTTATTGCACCTAAAAGTAAAGTTGTTGCTAATTATTTTAAGGTCAAATCAATAAGATAACATCATTTAGTAAATTTCATGATTTGTTTAAAATAAATTCAAATAAATTGGGATAAATATATGCAATAAAATCACAGTCCAAACTTTCAAGATTATATCAAGAATAAATATACACTTTGATGTAAGACTAACAAGTTATTATGTATAGTAATGTATCAACCAAGGAAAAAGGCAATTCATTCTTGACTTTAAACAACTCTTGTGAACAACCATCTTTTCATATTGGAATGGGATCATCGCCATTGACAAGAAAGTTTCATGGGGAGCAGAATGACACCTACTGTGACCTTCTAGCACCTTCCTTTTGGATGAATTTGCCTTCAAGAATCGTTCATAAGCCCAAATATGGCCTCTTAGGAAGTCAAGTGCTAAGTATTTGATGATGCTTCAAGGAATTCTATGTGTCGGAGAAAACACCTTATTGACCATGGCCAGATGTTCGGCTTTTCCACATGCAGTAAGGGATTGCTTACATCATGAACTATGAAGTTGCCCCATGTCAAATGGCCTTTGTCCATGGTCATACTTCCATGGTCACACTTCCATGGTCAAATGTATGAAACATGCAATTTTTAACTTTGGGCCCTCTCTAGATGTAAACCAAACGTGGTACAAGAGTGACCATGCACCAAAAGTAGATATGTTTTTTTTTTAATATATATGCCCCAAAAAAGGCAATTTGAAAGTCTTTTCTCATGTTCTACCTTCTCGACTTCTCTCTCCCTTATCTCCTCTTAACTACGATAATATTCAGTTGTAAATATATTAAAACGGCATTTCTCTGCCATGCTTCCTTGACTTTTGTAACAAGAAGGTTTTTTGCCTATGTCACTACAAATCCCGCTTGACCATGACAATGGATAATGTGGGTCTGAAAATAGGCCTTTTTGGGACATCAAGCTCCACGGGCACTCTTACAATTTTTTTCATTGATGTAAATCAAAATAGCATAACATTATTCAGTTGAGTGACCAGGTTGGGTGGGGCTAAGAATATTTCATGTAAGGTGTCAGAATTATACCTTACAGATGCTTGTCAATAAATGGATTTAGCATGAAAAACGAGTGAGATCGGGATGAAGCGTTGTCACTAAATTTTAATAGAATAGGACAACTAATAGCAGCTGAATAATGAGATGAGTCCAGGGATGAGTTCAATGGCCAACCACAAATTTTAGGGGAGCAATGGATGACTTCATGGTCCATGATGTAAACAACCCCTAGTGTAACGTAGACATGCCTATATCTTAAATGGACACCCATATGTGGCTAGATGTGGCTCCAAAAATGGATACAAAAAAACATATGTTTAAAAGAGATTGGACTACATGCTCAAAATTTGATAACAATTCTAGACTCCATAGTCAACATAATTGGAGGGGGGAGACTATATGACCATTTAATGAGCACGAGAATCTTCACTTTGAGATTGGAGAATCTATTCATGTGAGCTCTAAAAATTATAAGGAAAGTGTCTACGGCCTCAATTTAGATTTTCTAACCATCTCATATTGTACTAATCGTGTGTTTCATACCCTAAATGACACCGGTTAGTCTGAACAGAATCTCAAAATAAAAATACATATTATACTAAATATTTTATTATTAAAATAAGTTATTTAAAAACGCTTAAGACCCATCTACCTTAGATGCATGGATTGGAGCTACTAAATACACTAAATATGATATTTAGTGTCACCAAATCTAATCGTCTTGCTCAATACTAATTGTGAACTACGGTGTAGTGTCACCAACACTAAATGTTAACCCAACATTATTTGTTATTCCTTGTAAAACATTTGGGGCATTGTAGATTTACAGTGTTGTAATTGTTGTCACTTACAAAGTGATTTTTTCATCCAAATTTCAATCATCCATGACAACATTTCATCACAAGTTGCTGACAAGAGAAGGTAGGGTTTTGGCCAATGGATGAACTCATCCATCATCCACAACAAAAAAATTGCTCCCTTACCCACACGAAGCGTCATCCGAAAAGTTACCATAGTGACATAAAATACCATATGACATTAAACATATGTTTAGAGTAGTTCATCCTCCATTGTGACACATATTCAACACAGTGTCCGGGGAAATTTTTGGGCACAACCCAAAATCTAGATCCTAGTGATTCCAAGTCCAACCGGTTACAAGTTGACATCTTCCGATATTTTTTCCTTCATTAATTTGGGGTATATTCCATAGACTCCTCTAAAATAAATGATGGGTAATTTTCCCAAAGCCTTGAACTTCAACCGGTTATTTCTCAACCTCAACCGGTTCACGTGTAACTAGCGGCCGGGTCTCCCCGTTCATTGAGCCAATGTTATTTTTCTTGTTTGCCCATTCAATGAGTCAATATTTATTTTTCTTGTTTGCCCATTCAATGAGTCAATATTTATTTTTCTTGTTTGCCCATTCATTGAGTCAATATTTTTTTTCTTGTTTGCCCGTTCATTGAGTCGATATTCTTTTTCTCGGTTGAGACAAATGGGCCTTGCCATGGCTTGCAACAAGGCCTGACACGGGACTCAATGCCACCACGGACATATACTATCTGAGCTGTGACCCAATAAGGTAAAATAAAGGGAAGTGAGACCGGGCTAAATGTGGACCAACTTGGCACCTCCATGGCTGGGGCAAACCAACCCGTATATTGGTACCTTACCTAGGAGGGCGAACGGCTGGGGATTCGTGGCACTCACTTAAAATCATCCATCCTAGGTATCGTGGATGAAGTGGCTTCAATAAATAAATAAAAACCCCTATGGGGTTGAGGGCCGATTCATTCGAATGTGACATCACTAGACATCCGGTAAGGTACCAATGTACGGGTTGGTTCACCCTGGCCGCACTTCCATCTCCACAAGTATTTATGGCTGGGTTTATTTGACTGGGGATTGTCTCATCAAATTAGCATTTACATCTCTCTCTCTCTCTCTCTCTCTCTCTCTCTCTCTCTCTCTCTCTCTCTCTCTCTCTCTCTTGGCACAAATTGAAAATTCAATTGTAGAGAGAACCCAAATACAACCAACCCGGCCGAAATAGCACAGCCCGAGTGGAAATCAAGAAATAATGCTCATCTAAGGCCTATCCTTCCAAGTAATGACTAAGTTGCTCCGGGTCACAATAAGACCTTTGACCCCCCAAGTCAAATCAAATTTGTTAAGAATGTCATGGTAGGCCACATCCAGGGCTTTTTCCAAGTCCCTAAGCGTCTGTTTCCATTCAATCCTCCCATAATCCTGCAAGGCATCCCAAATGATTTGACGTGTTTTCTCAATGGGCCATTGCAATTTATTAAAAATCGTATCATTCTATTGCCGCCATATGATCCACAGAAGGCCACTTCTTAAGAAGAACCAGATGCGACTGAATCGTTTGAGTGTTTTGCACAAAGGTTGATCAAATAGACATTGCAACATGGAAAAAAACTTTCGCGGGCCGAGATTCCCTTTTTTGCCAAATGATGTTGGCAGCGTATCTCCACACTTGTTGAGCAAGGGGACAACTGTAGAACATGTGCTCCACTGATTCCACTGACTGAGGGCCACAATGGGGGCAACTTTGGTCGATCTCCACCGAGATTTTACCGCGCCACTCGTTAACTGCCACTGCCTTATGGATAACCGACCATTAGCATTTACAAATTACAAACATTGGCATTTCAAGTTTCAGAATTAGAGTTGAGATGCAAATAGTTAAAAGACGTCAAAGTGAATATTCCTTTTCTTCTTAAAAGGTCACATAGGTTTTCCCACTTCTCTTTGGGAGAGATTAAATTCCAATGGTCCAACTTGGAGCTGATGTTTTTGCCCTAAAATCTGGAGCCGGTCCAAATTCGCTTCACACTACGCTTGAGAGATCAACGGAGTATGTGAATGCAAGATGGATGTAAAGTCTACATGGATTCCTACATGGCAACAACTGGATCATGTTTCATGGTCACTTGGACTATTTTCAAAAACCACCTCTTGGAGGTAGGCCTCACACAAAACTGGGGGACCATGGCACTCCGAATGCTCACAACTGTTGATTTATTCTATTATATCATGTGTGAGGACCTGCATGAATAAAAAACATTGAGATAGCATTTGGTGGAGGGCCCGGTCATGTATGACTTCACACTACACTTGAGGGCCCGTGACCACACTACATGATTTTGGAGGTGTGTTGGGACGGCCTTTGGAC
This sequence comes from Polytrichum formosum, assembly GCA_964035585.1. Lineage (NCBI taxonomy): Eukaryota > Viridiplantae > Streptophyta > Polytrichopsida > Polytrichales > Polytrichaceae > Polytrichum > Polytrichum formosum. The sequence continues at coordinate 41,763,013 of OZ037938.1, read as the reverse complement.
ACTTTCTTTTGGGCTCTCACAATTTCATGGTCACGGCTCTTGACTCGTGTGTGAAGTGGCCCTTAAACAATTTGCAGTATATTCATGTTCTCTTATTTTCCATTTTTTTTACTTCTACGAACCATGCGTATAAGTAATTCATGTGGACTCCAAAAATTAAGCTAAAAGCAGCCTTTGAATTGATGGTCCTTGCCTTACATGGCAGGCACTGCCCCAAAAAAAACATGCTTTTCTCAAAAGGAAAACTGGAAGCCAGTAAGGTTAGAGTACTTGACTTTCACTTCACTCTCAAACTCCACTCAAAATTTCAAAGCCAACGTCCTCTCGTACAAATTTACTGGACCCTGATATTTTCCCGTTTCCAGGTTTTAAAAATCGGATCACCAAAAGCTCTCAATTCAGGTGCATGTTGAAAGAAATCATTCTCTTTGGGGATCATAGCAGTCCTTTGATTACGCGTTGTAAGTTACATTTGTGGGGGGGGGTAAATTTCACGCACCCAATTTTTTTTACCTTGCCTATTTATGTCAGTGGTAAAAATTTCTTCACGCAAGCCGAGAGAGAGAACCACTCATTCATCCAAGGATTGGGATTTGTGGTGTCTGTGTAAACTCATCCATCATGGATGAAGGAGTTCCAACTCAACTCCAATAAAAAAAAGTTTCTTACAAGATTGAGGGTTGATTCATTCCGATTTGATTCCATTAGACTAATTCAAGGTTTCTGGTTTCATTTCTGGAGTCAGTTGTCTCAAAATACTCATTTACAAGTTATGATATAATTCACTGCATTTTCACCTTCATAAGGGATGGGTTTACATAGACACCACAAATCCCTAGCCGTCGTCCAACATAAAAGCCCTGAAAAATAGTATGCATCCCAAAGGTTCCTTTTTTTAAGTTGACTTTGGCACCGGAATAGCTTTAAAGCACCAAATTAGTCTACTGGAGGTCATTTGAGATCACTCGTGCGACAAACCTATAGGGGGGCAAGTTTTTATGTTGGGGGATGAGAGGTATGCTCTCATATACAATGATCCCCTCTCTCTCTCTCCCCGTCTATGGGCTGAGAAGAAGAGGAACCTCTTGGCTGGTTGCAATGGATTAATGAGAGATGTGCTTGTATGCAATCTTTCTAAGTTGTTGAGGGGCTTAACCCTTAAAGGATATAGAGTCACAATGTATGACATATACACGCGATTTTCTATAGCCTCATCAAGTATTTAGATCGTTTTAAACCCTCTCAAGGGTTTGAAACATTATTTTGTACAATATCATATGTGAAGGATAGAATAAAACCAAACTCATATGTGATATTGAGGATCAAAATACAAATAGGTATGTCCATTCAAGGGCACTCGTGATGTGTATTTAATAACTTGAATCTCCAATAACATGAAGGTATTCAACCAATTTCAAAAATGCACCTAAAGAATAGGTTCATCTAGATAGGGTCATCATTCACAAAGTCAACTTAGGGCCACTTCACACACAAGACTGAAGACCCATGACCATTGCAATGTAAGAGCTCTCTTATAATGCTTAGAGGACCGTGGTTCTTTTGCACTACTACAACATATAAAGTTTTGCCTTATTCCTTACATATTATTAAGAATATTGTTTTTGCAAATCATAATGAACAATTAAATTCAAGTATCAAATATATACCTTATTTGGACAAAAATCTCCAAATTTCTCCATCCGTGCAGATTATATCATTACTAGAAGCTTGCCCCGATTGTTTTTTTCAAAATAATTTCCAATTTTAATTCATGGGATCGACCTAAATCTATAATACATTAGGCCACATAAATGAAATGTTCATTTGACACACTTTTAAAAAAAACAATGGGGTGATTGGACAAAATCTCATCGATTTGTAAATAATCGAAGTTTGGTCGACTCTAAATCATGGAAATTTATAGAAAATTTAATTTACACGTGAGATTGGTGATTTCAACAATGTTGACGATTCTAGAATGGGAATCGGACAATTTGATTAGGGTTCATAGTTCACAACTTGCGCAGTATATCAATGTGATTGTGTGCATGTAGATAAATTGTATCCAAAGATGTCTTTACAAAAACTCACAATGGGCCTTTTGGGCATGCAAGGGTTAGGATTTGTGTAGTAGTTGTGTGTGAGGGTCCGGTTAAGACACACTCCTTGTAGTTTTATGGTTGGTTTGTGCCAACTTAATTTCACTAGACGAAATTGGAGTCTCTAATGCCAACTTAAATATTAATGTCTTTAATACATTAATGTCTTTAATGTGTTGGCCCTTTAAAGTAGATGGGGTCTTAAATGGTTATGTTTTTTACTAGCCCACTTCTCCTATGATATTAAACGCATGATTAGGAATACGAGAGATGGTCAACAAATCCAAATTGAGGCCGTAACCACTTTTCCAACCATTTTTGGAGTTCATATGAATATCTTAGTTATCATCAACGGTAGGTCATGCTCAGTACATGGTCGTACAAGTCTCCTCAATCATGTTGACTAGTGAGTCTAAAACGATTGTCATATTTTGAGCACGTAGTCCAAACAACCAGTTTAACATTTGTTGGTAGAATATGACTTATACAGTAAATAGATATAGCATTGTGTAATTTCAAATAGTAAGTGACACTAAATATCAGATTTAGTGTATTATTCCAGCCTTCAACAACTTGACCTCAAGGCCATACAAATATCATTTGGCAACTCTTTGCCAAAAGAGGGAACATTGGCTTGAGGAAATCCTTTTCTATGATGCAATGCCTTCTTGATCAACCTCTGTGCAAGACACTGAAACGTTTCAGTTGCGCCTGGTTTTTCTTAAGAAGTGGTCTCTTGTGGATTATTTGGAGCCAAAGGAACGATTTGGTTTTCAATGCTCTGCAATGGCCCATTGAGAAAACGCACCAAGTCATTTGGGACGCCTTGTAGGATTACAATAGGATTGAGTCGCAATGTACTCTCTCATACTTGGAAAAGGCCCCATATGTCGCCTACCAAGATGTCCTTAAAAGAATTTGACTCGATTTGGGGAGTCAAAGGTCATATTGTGACCCGGAGCAACTTAGTGGTCACTTGGAAGGTTAGACCTTGGATGGGCATTATTGCTTGATTTCCCCTCGGGTTGTGATGGTTCTCCTGAGGTGGTTATGTTTCTGGTCCCTTTCTTGCAATTGAATTTTCAATTTGTGCCAAAAAAAAAACCAAAAAAACATGGATTTTCCAAGAGACGTTGCTTTTGCCCAAAGATCACATTCATCCACATAGTGAATAACCTTGTCAATTCATTTTGGCCTCCATTACTAGATGACATCGCATGTAAAAGTGATACACACCCAAAACCCACATCACCTTCTTTTTTCTTTTTTTCCTTTTTATTTTTTTATTTTTTGAGACAAAAGGCCAATAGGCCAGCGCCAAAGCACATGAGGCAGTTGACCACCTAGCAAGTTTCATTGTCATTCATTCCCCCCTTTTTTCAAGTGTTCAGGGTTAAAGAATGTTGGCATTCACTCTCTATTTTTTCTTTGTCTATGGGGCGGTTTACACTATGGACCATGAAGATGGACCAGGGTTCTGCAAGGCAGCTGATTGGTTGTTGAAGTTGTCCCGGGACAACTTCGGTTTACACTAAGGAAAAAATGTCAGAGGGACCATGGAGGTCGAGGTCCCCAAAATATAAATTTTAAGGCCTAATAAATGCACTGACATGGTCCAACGGGTTTTGCGGTGAGATAGGCAAGAGAGGTGGTCTGGTAGGAAAAGGCAAGGGCCCATGGCAAAGAAATGCCATTTTAATAATTCTTTAATGAATCTACCCTCTATGTGCCTTAATCATAGCATAACCTATGAGACATACCTTCACTACCTTGTTTTTCCCTTTAAACCGGCTCCCACGTGTTTCACCAAACAACATGGGACATCTAGAACTCAAGAATTTGAGTGCATATTTGTTTTTTTGCTCTACCAACTGCAATGTTTGTAATTGGGGGGCTTGTAATATACCGTTGGAAAGGTCTTGAAAATACCTTTCCAACAGTATATTACACGACCCCAAAAAACTTAAAATTACAGTTGCAAAACAAAAAAGAAAAATCTGTAGTTGTTTAGTGACTGTAGATCAGGGTGGTGAAAAGAACCGCAATGGGAAATCTTCTAACACTAATTATCAAAGAATTGAACTTTAGTGTTGAGCAAGGTAGGGTGGTAACAACATTAAATATAATCAAACACTAAATATCCTATTTAGTGTAGTGACAACACAAGGTACATGTCACATGTAAATTACATTGAACATGTACAAATTAAATCGCTCATTTTGTTTTGTAAAAATTGTTGTGAGAAGATTTGCAAGCCACATCTTCAACACATTTAACAAGAAGTGAAGCCAAGTGAAGCCCAAGAAAAGACAAGAGAATGGTCAAACTTGAATTTTTTTCAAAATTGCCCTTTTTGAGCATGTATTAAAAAAATCAGCACCTTCACTTTTTGGTGCATGGTCATTCTTCTTGGTCCACATTCGGTTTACACCTAGTGAGGGGCCCATGGCTCTTAAAACTAATTTTTTATGAACTCAGGCCATGGAAGTCGGACCACGAACTCGGATCATTGACAAATGCCATCTTCCATGGTCCGACTTCATGGTCCATAGTGTAAACCGGCCCTATATAGTATCCTTAGAAGGAGCTGAACCTGGCAAAGCCCCTACCATCTTAGGGCTAAGGATGTAGCCTTCATAAAATACAAGATCCACATAGGGTCCAATTATTTTCCGAAGGCTGGTTAGTATTGAAAGTTACAAAATTTGCGTACCATTGCCGTTAGTATCAACTGCCCCAAACGAACAATACACATCACTCACACTCGGTGTATTAGGAGAATTCAAATAAGCAGCAGGATTAGCATACAGAAAACAATATTTACTGTCATTCTTCTAAAGTGGGACAACGTCACTGATAATGTCATCTACCCCCTCCTCTGGCCCTTCCAAGGCAAAAATTTCCTATAAAGCATATGTCTAGTCAGCTACCCGCCGTGAAAAATGCCTTTCAATCGGTAATTTGCCGTGGATACTCTTAGGGCAACTTGCCAATATTTACTGTCATTCTTCTAAAGTGGGACAACGTCACTAATAATGTCATCTACCCCCTCCTCTGGCCCTTCCAAGGCAAAAATTTCCTATAAAGCATATGTCTGGTCGGCTGCCCGCCGTGAAAAATACCTTTCAATCAGTAATTTGCCGTGGATACTCCTAGGGCAGCTTGCCTAAATATCGGCATTTTTTTTTCTTTTCTAATCGGTCCATTTCCAAAAACCTTGATTTTTCTTCCGGAACCCCTTCCTAAAACATTTCTATTTCATTCGGAAATTCTCAAAATCAACTGGCTAGCTTGTAACTAACTGCCGGCACTCCCCGTTCGTTGCCGGGCACTGATCCTGCCACAATGTCAAATTCATTGGAGCTAGATTAGGTACCTAATTTGACCCAAGAAGACCACAAGATCCGGTCAATCTTGGTCAATGGGCATTGACCGAAAAATGGAGGCCCGCAAATGGTACATGTTGATGGTCGAAACGACAAGTTACGCCTAGCCCACTTTCTTAGTCACCCTCTACTTATTAGACCAATATATATATACGGTTTTGGGGCTTCATGTTGAAGTTTCGTTGGTGTCGGGCCTTCATATAAACCCACCTTAAGGGCCACTTCACACACGAGCCAAGGGCCATGACCATGCAATTGTGAGGGTCCTTAGACTCTCATCCAAAGGTCGAACCTAGCGTGTAACTAACATGGTCTGTTGCAATTTGCATCAAGCTTATCTCTTGGAGGTGGGCATGATGCAAATTCTAGCAAATTATAAAACATAATTTATAATCTATCATGTAGGAATACATGTAGATTTTTTTTAATCCATTATAATTTCTTTGGACCCATAGGCTTCACTTTCTAATATGAAACGAACTTGGACGGTCTCGGCCTTTCCAACCAATGAGGGATCTTAGAATGAATGGTCATGGGCCTTCAGTCTCATGTGTGAAGTGGCCCTAAGGCTTCTAGATTACCATGTAGAACACGACACCATGTATTCCTAATAATGTAACCCTCACGAGTCGAAGATTTTTTTTGGGCTATCACTTCAATTCTCGCGATGCCTTTACCGGGATTATGTATAAAATGGGACCAATTCAAAGATGAAGCAAGACCATAATTCACGCCGGTGACAACCTGGACTCACCACTTCTTGGCAAATGACAAATTGTGTATTTTTTTTTCTTTTTTTGGAACACAGGAGGTGCTTGACCACTTGGCTAGTTTTCCGTCAAGTAGAGACACGATTTCACGGCCGGGAATTGAACCGCCAACCACTCCATTCGGTTTGGGTACCTCTACACTATCATCCAGTAGAATTTTCTCGAGCCTAAGTCCACCAAGATTTGGAGAAAGAATGGTGCCACATTAGAGCCACTTCAAATTTTTTGTGCTTTGGACTCGGACCCTAGTGTAAAGTCCTTGTATCCAAACTTTTTGCTTCCAACCACCATGATTGCTTAGGTTGGAGTTTCTTTGGTCTTGGGTCCTAGTGTAAGCAAGTGTTGAACTAGTATTGTTTTTTATATTTTTAGAAATCTCACCTAATGTGAAATATTCATGTGTTTTTGTGATACCATTACAACATGGTTATTTGACGGTATTTGTGTTATGGATACCGTTCAGGTCTATAAACCATGCAAGAACCTTCATACCTAGGTGAAATTGCAGTAGTATCAATGTGGTTTAGAAAAGTATTGACTCAAATAATAACTTATGTGTACAAATTTTCTCTCGTGTTGACATGTGTACCCACCTAATGTCACTAATTGACTAGTAGTACAATTTTGATACCCCACGCATAGGCTCTTTGATGTCCATTGTCAACACCATGCATTCACCTATATGCAGGTCCAACATTTGTGTTAATCCACCCTTAGCATGCTTCCACAAGATACTTCTCTCCCACATTACATAGAAATGTGAACTGATACTTAAGTAAATATGGATAAAGGACTTGTCCAAAATTAATAATGCATATGAGAGTAAATGTTACACGATTGAGATATCTTCGAGACATGCATGTTTCCAAACAATTTATATGGGGGAAGAAACTAGAAAATACAATGAAATCTCCAATTATACATGCTTTGAGAAATTATCCCTCTAGATGCGTATCTTTTCACACAAGACAAACAATGTGCACACAACTGAAGGCCACTTCATACACGAGCCGAGGGCCGTGACCATGTACTTGTGAGGGCTCTCGACTCTCATCCAAAGGCCATACTAGTTGTTTAGCTTACACAACTTGCCATCATTTGCGTCATGCCTACCTCTTGGAGGTGGGCCTGACACAAATTATGGAAAACCATGAAACATTATCCATAGTCTGCCATGTAGGAATCCACGTAGACTTTTCATTCATGATAATTTCTTTGGACCCTCACGCCTTCACCTTTTAATGTGAAGTGAACTTGGACAGTCTCAACCTTTTTCAACCAATGAAAGATCTTAGAATGCATGGTCACGGGCCTTCGGTCTCGTGTGTGAAGTGACCCTAAAACACGCTACAATAAAAGATGCAAGTCCACATCTAAGATCATTTCCTATCATTTATTTATTTATTTTCGGCACAAATTGAAAATTCAATTGCAAGAAAGAACCCAAAATACAACCAACATGGGTGAACCAGCGCATCCCGTGTGGAAATCAAGAAATAATGCCCATCTGCGGCCTATCCTTCCACATGACAACTAAATTACTCCGGGTCACAATAAGGCCTTTGACCCCCCAAGTCGAATCAAATTTGTTAAGAATGTCATGGTAGGCCACATTTAGGGCCTTTTCCAAGTCCATGAGAGTCCGTATCCATTCAATCCTATCATAATCTTGCAGGGCATCCCAAATGACTTGACGTGTTTTCTCAACGGGCCATTGCAGATTGTTTAAAACCAAATCATTACGTTGCCGCCAGATGATCCACGGAAGACCACTTGTCAAGAAGAACCAGATACAACTAACCGTTTAAGTGTTTTGCACAAAGGTTGATCAAAGAGACATTGCATCATAGAAAAAAACTTTTGTGGGCCGAGATCCCCTTTTTTGGCAAAGAGTTGCCAAATGATGTTGGCAATGTATCACCACCCATGTTGAGCGAATGGACAGCTGTAGAACTTGTGCTCCACCGATTGCACCAACTAAGGGCCGCAATGGGGACAACTTTTGTCAATCTCCATCGAGATTTTCCCGCGCCACTCATTAACTGCAACTACCTTATGGATGACCGACCAGAGGTAAGCCGCCTCTATTTGTGCCTTAGCTTTGTGCCAAATGATATTCCACCTGGGGGAGGTGGAGGGGGGAATTTCATTCCACCACTTGTGCGGAATTGGCTTCTTGAGGGTAGTTTGCTTAGTAATCCACTTCCTCCCTTCTTTGGCCGAGTATGCGAAGAAGGGGGTAACCTCTAGCCATCACCAACAAGCAAGGTCGAAGAAGAGATGATCAAGTTTCCCGAAGAACAAGTTGAATTGAGTTTTGCTACTTCCTCTAGTAAGCCTATCCACCCTAACACGCGTCATCCAACCAGTGACAGCCGTTGGTGGTGGTGCATTCTTAGTGTTCAGTTTAATCTCGGCAAGGGTGAAATATTGCAATCCCACGGTAGATTTGGGGAAAGTATTCATGAACTCAACACCAAACTAAACAAGGCCAGGGCTAAATTCCTTGAGATAACCAACGAAAACAACCCATCCCGCTTAAATTATTTTAAGTACTTTTGGAAGTCCAAAAGTACTTAAAATAATTTAGTTTGTGGCATGAAGGCCCTTAAATCCGCGCGTAAGGGCACTCCTCTAGGAACTCGAGAGGGGATCCGCCGATAATGAGGCCCGAACGGTTTGGGAGCTCCTCCCCTCCCCCCGGCCCGTGTTCCGGCGGGAGTAATTAAAGGCGGTTGAGGCAACCGAGGGGGTTGCAATGAGCTCGGCCCAAGGAGAAAAAAAAGGGCAAGTCAATGCACAGCTCCCCAGATATATTGCATCATCAGTATGGCTCCAGAATCGGGCAGTGTCAGCCCCGGGCGTAAGAGTTTAGTTAAGAGAGTAGTAGCTAGCTATAGGGGGCCTAACTATAAGGTTATAACTAATTAAGTTAAAAGAGCTCAATCCATGCGCCCGACTCGCATGTGCGAATGCCCCCTTTCGTACCCTCTCGACGAGGTCGCACTTATGTAACTTGCACCGAAGTAGTTACTTGTCTCAAACAAAATCTTGGTTTGGGTCGGGAGTTTTTAACTAATTTTAGTTTCGGGGAAGACGACTCGGAGGAGAAGTTCGAACCAACTTCCGAGGTTTGAGAAGAGGTGTAACATTCTTCAACCATTAGAGTTGTTCTTAAAAGGTTGTATGTATAAAGGGTGAAATATGCGAGTTGAGCCAAAAAAGCCATAAAGAAGAAGAAAAGAAACCTTGAGTTTCGTTTGTTGAATGTGTATGCTATTGGGAATTCACCTAGTAGTGGACCGTTAAGGGGAAAAACACCATACATGTCATCTCAAAAATGATGCTGAGGTACATGCATGGCATCTCTAAAAACCTAATGCAAGTGATACTTTCCCATCTTTCACCTTCGGGCAATGCTAATTCTTGCTCTAATTGAGTGCAAGCTTACACAAATTGGGAACCCAACGACAACCAAATATGCGGAACAAAATCAAAGTAAATCAATCTTCTCTCCCCTCCCTCTTTCTCTCTCTCTTCTCCTTTTCTTCCCTATCCTTCCCACCTTATGCCTTCCTTTGGGTCATCCTTGCCCTCATAGACATTATGTTCATTGAAGCTCCAATAAGAAGAGGTATGCAAAGGACGATGATACAACTAAGGAGTATAGAAATCAAGTTAATACTACTAGTTAACGAAAAGAAATACTCACCTCCACTCATCAAAGATATATCAATTGTTACATGTCCCCCTTCAATTTTTTGGATGGTGTATTTTCAATGGCACGTGAAAACACTCGCTTCCGATAACAACTTCACCGATAACAACTTCACCTCTACTCCATATGGATATGGCACACAAAGTAGGACTCACCCCTCCCAGTCCTTGCCCCCACTTGGACACTACAAATTGAGCTCTAAATATTTATGGTACCTCCTCAACTAGTGACCTAAAAGTGAACAACATGGATCGTATTAGCCAAATGTATTGATGCAAAGCTTGCCTCTCCCATGGTATGACCTATAATCAACAAAGGTATGATTTGGAGAGTCTCTTCATATGCAAGCTAAATGCTATTGCATTAAATCATAACATTATAAAGCAATGGGCATTTGTTCATGTGGGCCCTGAGAATATAACCATGGGATGCCCCAACCTAGTGAAGATTCATACTTAACATGAGTCTCCTTGCACTGGATTGGGGCATCCCATGGTTATATTCTTAGGAGAAGACAAGAGAATGGTCGGACTCGATTTTTTTCTTTTCAAAACTGCCCTTTTTGGACATATAATAAAAAAAACTCAGCATATTCACTTTTTGGTGCATGGTCATCCCTCTTGGTCCACATACAATTTACACCTAGTGAAGGACCCAAAAACTTCGTAAATTGATTTTTTAAGAAATCAAACCATGGAAGTCGGACCATCAAGTCGGACCATACAAAAAGACCATCTTCCATGGTCCGACTTCACGGTCCATGGTGTAAACGGGCCCTTAGCAGCCGCTTCTCCCCATTCATCGGCCCCCATATATAGCAGACCCACACATGTTTCATGGTCTTATTAATGAATACCGTAAGGGAGAAGAGATCGGCCGCAGGGAAGGGAGAAAAAGGGTGATAATGATCTCTCTCCCCTTAATTCCTTTGAACTGGTCATGAGTTTCTCCAGGCCCATCATCGAGTACGCTGCTTACTTATAGCTTGTGGCTCCCTCCCTCCTGCACTCTAGAGTCCACAGTAGTACTACTGCAGCAGTGGTGACCTCCTAAAAGGCAGTGGGAACTTTGAAGACCGGATCTGGCCGGGCCTGGTAATTAAAAGTACACACACAGACACACACACACATTTGCGGCACTCAGGCAATAAATGCCTCCCCCTCATCAATGCCCCCCCCCCTCCGTTCCCTTCACTGCCCCCTCCCGCGGGCCACCGCTCTCCCCACAATTGTCAACCTTTGTAGTCCTCTCTCTCTCTCTTGTGTTCATACACGATGTAGCTAGCTTACTAACCAACATGATTGGCTTGAGTGAGTGAGGGGGGGGGTGAGTTCGTTCTTGTGACTTTTACCTTTCACACCTTTTACCCAAAGAAATCTACTCCAAAATTGTACTCGAGGACGAGGACCCGTAATACGGACTACGTAACCGGCAAGAGGGGAGTGGATGACGAGTTGCGATACTGTTCAATATGATTGCATTCCATGTCTTGTGAATTCACCTTTCACAACTTTACCCAAAGAAAGTTAACCTAGCAAAATTATACTTGAGGATGAGGACCCGCAATATGGACTACGTAACCGGTGAGAGGAGAGTGGATGACGAGCTGCGATATTGTCCAGCATGATTGGGTTCCATGTTTTCTGACTCTACCTGTCACAACTTTACCCGAAGAAATCTAACTCGGCATAATTATACTTGAGGACATAACCGGCGAGACGAGAGTGGATGACAAGTTGCGATACTAACCAATGTGATTGGCTTGAGTGAGTTCTTGTGAATTTGCTTTGACCCGAAGAAATCTAACCGAAATTCGTACTTGAGGACGAGGACCTGCAATATGGACTACATAACCGGTGAGAGGAGAGTGGATGACGAGTTGGGATACTAACCAATATGATTGGCTCAAGTTCGTTCTTGTGGATTCACCTTTCACAAAATAACCCAAAGAAAGTTAAACCCAACAAAATGGTACTCGAGGACATAACCGGCGAGAGGAGAGTGGATGACATGTTGCGACACTAACTGTCGCAACCCTTGCTAGTGCCCCTTAACTTATCTTGACCGCTTCCCAACTCTAGCAAGTGTCACGAGCTAAACCTGCACATCTCACACATGTGCATGGTTAGCTCCCCATACCGTGGACCTCCAAGCTCATGGCTTGGTAACCAACCCTCCTACACATGCATTCAAGACTCTCCCCTTAGTAGGTAGCCAATGGTTAGATGTGGACTTCCATCCATGGAAGTCTACTCTTGAGTTCATCATCGTGTTGCCAAAACAACACTACAACAACCCGAAGCATAATTGCCAAGTATGCTTTGGCTGGGGTCAGTCAGCAATGCCGCCTCACCCATATAAGCCTCTAGGACTTTGGGCAGGGCTCCTACCCCACCGTCAAGTAACATTTTGTCTCTCTCCTAAGGGTTGGGGGCAAGTAGACATTTTCCCTTAGCCGATGGGGTTAAAAGCCCCCAGCAGCTTCATACCACCATAACTTCTTCCTATGGTCTCTGATGCTATCAACCGACCACTCTATCAACATCTACGCTTTGCGTAGATGCCGACGGACCCCTCATTTGCTCAATTCAGGCAAGTATTGAGGAGGTTATGGTTGTTCAAACCTAGGCAGTCATGGGCGCCGCTCCCAGGTCATTGTTGTCCCAAGGCGCTATCCCTAGGCAGCGCCCTACTCAAATTGCCATATCTCCTAGCTCACACCTCCGATTGAGGTGTTCTTGAGCCATAAGCTACTCATAGCTTATGGCCTTACCTCACCCACACTAGGATCACTTGGGCCCTCTCACGTATGGCACCACAAGTCCCGGGCGTCACTCCGGGGTCCCCCTTGTGCCCATGGTGTTGCAGGCACTCCTTATGGAGAGGTGAGCGACAATAACCAATGTGATTGGCTCAAGGAGTTCTTGTGAATTTACTTTTACCCGAAGAAAGCTAACTAAAAACTGTATTTGAGGACGAGGACCTACTATATGGACTACATAACCGGGAAAAGGGGAGTGGATGATGGGTTGCAATACTATCCAACATGATTGGGTTCCATGTCTTGTGAATTTACCTTTTTACAAATTACCTAAAGAAAGCTAACCCAACAATGTACTCAAGGACGAGGACCTGCAACATGGACTACGTAACCGGTTAGAGGAGAGTGGATGATGAGTTGCGATACTAACCAACATGATTGGTGCAAGGTCTTTTGAATTTACCTTTCACAAAATTACCCAAGGGTAATCTAACCTGAAAGCTTACTCAAGGGCAAGAACTTGCAATATGGATTACATAAACGGCGAGAGGAGAGTGGATGATGACCTGCAATACTAACCAACATGATTGGCTCAATGGCATTTGTTGAAGGGTCATATTATTTTGAGTAACATCTCGATAATTTTCTCATTGGGAAGTGAAAGTGGATTGTAGATATAATAAAGACATATTTATTTAATGAATAATAATTTTGCATGTAGTTGAGGTCTTTATCAGATTACATTAAACATCTTAGTATAAGTACATGAATATGTGTTTCTAGCGTATCATTGGTACGTATACCATTGTGTATAAGGGGCTTTATTTCACACAAAATTCCATTAAAGAGTGCACTCCATGGGAAGGTGGGTTGCAATAACTTGGTCCAAGGTCAAAGAAGCTCCAGGATCTAGCAATCCTCTCAGCCAAGACCAAAAAATTGGACCCCAAAAAGTTTACACTAGGATATGAGTCCAAAATATGAATAAATGAAGCAGCACTAAGGTGGAACCACTTCTTTGCCAAATCTTGTCGACCTCAACTCAAGATAATATTCCACCCAATTTGACAAACCAAATTTCAAGCTACAGCCCAATCTTGAATCCAAAAGTAAGGATCATTAAGTGGTGTTTTGGAACCCAAGTTTTCTAAACCCGAATTCTAATATAAACCACCCATTAGCATAACAAGTGAATGAGATAACTCGGCATCATGTTCTCAAACGTCTTCGTCTCAAAATAATGATCAAAGTTTGAGATATTCAATGAAGGTTTCACGTGTAGTTATCGATGTAAATATGCTCAATCACTACAACCAACTTCAACTTGAAACTCCATGTGTGAGATTTGTGTGTATAGGTAGTGATCCCCCTAGTAGTGGACATCCAATTACGACTCATTTTCTCACACTTTTCCACACATGAGTGTTGTAAGCTCCGAATCACAAGTTCCTCTAAACCTAACCCGGAGATTATTAATGCACGGATCTCTCCAAGTTCCCGTGACACGAGTGTGCGGATATTATGTATTTGTTTAACCTACCCTTTGACCACAATTGGCTTTGTCAAAGCTTCCAATGTAAGTAGGGTTAGGCCTAGGTTAGGTCTACAAACTTGCAAAGTGCGTGACTTACACACCTCTTAAGTTTTAGCTATGTTTTTGAACGATACTCAAGTGCTTCATTTGCGCAACAACTAATTTTCAAACCACATGAAGACTAAGGGCCGGTTAACACTATGGACCATGAAGTCGGACCATGGAAGATGGCCTTTTATCAAGGTCCGACTTGATATGACTCATAAGTGGCCAGACGGTCCAACTTTCATGATTCGATTTTTTTAAAAAACAATTTACAAAGCCTTTGGGTCCCTCACTAGGTGTAAACTAAATGTGGACCAAGAGGAATGACCATGCACCAAAAAGTGAATGTGTTAAGTTTTTTAATATATGTCCAAAAAGGGCAGTTTTGGAAAAAATTTAAGTTTGACCATTCTCTTCTCTTTTCTTGTCTTCATCTTTTCTTTCCCAAAAAAAGTTTCATCAAAAATTTTTATAACAACATTTCCCTGCCATGGGCCGGACATGTGGGGAAATATAGGGGCATGGCATGGGTGCGCACGCGTGGGGGGGGGGTGTAATGATGGCAGGTTATGGGCAGCTTATGAGCATGGGCATGGACATACATGCATATGGCGGGTGCACACATGCATGGGGGGCATATGGTTGCATGAGTGTATGGGGGTTGGGTTGTCCCGGGATCTTACTTCATGTGCATGGGTGCAACAAGGCAAAATGGGCATAGAGTTTATGGGATATTCATAAGCATAGGGCAACATGATGAGATGGACTTAGAGATGTCAAGATATTAATCCATGTGAACAAGTGCAATGGACCGGATGGACGTATGGTTTCGGGGGATTAAGAGAAAGTAATAAGGTCATTGATAGGTTCTTGACCAACTATCTTCCCCATTCTCCACCATTATGATAGAACCCATGGTTTCAACCAATCAAAACACAATTCTTCTAAATGTGATGATATAGACAATTATTATAGTTTTTTAAAAGAAAAATGCTTCTAAATTGAGCTTTTTATAATGGTTCATAGTTACCTTGATTCTAGTTGTATAGATGTAGTCTAATAATCACCCTTTACAACTACCTTTCATACGTCACTTGCATAATAGCTCACCAAGCTCCACTTTATAACAATGCTTTGATATCATGTACAACCCCCTTGTCCTTTAAGTCAACGCTTGGATTCATACCGACTTATTTGATAATAATATAATTTTCGGCATTTATAATAAGGATTTCACATTTTGCAATGCCAATAGAATATGGATGTTTGACAATATTTTTGCTTCCGATATCATACGGGTATATATACACCATGAAAGAACCTTCATACCTAGGTCCCGGGGAGGTCACTCCATTGTCAAGTTGAACACCACGTGCGTTAAAAGTTTGCTACCCCTACATTACATGCCAGAGATAATTTCAAAAATTATGATATTTTTTCTACATATACATAACCATTGATAGTATCTTTTGTATATTTTTTTGAAATTTTTAGTCATCTTCATTTTTTCTAGTAATTGTTTTAGTTCAATTCTATGTCATTCTAATTAGAAACCGTATGTTTTTATAAGAAACAAAGATCATCAAATTTGGTTACCATTTTTTACTATGTGATAGATACCGTGTATATCTACTCATGAAAAAATTTGATAAAATGTGGACCCATTTTGGTGATGCCCTTTAGAAAAAGTAGATTTTGTCTTAACGCACGTGGTGTTCAACTTGACAATGGAGTGACCTCCCCGGGACCTAGGTAGAGTCATCCTAGTATCAATGTGGTTTAAAATGGTATTGACCATAATAACAACTTAGGGATACTGACATTCTTTCATCAAATATCAATATTGGACTGGTATTACAATTTTGATACTCACGGATAGATTCTTTGATACCATTAATGATGTAGAATATTGATACCCATGCATTCACTTATACTAGAAGTCCAACATTAGATTAAACCGGATGTGAGTCCTCTGCCAATAAGCCGACCACTTCAATTTGCAAAGTCCTTATATGAGTGCCTCCATGTTGGTCGTAGATTATGCTCAATAAATGACGGGTGTCGTTGCGCTCCGGTTTTTGGTCGTAAGTGGGATCTAAGACAAGGATCGCCGCTATCTCTAGGTCTCCCAAACTATTGCAACACTCACATTACAATGAATATATGTGGCACTATTTTGGGCACTTCCAAGTCGAAACTACATTGAATAGTCCTATTAGTGTGAAAATAATAAACGTGGGAATAACATGGATCCAAGACCCCAGGTCTTCCCCCAAGACCTCATAAAGACTTCCGACCAACACATTGAATATTAGTGAGAGGACAAAAATTATAGTACAAAAGCAAATAATCACCCACATTGATTTTGTTTAGAAAGACATTTAGTGTGGCTCACATTGATTTTCTACTAGAGATTTAGCATAGGTGGAAAATTTATTCTGACCCACATTATTTCTCATTATGGTAATTAGTGTGGGCTCTAGAAACTCATGTGGCCCACAATATTAGGACTATTTAGCATAGCTCCACATACGTTCAATTTTGGGATGTTCGATTGGCTTGGGAAATTATTGTCTTATCCAATTAGCAATTGCATATCATCAAGATTGTCATTTCATGTTCCAAAAGTCAAGGTTGAGATGAAAAAGCATAAAAGAACTCCAAATGAAGGTTGGATTTTTTCCGGTACAAATTCACAACCTACTAGGTGCCATTAGATGCAAATACATATATTGTATTTTCATCATCAATGTCAAGTATGAGTGTAATTTCATTTTGCCCTTGACATTAGATATTGTACATGATAGGGATTCAAACCCATAAATAAATATCACTATCATTTCTAAATTTGGTGAGGCTTGTAAAAAGAAAGACGCCTCCAATGTTGCTACCATTGTGAATTATGGTGCTGCTTCATTTTCAGGTTGGTAAAATCTATATGTAATCTCGAAATGGGCATTCCAAGAATTAGAAGGCCCCCAACAGCTACCGCCTCCTTTTGAATGTGAACACCTTGAATAGGCTTGGCCAAGGCAGTTGGCACCTATCAGTGTGTATGTTTGACAAATTTCATTTGACATCCAACTGCAAATGCAAAGTGTCATGTGACGTTTTCAAAAACAAAAATGAATGTCAATTGACATCTACATTTTTTTCTAAAATGTCATCTCAATGTCACATGCCAAGTAGTATGTGCCATTTCAAATTCTAAAGTGTCAATTGACGTGTGGTTTTTTTCTTCACAAGTCGCACTACATGTCAAAATCTAAATTGTGCGTGTCAATTGACGTGCATTTCATTTTTGTGCAAGTTTTTGCGTGTCAAATGTCAAAAACTTGCAAAAACTTTGTCAAACATACACACTGGCACCTATTGCCCCCAAGGGCAAGCCCCTAGGTTCCCACATGGTTGGTTGAAAATATCCGGTTCTCCCATATACCCCCACTATGATTGGGTGGATAATAGGTGGTAGGCATCACCAACAGTCAAGTGCTAGGAAAGTCGCTCATCCAAGTACTAATTCCGGCCTTAAGCGGCCAAGGATGAATGATGCCCGAGGATTCATCCTTGATTAATGAGGATTAATGAGGGCCTCAACCTCGAGGCCATACAAATTGTGTATATGGATGTATATGAGACCATGCATCCTTTAAGGGTTAAGTGATCTATAGGCCCTTTCAGTTGTGTTGACTATTGAGCTTGAAATTATTCATATGTGTTGAGCACATGATCCAATTTCATTAATACACATGTCTTTTTGGCTTGCAAACTTAGCAACAAGCTGGTATTATACATCGCTCAAATATAGGTATTTCAATAAGAAGAGTGACCACGTAAGGGCTTCGTTACACAACACTAAATATGATATTTAGTGTCACTCACTATGCGGGGTTACACATTTCTATATATTTTACTATTAAAGTTTTTTTACCAAATAAAGATGTTTAATGTTCTATAATGTCCAAACAACCAATTTGACCTTTGTTGGTAAAAAATAAAATGTAAAATAAAAAATTATAGCGTTGCTTAATTCCATATAGTAAGGGACAATAAATATCATATTTAGTGTAGTGACCACATACCATGACCACCGGTTTTTGTAGTCCCTCATTGGTTTAAAAATGAGTGGTAGTCCCACTTTGCTTTACACATGATCACCAAAAATAATATTGATCAAGTCCAAAAGGGATGAGAACTGACACAAAATGCTCAATGTCCGGTAGATGCTCGGAAATGTTTGATCTCCTCCAAGACGTAGCTGAGCAGCAACCTTGCTACTCCGAACGGGCTCTCCTACCCCAAGGGATCTTTGGATGGTCACTTGGATTTTGAGGCAAGACAACCCAAATAGATTGTCCTTGCTAAAAAACGAAGGTGACCATGTTCATGTTTTTATTATTATTGTTAGAATTTACTTTAGTGATGTCTATGTCTTTTAATAGTTAATCACTAATTTTTAGATGATGTTTGATATGTTAAAAACACTACATCCTAGTCTAAGTCGGCTTTATGCTATGTCATGTGACCAAGTATTTTTAAATAAGTGATGTAGGGTTTCTCATGGTCATGACTTTGGACCCTTGACCGTGATCACAAGAAACCCTAAATCATTTTATCAACGGCCCTTGGTCACTTGTGTAAAATGATCATGAGATACAAAAAGTATGCGAGTATTCAAAATGAAAGCTCTTTTTTCTTCCTCAAGTGAGCACACATGCCCTTCCATCTGTACAATTATTTACTGAACTTGAAACGATTTCTATATATTAAGCACGTGGTCCAATCTCATTATGACATGTGTCTTTGTGGTGCACATTGTTAACTACAACCCTTTCCATATACTGTACTCGGCCGTCAGGGTCGGCAAAAATTAAATAAAAAAATAGAAGTTGAAAAAAATCGGAAATTATTGGAGAAGAGAGTTGAAAAGAAAAGTTATTCATTGAAGAGCATGCCCAATATTACAAAATTGAGCCAACTTCATGTAGTAAAATCCCAAAATATTGCATACCGTAGCATCATAACTAGTTCGTGCAATTTTTTTTTTAAAACCGGACGTTATGAGCCCGAATTTTCTGTTATTTGCAGAGCAAATTGAATTTACCCCTAAAGAGCTTGTGGCCAAAATCATGGCAAACCCAGAGGTTGCAGTGGCATTTTAGGATCCAAAAGTACCACATACAAAGGTCCACTAATTGAGATTAGGGCATTCAATTAGGTTAAACACACCAAGGCCGCCACAAAAGGGTGAGAAAAAAGAAATCTTTCATTGTTGTGAACTAGCCTTGTATTAAAGCGTTGAATCTTTTACAAATATTTTTTGAAATTGTTGAAATTTTTATTAATTTATTTTTACCATGCCTAACCCACTTTCTCCACTTTAATTAATTATTCGGCATGAGATGTTGACCCTGACGGCCAAGTACAGTACCTCTCATATGTAAGTGTTTGATTAAGAAGAATGACCACATAATAGAGTTATCCATAAAGTCCTTCAAAGAGGGAGGACACCATGGGTTTGATCGCTTTTAAGAAAAAGTTTCTATTAAGAGCTTCTTAGCTTGTCGTGTATTGAAGCCTATTGTGAAAGTTGGGTGAAGCTTATGGGACCTCCTCTTACCAGCTCAAAAACTTTGAGAGAAATTTAGGGTCTAAAATAGGGTAGTAATGCGCATGGGACCCATTATCTTAAATCCCATATTGGCCTATGTAAGGCTAGCTTGGTCCACCCATCCTAGTAAGACAAGCTAGAAAGTTGGGTTTCAATAGCCCGACACCACTCTTAATGTATGATAATTTAAGAATTAAGAAAGCTCGTGTGACTTTGTGTTAATTCTCATAGACCCATGGTTTCATTTGCTTTACTTTGCAGAGAACTCTAACAAGCCTCACATACTAAACTTACCTCAAGCACTTGAGATCGGCATGATAGCTAGACTCCTGAGAAAGAGAAAGGGAATTATTGTATGCAGATGTACCTCTCGTTCACTCAACATCAAAACCTTGAAACCACATAACATTATTCAGATCCATAACAGTGTTCTGCGGGACCGATAGTATTCCAAGGAATATTCTCCACATTCAGGTTGAATGTGAAAAATACCGGGAATATTCCTTGGAATATTGTCAGTCCTACATAACACTGTTATGGATCTGAATAATGTTATGAATATGCAGCTTGGAGATTATTGTTTTAAGTTGATTTGACACTGGATTTAACAATAAAGACCCCGAATTAGTCTACATAAAAGTTATTGAAGATGAATCGGCAACAAACTTAATAGGGGCTCTAAGTTTTTATGTCGGATGAGAGTTTTTATGCTCGAATCCGACAATTCCCTCTCTCTCTCCAACTTCTGACTCCCTGCCTTGCGGTTGCATGCTTTGGAAATTAAAGTTGAAGCCCATAGTACTATTAGGCTGCCACCAACTACTATTATATTCCACTACAAAAAAAAAGAACTGGGAGTAATCATCACAACTCAAGACAACAAAGAGTCCGGTCTGCCACCAGTACTACTACTACTCCTACAACACTATTTAGGGAATTTAAAATTATTATATTTAATTAAAGAAAACCGAACCAAAAATAAATAAATAATCGGAGTTCGTTGGTAATTGTCTACTGACGTGAATGTGAACCGTTAGCTTTATAATCCCCAAGAGGAATATATCTTACAACTTTATAAGGTGTACTTAGGGCCACTTCACACACGAGACTGAGAGCCCGTGTCCATTACTCTTCAAGCACTCTCATTGGTGGAAAAGGCGGAGCCGGTCCAAGTTCGCTTCATACTACGCTTGAGGGACCAACGGAGCATGTGAATGCAAGATGGATGTAAAGTCTACATGGATTCCTACGTGGCATCAAATGGATCATGTTTCATGGTCACTTGGACTATTTTCAAAAACCACCTCTTGGGGGTAGGCCTAACACAAAACCGGGAGACCATGGCATATCAAATGCTCACAACCATTGATTTATTCTATTTTATCATGTATGAGGACCCACATGAATAAAAATTCATTGAAATAGCTTTTGGTTGAGGGCCCGGTCACATATGACTTCACACTACACTTGAGGATCCGTGACCACACTACATGATTTTGGAGGTGTCTTGGGACGGCCTTTGGACACTTTCTTTTGGGCTCTTACAGTTTCATGGTCATGGCTCTTGGCTTGTGTGTGAAGTGGCCCTTAATGTCTCCCTTTCCTTAGGTATCTGCCACTCCAAGCACATGAGTCATGGATAATTGACTTGCATCATTGGAAAATTGTCCCTTTTTAAGTCACTAGAAATCTATAAATCTATCTCAATGGTAGATTTGCACATTTCTTCAAGTGACACAAATGGTTTGTGGAGGACT
Source organism: Polytrichum formosum (assembly GCA_964035585.1). Taxonomy (NCBI): domain Eukaryota; kingdom Viridiplantae; phylum Streptophyta; class Polytrichopsida; order Polytrichales; family Polytrichaceae; genus Polytrichum; species Polytrichum formosum. The sequence continues at coordinate 41,741,332 of OZ037938.1, read as the reverse complement.
CTTATGTTGGTAATGTGGGTTCAACGGAGTGTGTAGTGTAGTATTTTTAACCTTATATGAGGGGAGAGGAGTAACAAGATTTTGTGAAGTCTTTTATAAAATCACGGTGGATATTTTTCATTGATTTGTTGAAGTTGTGAAGGTAGTGAGTAGATGTATTCTAGTTTTTTCATGGTTGAATTATGAAAGGTCTCCCGCACATGGTGGCTATTATATGGGGCTTGACTCTTGTCCGGGTTTCTCAAAAGAAAGCATTATGACATGATTGTATTTTTGACAAAGTTTTTGCAAGTTTTTGACATTTGACACGCAAAAACTTACACCCCAAAAAAAGTGCACATCAACGGACATGTACAATTTAGAATTTGACACGTAGTCTGACTTGTGGAGAGAGAAAAATCACATGTCAATTGACATGTTAGAGATTGTAACGACATGTACTACTAGGTAGGTGACATTGAGGTGACATTTTAAAGTGAAATGTAAATGTCGATTGACATTCATTTTCTTTCTTGAAAACATCATGTGACACTTTGGACTTGAAGTTGAATGCCAAATGAAATTTGTCAAACATACACATTGATTGTGACCGCATCTCACAATGTCCTTTGAATGGTGAATCGTGATACATGGAGAGATGGTTGTTTTGCTATAGGGATTCAAATACGAGAAGCTTCGATCCATACGATTGGAGCCGAAATGGAAGTTTATAATTTAAGGGCTTAAATTGCCCAAAGCCGTAAAGGTTATATTTGTCACCATTTTTTAGCAAAGAGATTTACAATCTCATGTTGGGTTAATACCTTAAACAATGTACTACACATATGGATAGGCTAGTTGGGCCAAGGATTCGTGTCACTCAAATAAGTTGAAGGTGAAAAATGTTCAAAATCCAACGTTTTTAGCATATTTGATTTTGGAATTTGCATGATAAGAAGCTCTGAATTTCTTTAGTGAAATTAAGTTGAGATGAATCAACTCTAAACTCTTGCAGGGAGTAGGTGTCTACTAGACCCCCTTTGATCCTACACGATTGACACAAATCCTTAAGCCATCTATTTTTTTCCCATGAGCAAAGGCTAAGGTAAGCATGTCTTAAACTCTTTGCACCCACTTCTTATAGGATTCGAAACACGCAATTAGTGGGAGATGATTAGCAAATCCAAATTGTGCATGTAGCCACTCTCCCTCATAATTTTTGGAGCTTACATGAAGTGAAGATTACGTGTGTTATTTGATGATCATATAGGCCCTCCCAAATATGTTGACTGTTGCATCTAGTGTGGTTAGCAAATTTTGAGCACATAGTTCAATCTCTTTACAACACATGTCTATTTGAGGTCCACACCCAGCCATGCACCACTCAAATACATGTGTCTATTTAAGAATGGACATAAAACTAGGCACATCCACCTTACATTGCTCACAATTTGAAGGCTTTGCTATGTCAAGTTTGAACATATTAAGCATGCGCTGCAAAAAGGTAGACAACCCTTGTTTGGTACTCCTCCGTCCCAAAATGATTGTCCTACCCCGTGGAGTTTTCTGTCCCAAAGTTATTAACCAAGATCAATTGTTTATTGATTTTTTTGACATAGAAGATATTGCCAAATAATTTGTTGTGCCAAATAATTTTCTATATAAAAAATCAATAAAAAATGATCTTAGACAAAAAAAAACTTCGGGGGGAAGGACAATCATTTTGGGACGGAGCAAGTATTTCTTATAAGGACACCTATATTTATGTGATAGGTGGTCATGTGTGCTTCCAAGCACATATTCCAAAAAGGACATGTGCTCAACATATGATAACCATTTTAGGTTCAATAGTCAACATAAAGAAGGGGGGGGACAAGGCGGCACTATACGATCATTTAATGAGCACACATAACATTACTACGCAATTGTGTGCCTTGAAAATATAACCATGGGATGTTGGAAGCTTTGTTTGAATCCGAGTCTCCCTACGAAAGGTTTGTGCATCTCATGGCCAAATTCTCAGGGCCCATTGAACGTACGCACACTACTTAATAATGAGTTAGTGAACACATTCACGTGAGCTCCGAAAATTATGAGGAAAGTGACTACTGCCTTATAATAGACTTCTTGACCATCTCGTACTAGTCACGTGTTTCACATCCTAGGCGAAATGGGTTAGTCGGAAAAGGTAACTATTTAAGACCCATCTACCTTATACCACGTCCTATGAAAACATTTCAAATTCCAATAAACCGTGCCACTTACTTCACAACTTTACAAATATGCTGCCATATACACACACATATACACACATATATATACACATATATATACACATATACACATATATACATATATATATATACATACATATACACACACATGTTTAAGGTTAAAAGTTTGATGTGTCCGGGAAAGAAAAAGTCTCACACGATGGCAGCTGAACAACTAAAAACTCCCACTAACTTACACACACAAAAAATCACTGACTCCCCCGTGCCTCGTGCAGTTCAATCAAGTAATTAATGTGCCCCTCCCGTTGGTCAAACGCAGGCAGACCTCACCGCCGCCCAACACACGAGGAGCAAGAGGAGAGTCACTTCTTACACCAAACACCTACTTAGACAACCGATGTAACTAGGCTATGGGATTTGGGATGTCTACGTAAACTCATTCGTTTATTAGCGAGGTGAAAACACAATGAACGATTTCATAATTTGAAAATAACTATTTATAGTTCATTTGACTTTGGGAACGGCATCAAAGGCTCAAAAGTAGTTTAGTGGACTTCAATTAGAATGAATCGGCCTTCAATCTTGTGCCCTGGGCTAGATCACATCTTCATTCGGTTGGGTGCTGCTCCTCCCACGATTCCCTCCATGTCCGGTCTTCCTGCCCGCACCTGCGTGGGAACTCTTCCCCATTGGGAACCAATGTGACAATACCCGGTCACTTAAGCCATCAAGCTCCTTTGGCATGTGAAGGAACTCCATCAATCAACTTGGGAATATTGAAAGTCATGTCAACTTGAATATTTGTAATTTTGACTGGGTATTGTCACATTGGTTCCCAACGGGGAGGAGTTCCCATGCAGGTGTGGGCAGGAAGACCGGGCAGTGAAGGAGGCGTGGGAGGGGCGGGGCCCAACCGAATTAAGATGTGATCTAGCCCAGGGCCAATCTTGTTGGGGACTTGTTTTTTACTAGAGCTTCTTCATCCATGATGGATGAGTTTGCTTTAGATGTCACAATCCCCAAGCCATGTAAATGTAGCCCAACATGGGTGTTAAAGTCATTGCACATAAAAAGATGAAAGCCATGAACCTATTAGGGATAAGGTAGATGGGTATTAAATGGCTACTTTTTTGGCTAGCCCACTTGACTAGGAGATGAAACATGCGATTAGTACAACATAATCAGCAAAACCATATTGAAGCCGTAGCCACTCTCTTCATAGTTTGTGGAGCTCATATGAATATCTTATTCATTAGCAAAGTGAATATTCTTGTGCTCAATATATGGTCATGTAGGTCCCTCCCAATTATGTTGATTATTGAGCCTAGAATGGTTATCAAATTTTGAGCATGTAGTCCAATCTCTTTTAAACATGTGTCCTTGTGGTATGTGTTCTTGGAGCCACACCAAACCACATACAACTCAAATATAGGTGTCCGATTAGAAAATAATCAATCAAATGTACTCTACCTTATAGTATTTTTCTTGGATTCTTTAACGTGGTTGTCATGCGTCCTACGCTAATGCAACTTAAGAAGGTGGATGGTGCTAAATCATGGCTAAAAGTGTCACTTTAAGCGTTGAGTGTATCTACATAGTTCATTTGATAAGATGAAATAGATATCGAAGTTGAAAACTAAGAGGTTTAGATTGATTATGTCATGTTTGTTAAAAATTGAAAGGAGGGTTCAATGCACCAAAGCGTGTCTTATTTGAGTCCTCTAAATGTAACAATCAAAAAGGTTCATAGTTTTGTTGATAGTTGTCCCGAAACCAACAGGGGAGCCTGATGTTGAGGTAGTGGACATTCTTAGATCAATATGGGTTTTCTTGTGCAAGATTTCATGTTAATGATTTTGGATGGGGTGTTGATTTTAAAGTGCCCTACTTGATGCAAATTAATATATAAAGAGAACATAGTAGTAGATCAACAAACACCAATCAAACTTATGAGTAGACAAGTTACAACCAACGTGAAATCCCAATGTAAGTTGGCACACCATCATCATACATTGAAGACACAACCAAAATTGCTTAATGTGTGATGTTTAATGTCACTTAACGATTCGAAGTTACGTAATGATACAACTCTCTAGTTAAAATGTCAGTTGAGGTGTTCATTTTTTTAATCCATTATACAACAAAATGTATAGTTAAAAGTTATAGCAATCCGTTAAGCCACACAATAAGTGAAACTAAATACCATAAACAATGTACTCCATATTAGGGTTTGCACAAAGGCCAACAACAACGAGAGCCGCTTTCATTGTCATTCAAATCAAATCTTGCCAACACCTTGACATCCCATCAATTAAAAGCTTAAATCTCATCAAAGGGTCAACATGTGTAACACCCCAAGAGCCCATGAGAAGAGAGGTTTCAAGAATGTTGTTGTTGCTTTTAAGAACCAACACGCAACATTTCCACAACATGAGATTTTCATAAGGCATATCACCGAAATTTGAACTTGGAAGTTGGTTAGAAGTAGTCAAAGACAATCGAAGAAAACAACACGTAGAGTACCTTATGCTCACAAATTTATCCCGTAATGCTCAACCCTTAGATGACCGAGGGTGTTTTTATATGGGCAATGTGACCATTTGTAATTCGTGAACTCCAAGTTCAAGCATTTACATAACATTTTTTTAGTTTAAAACATACACATTTCGCACAACTTATTGACAAGAGGAACCTCAAATAAAGTCATATTGATAGTCATAAATGGCGATTAGATATACATAGTACGTATTTGAGTCTAGGTTATTTATACAAGTTCAAATCTCTCTATATGTTGTTCTACATTAAAATTTGTTTTTAATTGGAATGATAAATATGATAGGTAGTTTAAGATAGGGTCAATTTTAGCACTTCAAATTTAAAAACTTCCAAAAGTAATTCTAAACCCTTTGCTATGACATTTTGACGTCCGGAATGGGCCTTTCGGACCTTTCAGGGTTAAGATATACACGAGTGCCAGTTATGTTTGTAATCCAATCCCAACAACCATTTTTGGGCTCAAAAGTGGGCAACTACACATTTCAAAATGAATACTGATGATATTAACTTTAGAATGAAAGCACAACTCGGTGGTTGAGAAAGTAGGGAAAAATCTTGAATTACAAGTCAATCTCTTGTGAGTTTTAAAGTCAAAACATTGAATCAAAATATTTCAACATTGATTGTGCTCATATGTAGTGGGGGTGCCTACCGTAGCTCTCTAGCAGCTTGGGCACCTTTCTGCCTAATAATTAATTAAAGTGCCAAAGTAAGTTAGGCAACCAAAAAAAAAATTCTAAAATTGGGAAAATTAAAAAAGTAATTAAAAATAAGTTAGACATTTATCCAAGTCATTCCTATAATTCATGGATGGTTTTCTTGAAATCATCTATGGCGGCTATGATTAACCTAAACACTTCCCTTAACCAACATTCCTTACCTTGAAGTTTGTCTTTTACTTGTATGTCATGGTTTTGCTTTGTGTGAGAGTTATACGTAGTGGTCTTTGTGAGAGACTATGTCACTTGCATTATTGTGATTTTAGGCACTCTTTGAATGTTATTTCTTTTTTTGGGACACTCAACGAAATTAATTTCCTAGAAATTTAGGCACCTGCAAAATTAATTATTTTTTGCCCAAGTTGCTAGAGAGCTATGGTATTTGTGCGCTACTCATTTATGTCATGTTGCACCATTTGTTAAGATGAATATTGAATAACTTAATTTGGCCTTGCTTAAAGCCTCATGACTATGAGGATGTGGGACCACAAGTGATATGACATCACACTTTGTTTATGATGCTTTGTATAGATGATTTCCTAACCTGCAAAATTGGAAAATCCATCACTTTACCTATGTTGAGGACTCCACTTGCTTGTCTCTATCAGAGTGTAGTACACGTTGGACTTGCCATGTGTGCAAATAGGCTATGCCATACTTCCACCTGGATTTATTGTTTCCATTTTAAAAAATGCCATGTAACGTATGTTGTGTGTCCAACATAACCATAAGTCAATTTGTCCTTCATAGATCACAAACCTTAAGAAAATAATAACAACACAAATGATGAACAACTAAGTTGATGCTTGATTGACACAAATAAAAAGAGAGACAAATTATAGTAAGTTTGAGCATTAGGGAGGAAAATCAGAACTAAATGCTTGTGTAACCTATTGGAGCCTCCATTCAATTCTCTCTATCACAATGTACTATGCATTGGACTTGTTGTGTATGGACATGCTACAAAGGTCATAGTACACCTGCATTGTTTGTTTGTTTGTTTGTTTGTTTTGGATGCAAATCATGTGACATATGTTCTATGTGTCCATTATACCTTCATTCTAACTGTCCATAAATAGTCACAAACCGAAGTTACGTTACATTTCATGTGTTGCTCTTAAATATGCTGAATAGACTATTTTCTTGAGTCAGGTACACAAATTATGGTGGGAAGTGGCGCCGTATTAGTGCCACTTCATTGTTTCAAGCTTCCATGGTTTGGACTCCGAACCTAGTGTAAACTCTTTTGGATCCAAATTTTCTTCTCAAAACCAATAAGATCGCTCAGGTTTGGAGTTTTTTAGGGTCTCAACCTTGATGCAAATTAGCAGGATAACTCAAAATTGTGATAATTTCGGCAACATAGAAGAAATCGAAGGGAACGCAATTGCATCCAACACTGGGCGTGGGCGGAAGTAAATGCCATCGATCTAACTTATTCAACAATGGAAGACTATACACTGGCCCATGTAAATGGTTATAATACCAGGGTGAAAACCATGTAACATATACTTTGTGTCCATTACACTCTTGAATGGAGGTGTCCATAATAGCTCACAAATTGTAACATGTGCTCATAGTAACTTATGTTAAGTGTATAAGAGATGCAACACAAGACTGAGAGACTCCAAGTTGACTATACTTGATTTACTTGATGCAAAGAAGCAGGATGTCTCCAAATCATGGTAATTTTTGCAACATGAAAATAAAATTCGAGGTTATATAGCAAAACACAAGTGCATACAACGTTGGGCACATGCGGAAATAAATGCCGTTTATCTAGCCAACAATGAAAGACAAACCCACCCGTGTAACAATCTTAGTTGTGGGTTGAAAACCATCTTCTAGCAATTGCTTTGTGTTCATTACACTCTCGATTTAACCCTGAAAAGCCAATATAGATTATTATTTGTATTTTAAACAAAATCATTTTGTTTGTTTTGTTGGTTTGGGTATTGAATTGGGATATTAGGCCAAAATAATATAATGCCTAATGAGGTTTTAAGCCTTATAAATTAGGCATATTTTCATCATTAGGATTGAGTAAAAGACCTAATTGTAGATTCTACATTGTTGAGAAAATCGAAATTTGAGTGCCCAAAATGCAAACCGAATTCTACGGATGTTTTAATCATGTGCCTCTTGTAATTTTTTTCCTTTGCAACTTCTTACCTACTAACAAATTCCTACTATCTTTATAACAAACAAAAAATTGGATGAAATGTTATGCTTATAGTATATTTATTTTCAAGTTTATCTTATTTACATGCAAAAAATCATAACTAATCCAAACATGACCCAATCATGTTGAAATTTTGGTTATAGCTTCAATATACCTTTACCTACTTATATAGGATATTATTTTAGAATTTGCACTCCTTCAAGTAAACAAATTCTACTCATATGCAGTGCTTTGACTTCTAGAAATAGGCCCAAGCATTTAGGGGTGAAGTGTATAAGAGCCATAGCCGCAACACATGAAAACAAAAGTCGAAACTTACCATACTTGATGACTTGATTCAAAGAAACCTAATTAGAAACATGATGGAGGGAGGGGAATATTGTATACACGCGTACCTCTCATCCATCCAACATAAAAACTTGACCCCCTATAAGTTTATTGCCAATTCATCTCAATTGACTTGAAGTGGACCGATTCAAGGTCTTTAGAACTAGTTCCGGTGTCAAATCAACTCAAAAAAACCCTTTGGGCTGCATATTATTTCAGGCGATGTCATGTGGGATGAATGAGAGGTACGCTCGTATACAATAAAATTCCCTCTCTCCAAGTCAATGAACGGGGAGAACCGACCCCTAGTTACATATGAATCGGTTGAGTTTGAGAAATAACCGGTTGAAGTTCAAGGCTTAAGGAAAGTTACCTATCATTTAAAAAGAATCTCAAATTAATGAAGAAAAACCGAAAGATCACAACATGCAATCGGTTGGACTTGGAAACACTAGGATTTTGACCGATTATGCTCAAAAATCTCCCCCGACTCTGCTCCAATTTGAAATTGCGGTAACTTTGGCAGCAGGGAAGAAATCCAAGGCAGCAGCAAACTCGATAGCACCCAATGCTGGGTGGCGAGCGGAAGTTAATGCCATCAATCTAGTCAACAACGGATCGCAAAGCCCATCTCCGCCCAGGTAATTAATACTTACTTCCAGCCAGCAGTGGCCCCGAGAAAAACCAGCAATTTACGAGAAATACTCAAAAACATCATGTATATGATGTATATACAGACACACATATTATATAATATATATAAGTGGCTGATGAGATTGTGCAGCGAGAGAGAGAGAAAGAGTACTTCAACACAGTGATGGTTTCCTGCAGCGATGGCGGCGCATCCCTCTGTGGCAGGGACATGCAGCAGGGACACTTAGTCTCCACTCTCCTCACTTCTTCATCTCTCAAAATCTCCCAAAATCTGTGAGTTAAGTGAGGTAGCCGCACTGGAGTCAACTCGGAGCAGGTTGCATTTCTACACTGGGATCTGGTATTCTATCTAGTGGTGGTGTGCATCTCTGCATGGGAGCCTTCTGAAGTTGTAGGTTAAGTGTTGTGTCCGTTTCAATTTTCTTCGGGAGCTGGAGCTGGATGGGCTCAATGGAACAATGACACAGGTATGTATGCGTGCGTGCGTGCGTCCAGCACTTTTTTTTTTTGATTTGGTGTGTCTTGATCGGAATGTGTTTTTTCAGAGGTTTTTGAGAGGGATGGATTAATTTAGTGGGTTTAGTGGGTTCAGTGGGCTTTGGGTTATGGTTGCCTCTTCGGGACCGGGAACTGATGAGCTTTATGGAAGAAGCTATATGTCAAGTACTTCTCGTGTCTTGATTGGATTCCGGGCGTCTGATGCTTTTGTCTGGTGTTTAATAGAGGACGGGTTAGTTTTGTGGGTTTCTTTATGTGGGGTTTGGGTTGTGTCACAGTGTCTGTTGCTTCTTCTGGAAGCTGGACTTGGAGCTGATGAGCTCAATGGAACGCTCATACATGTATTTTGTGTGCAGCAATTCTTTTTTGGTGTGTTGATCGGATTCCGGGCGTCTGATGCTTTTTCGGATTTCCGAGGTTTTTGAGAGGATGGGTGAAATGTTGTGGTTTTTGGGTTGTGATGTCTGCTTCTTCTTCTGGAAGCTGGACGTAGAGCTGGTGAGCTCTACGCGGGAACAATAATGACCCAGGATTATTTGTGTGTGTGTTTGATAATATGTGTATCGATCAGATTCTGGGCGTCCAATGATTCGATCTTCGCGAGGTTTGTGACTAGAGGGATGGGTTACTTTTTGTGCGTTTTGTGGGTTTTAGCCTTTTAAGTTGTGTCTGCATTGTGGTCTTCTCGAAGCTGGTCGACCTGGAGCTGATGAGCTCTACGGGAACAATGACACGGGTGTCTTGATCCGATTCTGGGCGTGGAATGTTTCTTCCGAGGTTAATGAGAGGGTATGGGTTTTGGATTGTATTTTTCGTCTTCTGGAAGCTGGACCCGGAGGTGGGATGAGCTCAATAGCCAGTACCTTTCGAACTCTTGGTAACGAGGCTATGTCAGTCGCCATCGCCATTGGCCATTGCCGTCGCCGTAAACCTCCATAGCCAGCAGTTCCCAAACTAGAAGAGGCGTGCTCTTCAGATGGTCATTCCACCTTCTTTCAATTGTCATTATTGGTGCCTACATTGGTCACATTACCCTGCACAGAGTGCTCACTTTTTGCTTCCGGCCGATGATTCTGCCACCTTACTTCTTAGTTCTCTCGGCGCAACCCACTCATCATCACTCACCATCTCCAAGAATTGCTCTGATCTCTTCTTCTTCGGTCCCACGATGCCACATTCCGTGTCTTGATCAAAATCCGGAAGGTTCAATGGATATTGATGGAGGTTTACTAGAGGGACATGGGCTTTGTGGTGAAGCTTGCTCTTACGTGGAGCTAGGTCACATCTCGAAGGATTTCCATGCCTAGCCTAGCTTCCGAGTTGTACAGCTAGTTCAACGAATTGATTCTGTAGGGATGGAGTGGTGATAGTTCTTGTTTCTTGGGGCATCAATATTGTGTCTGTTTCCTCTTCTGGAGCTTGATCGATTCTGGGCATTGAATATTTCTTTCGATGTTTACAAAGAGGGATGTGCTTCTGTGAGGAGATGGTCACATCTCAAACACTAGTCTGCAAGTGCAGGTTTTGTCATTCAGTATTTAAGAGGATTGTGTGAGCTTCGGCGCACCGGCTTCCGAACCCTTGTCTTTTAGCAGTTGGAAGCTGAGGTTTGCAGAACTTATTGTGCCCTATTCTCCATGGCCAATATGGTTGAACTGATTTTCTTTCCTGGACTACACATCTCCTCGCATCGCCATTTTGCCATTGCCGTCGCCGTAAATTTCGATGGCTAGCAGTTCCGATCTAGAGGCGTGTTCGCAGGTGGTCACCTGACCGTCTTCTTTCAATCGCCCTTAATGTTATATTGGTTTTGTCACGTAACCACATCAGGGTACTCATTGCTTCCCGCCGATATTTCTGCCACCTGGGTTTTGTCGGCGGAACCTACTCATCGTCTCTTCCCGTCTCTAATAATTGCTCTGATCGCTTCTTCTTCGGTCCCATGGGTCTCTCCGGAACTCTGAAAGCTCTTGAAGAACAGACGAGGAAAGTACTGTAATTACTACTGTCCCGCATTGTATTCCGTTCGTATATTGTCCTTTTCCCTGATCGATAATTTTACGGAGATTTTTCCTAAGATTTACAAAGCACATTTATTAGCCTTCTTGAGTGTACGAAGAGGTTTTGGAGGCTACATTGCCTGGTAAATCCAGTGGTGCCTACATTGCCGTACTTCGACTCCTTTTGCTTGGACTCATTTCCCGAGGGATTCCAAATGGTTCCGCTCTTCGCCATCAGAAACTCCACACCCCACATTGTCATCGATGACCCTTTTGAGGATGCCTTTTGCTTCGATCTGTCCTCGGACCAGATTTTACGAACAATCCTGTTGCCGACTGACCATTTACTTAATGTAGGAGGTGTAATTGTCAATAGGAGAGATGAACTAAGGATATCTTTCGTATGTCTGCAGCGGTGAACAAGAGGTGGTGAAAGACATTCGATACAACGGATTCTCGAAGCAATTCGGGGAATCAGCGGAGCAGTTCAATCAGCGGTAAGCTCAAGTTTGCTTTGAACGACATTACTCATCTACCCGGCCAAGCTCTAAACCTTCACCCTGAGTACAATCCTGTAGAGTCGAAGGAGGTGACGTAAATTCATTTGTAGAAACAGTGGAAGTTAGTTTGTTGCATTGCGCTTTTCCAGGCAGTGCCGCACTTTTCCCCAACTTAGGTCCAAGTGCACTCAATTGTCACCGCATCTTTCAGGTATTTCAACCACCTGACACATGAAGATTAACGCATATACTCCGTCCCAAGCATCTTTGCGACTTTGATAACTCGATGTGCATCTGCTGTAGTTTGTTTTGACTCATCGGTGAGCTCAAAGTTTGCATTCAACGACAGTCATTTATCCTTGCCAAGCTTATAATATCTTAACCCTCACCTTGAGTGTATTCCTGTGGAAGTCGAAGGACGTGACGAAAAACCTTTTGAGAATAGTGTAAGTTAGTTTGTTGCAAGCTTTTCCAGGCAGTTCCGCACTTTTCCCCAAGTTAGGTCCAAGTACACTCAATTGTCACCGCATCTTTCAGGTATTTCAACCACTTGACACATGAAGATTGACCGCAGATACTCCGTCCCAACTTCCAAGCATCTCTCCGACTTTGATAAATCATTCGCATGTGCTGTAGTTTGTTTTGTTAATCAGTGAGCTCAAGTTGCAGCTCTGGACGATACTCACTTACCCTGCCAATCTTTTAATTCTCGCCTTGAGTAGAATCCTGTAAAGTCGAACGAGGTGAAGTAAATTAAACCCATTCACAGAAGAGTGAGTTAGTTTGTTGCAAGCTTTTCCAGGCAGTTTCGCATTTTTCCCCAAGTTAGGTTCAAGTACACTCAATTGTTCCCCCATCTTTCAGGTATTTGAACCACTTCACACATGACGATACTCCATCCCAATCTCCTTTACAAGTTTGATACCTGGTTTACATCTGCAGTAGTTTGTTTTATTTCTTCGGCAAGCTCAAGTTGCTTTGGACGACACTCATCTACCCTGCCAAGCTCAAAATCTCTTGACCTCACCTTTAAGGGATAATCCTGAAGAGTCAATGGAGGTGACGCAAATTCATTTATAGAATAGTGTAGTTTGCTGCAAGCTTTTCCAGGCAGTTCCGCACTTTTCCTCAACTTAAGTCCAAGTACGCTCAACTTTTACCGCAGCTTTCAGACATTTCGACATTCACACATGACCATTGATGCAATATGCTCCATCCGAAGCACCTCAGCAACTTTTGATTCTAGAGTTAAAGAAACCTGTTGCGTATCTGCTGTAGTTTGTTTTGTTTTGTTTCATCGGTGACAAGTGTATTTCGTTCGTGGAATCTCTTAGACTAAAGGTGTCGCTAACAATTTTGTAACTGTCTCGGTGCTTTCAGTTGCCATGAACTTACCGAGCACAAGCTACGTCGCAGAAAGTAAAAGTGGAAAGCTATCCTCCGACCGGAGGAGCAAGAACTCAAGACGGAAGAGTCCCTGCGAACATCAACATCAACAACCATCACCACCAACACATACAAATTCCAGCCAGGAGATCAAAAGCAATTCGGACATGGACTCTCTGTACTCCGACGCAGGGGACACATTTGCATCGACTCGACCTTGCAGCAGCAATGGTCAGGATAGCGAAGGATCTGGTTCTTGTCAACCCAGACGCACGGATGGAAACTCCAGGGATTTCATCATGAGGAGGTTCTTGCCTGCCGCTCAGGCTATGGCGACCGAGGCTTCATCGTCAAATGCAACATCTTCTTCGGCCTCTTCGCATCCTTCTTCCGACCAAAGGTGAAGCCCTAACTAAAACTTTTCTCTATGTTGCAATCCATACCACACGTTACAATAACAAAGTCCACCAATAGACTGATGCCAACGCTCGAAGCCCGGTTAAGCATAATGTTCATTATTCATGGGATCATCATGATTCGGTCTCCTAAAATATTATGTGCAACAGAAGCTCCACATAACATGTCATCAATAAAGTAGGATTTTTTTAGCACAGGACAGTGCGGATGCCTTTGTCCATCATCCGGTAAGTTATCTCAACATTTTGGACCATTAGTTTGAGGCCACCTGAGTCAAATTCAACACACAATATGCAACATACTCTAAGAGTATATTAATAGTACATCTATGTCATGCTAGGTAGGCGGTATATAGGTGAGTCCTAGACTAGAGGGACAGTAGTAAACCAGAGGTATTGATTCTTGAAGAAGTTGATCGTTTGCTAAATATCTGACTGCTTGAGGATCGATACCGTCATTCAAGATCGAACCGCAACACAAATCTAAGGTAGACGGGACGTGTCTCAATCCAACTCCTCCACTAATTGAACACCTACTTCAAGATTGAATTGTAATAGTAATGTGAGTGTAGATGAAGATCCTCTCTCAAAAAATTGTCCACTTAAGGACACATCTACCTTATTGTGACTTTTGTTTCTTGTTTCTTCTCCAACCCACGGTTGACATGTTTGCTCAATTTTCTGACTGCTTGGCTCAAGGTCGAACCGCAACACGAGTATTGTCACGAATGCTACACTACCGCCGCTACCTGCAAACAAGAGCCGATTCGTGCAAGAGGTGAGGCAAGATGTGAGGGAGAATTCGGACAACGAAGGGGACGAGATCAAGGCGTGCGGGATTCCACTGAAGCTCGGGAAGCTCACCCTGGGAAACTTGAAATATAGCTTCTGGTCGACGTCGCGAAGCAAGTCGCCCCGCGAGGTGAATGCAAATGCAAACACAAACACAAACACATCATCTGATCATCATCACAAGAAGGCGCCTGCAGATGGATCAGAAGGATCGCCTGCAGACGACTTGTTCTGGTCTGATGAGGTGAGGATCATTCATTTGGTGCCAACTTTTAGTTTCCTCGGCATTTTCCCCACGTTTTCTTTAATCTTCATCGCTGAAAGCCGTTTTCATCGATTTCCATGATAAATCGACCTCATAGTCTGTCCATTGCAGCATGCAAATACCGTAAGGGTTGCCTTATGTTGCAGGATTATGTAGAGGATTGCCTTTCATTATAGAAATATGTGGAGAATTAGAACGACTTTATCTGTTCGGATGTGGTGAGGATATTGACGCCAGCTTCCTCATCATTTTCCCGACATTTCTCATCATCTTTCTCCCACAGCCACATGCTGTTGTGGCTGAGCGCCATATCCATCGACCTACACACGATCACAAACTCTGTCAATTGCACCGCATGCTTACCGTAAACTTTACCTTGCATTGCAGGAATATTATGTAAAAAATTGCCTTGCATTGTAGGAATACGTAGAATATGTAAAGATTCCGAGGACTTGCTCTGATCCGATGAGGTGAGGATATTGGCACCACCATTTCCCTTCATCTTGATTACACAGTTCACAAACTGTTGTGGCGAGCTGAGCGCCAATTCCATGGACCTACACCCGACAACATAGTCTGTCCATTGCAGCGTTTGCATACCACAATTACTAATTTGCCTTACGTTGAAGGAATATGTAGGAAATTGCCTTCCATAGTAGGTACATGTAGAATATGTATAGAATTCGGACGACTTGTTCTGGTCCGATGAGGTGAGGACATTGGCATCAAATTTTCCTTCACCTTTCCCACAGCCACAAACTATTGTGCGTCAAGTAAAGTTATTACATACCTCAATTCCCCATAGCTGCATTGGCGGATTGCAGAACATTGCCTCACATTTGCAGGAATATGTAGAACATCGCCTTCCATTGTAGGAACATGTAGAATACGTATATATTTCGGATGACCTGTTCACATATACCCCAATGCCTCCATAATTGCATTGGAATGGTTTGCTCAGTTCTTTGGCCTTGCATTGGCAGGAATATGTAGAAAACGCCGAACTGAGCAAATCGAAACCTCCAATTCCCGCTGCACCGACGGAGCGCGAGCGCTTATCCGAGCTCAAGAACGGGATTCAACAGCGAGAGTCGTTCCGCAAACTGGAGGCCGCGAAGTTCTCCAAGGCAGCCGCCGCAATGGAGGGGTTCGCGCAAGCGCGCGGTGCCGCTCCCGCGCGTCTGCACTCCATGGAGACCGTCCACACGCCTGACCACAAGGGCTTCCTGGGCCTCCCGAGAAACCCTAGCATCACATCCCACAGCGGCAGCGGTAACGGAGGGCCACCGGACGCCGCCGACCGCGAGCGCGCGGCGAGGCAGGTCGACAGGCTGGGCGCGCGGCTGACGCGCATGATCAGCAAGACGAACTACATGGACACGCGCAGCAATGTGAGGGTAAACGAGCAAGAGGAAGTTGGCGGCAGCGGCAATCAGGGGCAGGCCGCGTCGTCGTCCGCCGCCGCCGGTGGTGTCGGTGTCGGGAGTTCCTTGGCCGAGCAGCCGCCCCAGTCGCGACCGAAGGGGAAGTGGGTCGACCGGGTGGCGGTATTGGGCGGTAGCTTGCGGCCGCCGCCGTCGCCGAAGTCACCGTCGGAGTCGTGGCTGTGCAACACTCTACCGCCGTCGCGGTTCCTGGAGGTGAAGAAACTGTCGTCGCGGAAGCCGCTGGGGAGCTACATCCCGATTAAACCCCCGCTTAAACCCCAGGCATCTCGCGAGGTAAGCCAATCAATCGAACTCCAGAGTTGAAAAGCCAACAATGAATCTCTGCTGATATTCTCCTCTTGAGCTGAACTTCAACCTCGAAATTGATTAAAGGCGTACATGTCTGAACTCGAAGAGAATCCACCTTACCCATGAGTCTTCTGGTTCCGTGACGTTATGCATACTTAATTCGAACAAAATTGATTTCTTGTCAGTTTTATCTTGGTCCACTAGATTTTGCAAGCCTGTGCTCAAGCTTGTGTGTGGGCTGGGCCTTCAATCGTGAATTGATCAGAGTAGGTCTGAACTCTATGGAAATTGTACTTTACCCATGAGTTTCTGGTTCAGTGCGAACATGCATTTAGACGCATGTATGCTATCTTCAAACAGAAGTTATTGTCATTTTCATCTGCCATCAAATTGAACATCTCTTGATCTTCTCAACCCTGAAATTGATCAAGAATGCCTCAACTCTGAGCAAAACGCACCTTACTCATGAGTATCCGACTCCGTGACACATTTTCCCAACAATTATATTGTCATTTTCATCTGCCATCAAATTAAAACCTCCTCTTGAGCTCTTGAAATCGACCAAGAAATGTCTGCACCTTACCCATGCATGTACACCTTCTACGAACGTAATTTCCTTGTCAGTTTCATCTGCTTTGGCAAGATTTTGATTTACATGACATTGAGGTTTTGCAGGAAGTGCCGAGCCGACTTCGGCAATCGTGCAGCTTGAAAGAACACCTGCAAGGCACCAGGTGAGGAGAGGAATTTGACGTTTTTCTCCATTAAATAGACAGTGATACCCATTGTGCCCAATTTGCCCTTCACCACATTTGCGAACAAAATGAGGTCTGATTCCCACAATTTTGCAAATTGAGATATTGACAGGGTTCTTATATTGCGAGTGTGTTGGGCTATCATTTTGCAGGCAGATTGTGAGCTCCACAGTGCAAGCAGTCTGATCAATACAGATGGTGGTGCTTCAAATTCGAAGGATCGGAGCTCCAATTTTGTAATAAATAGAAGATCTGATCAACATGTTGATGCTGGGTGGATCCCTCTCATTCACTCTTGAGCCTTTCCTTCCTCAATTGATGGTAGCAAATGATAATGTACTGCGGAATTTTGAGCTGACCCACACGTAGCGCCTGACTTTTTTCCATCCATAGCTTGCTCTGTAAAATAGGATCTCTTGTAGATGAAATTGTAGGTTGTAAAGATCCACAAGACTGGTGAATGATCCATATGTATTATTGGCAGTGAAATCGAATGAAACTGTGTTTCTCTTATGGGTGTCGTTGGTGTTTGAAATGCAATGCACTTGGTTTTCTGTAAATGAAGAAATCACATGTTCTTTGGAGAACAAAAATGTTTTGTTTTGTAACCATTTAAGATAAGCGGCCTTAGTGTGGGCACTTTCAACTCCACAGGCAATTTTGACCAGTAAATCAGGTCTGGAATTGTCTCATCCAGTTAGCAACTGCGATGAATTGTGCAAATTGTATTTTCAAGTTTCAGAATTGTACTTGAGATGCACAAGTTATAGGGGTCAAAGTGCAGATTCTCTTTCTCATTCAGCAACCACATTGTGCCTCTCTATTTATTAAATATTGAACTTAGTATGGTTAATAAATTTTGAGCACAAGGTGCAATCAATTTTTGGTGTTCTTTCTTAGCTACAAGCCTTGCCATATGCATCTAGATGTCTGAGCGAGAAGAGTGTGGAATATGGTCCCAGCTCATAAACTGAATGCTAATTTTCCTTTTTTATAACTGGCTGAGATCGTGACATTTTGAATGCCAGTGTAAAAATGCCAGTGTGGAATATTGGGAAGCATTGAGTAATGTTGCAGATGAAAGGAAGATGAGAGCATTTTTATCCATGGCAAACGTAAATCTAACTTATGAATTGCACAAAAAACACGAAAAAGCATGTTTTCGTACACGTCATTCAATGCGTTGCCAAGGCATCAATGTGTAGCAGAACCAATTTTATGATATGTTACCTACCATTAGGTTTGGGTGGAAGATTTTGATGTACCTAGTTTGTGTGGTATCCAATGTCCTCAATTGTCGAGCAAGCTCGAGAAAGGTGAGAAACTGAGGCTGCGGGTGAAGGTCCTTTGATTGCACTATTGGATCCTCCCATATTGACACTTGATAAGTACACTACAAATTGTATTTAGTGTCACCAATTCTATTTGTCTTGCAAAATTGATTGGAAACTGCCCGTGTGGTGTCACCAACACCAAATGTAAATGTAACACTATATGTCATTCACGATCTTCCAAATTTCTATCATTCATGACAAAATTTCATCACGGAAATGTTAGGATGCAGAATATACCAAAAGTGAATGAACTAAAAGCAAGTTGGGATGACAACATTTGTAAACTTGTTCATAAGAAGTGTCATTAGAAGAGTTAACCATAGTGACATAAAATAGCATATGACACTAAATACAATATTTGGTGTAGCACTACACTAAATATTGAATTTAGCATCACCATTCTATTTGTCTTGCTCAATACGAATTGTAAACCGCCCGAGTAGTGTCACCAACAAAAAATGTAACCTAACAGTATCTATCATTCCTTGTAAAAAGTGTTGAGCATTATAGATCTACAATGTTGCAAATATTGTCACTTACTAAGTGGTTCTCCATCCAAATTTCAATCATCCATGACAACATTTCATTACAAAATTGTTAGGAATCAGGATGCAAAATATACCAACTTTATATCAATAACCCCGGGGTGGATTCTTCATTGGAAACCTAATGACGTGCATGGATCCCTATGAAATTAAACCCCTTATATATGAGAAGTTTATAGAGAAAAATAGATGTATACGTACCAATGGCATGCTAATTAATTAATGAACTCGTGTACTTATACTAAGCTTTTCAATTTAATGTAATAAATGCTTCCACCACATATACAAACTATACATCATAAGTTAAGTAAGACTTTATTACATATAAAATCCACTTTCACTTTTCAATAAGAAAGTCATGGGATATTTTTCATTCATAGCATGTAACTCAATGATTGTATCAAGCAAACAAAGATAAGAGCACAATAACTTAGCCACAATCTAGAGAGCAAAACTAAAAAAAGCCCATGCGAGCTTCAAGAGCCTCTAGTTGTAAAAACCTAGAACCCAAATGGAAAACCTAACAAGATAAACATGGTGGCCATTGAGGACTACGACTATATGAAAACAATGGATGAAAACGTGAAGTGGATGAAACCAACACATCTATTCTCAATTTTTTCTCTAAACCTTAGGGCCCCCTTTTGTACATCTACCTTGACTTCATAAAATTTAATAGCTTTTGTAGATGTACACATCAGAGAAAAAGTATGCCTCTCCCTTATGTATACTATGTATGATAATGCCTCAAATAATACCCCTTCTTACACTCACGTTAGTTCGTACATGGTATGAAGAGTTCAACCCCCCGGGATCAATAATTGGCATTTGGATGAACTAAATGTAAGCTGGGAAGACAATACTTGTACACTTATTCATAAGATGTGTCATTAGAAAAGTTATTACGGTGACATAAAATACCATATGACGCTAAATACAATATTTAGCGTAGTATACCTCTCCCATGCCAGAAAGATTTAGTGAAAGGAGAAAGAAAAAGAAAACAAGGGATTCATGTCATAACAGAAGTGGAGTATGTTCTTCACCAACATGGCTCAAGTGCAAACTTGTCATTGCACAAACGCAATGGAGAAAACATGTTGAAGAAGGTTGCTCTCTTATACGTGTGTGCAAACAACAACCTTCCAATTCTCAAGCATCTAAGTGTATTGGTGACTAATCTACTCAGGAGTCATTTCCCTACTCACTGCATCAACTACCCATATGTTGGTTCAAGTCCCAATAGGAGCCCCCCAAGTATGTGAGCATACCTCTCACTCATTCAACATAATTTATTATTTATTTATTTATTTAGGTTTTATTTCACACTAGAATTAGAATCAAACACCCGGGATTGGTCTAGACCAAGTAATTTGAGATGAGTTGGCAATAAACCTTACGGAGGCATGTTTTTATGTTGGATGAAGGGGAGGTATAAGAGTATGCAAGAATATTCTCTAGCCTTTGCCCACGGCCCGACATGACTTGCCTATGCCTTGGGAAGTTCACAACCTTAGAGGCTTGTAATGTTAAGGGGTTCAAGTTCACCTCCATGTGGCCCTTGCTCCCCATGGTGAGTCACATGGTTAAATAAAGCAATGACCAATAGGAGATTGTTTTTTTTTGGCCCCGGTTTTAGTGCCCCCATCCAAATACCCATCTCACATTGGGACGCCTTTATTGCACGAGTTGTTATATCATTGTACCCCCAATGTCCTTTGATGACATAAATTGAGTGGGCCAGGAGAATGCATATGAAAATATATCATAAGGAACTATTTTAGTACCTTATCTGTCTTGGCACAAAAAGTTTGTTTTCTTGGGTGAAGGGAAGCCACACATGTTCAAAAACATCGGTTTTGAAACAAAGTCGGTCGGCCAAGGTAAAAGAATTTTGGCCTTACCATGTGGCTTCCTTGAGGCGCTTGGGTTACAAGTTTGGTTCATATGTTATTTTTTTCGTGATCTAGAAATGTCCACATTCAACTTTGATAGGAATCGGAGGTTTGGAGCTTTACAAAACCACCATCTTGGACCGGAGTTGAAAACGGATGATTCTACCCAATTTATAAAAGAGAGATCAACCTTGAACCCCAAGCTCCTCATGGTTAGACATATGTTTGAAGCCAAAATTCTTTTACCTTGGCCCACTGAACTGCGTTTCGAAAGCGGCGTTTTTAAACATGTATGGCCTCCACATGACGGTGCCACAAATTACTTTGCACCGGTTGGTTGGAACACGTGGAAAAGTTATTGTAGCATGAAAGTATATTGAACTCGATACCCGCAAGCAAAGCGCTTAAATTGATGAGGTACCACTTGTACTTAAGCATTGCAAAGATTTTCTTTAGACATATCCCTTTAAAGTGAGGACAACATGGGGGCAAATTTACATGTACCGCCTTTTGGGCATCCCAATGTCTAGAGAGAAGGGATTATCGCATACGAGCGTACCTCTCATCTCCAACATAAAAACTTGACTCTCTCTAGGTTCGTTGCCGGTTCATCTTAAATGAACTTGAGTAGATTGATCCAAGGTCTTTAAAGCTAATACATAAGAAGTGTCATCCGAAAAGTTACTGTGAATGGCCAAAGTCATTCATAAGAAGGATGCAAGAACATTTCAAGAGCACCAACCTTGGCCAATGGCTGATCGAGGATCAATCTACTCTACGAGGTGGTGTAAGAAGTGATTCACAAAAGGGGGACAACATTTTCATTCAATGAAAAGCTCTCACCCATCATAAGGTTGATTTTGTGGTGATTCTCACCTAGCAATTAAACATGAATGGCCCCCTAGTTGATAGTAAAAGGTTCATTTCTTAAAACAACCTCACAAATTTTTGTAGGTTGCATATGAATTTATTATTTTTTGAAAAAAAGTTGCATAGATTCTTTATAGTTTTGCAAATATATGGAAATTCCTTGAAAAATTTCCAAGCTATTTAACCTGCTTGAAATAGAAAACATTTTTGAAAGTGTTGCTTTTAGGCCCAAGGGGTGCACCTTTCATAACCTTTCAGTATAAGTATACGTGAGTGCACAAAATGGGTATTAATTTTAATTTTTTGTACTATGTATACATATGCTACACAAACTATAACGCATATTTATGTACATGTATGGAGAACCTCTAAAAAAATACAACATTTGTACTTGTATGGTAGGGACACTAGACTTTATAGGATAAGTGTTTAATTGTTGGATGGAGTACATGGATCCAATTGACTTGATGAAACATCCATCAAACACAAACATTGGCTTATGTTGGTATCAAAAAGGAACCAACAACAAGTGGACTTACAATCTAACGGATCATTTGATGGTAGATTTAGAAACAATACTTGCAATAACTTCTATGACATATATTGTAGACTTAGATTCTGATGAGTTCCATCCAGGGGATGAAAATTTCTTCAAAGACTTTATTAATGAATCCTAGGGTTTTACATTATACATATGATAGAGGTTCATTATTGTTCAAAAGTACATAATTTTGTAGAGTTATGTTAATGATTATATATGAATGTAAACTTTTTACGTATACATATTGTCACTTGTATGTTTATTATTGAAATTGTACGTGGGTTGCTTGATTTTATAAAAGAAAACTTGTATATGAGACCTATGGCGGTAACCCGGGTTACCGAATTTATGAAGTGCGTGAACGCAATTAATTAATTAATTTTCCGGAGGGCGGGTTACCGAATTTAAAAAGTGCATGAATGCTTTTAAAATAATAGTAATAAATTTCCTGGAGGGTGCCCAAAATAGGACCAACATTGAATTTGCACTTTGCGAATAGTGCAGTCTCAACAACATGGACGTGGGACGGGGTTCATCATTGTGTCTTTTGGGATTTGTGTGTGTGTGTTTGCTCTTGTGTTTGCTAGCAATGTCGCAGTGGTCAAAGTTTGCCCTCTTCTAGTACAGTGCAGTCTCAAAAACCGAAGTCTCAAAAATTGTTGTTGTTTTGAGGGCGAATAGAGCTTGACGAGCCCGACAATTTGAGCCCCTTTTCTTTTGGTTTGGACCAATTTTGAGGTAGCTATCACAATCCGTGCACACCCGGGTTACTGCCATAAGTCTCATATAGGGGGTTTTTGGAATATGTTGCATACACATGTGATTCTTGGGTTTTTAATAAAAGGTGCAACCCCCGGGGCTTTTAGGCTCAACTACCTTAAATACCTATTTAAGCTAGAGTGCTTACTGAATGCCCACTGAATAAAGTAAACAAAAAATAATAAATTTGATATCACATTTAACATAACATTAAGTAGCAAGCCCGGATTGACCTTCTCAAAAGAGCATCAAACCGGCGCGTGCCGGTTTGATGCTCTTTCAAGAGCAAAGGTAGCACTAAGTTTAAGTTTTACTTAGGCTATTTTTTTTAATCTATTTGGGTAGTTACTTTCAATGCTTGAATTAATTATGTCGGTTTCTAGAACAAAACTAATGCCCAAGTGGTGGTAAAGGTTCTAATCTAAGCTAAATTACGATCTAAACAAATCTAAATAACTATAAAGCAACGGGAAAGTTGGTGAGGTCAAAAAGGCAGTTACACTTTTTGGAAAAGCCTCCCGACAATCACACTGGAAACCTCTTTGATACCTTTTTGAAGCTTCTATATTTGATTAATTATCCATTCATTCACTCTTGCTTTGCAAGTTTTTCCCTTCTTGTTGAGGCAAATTTGTGGGTACTCAAAAGGTACCCTCCTAGCATTGCTACTTAATGTTATGAATGCACCAAGGTGTAAATAACCAAGATACACCTATCCTTGCTAGTTTTGGATGCAGTGGAGCAACACATGATCTGCGTTAACTATGCGAACATTGGAGCAACTTAGTGGTCACGTGGAAGGTTAAGCCCCAGATGGGTATTATTTCTTGTTTCCCCCTTGGGGTGCGTTGGTTCTCCCGGGATGGTTGTATTTTGGTTCCTTTCTTAAAAAAATTGTTTTTTTCAATTTGTGCCAAAAAAGCTATATATATATATATATATATATATATATGTGAACATTTTTGACACTAGAAAGAGAGGGATACTACAATAAATATTGTATTTAGTGTCACAAATTTTATACTAATTGAGGACCGCCCATGTAGTGTCACTAACATTCAATGTAAACCTAACATCGTTTGTCATTCCTTTGTAAAAATATTTGGTCATTATAGATGTACAATGTTATAATTATTGCCACTTACTAAATGATTTTTCATCCAAATTTCAATCATTCATGACAAGTACTTGTAACCACATTCATAAGAACAAGTTGCCAAAGTGACATAAAATAGCACCATATGACACTAAATACATTATTTAGTGTAGCCTCCCATCCCTAAGACCATCATCCCCAATGGGTTAGTACTAGAGTCACTCTAGTATCATCTTTTTTTTACACTATTTAAGTATCTATAATGAGGATTTCACATTTTTTGACACCATGGGTTTGAATATCTAACTGGCATCTAAGTATATTTGGACTTATGTGTGAATTTTGGACAATTCCAACCGTCAATATGATGTACACTAGATCGGAAAACTACACAAATATGTGTGGTTGGCGAACATGGAATACAAATATTCGAAGTTGTGGTTGTTGTGTTATTGCTTTTGTTGTTGTCAGTTTGATTTTATTCCTTTTGTCCCAACAAATGCACATCCCTTGTTATTTCTTAACAGTGTTTTGTCCAAATATACTTAAATGTCGAATTTGACAGTGTTTTTTATTTTGATACCATTCGGGTCTACATATCATGGAAGAACCTTCACACCTAGGCAAATCACCGTTGTATCAATTTGGTTTAAAATGCTATTAACCCAAATATTAACTTGGTTATGCAGAAGATTCTTTTGGCTTGATATACCCACCAAATATCAATATTTGACTAGTATCATAATTTTGGTCTTAGAATATACACAAAATTTTGTTAGAATTGTTAGAATGCAGAACTATAGAATTCAAATTGTTAGAATTGCAAAATTGTTAGAATGCAAAATATACCAAAACTTGGGTGACTTTGATATAATCATTGATGTTGATTATTGATACCATACATTCAGCTATATACTAGACCGACATTGATACCGTGATCCGCACAACAAGATCAACCGTAAACATAGAACATGAAGATGTGCCAAGGGAACATTGAATAATGGACTATACATTCAAGGCATGATTTGGCTCACTAGTGACCAATGAACGGGGATAACTGACTGCTAGTTACAGATGAACCGGTTGACATTGAGAAATAACCGGTTGAAGTTCAAGACTTCGATAAATTACCTATCCAATAAAAGAAAAACCGAAAGATGTCAACATGTAACCAGTTGGTCTTGGAAACACTAGGGATATTGACCAATTATGCTCAAATATCTCCCCATGTGTTGGCTAGTGGCGACAAATTTACCCGTCCATTTACAAATAATGTGAGGGCATTAGAGTTATTGGTAAAGTAAAGCAAATGAAATTATGGGTTTAGTCCCAACCTTGAGTTTATTAGAATTAACACAAAGCCACTCAAGTTTTCTAAATGCTTAAAATATCATGCATGAAGAGTGGTGTTGGGCTATGAAAAACTAGTTATCTCACTTGTCTTGCTAGGGTGGGTGGACCAAGCTAGTTTTCGGGATCCGGGATTTAGGGCAACGGGTCCTATGGACATACCCTAGTTTAGATCCTAAAATTCTTTCAAAGTTTGAAAGGTGGAAAGAGAAGGTCCCAAAAGTTTCACCCAACTTTCAAAATAGGTTCCACTACATAGCGCATGGGGAAATTGTCACTGTCGAAATTTTATTAAACCACGTGAGGAAAAATATAGGGTACCTTTAATTCAATAGAAAAAAATTTATACAAATTAAGGAATTACTATAGCTTGGATAAAATGACCCATACAATATTATATCTCAAGTAGGGTAGGTGAAAAGTATAGGTAGTATTTATTTTTATTGATAAAGTAGGGTACGTAATATTTGGACAAACGAAGAATTTATTTGAGGTTCAATGAATGTGTTTGGATTGGATGAGAAATTTCCTCAATAGATTAAGAACCCATTCAATTTAGAAGTTGGCATTGGATATCTTGGTTTAGGGCCGCTTCACACACGAGCCAAGAGCCGTGACCACGAAATTGTGAGAGCCCAAAAGAAAGTGTCCAAAGGCCATCCCAAGACGCTATCAAAATCATGTAGTGTGGTCACAAGCCCTCAAGCATAATGTGAAATCATATGTGATCAGGCCCTCAACCAAATGCTATTACAAGGTATTTCTATTCATGCGGGGTCCTCACACATGATAAAATATAGTAAATCAACAGTTGTGAGATTTCAGAGTGCCATGGTCTCCAATTTTGTGTTAGGCCTACCTCCAAGAGGTGGTTTTTGAAAATAATCCAAGTGACACGGAACATCATCCATTTGATACCATGAAGAAATCCGGGTAGACTTTACATTAATTTTACATTCACTTACTCCATTGGTCCCTCAAGCATAGTGTGAAGTAAACTTAGACCGGCTCCGCCCTCTCCCACCAATGAGAATGCTTGAAGTGCAGTGATCATGGGCCCTGAGTTTTGTGTGTGCTTTTGAGGAAGTTTAGTGTTATTGGACGATGTGTTTTGAATTTTGAAGGCATTTCATGTGACCCGGCTTTGGATCTCACAAGCAGATCTGCAAGTTCGACACAAGGCTAACCAAGTTTGAGACACAAGTCGCATCCCCCTCTTCATGGCAAGCATAGTTTCACACTCCGTGGACTGTAGAAATAGCCCATCCAACTCATCTAGCATACAAAACATAGCAGTAAGCCTATAGAGGTGATGATGGCGATGTTGAAGTTTTGAAGGTTGAAATGGAAAAATAGAATGGAAACTTTGAGGGTGTTATGGAAGACAAAGTTGTGGAGGAGATTGTGCTTCATGTACCCATTATTGAGGATAAAACACGATGGGTTGTTTCAAATATGTTGGATTGTGAGAAAGTGTTTGGAGACTCAGTACTGCAGTCGTGAAAGTTATGCCAACAATGGAGTATGACGGACATCAGATCTTCAAGGCCATTTTGATTTCTCAACTTAATGCCAACCCAGTTTTGTTCAAGGATAGGCTTACGCAAGATAAAATTCAATCTACTTCAATAACAACAATGACTACATCAACGCCTCCTCACCCACTTCCATGTTGGTTGGATTGGGATCTAATGTAGCCGTCCTTTTGTGTCTAGAAGTTCAACTAGAATTTCTACAATCAAAGCTACTAAGAAATACAACAGAAGGAGACTGCCCAAAAACAATACCCCAACTTCAGTTATCCAAAGAGCTAACAGTGGTACGCAATGGAGTGGATGGGTTTAAATGATACGGAAGAAATTTGGCACAATGGAAATTGTGTAGGCAACCCATTAACCTCCAAAAAACAAGAAGCTACATTTAACAAGGGAGCTACCATGCCGACCTTCGAAATCATGATCTATTATTTTTCCCCTACTCCATGACACTTCAAATTCCACTATGACCAAATAGATTGTAAGTGGGTAAATGTGACAATGTAAATGCAGATTCAATTATGTCAAATGTGACAATGGAGTATGATCCAATTAGGAAGATTTATTCATTTGATCCCATTAATGCTAAGAGCTTGGATGAATTTGTGGGAAAAACCATAGTTGTAAGAATTGCATTGTTATTGATCAAGCTTGAACACCTACCCCTTGTAGACAATATGTTGCGCATTTGATTCTTTGCATACATTAATTCTTTACTCATCTTGTAGGTTCAATTGGTTATGTTTTTTAACATGTTACTTGAATGTGAACACCATCTATTTCTTTCCTTAGTTTTTGAAGGCAATCACACCAAATTGCAACACTTTGGGCATTGAGCACAATAGTTATTATTTGAAAGTCCCATTAATGTATCGTTGTCGTATTAATGTTAATTTATGTCAATATTCCAAGATTTTGATAAATGGTACATTTTACAAATAAAATAAAATCTATAAAATAAATTCATGGTGTATATTATATTTGCCTATAGGGCCTTGAAAATAACCTCAAAGTGCCATTTTATCTACTAATAGGGTGATAATTATTCAAAAAAAAGAAGATAAATAGCCCACCTTTAAATAACCCCTGACCACATGTGGTTTGCAAAACTATATAGCTAATGACCTTCCCATGACACAATGACCTAGAGTAGAGGCACCCATAACCGATCGCTTACTTGGAGAAGTATGAGGCGGTGCAAATTTTTCCCGTGTAGGAAGAGAGAAATAAGGAGGATTGCAAAAAAAATTGCTAATTTTATTCCTTGAAATGAAATTATTGTAAATTTTTGAAGCCAAAAGTTGGCCCGAACAAATCACCAATGTCTAGAGTCTACCGTAAGCACTATTTTGAAACGAATTCCTCAAAACCGGGGAAGTGTCATGGCACTATCAATTCCCTAGTGATACCATAACAGAAGTTAGAGACTTAGGGTTCTCCATGTAGGCTGCTTCGACCACCTAATTCTAATGGAAATGTAAATTCCACTTGGTGACATCTACATTTCCACTAGAATCTCATGGGTGAAGCGACCTACATGGAAACCAAGCTTAGAAACCATGAAACATGGAACCTTATTTTAACCCCCCATGAAAAGAAATTACTGAAGTCAATCCCAGCCTGATCGAAATTATGGCACCCTATAGATTGCTGATGGGGTCCTGATCGGGAATGAGCGCCTCTACTGTAAACGAGCTCTTAATAGAAAGTTTTTTCCAAAGAATGATCACACCCACAGTTTCATCCCTCCTTTGAGTGACTTTCCAGATCTTGACTAAACAACTGACGATAAGCTTGTGGAAACACTCCCTTTCTACAAATTGAAACCACACACACCCCAAGACACTCTATTGGACATCAGCCTCTTGCACTCGATTGTTACAAAAATGTCATCAGCTTATTGAATGCCCATCAATGGCCAGCCATATTCAAGTGCTCTTTTGGAAAGGAACAAACAGAACGGAACGATTTGCAGCTTCCATCTGAATCTAATAATTGCAACTAACAAAAACTGCTCGGAGGGTGATTGGAGCACACACTGGAGGTTACAATCTCTCACATTCCCAACGTTATGGTTTGCGACGTATTTTACAGGGACTGATGCATCTATGACCTAAACTTTCCTGACCCCTTGAAACCTGTGTGCGGATAATAATCACCCAAATTGACCATCCTATCAAATAAATTCCTCCCACTTTGCACTCTAGATAATAACTGCAGTAGGTACTACCCACACCAACGACATTGATTGATACATTGACTTGGATTGTCCTAGCTGTATCTGCTCTACCTAATATCCTTCGGGACTAATGTCACCCTGCAAAACTCCCGTCACTGGAATAATAATGACAGCTCATCCTAAGCGCCTAGTGACGTCTACAAGTGCCACCTTTTAGAAAATTACAAAAGGTAGAGCTGAAGCATGCTGCACAGCTTGGCAGACATTAAGGAAATGAATGGTGTCACAACCAACTGACCAACTTAATAAATTGAGAGATTGTGGGCACTTACTGGGATCGATGACCCAGAACCCCCAACGTTTGAAACAATTGTCTTCCAAGTGTGCGTGGGAATTGGGGCTGGAAATTAGGTCAAGAATTTCATGAGTTTGCAGTAGTCAGTCAAAGTGGCTCCGATCCACAAGCCAAGTTTTCAGGAGGTGCCAGAGGTATGTTGATTATTTCACCTTCTTGGTGAAATATGAGCCAAGTTTCGTTGAGAATAAGTTCTTCTTAGCCTTTTCATCTCCAAAATTGAATTGCTGCACCTGATCTCCTGATTGGGGAGTACTGGGGCTCAGACTAGGGCTTTGAGAGCGTCTGTTCGACTTCATGGTGAAGGACACACCTTTGCGGTTCATAAGTCCTTCCTTTTGATTTGTAGAGGTTGGGGATCCGTTTAGAGTAACACCATTGGTGCCAACTGCCTGAAATACTGCTGCAACAGCAGCTTTTCGCCGTTGCTCATTCTCGGATCTCCACTTTCGGAGCTCCCCTTCAACTGCAGACTTGGCAGCTTCAGCTGCCTCAGCTATTTGAATTGCTTGTTTCATGGCTGCTTGGCTGGAATCTATCAGGTGCTTGGCTGCGTCCATTTTGGTCAAAGTCTCTAGCTCGCTGGCTTTTGCTGCCTCAACCTGGAAACGATCCATTTCAAAGTTACAAATGCTTGTAATGAATTTGGCCTCAAATGTAAGTCAGAGTCCGGGAGTTGAAGTCCCGCAGGAATTAGTTAGAGGGTCAGCAAGGACTGGTCATCAAGGATATCGTAAACTGTCCTCAGCATACCAACGGAGCCTCTAGTGCTTACGAGCAACAAAATAGCATTCCATTGAAATCCCACTATGGGTAACAGATGACTAGGCACTCATGTGAGATTGGGGCAATTTGGTTCACGATGAAGTAAATCAAACCTGGGCCAGAGCTGCTGCAACGCGTTTGTTAGCCAAATCATCAGCATCAAGCACCTTCTTTTTCATCGTCTCGAATTCATCATGGGAGAGTGTGATATCTGCGCCACCTTGCTTGACCTCTGTGTCGCTAGTCACCCTCTTCTTCAGGGACTCAACCTAGAAACATTGCCGAAAGTCAAGCTTGCAACACCCCCATACAGTGACAAATTTTGATCACGAGCTGTGATGAAACATTTGGACGTTAATTTCAGGTGATTTCACGCCGCAGCAGGATTTACAATCTCTAAGGTTGCAATACTTGGTGGAAGTTATACGGCAATCATCGCAGACAGTTCAAATACACAAACAATGTTAATGTGGTCAGTTTGCTGTGACTTGACCTCTAGATAACAATCAGCATTTAAATTTGTTTCTGGGGGACACAATTATACCTCGGCAATTGCAAAAGCTTCAGAAGCCCTTGCAGCCTCGGTCTCTTTTATGGCCGCCAGCAATCGACTTTCAAGGGTGCTACTATGTGCCAAGGCTTGCTCCAACTCTTGTTTTCTTGCATAAGCTTCTTGTTTTGCTTGAGCTGCAGCAGATCTTGCTTCGCTTGCTTCTGTAGTCACCTGTTTCAGAATGACATGTATCTTTCAATCACATTTGTTCAACATCGTGCTGAAATAACATAGGCGTCAGAATGACCTCTGGTTATATAGTGCCGACTCATTCTGGCACAAAGAGCAGAGAAGAAAAGATTTTGAAGATAATTTCTGACCTGCTGAAAGTCTTCGTGCAATCTTGACAGAGACTCCTTGGCTCTCGCTTCTCCTGCTATAGACGCCTCCAGGTCAGCTTGCAATCGACTTAATTGCTCTTCCATCTCAGCAGAAGAATCTTCTGCTTCCTTCTTCAGATTTACTAGCTGGTTGTTTGCATTTTTCAACTCAGCTTTAAGTGATGCTAAGGATGCCAGCAATCGTCTCTCCTCCTCTTCTGTGCCCTTGAATGTTGCAGTGTATTCTTCCAGCTGAGTTGCCATAGCCCTAGCCTTCAACCAGATATAAAGAATCAAAAACATCATCTTAAGAATTGTTCTACAACGAAGAAACAGTTCAATTATTCTATATATCTCATCTTCTAAACACAGCTGGATTTCAGACACATTTTGGTGTACCGGTTCTACAAAGTACCTCTCAGTACAGACCGAGTTCTTAACCAGGTGTAGTGTTTATGAATGTGAAGGCATCATCTTCCCATCATCAAGGCCTCTCTAGCATTGAAAACATTTCAATGTCTCTCTTCGTGCACTATATTCGGCAATCACCACATCCCAGAGTTGTGTCATGCATTTTGCGTGAAGGGGTGTGAGCCTGCCGTAAATCTGTACTGTGTTGACGGGAGGTTTCACTTTATATTCTTAAAATCTGAACAATTTCCTTTCAGACCCCAAAGGATGTAACCAAGACCTTGAAAAGTTTCCTTGTAATCTCATAAAAACTTGAGAATTTCCTGTTCCTGTACAAATTTGGGAGGTTCCGTGCATTAACCAGAAGATTGGTTCTCTTGAAACAATTTGTTAAATGGTTGTTTGGAATACTATTTAAATATTTTATTTCTAGTTGTGGTGCATACTCGAAGGCAGTGTTTGAATTTGAACGAAGAGCAACCTATTTCGGTTCATTGAGTGTCAAACTCATTTAGCACCTCTTGGTATGCCAAAATGTGTTTGACCCTCAATGACCCGAAATAGAATGTCCTTTTGTTCAATCCTGCACACTACCTAGTAGCACTAAGCATGCACCAAAAATTTACCAAACATGGAAGGTATTTGTATGCAAAACAACCAACTCCCGACCAAAAGACTTATTGAGTTAATAGAGAACTCTAATATGTACCTTCTCTTTAGCAAGTTCAGCGTCCTCGACCTCGATTTTCATTCTCTGAAGGTTCAGAATTGCCTCTGACTCTGCTCGGGAGGCTCTCCTTTCTGCTTCCTTCGTGGCAGTCAGTTCATCCCTCAGCTTCTCCACAGCGGCGATTATCTGCTCTTGTTTCTCTTCAGCATCCTTTAGCTCATTCCTCAACTTCTCAACCTCCCCAGCAGCTGTGCTAGCTGCACTTTTTACCCTCTCAGACTCCGCATCTCTGGTTATCTGTAGCTCTCTTTCAGCTTCTTTGCGGGCTATATTAGCCTTAGCGAGCAAGTCTTTTGTGGTCTTTAAGTCTGTCATGAGCTCATCAATTCCGTGCTCTGTTAGTTCGTTCTGTTCATGAGCATCTTGTTCCTCGGTTTCTGCCGAAGGAACAGCATCATACATCATAGCTTCTTTCAGCCTATCATTCTGTTCTTGAATTCTTGTGAGAGCCGTGAGGGTACTCTCATGCTCAATCTTTGAACCCTCCAGCATGGCTTGAAGGTTGCTAATTTTCTCCATTTCACGTTCAAATGGAGATGTGACCCCTGCTTGTTGTTCTAAAGTTGCATCCAACTGTGCCTCCCAAGACGAGGCGTCAGTTTCAGAAGTGTTGTCTGATTTCTTTGTGCTCCCCTCCAAGAGATATTTTATTTCAGAAAGTTCCTTGAGAGCAATGGCTGCTTTGCTCTCTGCCGTCGCAAGCTGGCTTTGCATCTTTCCCAGCTCCTCTCGTGTTTGTTGTAACTCGGTCTCCAAGGAAACAATTTTCTGCCACACGTTGCAAGCAACAGCTAAATGAGGCTCAACTTTGTACAAAAGGACGTAGCTACTACCATTGTAGTTCGTTCAGTCCCTTGAACAGATTTGTAGATCCTTCGCTCCTGGGAAACTCGACCTTTACCATGAAAGACTCACTGACACGCTCTAGCTGTATTTTGAATAGACTCCGACCTTGTTGAGAACAAATCATTACACAATTAGATGACCTCCGAAAAAGAAGACAGAGCATGTGCTGAAAGGAGAGGACCCTTCTCCTTATCGGAAGCAGCTATCTTCAAGTCACAAGCGATAAGCATACCTCAGCGTTCACAGTATTGACGGTGGGGAATATCCGTGGTGACTTGGCAGGAGAAACATGTTCACCAAACATATTAACTGCATCCCTAACAGATGCAAATGGGGCTGCCGTATCGATCTCTGCCATGGTCAATGACCTGAAATTTGGAACAATCAACTGGTTAGACATACGGATCTCTCTGTCCCTCATGTCCACTCAAGGAAAGATGGAGAGCCAATTTTCTCTCGTCAGAACAAAGTAGTCTGAAATTGTTCTTTAATGCCTGCAAATACATAGAAGAGGCATAAGCCGAAAGGCCATTGAAACATGCATATCAATACAAACGAGAATGCGTTGATCTTAGTCCTATGTATGTCTTCATGGACTGTCGACATTCAGAATACGTGGCTACTGTGTTGCTAGACTTCATTTAAACTCTAGAACCGTAAAGCTTACTGTACGAAAACCTCAGAAGAGACTAGGTAGCGGTTCTTCCAAGCTCTCCTTATAAATTCGTTAAGGTCAATTGAGTACATCTTCTCTCAACAAGGAAGCCATGAGTATTTGTGTTCGTGGAAACAAGAGAGTGTGATATTGAGCAAGCCTGAATACACAAAGATGAAATGCTTCGGATACAATGTGCACCAAACATCCTACCAGGGACGCCATTTGCAATTGCGTAGTAACCTTCACAGCTCAAAGCATACTGTCCACCGCGCAACACTTCAGAGTCGATCTGTCGATCTCTTAAAAAGCTGAGCTAGCTGGAGGAAGGAACTCGAAGAAATTTGACCCCTATCATATGATTTGAGGAAGATGAACGCACTGACCTATTATAGTCGGCAACGCAAGGCTTCGACACTTTGCACGCCTCAGTTGGTCAATGCAGTGGTCCTGCCGCAAATGCACTTGTACTCCTTCCTGAAATTTTCGTTATAATTCCACCGAAAGCATTTCTCTAACTGTAAAGGGAAATGTACTCCTTATTGCACCTGCAGCCTCACGAAGCGGTACCGTGTACTGCTTTTCAGAGCATCTACGACCACGCCATGCAACTTCCATACCTGTACCACACTCCGACGACGACTACGTAGTGAGAGCAAAATTTAGATGCAGCGGCCACTGAGCTCGGGAGTTATCACAACACCTAAAAGCTATATCACCCCTGGCCATTATCGCCATTAGAGAAACGTATGAACAGCTTACGAAAAAGCCAGGGCGAAATTTATGTAGAAAAACACTTGCCAGAGCTGCTGGGAAGAAATAGTGACAACCAAACCGCAAACGCCAATTATCGATCGAAGTACACTAAAACCTATATCTCCGTGCCAGAGGAGGACCTTCCGCAAAGATACTTTGAGTACTGCAGCCACACTCAAAACTGGAGAGGAAGTGACGCCGAGTTCTGAATTGCACCATTGATCTCCACAATATCTTTACTCTAAGGAACCACAACTTCGGGGTTCCATGTCGCCCGGGCTGTCAGTTCCTCGACTTTAAGGACACTCTAATTACACTCCTTCGATGACTACGTATTCAAATCAAAACTTACAACCTCCCACTGAGCTCGGGAGCTATCACAACACACAAAAGCTATATCACTCCTTGCCCCTACCCCTAGTAGAGGAATGTATGAAAAGCTTACGAAAAAGCCAGGGTAAAAAAAACACTTTTCCAGAGCTGCTGGTAAGAAATAGTCAAGCTTATCCGTCACCAAAGTGCAAACGCCAATTTATCGATCGAAGTACACCAAAACCTATATCTCCCTGTCAGAGCAGGACCTGCCGCAAAGATACTTTGAGTACTGCAGCCACGCTCAAAACTGGAGAGGAAGTGATGCCGAGTTCCGAATTCTACCATTGATCTCCACAACACCTTTACTCTAACGATCTACCACTTCGGGAGGCCCGTCAGTTACTCGACTCTAAGAACACTCCCATCAACTTACGTACATACCTGCATTACACCCCTCCGACGACTACGTAGTGAAATCAAAGATAGAAGCTGCCACTGAGTTCAGGAGCTATCACACACCTATGGGAGCCTAGAAGCTATCACCCCTGGCCCTTACCGCTATCAGAGGAATGTATGAACACCTTACGAAAATGCCAGGGCGAAATGTACTGAAAAAAACACTCTCCATTGCTGCTGGAAAAGAAATAGTCAAGCTTATCCGTCACAGCAACCAAACTGCAAACGCCAATTTATCGATCAAGAGTGCACTAAAATCGATATTTCCGTGTCAGACTCGCAACAGCTGCTGTAAAGATATTCGAGTACCTAGGACGAGAGGAAGTGAATGACCGTGTTAATTTGATGAATTGCACCATCGATCGCCACTGCAAGACCTTTAACTCTGCAACGACCTGCTTACTGGCTTACTAGCTAGCGACCACTTCTGAGGCTGCTGCATGCCATCTTGACTGAACTGCCATCATCAACAACTCTCTCATCGCAGGCAGTGAAGCAAGAAGTTAACAGTTTAAAACCAAAGTGAGAAGTAGGTAGGTGGAAGTGGAAGGACTAATTACCTGCGGAGCGATCAACGAATTCTGGAGCTCATCATAGCGAACGTCATTGTGTGGCAGTGCAGACACGAGACGAGACTCCAAAAAGAGGGAGGAGAGCTCGTTGGGGAGCAGGTTAAGTCACGGTTTGCGGCATGTGCTCTCAGTCCCTGTGCAGATCGAGAGGCGGGCGCGGTGCTGTCTGTCTGCCTGCTGTTGCAGAATCCATGGCAGGAACAGAGTGGCAATAGGGGGCGGGACCCGAGAGACAACTCATAACCGTGAGATGCACCCATGCCCGTGGGGAGGAGGGACCAGTACTCAACATTGGATCTCAAACTAATGCCCCCTTCCTACCCGACTTTACCAAATAATCAAAGTGTTTCCTAAAAACCAGGTAAAGCTCCCTCGGTTATAGTGGAGCATATGGCTATCCCAATGCATCTACAAGAACATGCTCCAGAGATTGTCGAGTAGGTTTTAGTTAAGTAGTTTTCACACATGTTCATTGTTTTATCTCCCAAGCAATACATGTTGGATAGTTTTTATCCCATCCCCAAATGCCTTACTACTCATCTATCTTACCATCAGTTTTTGTTAATCATGAAGCTCCTCGTGCCCTCATAGCTAAGATTAAAAGCAACCAATCACAAGGGCGGGAGGCAACACTTTTAAAGGTCCTACATTCTTGTCTCATCTCTAGGTACCGATGGGAGGGTGGGTGGTTGAGGCTTAAAACCTCCACTTTTAAACCATGCCACATCATTTGCCAACTACACTATTGTGTCTAATTAGTGTGGGCCACACTAATTCCCAATAAAACACACTAATTTCAAATTATAATTTAGAGTGGCCCACACTAATTTCAAAGGTGAAAATTTTGTGTGGGCATTGTCGTTTCCACAATTGGATGAAACTTCATAATTCCATCCCGGGAAGCACCTCGGGAAGCACCTAACACATCCCACAGAGGTTGTTTGCGGAGAACCCTAACACACACGGATGGATGACAGTACGAATTACATCCAAAGTGATGCAAACACTTGAAATTTAGTGTGGGCCACACTAATTTCCAACCCACGTGAATTTCCCACCCACACTAATTAGACACAATAGTGTAGGCTCGGGACTAGATAGTGTCGATGGTGTGAAGGCCGTGTTTTTAGAACCAACTTCTAGGCTTAGCTAAAGTCAAGTGGGAAGCGGGCATAAGGTAAGCTTAGATGATGGGTGTTACGTGGCTCATTTTCTTAATCAGACCCCTATATTTGATTGGTATGTGGTTTGGTGAGGAACCAAGAGCAAACATCATGAAGACACATTTTTAAAAGAAGATTATGATTAAACCCAAGTTTGAAGATTAGATCTCAAATTAGGAGTGTTTTTTGTTAAGTGGGAACATGTGTACCTCACTTGCAAAAAAATTAAAATAAGGTGAGGCCTAATATAGGCTACTTTTTATTTGTGCAAGCACAAATTTTGAAAAATATTCAATGTTATATAGCATCATTTCTATTCACAAACTACATTATAAATACTACACGGTACTTTGTAATGTCATATATTACTTTTTTTATAAAACTTCATATAGGGCATTGTGTTAGGATGGTACAAACCTTACAGAGGTCACAAGGCTTTTCCACTCACATCCTCAACTCTCAAGCGTTTAGTAGTGTTCTTGTAGTGATCAGTTGTGTTGTTATAGTGTTTTTTGTATTGTTAAGTGGTGTTCTTGTAGTTGAGTTCTTGTTCATCGTGTTGTATCCCTATCGTTGTTTGGTGTCTCAATCCCTTGTCAACACTGTATTTCATCCTTTATCGACCGACTTGGTAACATAAGGTGCCCCACGTCTTATGTTTATGGGTGGCCTTATGTTACTAAGCATGCTAATAAAGGGTGCCTTAAAACACCACACATACATTGACTTTAAACAACATAGAAAAGGAATTTTTTGAATTGACATGGGGTTAAGTTTAAATGGGAAACATTTAAGTTCAGATTACCAAAGGGTGCAAGATAATGGGGCAAAGTAGAAGTCGAAAAAAAATAGGGTATTAGAGAAATAAAATTGTTAGATAAATAGCCCCCCTCCCCAACCAACCAAAAATTTAAAAAAAAAATTAAAAAATCAACACACGAATATATAAAAACTATGAGATAGTGAGGTACCCGTGCGTGGGAACTGCTCATATTTGACATGAAAGTGAATTGTGATGCCACATTAGCGCCACTTCATTTTTCCATACCTTGGACTTGGAGCCTAACACTACTATAAACTCCTTGGGTCCAAAATTTTGCTCTCAACCAATAGGCTTGCTCAATTTTGAGGTTCCTTTGGTCTTGGACCCCAATGTAAATGTTGTGTAACCCCACCTTTAATAGCTTACACATACCCTAAATAATGCCCGAGTTGAACCTAGATGCTCGCACAACTTCGGTTAAGGGTGGGTTTACATTAGGGTCCAAGACCCCAAAAAAAACACTCCAAAATTGAGTAATCTTATTGGTTGAGAGCAAAGTTTTCGATCCAAGGAATCTATACTAGGGTCCAAGTTCAAGGTATGAAGAAATAAAGTTACATTAATGTCGCGTCGCTATCTCACCAATTCCCAATGGTCCCTACTTGAAAACTTATTATAAATTTTTAAAAAAAAATTACTCCCCCTAATTTAGGGGCATTTTAGATGGGGGGTCCATGGTCCAAGACCACATGCACCAATTTGAAACAGTTTGAGGTAAAATGAACCCTTGAATCGGACCCAGGCTCCCTTGAACCCTACCTTCCAAAATGCTTCCGCGAAACATGAGCTCTCATTTGAGCTTCATTTCTTGGTTCAAACCATTAGTATTTTCCCTCCAAAATGATGCCATGTAGGAGACACCTCACTTTGCCTCTTCTTGGTCTTGAACCCTCATCTCAAGGCATGTGGTCCAATTTACACCTCTCGGCCAATAGGATTGTAGACCC
Source organism: Polytrichum formosum (assembly GCA_964035585.1). Classification (NCBI taxonomy): domain Eukaryota; kingdom Viridiplantae; phylum Streptophyta; class Polytrichopsida; order Polytrichales; family Polytrichaceae; genus Polytrichum; species Polytrichum formosum. The sequence continues at coordinate 41,702,562 of OZ037938.1, read as the reverse complement.
TCTCCCTTGGACCCCCATCTAAAGTGCCCCTTAAGGTATGTGGGTGTAATTTGGTTTGTTTTCCATGTTCTCCACCTTCTACCGATTAGATAATATACACATCAAAACTCGTGCTGCATTAGCAAATTTACAATGAAACATGTGCAAACTTGGATTGAAAATCGGACCTCCACTAATTTAGTTATGGTTATCTGACGTGCATGTGCGTTGATTTCTTAATTGGATACATAGGTCCTCCCAAATTGTACTCAGTATTGAGTGTAGTAGTTATTAATATTTGAAGACGTAGTCCAATGATTCTTGAGTTCAATGTAGTTCCATTAAAGGGGTGATTCTGGACCCCAGGTTTCTTGGACCCAAGTCCCAAAGGTCAACCCACCCTAATTGGACCTTATATTCAAACACAAGATGGACCCAAGCTTGAAGATTTGTTTCTCGAACTAAGAGGAGTATATTCTTGAGTGGGTATCATTGAGATTTGGCACAAAAATGATGCGGCATTAGTGCCACTTCGTTTTTTCAAATCTTGGACCCAAACCCAAGTGTTAGTAAACTCCTCGGACCCAAAATTTCGTTGTCAACCAATAGGATCGGTCAATTTTAGAGTTTCTTTGGTCATGGACCCTAGTGTAAACCCACCCTTAACCAATGCTCCGCATGTATCCAAGTTTAACCTGGGTATCCTTCAAGGTACGTGTAAGATATTATGATTGACTTTAAACAGGTTGGGCGGGTATTTTAATTTGTTAATAATCTCCAATTTTCATTATTATAAATCATAATTATATAAAAGAAACCCTTCGGCTTTAGAGTTTTGTAATTTTGGAAAAGAGAAGAACGAGTGATTTTGGCTATTTAGAAACATTCAAAGAACCATTGATATTCTAAAAGGTTATTTGATTAGGTTTCAGTTCTTTTTAGAACCATGGCTTGAATCATATTTGGTTAATTGAGATTTTGGGCACTGCAGTTGGAATTTAAAGAATTACCTTGATAATCGACGGGGACTTGGTGCCAATTCTAATACCTGCCCAACATTGGTTTCAACCACGGGCCAAGATCAAAATAATCTCCAAGGTTGAGAGCTAAAATTTAGAGCCAAGGGATTTAAAATAGCTTCACTACCTCCATATCTCAGCCTCCGCGGAAAAACTAAATTGGCTAAAAATAGTCACATGTCCAAAAGGGCGTCAAGAGTGCAGTAAACAAAAAAACTCGATTTCTACCAAAGGCACCCCAAATTCTATTTTTAACCAGTTTAGTTTTTTCCGCGGAGGGTGAGATATAGGGTAGGTAACGGACTACACTCTAACTCAGGTCGGTTCAAGGTGGCTTTAGGGTGGCTTGTCGATGCCTAATCTGGCCATTCTATTCACCGCGTATGCGCGCGCGCGGGCTGGCGGGTGGGCGGGGGGGGGGGACGGTTCGAGCCCACAAAGCCAAGGGGTCAATTATGGGTACAAAGGAGTCTGTTATGGGCAACAAGGGGGTCAATACCCGTGATGCAAGGGGAAGGTTCTATAACTGAACTGCATGGGATCATGGAGGTGGCCATGTGGGGTTTTGATCTAACTTGGGTCTAGAGCCCAACAATGTTGTGTTGGTTCTAGGCAATGAAGGTGAGGGTCCTCATCATGTGCAAGGTCGTCATACACGGGGCCTAGGGATCAGTTTAAGGAAGCTAGTGGTTTTGACTTTGAATACTCATCAAATATTCAACTAAGGCGATTTTTGTGTGTTATACCTATTTTAAGCCCAAAGGCTAATATGGATTATTTGTAATTTATCAACCATATAGTCATATGTATGTGCAATAGCTTAAAGTGTTGGTTTAAGCACCCTCTACCTTAGACGCCATGAATCCCAAAGCCCATGCGGAAGGGCTGGGGCGAACCAACCCGTATATTGGTACCTTACCGGGGAGGGCGAACGGTTGGGGATTCGTGGCACTCACTTAAAATCATCCATCCTAGATATCGTGGATGAAGTGGCTTCAATAGAAAATGCCCCCCTATGGGGTTGAGGGCCGATTCATTCGAATGTGACATCACTAGACATCCGGTAAGGTACCAATGTACGGGTTGGTTCGCCCTGGCCATGCGGAAGGGTGTCTATAGTTGTGGAAATTGCCCTGCAGCTGTGACCCATGAGGAAGTGGTCTAATACCGGGAGAGGATACCCATAACCGTGCTGCCAGATTCCTGATGACGCTGCTGGTATAGAGACTCCTCCCCCTTTGCTTGGCCTTTGCTCTTCCTAATAATAAGTTAGGCAACAAGGAAGAGCAAGGGCTAAGCAAGAATACAATCATGTGACAGCTAAATTTTGTATCCTTCCATTAGAATTTCTCTATGATTGATGTACTAGCAATGGGTACACCGTTTTATGGTATTTACTGTCACTTACACTTTGGAACCACGCAATTGCATCAATGACATTTTACTCTAGACTTCATGTCTTACTAGCAAAGGTTGAATAGGTTAGGTTGTTAGGACATTAGATGACATAAAATAACTTTACTTGATCAAATATTATATGCTCGATAAATAGTTAATTCCGAATAGTAAGTGATGGTAAATACCCTAAATACTATAGTTAGTGTAGTTAGGGTTTCATAAATTGTATCATTAGGAGATATAATAAGGATTCAATAGGCCTTGTGGCAAGTTCCTATTTTTTGGATGTTCACTTGGATAGTTGATTGCCCACCCATTTACCCACATGGCATGTTACATGCTATGTGATATGGCATAGGGGTTATCCAACTAAGAGTCATCCATTCAGTGATCATAGGTAGCTTTCATTGCTTGGGTTGGGATGGTATGCACCTCTTCATGTTTTTCTAAATGTTGGCACCAAACCCAAGTAGTAAGTGGCAGTGGCAAACATCTATGGGTTGCCACCGCATTGCAATCAAGTGCTCACATGTCAATACACTCTTGATATGTTGGCAATTGGTGGATCCCTGGAGGATCCCAACCATTGGATTTGGACAACCCAAGATTTTTATGTTGTCCTTGGGCAACATAGAAAAAAACAAAAAAAACAAATTATGCTCAATTTTAGTAACAAATGGGGACTTAATAAGACCTCCCCAAGGCCTTCTGTAAGCCCCATTATTATTCCCTCTAATAGTTATTCCCCTGGTCATGTAGTATGCCAGCATGGCAAGCCTTTCGTTCGATAAAACAACCCCACGCGTGCTTGTTTGAATTCACATAGCAAAACACACACACTACAAGCAGATGCATCATGGGCAATTGACATGCGTCATCAAAAACTTATCCTACGTCACTGAAAATTCTGCAAACCCATCACAGTAGTAGATTTACATCGTTCCTTCACTGATGTTGGACAATTGCCTAGGTCTCATATGTTGGTACTCATAGGTTCTCCGAAAATTTAGAAGAGCTTCTAATAATTTTGCGGCCCGCAATAATAACAAAATGGACGGCTACCGAAAGACTCGAGTGGGCCTTCCAAGGAGGCGCTTGGACTCCATCTTTCAACCTCATCAACGTTGACATCAATAATGACCGTTTGTTCTTCCCTCCATCCCCTCTTTAGAAAGCATAAGTCCCTTAAAGACTCGCCTTCGTGCTCCGTGAGCTCAAAAGAGTTGTACAATTTGACACATTCATTCCCCCAAACAAAGCACTTATGGAACTCGGTCACCGCCTCTCGGCCTTCGATCAATCAATACATTGAGTCCCCTCGAAAAGGGGCCCACTTCGGATCGTTTTTGGGCACACCGACTACATCATTGGGTTCATTATACGACGGTCCAAAGTATGATTCAAATGCGACTCGGGGCGGACCCCAAGTAATGCACGGGGTTGCAAAAACACATCATGGTGCACTCTTTCAACCTTGGTTGGCCCATCCCATACATGGAAAGAGAGATGGAGATGGTCAAATAATACACTATAGTAGTAGGGCCTATAGAATAATGCCATTTGGCGGCAACGGCAACAACTAGCCGGACAAAACCAAAGGCAACCCTATTGTCCGGAATTTAGTGTACTGATGTTTCCCCAAACTTTGGTCCTTTGATAGTTGATGTGAGTTAAGAAGTTATAATTTTGTGTAGGGTGTCTTCATTTTGGGTCGGATTGTTGATGTGAGGGAGCACCTACTGGGTGTAAAGTACACCAATTGTCCCATATAGTGCGTGTTGCTATTCGGAGTTACGAAGTGCCCAAAAAACGTTTTACTCCGGAGTTCAATTTTTACTAACAAAAGTTTCAATAGGTTGTTCAGACATTGTAGAACATACATAAATGACTTTGCTTGGTAACATATTACATTCTCAATAAATGGTTTCAACACTGCGTAACTTTGAATAGTAACACACACTAATTGGGATAATTAGTGTGGTGTCCAACACATGGGATGTCTTTTCGGTTTTGCATGAATTTATAATGGAGGGTTGTGATGTGGTGACTCGTAATGGAAGGTTCTGCCAAATAATTTGAATAAGTAAGTATCTTCACCAATGCCACCCTAAAGGGGTATTTCAAATGAGAGTTTGGCTTCCAAGGCATACATATGAGAGGGGTCATATTGTTCCACCTAGTTTTGTACACACAAAAAATAGGGTACTATGAATTTTGAGGGATATGTAAGCAAATCTTAAGCCCCCCCCAGCGCCCCCCTAAGCTTGTTTTTATCCCCCCAAAATGTCATATGTGTTAATCCATGGTGCAATATTTATATCATCCCTTGTGTCATATTAATAAAATGATATTTTTTCAATGCAAAGCGATTTATCAGCATACATTATCCAAGGATTGTCAAAAAAAAAAAATCCAGTCACTAATAGTTTGTATCCACAATCAAGGCAATCTACTCTAGAAATTTAAAATTGCCATATGCATACACGAGATTATGATCTAATCTTTGATATGTATGTATAGTCTTCTTTTTGTCATTATTTTTTTGCATACATTAGGTTCTTAACGAGTGGTGGCTATGACCCTTAAAAAAGAGTGGTAGATTTTGAGAGGCCAAAATTCAACCAAGAAGAGGGCATTTTATTTGTTGCATGCACATAGAGGGTCTCTACCCCAGTCAAACCTAATCGAATGCTAGAAAATGTTCCTTGCATATAATGGCTCGCGCTTTGTATTAACCTTTACATGCTTACATTGTTGACATCATGTGACATACATTTATTCCTCGTACATTTCAAAAAAAATAGAATCACATATATCATAGAAATTGGTGTTGTAACAATGATATCTCCATAGCTATAACATTTAAGATGCATCTACCAAGTAGCCAACAATCTCCTCCATTGCCACCGCATCTCCCGAACAAACACTACTGTAGAGGGACCAAAGGCATTAAGATTGTCACTGCATCCCACCACAACTCTCTCCATAGTAGTCCTCTACCTTTAAGGACATGTCCACCAATGACAACACATCTCCTCCAATTCGTACTCCAAAGCAGTGGTAGAGGAGCATGTGGAGTTACTAGGTTGAGAGACATTAAACTAAGATGGCGGAAGCATCACCGTTACATTGCCGTTTGCTACTTTGTTCATAAAACTACGACTCTAAAATGTGTAAGAGAATCGTGTGTGTGTGTGTGTGTGAATAAAATAACCCTTTAAAGGTTATGTGAAGATGCAAGAGTGAAGTCTTACAAAGAGAGCACTCTCTAGCATTAGAAGAGGTTTGACCACATAGAGAATTAAAGTGTCCTCGTGGTTTTGATCACTCTAAATAAAATCTACGTGGACTATTGTGAAAGGAGATCTCATGGGGATGGGATCATGCGACTTGTGATTATTATGACTCCACTGCCTCTAAAAGATTGTTGGAGGGAGATGTGGTGGTAGGGGTGGAGATACTCTAAGTCCTCTACCTCTCTTGCTTTTTGGGGCAGTTGGAATTGGGTTATGAAAGGCAAGGCATTGGGGCTCATAGGTGGAGAGAGGGAATTGTCGTACATGAGCATACCCCTGATTCATCCAACATAAAAGCCGTGAAATCGTATGCAATCTGGACATTGCTTTTTTTAAGTTGATTTGACTCCGGAATTAGTTTCAAAGACCTTGAATTAGTGTACTTGTGATCATTTGAGATGAATCGGCAACAAATATAAAGGGAACCAAGTTGTTATGTTGGATGGATGAGAGGTACACTTGAATGGGATAATTCCCTCTCTCCCTTATAGGTATAGCAAATGAGAGCTAAAACTCTCCTCATAGGTAATCCAAAGCAACCATTGTGGTGATATATCTCACCCTCCGTGGAAAAAGTAAACTAGCTAAAAATAGTCATTCTGGACCCTATATACTTTTTTGACGGGCAACGAGATCTACACTCTGGTGAGATCTATTTGTAGAGATCTATTTGTAGCCATCACAAACCATTGGCAAATTTTAACCAGTTTAGTTTTTCCACGGAGGGTGAGATATACACCCATTGCAATGCCAAGGATCGTGTTATTTGAAATTTCAAACAACAGAAGGTGCTTTCTGGGTCATCTTTTAAAACATAAACTTATGATTTCCAACATGCGATTTGAATGGTGGGTCTCAAGCAATCACCATCAATCAAGGTTAAAGCAAGAAGCGCTCTACAGTGTGATAAACAAGGACCAATTGTTAGTTTTAATTTTATTTGGGACTTCGATTATCGTAAAGGGCTTTCTATTTCATCTTTACATGTGTTGGAATGTAGTTTCGAGCACAAGTGGGATACAAGTTGGTCTTAACAACTATGAGCATGACATGTGGCAAAATTTGACCTCTCGCCCTCGGGGTCAAGAACTAGCCATGTAACCAAAGGTTGGGTTAAGTAATGTTTTGTGACAATGTTTTGGTGTTTCATGTGGAGTGTTTTGTGGGCGGTGGGGAATATGCCATGGAAGCATGTATGTAAGTTGTATGTATGTATATATGTATTATGGATAGCGATGCACATAGTGGGAGGCAAAATTCAAACACTCCCGCCCTGCCATTTTGAAGTACTTAGAAAACTAGGTAAGGAATAAAATTAGGGCTTAGATGGTAAGAAGTGGTTATGATTAGGGTTAACAAGTTCATTTAGGCTTGATTAGGCATATTGTAGCTAGAGACCATCACATTGGGTGTTTTCTATGGAGGTGTCTAGAATGATACATAAATTTCCAAATGCCACTATCTTCTCAATCGTTATATTTTGCTTACCATGTGTTACATTAGATAATTACGCACTTGGCATATTGTACAACACCTTAATGTTTTATCGCAATAAGGACAATGCTATTGTTGTGTGTTTTTGGTTGTGGATGACACTAACTGCGTATTGCGACATTCCTCCACCTCTCAATTTCTAGTGTTTTCATCCCTCTTCCAGCAACCATTGTTGGTTCTCAAAGATTGCTTTGGTCCAATTGTTAGATTACTGGGTTTGTTTGGTATGCACAAAATGCAAAACATTGCCATCTTAATTCAATAACGTTTGAATTTGCATTCGCATCCACCATTGTGCTACATGCAGTAAATCATCACCATTCTTCCATGGCAAACCAAATTATGCCTCCCACTAGCAAACTTTAACATGTTCAATACATGCTTTTCATATTGGAACATGACACACTACTGCCAAACTACAAACGAAGGTCCATAAGAACACTTATTTAATTGGTTGGCCCACTCAAAGAACCTTTCCAATGGAATGCCATCAAGAAATCCGTGTTTTGAAACCTTTTTTGTTGATTCCATGTACATCATATGTGGCGCCTTTATGTGTTTTGGATTGCCAAGCTCAGATCAGGAGGTGCCCTTTAATGTCCGTGGAATGGGTAGACTCGTTATTGACAAATATTTGCATGCTAGAGCCTTGAAGTTGTGTGCCTCAAGGTTCAGATACCCCATGATGGACCTTTGATTGTCGCGATTTGCAATGGGATGTTCACATGCATCACTACAAAGGAGCACCAAAAATAACATTTTGTTGACAAGTGCTATAGGTTGGTAAAATGCGTGCATGACTTTGTCATTGGCAAAGAGGATCTAAAAGGGACCATGTGTTGTTATGTCTGCACTTGCATCTAGGACAACACCAAGAAACCATTGGCGGAGCCCCTTATCAACGTCACCTTCCTTGTTGACATGATACAATATGAACCTCCCCCTATGTGTACACAAACATTCACCAATTGGTTGTTGATCAACCTACAACACTACCATATTTATGTGGTGGAACACTCAAAATGTCAATGTCGGCTTTGCAGGTATCGATGCCAATGGGAACCACATGATCGGTCCATTATCATCAAGTAATCACAATAGACATGGCCCCAAGGAAGAAGAAATATATGAAGCAAGGGAAAGCAATTCCCAATAACCAGGGTCATTATGGTGATTGGACTAAGAGGCAAAAAATGGGGTGGTTTTATAAAGAAGGGATGCAAGGCCAAATTAGCTATTAATGTACTATACCTACATATGCATATTGTCATAGTGTGATTCATCGTGGAAACACTGCAATTTGACAGAAATTGGAGTCCATGGAGACACCAAACTAGGAGAGAGATTGGTGGTCACTACCCATCTTTCGGGCGAAAATGCATCTCAGTAAAGACTCGGAAAGATTTGGGTTTCATAGTTTCATAGATCATGTCCAAGCACTAAGAGCGCATTGAACACTACATGGACTAAGAGGGTGAACTTACAAAGGACGTCTTCCTAAGCGACGAGGATGTGACATTCCAATTTCATAAGATCTATGCCAAAAATGAGCGTATGTTAACAAAGGTGAACATTGCAAGAATGTTTTATTATGAAAAATCCACGAAACTTCAACTCGGTGCTTGGAACGGGGATAACATCCCTTTCACCCTTAAATGGCACACTAAGTGGCAATGTAAAATGATGTTGAAACACAGTCACCAGAGCAGTGCCGCACTCAATGCAACATTTGGGGACCAATGACAAAAGGTCACATTTCTGACATGAGCCCCTTCCCTTGATTTTTTGTCGCTTCTTGTCTTATGTTCATGTCATGGTTTAGTGTTCTCACTTACACACATGACCAACCAATGGATTTTCCCAATGCAATTTCCACTCTACACCTCGATGGTGTTTGACAACTGGCAATTTGCATCACCTCTAAGTGCAAGAAGGACAATTTGATGATGTGGCTGGCGGATTTGAATGCCAAGCTCCAAATTACCAAACCGGTTGGCATTTGAATGCCTTCATTGTGGACTATGCAATTGGGGAGATACAGTATGTGCCATCAAGTTAGGTCACGTTTTCTCTATTGGTGCTTCTCATCCACAGCCATGCACCATGTTTACAAAGTTCCCACACAACAATGTCTCGGTAGTCTAAGAACACCTAATCAATCTTTTGCAAAACATTGATTTGTACTATACTAAAACACTCTAATCATAACCGCAAAACATTCTCTATGAACTCGTAACCGCCCTCGTGTCAACCCAATTAACCATGGTTGAACCCCTTGGACATCCGCCCATGCTCACACCATCATCATGCATGCTCCCATCCAAACCGCCTCCAAAACCCCCGCCCACCATTGAAGGACATGCATGGTAAAACTATGATGCTTCCGCTTGTGTTGCCAAGGACGGTAAGTGAGGCGAGATTAAAGGGCTGCACCCATTAACTAGGACAAAGATACTGAGATCAATCGAAGATTCCATAGTAAGAGCCTTGATCAAATTGGCCCGATTAGATCCGCAGGCCACATGAGTCATTAAAACCACACAACGCCTGTTATGTACCCACGTAAACCCAGTCAAAAACATTCATCCAATGAGTCACTCCCACATCCATCCATATATATATATATATACACACACACACACACGTTATTAGGTACATATTTCTGTGCCAGGTCTTGGTAAAACCTGGTAATTTACTTTAAGTTAAGTTAAGTTAACCCTTTGATTTTACTTTGTCAGGACAGTCATTTTGCTTTCGACAATTTTTACCGCCCAGGCCACTTTGTCCCATTCTTGTTGACTGTAGTGATAATTACCCTCCTTTGCCACACATGTAACTAGACTATAGTAATGCCACCTATGTGTTCTCGTCCTTTTAAGCGTCTCAGCCAAATTTCTACGATTACCGGAGAGGGTTCTCTATCCAACACGGAATAATTATTTCCCCCCTCAATTTTTGCCACGTGTCATGCTCGCATTAAGTAAGAACCACTTAAATCCCACGTGGAAACTGTATTTTGCCATAGATAAAGATGAAATAGAGAGTCCTCTACAATATGCCACACGTGCTTAATTCGGTTACTTATCTGTATCAGACACCTACATTTGCATGGTATGTGGTTAGATGCGGCTCCAAGAATGGATACCAAAACAGGCTTTGTGTGTTCAAACGAGATTTGACTACATGTTCAAAAACGTGGTGACCACTTTAGTCAAAGGAGTTTTGGGGGGGAGGGGGGGGGGCTAACCAACCATTTAATGAGCACGAGAATCTTCACCTCCATAATGAATAAGATATTCGTATGAGCTCCGAAAAGTAATGAGGAAAGTGGCTAGGACCTTGATTTGGATTTGCGAACCATCTTGTACTAATTGCATGTTTCGTATCCTTAGAAGAAGTGGACTAGTAAGGAAAAGTTAACCGTTTGGGACCCATCTATGTTAGAGTCGTTGATAATGGTTGGGTTTTGTCGGTAACCAAAAGAGGATTCCAATAGACCTTATGCCCCCTTCCCACTTGGCTTTAGCTAAGCCTAAAAGTTGGTTTAAAAAACACGGCCTTCACACCATCGACACTATCTAGTCCCAAGCCTCGTTGGCAATTGATGTGACATGATTTAAAAGTGGAGGTTTTAAGCCTCGAGCACTGACCCTCCCATCAGTACATGAGGCAAGAATGTAGGACCTTTAAAAGTGTTGCCTCCCGCCCTCATGGTTAGTTGCTTTTAGTCTTAGCTATGAGGGCACGAGGAGCTCCATTAACAAAAACCGATGGTAAGACTTTGGTTATTTGGTAAAGTCATGTGGAAAGGGGGCATTAGCATGTGAGGTTTGGACATCATATGAGTTCACTTTGTTGATTAAAGATTTGTCCAAATCCAGTCACATATTAAGGTCTTGTGTTTAAATCGTGTTTCATTTTTAGATAACACTTTATGGTGTTCATTTTTTGGGTAAGGGTTACAATCAACCTTTAGGTACATAAAGTCATGATCAAGTAGTTTGTTGGAGTTAACCATCACAATCCATCAAAGCTTAGGGTATGTTCACACGGGGTCACAAGTCCTAAGTCCCAGTTCACTTGAGGTGAATCCAAGCAATCTTAGTTGTTGAGAGCATGGAAGTTGGGACATACCACTTCACACGGGGTTTCAAGTTCTAAATCCCAATTTTGAATGACACATATGCCTACATGGCAACACTTTTTGGAGGTGAGGTTCGGGACTTGTGTTTTTGACACAAGTACTGAGAATATTCTACATGAAATGATCAAGATCTCATTTTTATGAATATAAACCATGTTGTAATGGTTTTTTTGGGGCTCAAAAGTTGGGACTTTGCTGACATGAGTGGGACTTGGGACTTGGGAACCCATGCGAACGAGCCCTATGAATATGGATAGATGAGTGCTCATTTGTGAGAAATCTCTCTCTCTCTCTCTCTACATCCATTCCTAAGTATGTTACTCTCTCTCTCTCTCTCAATTAGCATTGCCAAGTATGTTGTACATTACCATGAGCCCACCACAAGTCACACTATATATCAACATTACGAGAGACTATGTTGACCTAAATCGGTATACATGCTATTTCAATATCACAAATAATATGCTAGTATCATAATCGTGGGAGCTAAATGTAAGTATTATGAGAACGAGATAACATATTTTGGTTTTGAAATAATGATACTAGTTGCATTAAATCATCGGTCAATAAGATTACTATGAAGATCAATAAACTTCCACTTTTTGAGCATATTGTGCGTACCGATGACTATGCACAACATACTATTATGAGTATTCTGGCATTTAGAAATCGATGTGAGGTTTTGAATTTGGGGTTGGTCAAATAACTTACAAAACAATAAATGCATCATTTCCTTGAGCTAGTGCCACTGGTGTTCAAACCTACAAATAGGGGAGATCCAACCGCTCCTTACAGATGGGCCGGTCTAGTTTAAGTAATAGCCGGTCCAAGTCCAAGACTTAGGCGAATCGCCGATCATTTTAGAAGAAGAAAAATCCCAAGAATATGCCTCAAATTTGATAGAGGAAATTTGAAAGATAGCAACATGTAACCGGTTGGACTTGGAAACACTTGGATCTCAATTGATCTTGCTCAAAATCTCCATAGACAAGGATTGAAACTCGACACACCATACCTGGAAAAGGCAAGGGTGGAAAAAATCCAACTTTTTCTGGCCGATGCATTGGGTTTTTGGTTTTAATGCCAAAAACCTAATTTTTGCGAATAAAACCTAATTTTTGCGAATAAAACCATGGTTTTATTTAAGCTGCCGCCATGTGTATTCCAATCAACAATTATCATCAAGGGTGGGAAAACCCCAACTTTTTCCAGTTGATGCATTGGATTTTTGGTTTTAATGCAAAAAATCTGAATAAAACCAAATAAAAGCATATTTGCTAGACCTCAAATGATTGGGTTTTTTTTTAAACCCATAAAAACCCAACTATAAAAAACCACGTGGTGCCAGCCTTGGGAAAAGGCCACGGACGTGGCCTACCAAGACGTTCTTAACAAATTCAATTCAACTTGGGGGGTCAAAGGCCTTATTGTGACCCGGAGCAACTTAGTTGTCCCATGGAAGGTTAGACCACATATGGACATTATTTCTTGATTTCCGCTCGGGTTGCGATGGTTCGCATGTGTTGGTTGTATTTTGGTTCCTTTCTTGCAATTGATTTTTCAATTTGTGCCAAAAAAAAGAAAAAAAAGAAAAAAAAGGAAAAAAAACTCGACACACCATTAGGTAAAGCTTGTGCACATTGAGAGGATCACCCACACACTTGTTTAAGGGATACCTTGTGAATCAATATGATTTTTATGGTTTAGTGAGCTTTACTACAACTCACTTTGGGTGCAAGCACAATAAAGTGGACAACTTTTGAACCATGCCAAGATTTAAGTGAAAGTGATTCAAAACTTTATACTAACTTTTGAATTTTATGAAAAAAAATTATAAACATTTAAAGAATGTATTGATCTACAAAGCGAAGCAATTTATGTTGACGGAAATAATTTCAAAAGAAGTATGCAGATTTTAGAAGACTCTACAAGTAGGTGACATGAAACGAGTATTGTCTTTTTTTTCTTTTTCTTTTTTGAATGACAAACTTACATTGAATTGATAGTTTTTATTTTTAAAAAATTTGATGAAGCCCTCAAGCTTATATTGAATTCAAGAAATATGAAAAAAATCCAAGTTCAAAATACTCAAGGTCATGAAATTTATGTCCAAACCAAATTGAACCATTTTCTTTTGAGCATTAATTTCAATTAATTTTAAAGATCTCATCTTGGTATTTCATATTTGAGTACTTAACACAACACTGGAGAGCATCACAAAAAATCCAATTTAAACAACACTTTGTTACTACTCTAGGTGTTCGACCCAAAAAACACCTATGGTTTTAGTATACCATAGTATTTTTTTTGGTCCACTTCACGGTGCTTGCACCCCTCTAATTAGTAGAATTTAAGATGAAAGTTTACTTAAATTAGTACATATGATTCCAAAATTATTTATTATTAGTATGAGAAACTATATTGAAATATTACTAAGTACTAAAGCTAACAATGTAGTTTAGCATTGAAGTACACATTTTATGGTATTTAGTGTTACTTACTATTTGGAGTTATGTTGTGCTGTAAATTTCTACTATGGATCTCCTTTTTTACCAACAAAGGTCAAATTGGGTTGTTTGGACACTATGTACCATTCACATCTTTAATTCGTAAAAATTTACGTTAATAATAAGATGTGTTAGCAACGTGTAACTCCAAAGAGTAAGTGACACTAAATGTGCATCAAGAGTGGAGTGCTTGGTACTTGGCATCATCATGGTGTGGTAATAGCTTGTGCAAATTGGTACCATGCTCTTTCCTCTACTCCCCACCACCACAACCACTTGGTGACAGCTGTGAAATCTCCTCTTTACTTGACAGAAACTTGCCAGGTGGTCAACTGCCTCTTGTGCTTTGGCGTTGGCCTATCGGCCTTCTGTCTCAATAAATTATTTAAAATAAAATAAAAACCTTTTGGTGACAAAAAATTAACTTGGCAAATGGGGAGGGAAAGAGGGAAGAAAGGTACAAGGGGAATTGGGAACGACGTGAATTTAAATACGGACCCCTTAATTATGCCTGAAAGGCAATAATTTGAATACTTGTAGTTCTAAAGTAAGACTACTTAATATAATTAGACTATAGAATGGAAGATAGAGCAAGAGAATGTAACAATCATAATCTAGGAAAAAAAACATTCATCTTAGGGGTCACTTCACACACAAGCCAAGAGCCATGACCATGAAATTGTGAGAGCCCAAAAGAAAGTGTCCAAAGGCCATCCCAACACACCTCCAAAATCATGTAGTGTGGTCACGGACCCCCGAGTGTAGTGTGAAGTCATATGTGACTGGGCCCTCAACCAAATGCTATATTTCAATAAATTTTTATTCATGCGGGTCCCTCACACATGATAAAATAGAATAAATCAACCATTGTGAGCGTTCGGAGTGCCATGGTCTCCCGCTTTTGTGTTAGGCCTACTTCCAAGAGGTGGTTTTTGCAAAATAGTCCAAGTGACCATGAAACATGATCCATTCGATGCCATGTAGGAATCCACGTAGACTTTACATTTGTCTTGCATTCACATACTCCGTTGGTCCCTCAAGCGTAGTGTGAAGCAAACTTGGACCGGCTCCGCCTTTCCACCAACGAGAGTGCTTGAAGTGTAATGGTCACGGGCTCTTAGTCTTGTGTGTGAAGTGGCCTTTACTATACCCTATACGTAATGCATGCCCCCAACCTATTCTATTAGGCTCGATTCTTTTTGACAAATGGAAGGGCAACAATTGGCAAGGTAGTGCCCAATGCAAGGTTGTGCAAGTTCTATAATTGTTGTTTTTATTTTAGTCTCGATGGAAGAAAGTTGCCCAAAGTCTGCATACATTGACAACCTTATCATGTAGGTTAGAAAAGTACTAAGTCGGAGTGCTACAAACTTTATCAACAAAAGTAAGAGTTGTTTTGACTATCAACCGTTGGATTGGATTGTCCTTGTAGATTAACATTATGATGACTTTGCCCCTTTCTCGTAACCTTGCTAAGCACCAACTACCCTTACCCTAGGCAAAATCATTTGCTTTCATGACATTTTAAATGGTCCATCATTTCTTTCTACATCGTTTGATGAATTGTGTTTATAGCGTAGATAGCGCCATTCAAGTGGATTTCCCTCCTTGAAGTGCCAAACATGCTTAATAAAGGTGGTGATCACCACCTTCTACCGTAGCTCTCTAGCAATTTGGGCACCTTTCTGCCTAATAATCAAATAAAGTGTGAAAGTAAGTTAGGCAGCCCAAAAGGGAATATTCTAAAATTGGGCATATTCAAAAAGTAATTTAAAAGAAGTTAGACATTCATTCCCGTTTGCTTGTCTCATTCCCGTTCTTATGGTAGTGTGTCAGCATGACTCGTGGAGCAAATTCATGCTTGTATTGTTTTTGGACCATGAGTGAGATTGATGCCACATGAAGACACGATTGAAATTATTTGACGCTACTTTGTTGGATTCCAGTGAATGTCATTTGCATTATTATGATTTTAGGCACTCTTTGAATGTTATTTTTTTGGGAGACACTCAACGAAATCAATTTCCCATAAATTTAAGCATCTTTAAAATTAGTTATTTTATGCCCAAGCTGCTAGAAAGCTATGGTAACACCTCCATGTCCTTCAAACATTGATGTGTCCCTCAAATCCTATCACTTGCCACAAGTAAACACACCATCTTGTGAAGTTTCTCAAGTCTTTCCATAAACACCAAACTTGCCTCCCAACTTCAAATCATTTGGGGGCAATGAATTTGTAGCAACCATCCCTAAGGTTTATGGTTTTTCATCATCTTCCTTGATGATTCCCTCCCTCAAATCTTGGAGTTAGCAAGTGAGCAATATTAAGATCATTGAGTTGACATTCATTTATACGACAATAATAAGGCAAATAAGAAATTATGCTCGATCTCGTCTGCTTGTTTTTAAGAGAAAATCTCCACAAAGGAAATCTTCATGAACAACGAGATGCACTTTGATGCAAAACCTACATGCAGGTGCCCATAAGAAGGGGCGTGAGGTTTTGCTTGGGTTACATTGGGATCCATGACCAAAGAAACTCCAAAATCGAATGATACTATTGGTTGAGAGCAAAAATTTGGACCCAAGGAGTTGACAATAAAGTCCATGTCCACAATATTAACAATGAAGTTCCCCAGTCAAGAGATACAAATATTCAAGTAAAAATTGGACCAAGTCCAAGTCCATGATTACAACATGATGAATTCTATCATATGATCCTTCGACAAAATTCTATGGTAGGATTTTCCACTAGAATATGCAAAGTTGTATATTTTCATCACTTATCATTTTGTTATATAGATTGAACCTCATAAAATAGATCATATTGTAATACCACAACATTCAAGTTTTCCTATCTCCCATATTATTTAGGTATATTGGAAATGTGTCGATGGATCCACCCATAGCATTGGCATAACCAAAAAATTCAGATTTGGAGATATCTATTCCAAATCCATTCGATTACAAAAGTCACTCATCTAAATTTGAGAACCCAATCTTCAAGCTCGATCCCCCAACATGGAGTCCGATAGTGAGGTCCATTAAAGGAGTGTTTTGGTCCACAAGTTTCTTGGAACTAGACCCTAATGGGAGTAAACCCACCCTAGAAGTCAATTAAGCTACAATGATTATCCCAATTAGTGCATTAATTTACTATTTGGAGTTACGTGATGCAATAACGTCTCACTCAAGAGATCGATTTCTACTAACAAAAAGTTCAATAAGTTGTTCGGACATTATAGAACATAGACGACTTTTCTTGATAAAATATTACATTCTCATTAAAATAGTTACAACATTGCGTAACTCCGAACTACGGTAACACACACTAATTGGGATACACCATGGACCATGAAGTCGTCCCAAGGCCTTGTAAATTTTGTGATTGGTTGTTGAACTCGTTCCAAGACCACTTCGGTTTACACCAAGGAAAAATGTTAGAGTGACCATAGAGTTCGAGGTCCCCAAAAGACATGTTTTAAGGCCTACATTACCCATTGACATGGTCCAACAGGTTTTGCGGTGGGAGAGGCAAAAGAGGTGTATGATAGAATAAGGCAGGGGCCCATGGTAGAGAAATCCTATTATAATGAAATTTGAATGATTTTTTTGTGTGGAAGAGAAGATGAAGGCAAGAGAATGATCAAACTTGATTTATTTTTTCAAAATTTCCATTTTTGGGCATTTATTAAAAAATCAACACATTCACTTTTTGGTACATGGTCATTCCTTTTGGTTCACATTTGGTTTACACCTAGTGAGGGGCCAAAGACTTTGTAAATTGAATTGTTAGGGCCGGTTTACACTATGGACCAGGAAGTCGTCCCAGGGCATTGTAAGAGCGTTGATTGGCTATTGAACTCGTCCCAGGACCACTTCGGTTTACACCAAGGAAAAAATGGCAGAGTGACCATGGAGGTCGAGGTCCCCAAAAGACATATATTAAGGCCTAATCAATACACTGACATGGTCCAACGGGTTTTGCGGTGAGAGAGGCAAGAGAGGTGGTATGGTAGGAAAAAGCAGGGGCCCATCGCAGAGAAATGCCGTTATAATACTTTTTTAATGAAATTTTTTTGGGGGGCTTTATATACGACTCTTCCTCACTAGGTGAGGCTCACAAGGCACACTTTTCAACATCTATATGATGTAATGAATCTTGAGAGGCAAGTTGGCCCTCTACGTGCCTTGATCATATCACAACCCATGACACATACCATTTCTTCCATTCCCTACCCCTTAAACTTGCTCCCACATGTTTCATCAAACAATGTGGGACATCTAGAAATCAAGAATTTGAGTACACATGGTGAAGCGGGTTGCAAATAATGCTCAATGTACAACACAAGGTGCATGTCACATGTAAATTATATTGAACATGTACAAATTGAATCACTCAATTTTTTTTTGTAAAAAATTGTTGTGAGAAGACTTGCAAGCCACATCTTCGACACATTTAACAAGAAGTGAAGACAAGTAAAGCCCAAGAGAAGACAAGAGAACGAGCAAACTTGAATTTTTTTCAAAAATGCCCTTTTGGGCATATATTAAAAAAAATTAGCACATTCACTTTTGGGTGCATGGTCATTCTTCTTGGTCCACATTCGGTTTACACCTAGTGAGGGGCCCAAGGCTTTCAAAACTGATTTTTTAAGAAGTCGGACCATGGAAGTTGGACCATGAACTCGGACCATTAAAAAAGGCCCTCTTCCATGGTCCGACTTAATGGCCCATGGTGTAAACCGTCCCTTAGTGTACCTATTACAAATTTCCGTAACCTTCCTCCCAAGTGTGCACATAAAGCTCAAAGTTACTTGCACTCGGAACCCGTGTGGCCGGCACTAATTATAACTTAACTTTGTGTTGATGCTTTTGGTGAAGGTTTTGATTAGGGTCGTATAATGATCCTCGGGTTAAAGTTAAGTTAATTAAACCTATTCTATTATCTAATGTCCTTTCGCAGGCATGTGCATGTGAGTTATGTTAAGCAGCCCATGACCCGTATTATTGCTAATGTCAGCCCTGGGGGCCTGCCAGGTCACAAATCTGCCACGTGTGAGTTGTGGGGCCCACCTTCTGCCACATCAGAAATTAAGGCTGCCTGGGCTTAGCTGGCGGAACCCCTGCCATGTGATCATTGCCGTATTGACCGGGAAAGACTTAGGGGTTGGGGGCATCTCATCCATTGTGGATGAAGAACAATGAATGAATGGGGGGAGAACAAACGAACCGGTTGAGTTTGAGAAATAATTGGTTGAAGTTCACGACTTTAGGAAAACAACCGATTGTTTAGAGGAATTTAGAGAATAAACCTCAAAATAATAAAAGAAATACTGAAAGATGTCAACATGTAATTGGTTGGACTTGGAAACACTAGGATCTCGACCAATTATGCCTATAAATATTTTCGGACACATTTGAAGAAGCTCAAAGGTAGGTGTGCTTGATTTGGTTAACTATGTTAATTTGGATACCTATATTTGAGTGGTATGTATTTGAATGGTATGTGGTTTGGTGTGGTTTTGAGGATGAATGTCAAAAAGACCCATGTTTAAAAGTGACCAAACTACGTGCTCAATATATTGTAAGAAATCATTCTTGATTTTATAGTCAATATGATTTGGGGACCTATATATGACCATGTAATGGGCACATGAATCCTTACTTTGATAATGAATAGGATATTCTTACGAGCTCCAAAAATCATGAGGAAGGAAAGTGGTTACGACAACCTGGATTGGGAATTGCTAATAATCTCATACTAATCGTGTGTTTTATATCCTGGGAAAAGTGGGCTAGTATGAAGAAGTGACCATTTAAGACTCGTCCACCTTAGCACAAAAAATATAATCCTCCTATAAGTTGATGGCCAATTCATTCCAACCGGACCCCACATGATAAATGCATCGTCTCTTTTGTCATTTTGTATGCATGACAAAATAAATCCATCGATCGGTATCAATGTTATTGTGCATGCCATGTCACAAGGTTGCCAAGAGATGTGGGTCCCACCGGCTTCCACATCATGCATTAAGGTTGCATGGGCAAACATGGGACCTCGTCTTTTGATCATTGCCATATTGACCGGAAGGAAGTAATTTAGGTTACGGTTTGTGGGGATCTAGGTACATTCATCCATTGTAAGTGACAAAGCTTCCTAGGTTGAGGGTTGATTCATCCCTACAAAGGTAGCCAACCCATTTTTGACCCATTAAGCAATTTAGCATACTTGCGGTTTAGATATGATTAGAGAAAAAGTTCCCCCACGCTAAGATTTAGAAACAAGCAGCAATGCATGTTGTTTAGAAATGTTTTTCACAATAACCAAATTATTATAAAGGTTCTAAGTGGACAATATCTTCAACCTATACTTGTGATAGAGACTACCCTATTTTGATCACCTACGTCTACCTCGACACAAGATTGTAAGCAGTCGTGGGTCTCATTGGCTTCCAAGTTATGCATTAAAGATACACAACCTTAGCTGGGACCATGTCATTTGATCATCACCATATTGACTGGGAGGATGTAGTTTGGGCTTTGTGGGTCCAAGTAAACTTGTCCGTCATAGATGAAAAATACTCCAATACAAACAAACTTCCTATAAGGTGAGGGCCAATTCACTCAAACTAGACCCCATGAGACTAGTGCAAGGTCTATCATGTCATTTCTTAAATCGAATTAGCTAAAATTGAGTTTTATTTAGGGTATAGAAGAACTCTCTGTGGCTTCACCTTGTCAATAGATGAGTTTACCTAGACAACACAATTCTCTAGGAGAAGTAGGCTTAGTGGCATCTAGGTAAACTATCCATCGTGAATAGAGAGAAACTTAATCAGCCAACAATGAAAATTATAAAACTAAGATACCGTGCTATAGAATAGCTCTTTGTCCGGACATTGCCTACCAAGATGTTCTTAACGATTTCAATTTAATTTTGGGGGTCAAAGGACTCGTTGTGACCCGGAGTAACTTAGTGGTAACTTAGTGCCCCAAATGGGCATTATTTCTCGATCTCCCCTCGGTTTGCACTGGTTCTCCCGAGGTGGTTGTTTTTGGTTCCTTTCTTGCAATTGAATTCTCAATTTATGCCAGAAAGAAAGAAAGAAAGAAAGAAAGAAAGAAAGAAAGAATAGCTCTTTGTATGTTCACCTTCTCAATGAAAGGAAATGAATTGAAATTGATTTTAGAGTCTCGGAAGTTGAAAAGTTTATGGGACTAAATGGATGAATTCGCCTAGTAAGGCACACATGCCTAATCCAACATAGCAATAATCTAGACACCTATACTTGAATGGTATCGTGGTTAGGCATGGACCTAAACTTGAACCAAAAAACTCGTGTTTGAAAGAGACTGGACCACGACCCCAACCTATGTTGATTTCTTGTGCTCAATAGTCAACACAATTGAGGGGAGAGGGGACATGTACGATCACTCAAAGAACACAAGAATGTTCACTTTGATAATGAGCTTCATGAATCATGAGGCAAATAGCTAAGAGCACGATTTGGATTTGCTAGTCATTTTGCACTAATTTCGTGTTTCATATTGTACATGAAGTGGGTGCACAAAGAAAAGTACCCGGATTAGGCATTTCTACCTTTATGGTATACTTACCAATTTCCAAACCACCCCCCCCCCCAATCTTAGTACATACAGTTTCCTAAAGCCATGAAGTTCCACACATGCAGTTGTCCTTTTTTAATGTGATGGAAAAAAGTTGTGAAGAATCACACATGTAGCCTTCACATGCGACATGATGGAAAAGTAAGTTAAAAGGACACGGATTTGGGTTCTTGGAAAAGAACACTAATTGCACTCAAATTCTCTCTCCCAATTATCAGATCTAGATCGACCGATGCGTAAATATGGGTGGGTAGAGAATCCTGCCTTTGAAATTTTACAGTAATTTCAAAACTTGGAAATAAATTGTGATATGTTTTTGTTAAACATAGTGATATCAATATCCGGACCTTTTTGAAAAATCACAGCACTACAGTATTGCACTTATGCGGGATTGCTTCCGGTGAACGGAAATGGGTCTATCTACCTTATACACCACAAACCCCCTCATTACCGTCATAGCCGGAGTAAGAGGAGCTATACACGAACACTCCATAGATCAACTCAACAAACTAAAAATCCCAAAATCCAGCATTAAAACCCTCATGAAAAGTATACACCAAAATGCCATCAAATACCTCACATACCTAGTCCTAAACAAAAGAAAACTAGACAATAAACAAGCCCCCGTCCCCCCACCCTAATGAAATGGGATAACTAGTACACCACTAGAGCCCACCTCCCACATACACCCTATACTGCATCACGGAACAACGTGATCAGCATAAGACCAACGGGCTCACATTCATGCCAGTATGTAGATATAGGTGTAATCTTTTCTTTTTCTTTTCTTTCTACACCACAAACCTCTACATAGCTGAAAGGAATTGATGTGAGATGAGATGACACATTCATCCATCAAGTGAAACATGTTTCATTCATCCACTTCGTTATGGACCAGGGGCCAGGCGGTTGCAGCTGCCGCGGCTGCAGTTTGTTGTCTGCGGGGACACTCTTTCAGGGACAAAGCTACAAAAGCCTGTCTTTGAAGGCTGTCTCCAAAGGCATTGGGGGCCAGACGTGAGTGACTTGTGTGGAAGGCACGTCGATGCCATGCTTGTTAAATGCAATGTATACTAAGGTAGATATGGGTCTTAAATGGTTACTTTTTTCGAACTAGCCCATTTCTCGTAGGATGAGAAACACACAATTGGTATGAGATGGTTACCAAATCCCAATCAAGGATGTAGTCGTCACAATCTTTGGAGTTCATATAAGTATTTTCATTATCAAACTGAAGATTTTTGCCCTCATTGATTGGTCATATAGGTCCTTCCAATTCATGTTGACTATTGAACTTAGAATAGTCAACAATTTTTTAGAAAACATGTGTCTTTTTAGTGCCCATTCTTAGATCCACATTTAATTGACACTTGAATATGGTGTGAACTAAAGACAAGCAATTGAATTAGGGCAGACTTGCGTCAACTTAATCTTGAACCCTAAAACACACTCAAGGCCTTCTGAAGACCTTGAGTGGTATATGCAACATTTGGGGCATAAGATGAATGGATAAATACATTGGTGAATTATCGTCATGTTGCTTATGATGGTAATTGTATTTCACGTTTATGATATTTTTATTTGGGGAGGCAAAATAGGTGGCCTACAAGGTCCGTGTGCACATTTTTTGCATGTAATGGTTGAAAATTGTGTGGTTGCATATTATTTGTGCACATCCATGGAACCATCAACAAATTTGACCCAATGTTTCCATAGTGGTTCCCACTAGAAGAATACAATGCCTGTGCAACATGAACTCCTCAAACTTGTTAAATTTCCAAAATCACTAGATGCGTAAACGTTCACCTCTAGGCTTGCATGCATATAAGTACCCTAGACCCTATATAAGATCATGAGAACTTCCATATATAGAATGACAACACATTATTTTTGATGGGTTTCAAATCTTGAAATTCAACTCATTGCATCTACCAACGAAATATCCAACTACCCTCACAAGTGTTGAATCCCACATTTCTCCCTATGCACAAACAATGAAAAACTCTATAGAATACAACAAGTAGCCATGGTGCAAGGCTAGTGTGTTTAAAGGTTAAAAGACAAGGGGGTAGTGTACATTTTCATGTATGAAAATAACATTTCTCTAAGTGTCTTTTGAGAATTGTCATAAAGATCGGTTAAACACCATCCAAAGGATCACATCCATACGGTTGATTTCTTTTTAAAATACTTATTATCCTCTCATTTGAAATTTAGAAACGCATATTCCAAAAATTGGTGATACTCACATCTCATTCTTCTGATGAGAATTTGGATGTGAATGACCATTCAAGTGTATGTTGGATTTAGGCACGTCCACCTTATCTGAAGAAGCCAAAACTAATCCCACAAAGTTGTGGAGCTAATCCGGAAATGTTATGAATTTTCATAGTCCAATTTATAGTGACCCGGAAGAAGGCTACATAGGTCCCCCATCCAATTTATGTTCACTATTAAGCCTAGAACAATTCACACATTTTGAGCATGAAATCCAATCTCTACTAAGACACATGTCTTTCTGGTGTCCTTTCTCAAATCTGCACCTAACTCACCCACCACTCAAATTATAAGTGTCCAGTCAACAAAAGTAACTGAATTAAGGTATGTTATATCTGGATGTAGCCTATAATGGATATAAGATGACGGTTATCACTTTTGTGTGATAGGGTTTTGGGTTTAGGGTAAACATATACATTACATCTACCCAGTAGAATAATGTGCCGCCTAGGCCAGTCCGGCACTGTTTACTATGTTATTTTTAGGAGATCCGGAGATTTACAAAATGTTCTTAGCACTCTAATTCCATTAGGCTGAGTTTTGGAATTTGAAATAAATTTGAAACTAATGAAACTTTAGATGTAGAAATTGTGTCATTATTTGGCACCGTCTCGAGTAAACTGACAATTAACTAATTCTGATAGGTACAAATGGCCTCTTCTTATCATGGCCTCTTTTAGCCACCTTCACGTTGAGGTGGACACGCGTGAAAATACAATGAAACAAATTACTTACATTTGAGGCAAATGTCAACTGAAATAACATGAATGGGGTCATAACCACATTTTTATACACCTTATTTCTATTGTATAAGTATGCGAGGTGCAAATCTCACCAAAAGAAGATTGGACAAGTATGAATACATGAGGTTATGTGTGATCTTTGCACACGTGAATGTGGTGTTGTTGTTGTTGCAAAATTCTTTGTGCAAAGGGTTCTTAAACTCAAGGCCACACACACATGTCATTTTCAATCCCAACAAAGAGTGCACCCCCCCTCCTTTCCCATGAGAAGAATTACAATCACTTAAACATTTGTGGCGCTTTTGGGCACCTCCCTCCGAGGGAGCCTAAAAGTGTCACACAAGCCCTTTGGTGCGGGTGGCCTGCACTTGCAGATGCCCAAGCCGAACCCGGATGGTAGATGTATAAGTTGTGTACTTAGATTTTGGAGGGGAATTAAATATGCGTCGTAGTACCTTCGGAGGTTGTGCCTTAGTCCTTAATATTGTGGCTCTAAATTCCACTAATCCAATTCATACCTAATTCTAATCTACATCTACAACCTAGTCTAAGCGCAGACGCACCAGCCTTGAAACCAAGGCAATCCTAATTTACGAAATGAAATGGCTCGGTATACACCAACCGAGTGTGATTTATACCACCTCTAGTAAGATGGACAACAATTTAGTTTAACACTTGAAGGAAGCATAGCCAAGTTTACGGACGCGCGGTCGTAAACCTTGTACATATATAATGCGGGAAATTCATTTTGCCCTAAGCAAATGTTCCTAAAATTTTACGGACGCGTGTCTGTAAACTTTGCACATATATTGTACAGAAGAAATTTTTTTATCCTATGCAAATACTCCTAAAAATTTACGGACGCGTGTCCGTAAACTTTGCACATGTATTGTGCAGAAGAATTATTTATGTCCTACGCAAATATCCCTAAAAGGTTACGGACGCACGTCCGAACACTTTTACGGGAGAATTATTTATGTCCTACGCAAATACCCATAAAGGTTACGGATGCACGTCCGTAAATTTTTACGGGAGAATTTAATTATGTCATACGCGAATATCCCTAGAAGGGTACGGACGCGTGTCCGTAACTTTACGGGAGAATTTTTTCATGTTCTATACAATTAACCCTAAACTTTATGGATGCGTGTTCATAATTTTACGAGAGAATTTTTTCATGTTCTACGGAATTAACCCTAAAGTTTACGAACGCGCGTCCGTAACTTTGCACGTATACTGAAAATGGCCTAGGAGGCCGGACAAAAGCTCCGACTTGGAAAATCACAATTAATTGCTATCTCAACCAAATTGCAATTGAAGACTGGCTATGGATAGCAATAGAAAAATTTTGCAAGACAAAAAATACTACATTTTGGTTCCAAATGATAACCTAAGCATTCATGCCATCAGTGGCTAAGGTCTATAATGCCTTAATTTTTGACTTAGATCCTAACTCATCTTTAGGAAAGAAAAAATTTGTGTGTATTCACAAACACACATTCCAACTATAATAAGGTAGGAATGGATTTTCTTCAAGCCTTACTACTGGAAAAATGCAAAAGATAGATTTTCATAGCTGCATTGAGGTAGGCTTCGTCCAACTATCAAGAGAGAATAAATTTTTCTTACCTACAGAGATGTAGGCTTCGCCCACTAACCAAAAAATGAAAAAAGATGATTTTGCCTAACTATTTAGAGGCAAGGCTTCGCCCAAATTCTAGAAAGAATGAGAGATGAGACTTTCCTAACTACTTGGATGTAGGGCTTCGCCCTAATATTAAGAAAGAGAGAGAGAGAATGCAAGGTGGGAGGAGGGGGTTTTTAAACCCTTTCAAAAAAAGGTTGGACCCCTCCGCCACCGGGTCCATCCTTCCGAACCCTTCCCGAATTTTGGCTCGGGGGTTTTCCCGGTTGAGGTTGCCACATTTTTTTCTGAGGTGGCTCTACAATAATCCTTTTAAATCTTTCTAAATTTTTTCCACCTAGTTGGCAAGGGGTAAGAAGGCAAGAGGGCAAGTGGTCCCTTGTTATTTTTTTTCTCCAAAAGCTTCACGCCAAGTTGCTTTCTCATGCCGAGCACCTCTACTTGTCTTGCGTGGCCCACACTAACTAAATAAACTAACCTTTGCCTAGCTAGCCACTACCAATTTAATCCTCGTAGCTAGTTGCATTTACTAGCTAACATTTTTTTCCCCTAAGCTAGGATTTTTTCCTAGCTAACCTTTTTTTCTAACTTACCTAATTTCTAGTACTACTTAGTTTTCTTTTTGACTAATTCAATCTAAATTAGATTTTTTTGAACTTCACGGTGAAGGCCCGACACGGAGTGGTGGACCACTCTAGGGGTTCACAACATTCAAGACACACCAACTGATTTACACACATGATGGATCAAGCAAATCACACTTCATATTATGGGGAAAAAAGAGTCCAATTTTAGTCGGCTCCTCCAAGAACCTCTCATGAATCACTCTCAGAAAGAAGCACGCCTAAAAATCTTCCGAACCCAACCATCAACAACTCCACACTACAAGCCGATGCCCATCTCTATATATGAAGCTATGCAAGATCCCTAAAAAATGAAAATAGCCGGTGGAGAGCTTTGACTGCCAACATGTTGTAGGTGCGGTCGATTCGGTGACTAAGGGAAAGGGAACCCGGGGAAGGGGAACCCAGGGAAGGAACCATTGATTGCGGGCAAGGTGATGTTTAAGCCCGGGAAGGTACTGTTGATTGGGAAACCCAAACCGCCGACTCCGAAAGGTCCCGCTCCTGCAAAAGGTCCCACTCCTCCAAAGGGTCCTAGTCCCCCAAAACCGCCGCCCCCAAAAGGTCCAAGACCTCCAAGACCACCGCCTCCAAAGGGTCCGAGGCCTCCAACACCACCGCCTCTGTCGTAGCACGGTGGTAACGTATTCAGTTAATTAACCTAATTAACGCGGAAAACATCAAAACCGCGCCGAGTTCGTTCCCACGAAGAACCTGCGGTCGTTTACAAGACAAGAGAGAGGAAATCGTTGATGAACACACACACACACAAGAAACACCATAAACTAAGATAACACAAATCGGATTAAGAAATCCGGGATATTACGGAAATCATAGCACGAAAATTTCCGCCTTCCCGGTAGTGGACCGAAGTAGGGAACACAAAACAAAGTATGGACAAGCTCCCACCATAGAGTAGTAACAACAATAGACTCAGCGTCCCGAATCCATAGTATAACAACTATATACACTCCATTCTAAGATTCCTTATTACGGGTCATGACTTCCGGGATAAGGTTTCCGCGATAGAGGTAGCGGATTTGACTTGTATTTCCACTATCCGCTAGATTTTTGACCGTGTCACAAGGACAATAATTCTAGTGTTTTAGGCTAGAATGCTCAGAGAGACTTGGTAGTTGTTCATCAGGATCTCGCCCTTTGGGTTGATTTCTTAGGGTTGTCTCCCTATCTCCACTTCCTCCGCCTAACTACTACTCCCTTAGATTGGTGTTATGATGGGGGCAGCCCTCCCTTGGGAAGGAGTCCCACTCAAGTATCCGACGCGTGCCACCCCCTTTGACGGGGGAAAAGGTGGAGGAAGTTTTGGGTCTACAAAACCAGCATGATCCGCTTTCCGTGATGGCACAGTTTCCACTATACCACACGCGGAAACCGAATCCTCCCTCGAGAGAGGTGGAAATGCAACATCCGCGTCCTATCTTCACAATGGGTAGCTTGTGCTGCTCCACCGGTCACACAAGATAGGACCTAAGGTCTGTTGATTTCCGTGACGGCGGGGCTAACATAGGGATGGGGCTACCACGCCTACCATCCGCGGTGGGAACCAAGCGCCAGTCGCGGCAGGTGCATGAGTGTTCTAGACCATTCCGTTACTGCTGATCGGTGTGATCCACCTCCAGGTCACGGCAAGCGGAAGGCGTAAACCAGAACCCTCCCCCTACTATTGGACATGTCTATCCACTGCTACTCATTGTCGGTCCCTAGTTGGACGGAGTAAGTGGGGAAGAACCTACCGTGTGTGCGGAACTCCCCTTGCCCAACAACCCCACGGTGGGGTTCTTTCCCCTTGCTCGTCCAATCATTTCCGCCTTTCCGTGCTTAAGATTCCTCCGCCCATCACCTGCTCATACAGGGGCGTTTTAACCACACGCACCTTGGGGTGTTACTGACCCCCTGTCCTATCACGGAATACTAACCTAACTAACCTACACCGTGATAGGGAATGGCGGAAAACTCGGAAACCTCAAGTACGGAAAGGAGGGACCACTTGCATTACACATGGACTTAAGACTCAACTCATACCGAAGGTGAAGTGAAGCATAAGGTCTGAATTGAACAAAAGAACACTTGCATTGCAAAATGATGAGAGAAACACCGAAGTGTTCTCCCTTTAAAACCAAACTAACACCCACATGCCATGGTTTCCATGCTGGAAATCGCGGGCCACGTGGCAATCCTGACAATCCACCTCATTGAGAGGTCAGGCCCTAAACAAAGAAAATGACAAAGCACACAACTCGGGGCCACCTAACTACTTGCCCAAAACAAACCAAAATGGAATCCTAACTAAAATCTACTCCTTATCCTTCCGCTTCTTCAACTTGGCTTCCTTCTTATTTTGCTTCCGCTCCTCGCGGCGGTCCGCACTGTCAATTGCCAAAGATGGAGCACGTGGTGGTGGCACTGACACCTCGTGTCCATCGGGTCCGAGAATCACTCCCACGTGGTCCGCCGTCCCCGCAACATCCGGTGCCAGTGGTGCGGACAGTTGGTTGCCCGGCGGAAATCCCGGAGCAAGAATTGCAAGTGGCGGCGGATCCCGGGCAACCACTTGGAAGTCCGTGGCAAGGCTCGGTGTTATCACCTCGGCCATGTGGCAATCATCCCGGGTTTCCTCTCCAACCGTGGCGGAAATTGGGGTGGCATTGAGAACCACCACCTCGGTGGCGGAAACCGGCGGGACCGTGAGCGCCGTGATGTCCTCCACCTGGTCCACCTCTTCCGCATGTGGGTTTCCACCTTCTACCGCGGCACCTTGAATTTGCACCATGTCATGAGGGGTCAAGTCCGAGTAGCCCGATGAGGACTCCCCTTCCTCCGATGACTCAACTACGTCGGGAAACAACTCCGTGCAGCTAGCAATGAGGGCCTTCATTGCTCTCAAAGATGCGTCCATCTTACTCCCTTGATCCATGATGAAAGTAACCATCTTCGACCCGGAAACGTGGCCCGCGTTCTTGAATTCCGCGTCGAACATCTTGGCTTTCCACCACACGTTCCCCGGGATTTCTACCATATCACTCAATTTTTGTACCGTGAGAGTGGTATCCTTTACCCGCTTAAGGAGCTTCTCTCGCTCCGCCTCCAACTTCCGCACTCGCTCCTCGGTCTTCCGCTTTTCCGCAGTAAGGTGGTCCACCTTACTCTCCAGCTTCCGCAACCGGCGCGGATCTTGGATGGCCTCCTTTATTGCGGCAAACAAACTCTCCCGCGGCGGGTTGCCCACCAATTCCCCTACTTGGTGCATTTGCAGCTCATAGTCCACAATCCGGGACCGTACTCCCTCCAAGTCGCGGATAATGGAGTCCACCGGATTGTCCTCCAAGGGAAAGGTGGAGGTTCCACCTCCTCCGGGTTTGGTGGCGGACTTGGTCCGCGTCGCACGATTCCCCAACATGAGTTTCCGCTTCTTGGTCGCATGCCGCTCTCCACTGCTCAACTCCACTATGTCTTCCTCCTTCGGACCCTCGTGGCCCATCTCCGGCTCCGAATCGGTAGTCTGGAGTTCCCGCATGAATTGGTGCGACGTCCATTGGGTTTCCTCTTCGTCAGTGAGTAGGTTTCCGTGTGCGTAAAGGTGGAAGAGGAAAGGCCCAATGTAAGAAGGGTGGCCGCGTTTGGTGTTGGTTGCCAACTTGTGTACCAACTCTCCGATGATGCTTCCCCAATCCACCACCTTCTTCTCAGAGTACGCAAGAAGCAAGGTGGTGGCGAGAGTAAGAGTGATGTTATAGGGCTTCTCCGGGCTAAAGATAGGCACAAGAAAAGCTAACATCCTCCTTTCCCTCTCGTTTTTACAATCCTTCACAAAGTAGCCATACTTAGGGTCCAACCTAGAGGAGAATTTATCCCTCGTACAATCCTCTCGTTTAGTGGTCATGCCTTCCCCTCCCGGTTTGAACCCGTAAACGCCACTCCAAAGTTCCGCATTCCACCTATCCGGTCGGCCCCGGATGGTGGAAGCGTAAACGCGGTCCACCTCCCCGGTGACCAGTTCCCTCACCATATCCTCACTCCGCACTCTCCACGATTTCTCCCACAATCCGAGGCAGCCCATGCGTCTCAAATCCGCCTCCAACTCGTTGTTCTCCTCACGGTCGGAGGGGGTGACCACGTGCACCTTGCGGAGGGCTACCTGCTTCTCCGCGGTCCGCTTCCGAGTTTGGGTCGCCATGGCGGTTGCGGCCCGCTCTAAGGTTCCCAAGCCGAAAATGGAAACCTTAACACTAAACTAATTTAATGGTTTTAGCTACTTTAAGGATTCAACTCTTTCTACTCGATTCTAAATAGCACACCTAACAATCTATCTATAAAGTGCTTAATTTATGATCTTTTACTTTGTCAAACCTATCTTTTAAACGTAAAGTAAGGTTACTTAAGAACTTTAAGTAAAAGTGGGCCGCGACAGCCTCCGAAAGGTCCGGCTCCTCCGAGACCTCCGCCTCCAAAAGGTCCGAGTCCTCCAAAACCGCCTCCTAAACCGCCGCCGCCGAAAGGTCCTCCACGGCCCATTGGGAAGGGGCTAAACCTATTACCTTCCACAATTGATATGAGATTGACAATGACCAACATTAGAACTATGAACCAAGACATCTTATGGAAGAATCGTGCAGCGTTTGCCATGATGAAGATACGTTGATGCTCCAAAGTATTGCCAAACTTTTGATTTAGACAAACTTTGGTTTAGACAAAATTATGATTTAAACAAGAATCAAATTTGGACAAACTTGGAATTTGAACAAACTTGTGGTGTAGACAAACGATGAAATAGATGGGAATTGGATCTGTGTAGCCTATTTATACATATGTGTTTAGCTTTTAGTTCCATAAAAGTAAATAGAAGCTTTTGCTTTAACCAAAGTAAAGGGCAACAAAAAGAGTCATTGTTCTTTTGCATTTTCAATTCTTGTTTAATTTTTTCTTCACTATGGAGATGAAAGTTTTGGGCCAACAAAGTAGTACTTCCATTGGAGTTCCATTTGTAGGCCAACAATGGTGTACATTTAGGGGGTGGACTCTTCATAAGCACATACAAACTATCGCGAGTGTATAAAGGGGTATCATTTGAGGCATTACTGTACACAATATACGCTAGCTTGAACTTGTGCCATCTCGGCCCGTTGCACCTGTGCACTGAACCAATAGCCCGGTCCACCCGATCCCCTAAGCCCATGCAACCATATGCCCCCATGCCCATGAGCCGCCCCAACTTTTGCACATGTAGTCCCCCCACCTTCCCACATTTGCATCCTCTTTCTTTTGTCACGTGTTTGTATAGGGAGGGATACTTTTGAGATGTGGCCCTTTCTCTTCGAGGAGGAGGCTTAGTCTCCTTTCCGGAAATGCCGCTCTCTGAGGTGGCCACGTCACTTCCTAGGGTTAGGGTTAGGATTAGGGTGAGGGCAAGGACAAATTGTGCACATACCTAAACCTGCATTCAATACCCCACCTGCCACCCAAACGCCAAGGCCAACCGCACCAAATATGAGCTTACAACTTCCTCACAGAAGAACGAAAGGTAAAGTTACAACCCTCCAAACAACATTTGCAGCATTTGGATCTTCTTCCATCCCTCCCGTAGGTCCATACAAATTACCCCCATCTCCGATTCGTTCAAAAATACTCCGCTCATCCTTAGGATATTTGGTTTTGTGTTTTGTGTTTTGTAGGTAATAACAAGTGTATCGGGTGGGGCAACAGGCTCACTAGCACCTCTTCCATTGCATATAGATAAGCGGGAGGTATGGTTTTTCTCTAGTGCGTGCAAAGAAAAAGGCTATTGAGAACATTAAAGTGGAGGTAAATGTACAAAGTGAAATCCTAAGACTTGGAGAAAAAAATTGATATTAGATGTGGTAGTTCAAGTTTAGTAAATGTTTGAATGAAATGAACTTGTGATTGCATTGGAAGAGCTAGTGAACAACAACCATTTGAATGATGTTACGTTGGGTTGTGGCTTTCTTGACATGTAAGCACATGAGAATTTCAAACCCAATATCTGGAACTTAAAAGTGTGCACAACCCATCCTTGTCGATCCCGGCCAGGGTGAACGAGCTACAACACTCGTACCCTGGCTGGATGAACGACGCAATCTTCATCCATCGGAGGAAGACTGGGTCCTGCCACCTTTTCTGGCCGTTCCCGGCTCCTCATCCAGCGGGGCCTCAGCCGCCGAGTGCCTTCCCAGTCTTCGCTGCTCCCGCTCCTGCTGCACGGCGCAACGGCCCCCACTCTTCCTCTTGCGCGGTGAGGCGGCCGCTCTCCCCTTGCTGCATCCCCGCTGTCTGGTAAGCTCCCGCTCCTGGACAAGGTTTAGGGTAACGTGACTAGGGCTCACTTTTGGTGTCGGGACAGGTTTTCGATCGCACAAGGTTTAGGGTTCTCTGGGTCACACGACATATATATTTTTGCAATCTTACTAACTTACCTTTCCAAAAGAGGTGGATTGGTTTTGCTCCTATATTGCTCTGGGTGCAGAATTTACACAATCTCCAATTTGGGAGAAATTACACAACCTAGAATTCAGAGCATACCAAATGATCACAAGGAGACATTGGAGAACATGTTGCTTAGAAACTGCCTATATTAATTTTGATTTCGCCTATATTCATATCTGATGCTTCGATTCATTGCTCTCAAATAATCAAAACGTGCAAGATAGGTCCAAACTTTTTTCTTGAAAATTCAACACATAGTTTTTGATAAAGGTTGAAAAAATATTCAATGCCTAACTACGGCCTCTTCCTCTACCCCTCCCTCGGAAGCCCCTACCACCCCCACGTCCCCTGCCGCCCCCAAAACCAATATCTCGCTTTAAACCCAAGGATTGAACGCCTCGTTTTTTGAAGTCCCTGCCACCGTATATAGATCTGAGATTAAGGCCACTTGCCATTTTATTTTTGTAAGGTTTAGGTAGGCGGAAAGGATAAGTTAGGGGATTAACGTGAGTGTTTTGTAGATGGGTTAAGAAGCAGATTGCAGCAGGAGTTGGATTTATTCCAAGAGTGCTTGCAGCAGTGCTTCAAGAGTACAATGCTCAGCATCGTAACCTAATTCTAGTGCCAGCGTCAAGCAACGAGCGATTTTCTTTCTGATATTTCTGGGCCATGGTACCGAAATTGGGTTGATATTTTTTTGTGGCTGTAATCATGATCACATTACGGTCGATGTGCAGGTCATCTAGAGCTGCCATAATTTTGAGCGAGGACAACGATGAGCATGTTTCCAACAAGGGGGTTTAGTCACCTACTCGAAGCTATGAAGATTGGTTTGACAAGCTTTTACTAGTTGTGTCGATTTAGGGCCGTTGTCGTCAGGTATAGTGCCTCAAATCAGACTCCTTAGGGTTCACAGTTCAACAACTTCACTGATGTGCGTCATGTATAGCACATGTGGTGTTTAGGGACACTCAATTGGAAGCCTTTAGGGTCTTGTATAGCATGTTCTCGCAGAGTTGTACTATCTATTTGTCATTCGGTTGTATAATCAATTGATTCCAAATATTGTTCATGTATTGCGTTCATGAATTAAAAACTCTAGCAATCAAAATGTAATGTTGTTTTCTGCCCGTTTGTAGATGGCTCCAACAACCCCAACCAACCTTGTAGAAAATAATACTAATCTTCCATTTGCGGTGAAGAATGAGCATTGGACGTGGTCAAAAAATGAAGACAAATTCAATTGTTTGGTTGAGGATTGCAAGTCTAAAGGGTATGCCGCGAAGAACCATTTTCGCAAGCACATGCTCTTGCACGGCCTCCATGTTCCTTGGGACACACCAGGACGTCATAAATGAGAGATTTTCAAACCCCGGGTTCAGAATTATCGCAAGTATAATGCACTCGTTTTGAGCAATGAGATGGCAAGAAAGCAAAAAAAACTCAAACAACAAGAAAAAAATGGTTGAGAGAGGCTAACAAAACTTGGGAGAGTTTGTCTTCTATGGATGTTCCTCACAATAATAAAGAGAAGCCTTTATTGGCTACTATTTTAGATAATGTCCTTCACAAATTTTTGGGCATTCAAAGGTGGGGTGATTACATTTCCCCTTCCATATTTAACAAACTCATCACGGACACCGATTTTGGGGATTATTTGAGGTCAACTAAAGGTATTCTCGGAGTTTTTACTTTGAAGCATACTTGGGCAAAATCATCATGGAATGATCGTAAATCTTCCCGCGGGGATTTTTTTATGGAGGTTCTTCGATGGAACAAGAAAATCGAACACACAGGATTATAAGTATTAGTCATTTATGTTTTTTTATTATTCTATATTTATTTAATATAAGTTATATCTATTGCTTATGATATATGTATTTGTTTGTTAGGTTGGAAGTAGGACGAGAGGAGTACGTGAAGACCATAGTTGATGCAAACCGAACCCGGTATGAAGCAATGGCGCCGCAACACTCGCGTCGTATAGCAGATGCTTGTGCTAGCTATACGGCACGACATAAGGACATAATGGAGGAGATCTACATAGACAATGAAGATAATTGAATAGAATATTTGTGGGAAAAACAATATTTTTTGACTTTTTATATATGAGCATGTATAAACTATAAGACATATAATATAATGATACATATTACATTGCAACTCTCAAACTATTGATAATGAGGATACACTCTATATATTTATGCACATGTATTTTTATTTAGGACGTCACGTATCGTTTTGGAAAATCTTGCATTCTCTTTAAATAATTTATTGTCATCCTCTAATCGTTCAAACAGAAATGTATATACAAAACAGACCCCTAAAGTTAACAAATATATAAAATAGTTATTGTGTCATTGTGCTATACGGGTGACAAATGAAATTGACAATATGATAAAAAAACTCTTTTATTTGTTTCGTAGCTTTTGTGAATTTAGTGTTACGTATAGCATACATAATCAGAATGATGTTTTATTAACTTTGGGTCATATGAGCGAATTTTTTTAAGTGTAGATGGCAAGAACATATTATAAATCCAAACCCAATGTCAAATTAAAGTATGGCCAAAGTATTGACATACGAGGAGACAAATTTTGTACCTGATCAATATGCGATGAAATATGAACCATTATATTGTGATCAATTTCACATGTTTTATTGATATACACACATACACATATATATATATATAATGAATTGATCTAATAAGCAATCTAAATGTAAATTTTTTTTTTCATACTTCAACTAAATATTAATTAGTCATCGGTACTTGCGCTTTCGAGAGGACAATATATAATGTTCGTGAAAATCTTTTAATCTCTTCACCGAATTTGTTGTGTCTTCATCAATACGCTCAAAAACCATATTGGGATACAAATCACCCGCATCACCTTGAATTCGCATTTTATGTACATCCAAAAAAACTTGTGAAAGTATGGCATACGCGTGTAAAGCAAGTTGTTGGCCTCCATCTTTGCACTCGCTTTTTATTCCATCTAGCACATCCGATAGTCATTGCAATGTACTTTCTTGTGTAAGTGGTTGAGAAACTTCAACATCGGCACTATTTTCTTCTCCATCCTCAATAGGCATATTCGGAATTGCCGTTTCGTAGTCTTCTTCTTTTTCTTCTTCATCGAAAAATTCATCGGGTACGGATGCATCAAACATAGCCGACAATCACCCTCTTTTTGTACCGTAATAGGTACCACAAAATTCCAACAATAACGTTTATGTAATGTCGGTATTCTCCAATATAATGGCACATTGATGTTTACAAAAATTGGCTCGTAATCCCCATGGACACGAACAACAAGCATATTTAAGAAATGGTCGGGAAAGATCGTACGAATATGCGGAATGTAGAAATTGAACCTTCCAACCACCTCCGGGATAGGTTGGTGACATTATTTTCACACTTGGAATTTCCCTTGATTTAACAATACTCTTTTGAAGTATGTTTTCTATAACTTTGTTCACAATAAAGCCGTTCAACTTCCGCTTCATCAAATACATGTAGTGATCCGAAATGGGGTTTGATAGGCACCACAACAACCAATCTACTCTTCGACCTTGTAGGCCCCGTACATCCGCATTCAACCATCTTTTTAATGCTCCATGGTATGACTCTATACTAGATTGAATGTCCATATTGGAATGTGGTACACTTCGAGTGGCTATTGTCCAAAGATCTACAAACATAATAATATGATTCAATGTAGATATAATGATATAAATATGAATATAAATATTGACATTGCATACACCCTAAATACATACAACAATTGTATAGAAAAATACAATTTCAAGAAAAGAAGATTACCTTTGATCGGGATATAATGTGTAGAAAAATACTCGGCATATCCTTCAAGGGCAACACCACCACGCTCCCACGCTTGTTGAGCACAAAAAATGATGTGATTGAATAAAGATTGGACATCCTCTCCGTGTTCCAATTGAGCGTATATAAAAACACGGCAAAAGTTGAAGACCGGATTTCGTAGAGAAATCTCTTTAATCTTTGATATTGTGGTTTTTTTTCTAAATTTTGAGGATATGCCACACGTATAAATATATAGGAACATTGTTATCATGCCAAACACACCTACACGGAAGAAAATAATTTAATGATGGCAAATAAATAAATAAATAAATGATTGAAAAATTATATAACAATTAAAAAAATAAAATATACATATTTTATAGCATTGTGTTCATGAACCGCATGGTCGACAAGAAAACAACTTGGACGCCATTCTTGAGAAGTGTTGATAGTTTTTTTACGCTAAGCCGTCAACCATTGAATCAAATCATCCTTCTTTTGTGTTGATGTGATAATCCATGCAATAGGTACTCCATGATGGAAATCATCAAACACAATTAATGTGAAGAGATGATACTTCATATGGTTGGTGCCGAATGTCGCATCCATTGATATTGCCCCATCATTGTCCCATTTCAGCATAGCGTTAAATTGCCATGGTATTTGGATACCTAAAATGAATGGATATCCAATGACATCAGTTTTTTTAGGAGAAAAAAATAGACTCTTTATTTTCAAGTGCCCACATTTGAACACTCAAGTCATCATTTTTATTTCGGTGCCAAACACCCATACGTTGTCTATATTCATAATATCTTATATCTCGCAAAGAAAGAAAATCATCTTTTGACATTTGTTGCCTATCTTGTATTCGGTCCATCCAATTCTTTTTGTGAATTTCATAAATATATTTAGAGGTATGATCTTTATCTAATTGATCTTTCACCCAACCAATTAGTGTTTTACTAATACGAGATTCATATTGAGATTTTCTAGACATCAAAGATGGATCATGTGGACCGTGTGCTATAGACCCAACTTTCTCTTATGATCAACGACATAATACGCAATCTCAGCAATATGTGGATATTTATATAATTGTTTAATTGACAAACGTGCAAGACAACCTCTTTTGGTAGATCGTTTGTGTGTAGGATTATTTCTATGATCTTCCGGCCCATACGCACACTCATAATACGTATGTGTAATGAAAGAATCGATTTGGGGACGTTTAAGGTTTGTCTCCCCCACAATTGTCCTCTCAATATTCCATTGCACTATTCCATTATCTCCTAAACGTTGACCATCTATAAAATCTGAAACACGTTCGCACAAAATATATGCAAAGACCACGGAACACGAATAAGTGAATTCTTGCCTTGTTTTTGTGGTCCACTGCAGATCTTCAAATTTTATAGGGGTTGATGTTGGAGTTTGGACATTCAAATTCGTTTGTTTCATCCCCATATTTAGAATTTGGGAAACCTAATTACAAATCCAATAAGAAACATTAATATCCACAAGAAAAGAGTACATATGTATTGTCTCAAATGTAAAAGTCTCTAATGAACCCTATTACAAATTCATGTGCTATTCTGATTTTAGATGCTATACCTGACAAAATGGAGCCCTAAACTGACAGTTTACATTTGAACACTCAAAGTCTATATGATATACATGATAAAATATTTTATAAATATGACAAAACACGTAAATGTTGGGATAATATTAATGTCAATGAATTTAGAAAATAATATTATATGATTGCTTACCCTAAATGAAGACAAAATAATAGATAGCATAAGGAAAATGTTGACCTCATACCTCGTGTGCCCTCACATTATCTGGGCACCGAAAGTTGATCCCTGTCAATGTCGGGGTGTCAAAATCGGGCCGGGACCGGCCTCCACCGATTTTTCTGAACCTGACCGAAACCTGTTGCCCGGCCCGCCCAACTTCGAAAAAAACATTGCCTTTGCATTCTTGAAGTCCACTTGACTACAAATTCCATATTGAGTGCACTTCACCTTCAAGGTCCAAAATCCAATATATATGTTCACTTCCATTGAGTAAATAAGCAATTGACTGGGATTTCATTATCAAAGTGAAATCGTCAATCAAGCATGTAATTAACTTGGAAGTCAAAAATATTACAAAACTCTCACTAGCACTGAGGTTATAATTTTTGTGACTTACAATTTGAAATTGTCTTTGTCATTCTAAAATGATGGTTAAATTTAGTAAGCTGATTTCAATACATAATTTAGGACATTTACTGAATTAATTATAATAAATTCACTGAATTATATTAAATTACTAAATTTAGTAAATTTAGTAACTTTACTCTAATTGATTCACTAAATTATATTTACTAACCTAGTAAATAATTTAATAAATTATATTTAGTTATATTTAGAAGATAATTATATGGGGTTACGCTCGGGGTTACAGGCTTGTGGTTACAGGCTTAGGGTTACAGGCTCGGGACTACAGGCTCGCGGTTTCAGGCTCGGGTTACACTATGTGGTTACACGGGGTGGTTACACTATGTGGTTACACGGGGTGGTTACACTCAGTAGTTACATGTTGGTTTTACGTTACCCTCCTTCTGGTTACACACACATTGTTGGTTACCTTCCTCCTCGTTGGTTAGGGTCCTTCTGGTTACATAATCCTCGTTGGTTACAATCCTCCTGTTCCTTGGCTATTATTGTTGGTTACGCTCCTGGTCGTTATACCCTCATTGTTCGTTATAATTCTTTCGTGGTTTCACACTCATTATTCGTTAGGCGGAACCTGGTTACACCTAAAACCCGGTTATACTTGGAACCACAAAGGGCCCAGAGTCTCCAAGAAAATGAAGGGCTTGAACCACAAGCAGGGTTGCTAATGTAGTTTCTTGCTCAAGTGGCTGTGGTTACTACCCCACATTTGTCAGGTGGTATACACACAGAAACACCATGTGAACAAGAATGGTGTTGTTGTCCATGGCGTCGGATAGTTAGGTGTCACTACCGCCGTCGGTGCCCATTTGTCTTTAGAAACAATCCAATGGATAGACAAAACCATTCGTGAGGGCTTGTTGATTACGCAAGTCATGAAAAAACACAAAGAACGTGTTCTCGCTATCATTCGCAAGGGAGGCCGCATTAGTAGGGACATGTTCCTCAACGAACAAGATATTCGCAATGTCGCCCGTAACCACGCACGCGAAACGTACATGAAGCATATGAATGACGCCACCAGCGTCAGAATGTGGGTTCAGGAAAACATGCATGATGTCTTTTTCTACCATGATGGAGGTTTGCTGGTGCAGGAGGAATTGCAAGGAACAAACATTCCATTCACCATTGGCATACAAACTGAGTGGCAACGACAGTCCATGCTGGCACATGGTCACGAAAGCGCTGTTTCCATAGACGCCACTTTTGGGACTAACGCCAAAAAGGTAAACTGCATCCTACTCCGTAACCACAATACACTAGGTGTGCTATTTTTGTAAGCAGATGGTAGACAACTGGTGGATACCGTTTCAGCATGTCAGTGTCTTTGTAACATGGGCCATTATTGGTACATGTTGACTAGAACTAAGATAACGGTAGTCTAAAATAAGTTTAAAGTAAAAACATCATTTTAGAATGACAAAGACAATTTCAAATTGTAAGTCACAAAAATTATAACCTCAGTGCTAGTGAGAGTTTTGTAATATTTTTGACTTCCAAATTAATTACATGCTTGATTGACGGTTTCACTTTGATAATGAAATCCCAGTCAATTGCTTATTTACTCAATGGAAGTGAACATATATATTGGATTTTGGACCTTGAAGGTGAAGTGCATTCAATATGGGATTTGTAGTCAAGCGGCCTACAAGAATGCAAAGACAATGTTTTTTTCAAAGTTGGGAGGGCCGGGCAGCAGGTTTCGGTCGGGTTCAGAAAAATCGGTGGAGGTCGGGCCCGGCCCGATTCTGACACCCCGACATTGACATGGATCAACTTTCGGTGCCCAGATAATGTGAGGGCCTCGTGTGGAAGTTGACCTTGACGAACATAAGAACGAATGCTTAGCTCTTATATATGTTTGCCGCCCTAACTCTCAAACCCTAATTGAGAGC
This sequence comes from Polytrichum formosum, assembly GCA_964035585.1. Classification (NCBI taxonomy): domain Eukaryota; kingdom Viridiplantae; phylum Streptophyta; class Polytrichopsida; order Polytrichales; family Polytrichaceae; genus Polytrichum; species Polytrichum formosum. The sequence goes on along the minus strand of OZ037938.1, from coordinate 41,661,406 downwards.
GATGTATAGATAGTGTACATTTGTGTCATGATTCATGGCCGTTGGATTTGAAGAGATGCACGCTAAATACGTCCGGATTACACCTTGCTTTTGCCAAAATGCATACCTACCAAACGTTTTATGTTCTAGAATTGTTCTTTAATTGGAGTAAGTTCTTTTACACATGCTCCGTCTTTATCTAAATTGAGGAGGATACCATTAGTTATAGATTCATGCATTCAATGCACATAATACTAAAGTCATTGTGATGCCAACTCGTGTGGGCCCTTTTTTCCTCCTATACCTACTCGTGGCTTATTTGAGGAGCCTCCTTGCACATGATGTAGGATGATAATTTGACACTCATCCATGAGACTTTCATCAACCGGGGTACGAGTGTTGTAGTTGGTTCGCCCGGGCCGTCGATCCCATTGCATGCCTATCTTTACTCTCACGTAAAAGATGGTTGCATCCAAGAACCAATGAATCTTCTCTCTTTATTTGCAACATACCAAGACCTCCAGTTGTGTGAAAGTAGTTAGAGTAGTATCTTTTTTGGGGTGGATATTGTGGATCGAACTTTTTCCCTCACCTGCCCGACCTGCCCGGCCTCACCTTATAAGACAGAAGCCCGCTCCTCTCAGGTGTGTTGGTCACGCTTCTCCGCCTCAAAATTTGCCGTTCACTAGCCGCGACAGGTGCATTCTTCAATTCTGCTTGGTTTATCTACAGGTAAGCTCATCTTCCTTAGTGGTTGTCCATAGATCTCGTCACACAAAGTATCATGTGTTCGAGTGTCTATTTTGTGCTCTGGAATTGAGAGGATTTAGGTTTTTAAGACTGATGCCAAGACACAGATTATATGTGCAAGGAATTAATGTGTGCTACTTTGGTTACATTGCCTGACGCCTGCTTGAATACGAAATTCTGTGTCTGAGATCTCTTCACACAAAGTATCATTCGTTCAAGTGTCTCTTTTAAGTCCTGGAGTTTAGGGTGGTGTGAAAATTTCAAGGAAATTATGTGGAATAATCTAGTTGTATTGCCTAATGCCTTCTTGATATCGTATTTTGTGTGCTGAGATTTCTGCACACAGAGTATGATGTGTTCTAATGTCCTAGAGTTGAGAGGATTTACCAGGTTAGAGTGATGATAAGACGGATTATGTGCAAATTTAAAGGATTTAGCGGAATCAGACAGATTTTTTGTATTTTTCTTCGCTTGCATTGCTTACCGCCTGCTTGCGTTTGTGTCATGGAGTTGTGAGCACAAAACGCCATTTTCAGAGAGGCATTGTGAAAACTTGAAAGAAAGGCCCTGGCGGATTGTTGTGGTTATCTTTGGTTGCATTGACGAGCGTCTGGTTGTTAACTTGATGACTCCGAGCAACCTGGTGTGAGCCTTCTTTCTCATCATCGGGTTCTCATTTTTGTAAGTTTCCGTCGAAGAGCTGCATGTGGTGCCATTGGTAAGGAATTGTCCATACCTGCGTGTTGTCTACGTAGATATACACATGCAACAGTCAGTATCCACCATTAGTTTTCTTCACATCAGAAGTTCTGCATGTGTTCGCGTGTCTCTTTCTGTGCTAGAGTTTGGAGAATCTGTAACGTGAAGAAAGATTTTGTGCAAATTTCAAGAAATTAGGCGGAATTCTGTGTTTGTCTTGGGCTGCATTGATTGACGCCTGCTTGTTCCCCACATATGAGGTAACTTCGTATCTTTGTCATTTTCTTGAAAAAAGAACTTGGTGTGTGGAACATCATTGTGACGCGAGGTAAGGCTTCGCTTGAAGTATTTTTACCTCGACCTCGTGCTGCAGTTCTTGTTGAGGAAGTGAAACTGTAACAAAATTGTATGGATGCTTTAGCTCTCGTGCAAAGCTCTTCTACTCCCGCATTCAGTTATTGCCAAGTTATTGAGGGCGTTGGAAGAATAGTGTAGAGTAGGCGCCAAGACGAGTGAGGATTAATGTGATGCTAGAATGTGCAATATCGTGATTCTTGCAATTTCTTCTGTTATTCTTGCAATATGACAATGTTGAATGTGATGCTGGATCTGCGATATCGTGATTCTTGTAATTGTTTCTGTTAATCTTGCACTATGATGATGATGTTTTGAGCGTGGGATTAATGTGATGCTGGAATCTGCAATATCGTGATTCTTGTAATTCTTTCTGTTAATCTTGCACTATGATGATGATGTTTTTTGCGAGGGATTAATGTGATGCTGGAATCTGCAATATCGTGATTCTTGCAATTTCTTCAATGTTATTCTTATACTATGATAATGTTGTTTCACAGTCCTTTGTTGTCAAGTCCTTGTGAGTGTTTCGTAGCATCTTGTCGATATATAGGAGGCTGGATGACTCCCTTTTTTGCACAGCTCACTGAAGATAATCAGAATGGCGTCGTCCGACTCCTCGGCTGGCAAAGCGTCTACCGGGAAACAACCAACACGCTACTCTATCTACAAGGAGTATGGCGGTCAGAAGAATTTCATGCTCTCATACGGTTTGAAGATTTGGAACGACGACGATGTGCAGGAAGCAAAAGCAATTGCGGATGAAATGTTGAAGCAAGATGCAATCAGTAAGGCAGAAAATGTGAGCGCGCAGGCATCTGCAAAGTCGACCACATCGACCACTTCCAAGCGCAAGTCTTAGAGAATACATATTGATGATGCAAGAACAGCGAATCTGTGCCTCATGAGAAGCAGATCGCAGGGGCTTTGCTGATCACCTACTGCAATGCAGATGGCCTCAAAGACATTGCTGACAGCAGATGATAATTAAGCTATTACGAGCGATTAAGCACTTTTTGTTTGAAAATGTATGCCATCTCTGACTGCACAGACGATATTTCTCCAATACTCGTAACACATTTCTCACACCTTTCTCCGTCGCCATTCATGCAAGTATTGTGCAGAGCGAGTGCTACCCACTTTTACACTGTTGAATTCAAGTCCTGGTTATAAATTTTCCTCCGAGGTAGCTTTAGCTCATCCCAACCGAACCATAGCTGGAAGTGGAGCTCGAATGTCAATTGGGATCTCGTGCAGAATTTCACAGTGACCTGAAGTTCGTGGGTATGGAATAGGATTTTTTTTTTTTTTTTTTGAGACAGAAGGCCGACAGGCCAGCGCCAAAGCACAGGAGGTAGTTGACCACCTGGCAAGTTTTCCGTCAGGTAGAGAGGAGATTTAACAGCCGGGATTCGAACCGCCAACCTCTTCCTTGAGATTTGGGTATCCCTCCACCATCATCCGGTAGTTTAGGGTCGTCTCGGACCAACGGAATAGGATTTGCATGTGACTAATTGGAAGTTTATGCTCGAGGGCTGATACGCTAGGAGCATTTGGCGGGACACCGCATTCACTTCAAATTCGATCCAAACTCATTTGAGTTATACGCAAAGTACCTCAAAGTCGGGCCAAGAGATCTTGTCTTGCTGATCCAAAAACTTAGGATCTGAATTAGGGTGTGCCCCATGGGCTAAATCTGGGATCCTTGTATTGGAAGCTACACTAAATATGTTGTTTAGCTTCATATGGTATTTAATGTCACTATGGTAACTTTTGGGATGACACTTCTTATGAATAAGTGAACAAATATTGTCATGGATGGTGGATGAGTTCATCCATTGGCGAAAACCCTAACTTCTCTTGTCAGCAATTTGTGATGAAATATTGTCATGGATGATTGAAATTTCGATGAGAAATCGCTTGGTAGGTGACAGTAATTGCAATACTGTAAATCTATAATCCTACAAAAAAATTACAAGGAATGACAAATAATGTTGGGTTAACAATTAGTGTTGGTTACAGTACACCATGGTTTACAATTAGTATTCAGCAAGACAATTACAATTGGTGACACTTAAACATCATATTTAGTGTAGTTTGGCCCATAATAAAATAAAATAAAAATATTGTCGGGGTTTGGTTTGTACATTGATGTGAATGGGAGCCCTTTCCTCTATACCATGTTCATGTTTGACCGAGTGTCACCGTAAGAGTACTTCCTCCCTATGGGGAGGTGGGTTCCTCTAGGTGTGTGTATGAGTGGGTTGTATTTAGTGGTTTTTTCATTGTATGCGGTATTTGGGAATCTGTTGTGGCAGTAGGTGAATTCAATGAATTTTATGGTTTTTGATGGGGTTGGTATTAAGGGGGCTTGGTTGTTTGTGGGAGCGCCGAGTACGCATAGTATGTCTGGTCTAAGCCTGGCTAGGCATGTGCATGGTACGGTGGGGCATGTACATTGGAGAAGCCATTGTGGGACTGTGTTGTCTTGTGGTCTAGAGTATTGGTTACCTGCATTTATGAGTGTATAGTATCTTGTGCGTTTCATTTGATGTACAATTTGGTGGACTGCCTTGTTGTGGCGAGCTATACGCAACCCTTTTATGTGTGGGTTTGAATAGTTTAGTTTGGCCTACCCATCATTAAACCCACCCCCAACCAATGCTCCGCTTGCATAACATTACTCAACCATGTTCATTTATTTAGTATTTGACAGGCGCATCCACCATCTTACCTTTATCGGAAGCAACTGACGCCGGTTTGAATAGTGGATAGTGCCGCTATGAATAGTGGTGGGATGAACATTGCTTCCTATCATTCCCGCACGGATATAATTCCAAATTTTCAAGATTCTATTTGTGCAAATGGATAATAATTGAATAGTGTCACTTTTCTTGCGGGGCCCACATAATAAAATTCCTTCATTTCAAAGTCTACATTGACTATCCTAATTAGTGCATGTGGTGCTAATTCCCAAAACATGCACTATTTTGCCAAGTCTCAAAATTAATGAGTTTGAAATTTCTACTGAGGGGTACTAAATTCGTGAATACATGCTCATTTACAACAAATTTCAAGAAAACTTGTGCATGCTTGTAGGGTGATAAATTTTTTTTAATGCAAACTTGTGTTTGTTAATGAATAGTGCCAATGTTTTCAATGAATAGTGTTGTTATGAATAGTATTTCTAGTGAATAAGGTCAATATGAACAATGCTTCCTAGATCTTTTGGTGGCACTAATTTCATAGTGCGCAGAAATCTAGTATCACCTTCACTAATTTTCCACGTGCACTATTGACGCTCCCTCACTAATTGGGATAAACAATAAGTGAAGCGACCCAAATGATTGAGTAATGTTATGTGAGGAGGCACCCAAACGTGTGTACTTTCCCTTGGACTTCCTCGGGCAGTTCATGGGACTTAACTCTTGGGAAGGCTGTATAGATTACTACTAAGTGTGACTCTCCGTTCGCCCAATTGGACCTCAATGACCAAAAAAGGTTTTCCACAGGACCGGAAGATGACCAATTTTTTTGTCAAAGCACTTTATGCCAATGTGGCATCCTGTCTAGCACAAACAAACAAACAAAACTCACGCAATTTTTTAAAATAAATAAATAAATGATTTAACATGATTAATTTTTGGCCACCAAAATCAAGGACTTTCAGGCATTGTTGTCCGGAAGTGTCATGAGGTTGTCTCCTTCTTGTCATGTCAACACATGAGAATCTCAACTATAAGTGAGACTAAATACAAACTTGAAAAAGTGTATATAACTCACCATTGCCACTCCTTTGCCTTTCTTTTCCCCTCGGGGAGGTCACTCCATTGTCAAGTTGAACACCACGTGCGTTAAACGTTTGCTACCCCTATATTACATGCCATAGATAATTTTAAAAATTATGATATTTTTTCTACATATACATAACCATTGATAGTATTGTTTTTATATTTTTCTGAAATTTTTAGTCATTTTCATTTTTTGTAGTAATTTTTTTAGTTCAATTATGCATCATTCTAGTTAGAAACGGTATGTTTTATTAAAAAAATAGATCATCAAATTTGGTTACCTTTTTTTACTATGTGATAGGTACCGTGTATATCTACTCATAAAAAAATTTGATAAAATTTTGACCCATTTCAGTGATGCCCTTTAGAAAAAGTAGATTTTGTCTTAACGCATGTGGTGTTCAACTTGACAATGGAGTGACTCCCCGGGCTTTTCCCTCACATGAATAAGTATACTAAATATTGTAAATAGCGTCATTTACTATTAGGTATTTTGCAACATTATGTAACATTATTATTTAACTTATTTAAGATTATGTAACTTATTATTTGGCTCAATACCATTCTAAACTATATTTATACGATGGTGATTTTGCCTAGGTATGAAGGCTCTTGTATGGTATATAGATTTGAATGATATTGTAAACAAAAATACTATCATATATGCATACCCTATTGGTATTTAAGAAAGGATGAAATTCTCATCCAAATGTTATTCAAAAAATACACAAAATGCACCCACGTGTACATACACATCATACCGGTTCAACATTGGTTGATACTCTCAAACTCCACAATATTTGGTGGGACACCAACTTCTAAAGCAATGAGTGGAATTTTCCCCAACAAGTTAAATCTATTTTCACATAAAAAAGCTCACAAATTTTGCCTCAATTCTTCACTTTGAGTCGAAACAATGGATTTCTTTTTATCTCCCTCGAAGACATTTTGGGTTTAAGGTATGAAGGCTTGTTGGGATGTGTACCCTTAACAATAGCATTGAGAATGAGGTTCCCAAATGCACTAGGATAGTTCCGATTCGCAAAGTTTGTCTACAATGGTCTTAAAGATTGTATGCAAGCATTCGGGAGCGCATATAGCATTTGTCAATAAGCAGGGTAAGTTGGGTGGGCCATGGAATCAAGGGGGTCATTGATGCCAAATCTTGCTATTTTTACATTCAAAGTTTATAGTGTTGAGTTGATGTCATTGGAAGTGTTCAAGGCTATGGAGTAATGTTGTGTGAATGTAATCATAATAATAACACTTTCATATTGTTGCACTATGCCAATATTCTATGCAGTCTATCTCATACTCAAGTACATTTGCCATGAGACTATCGATATGTATCTTCTTTTGCATGTTGCACCAAACTCTGTGTGTTAACTTATAGCACACCCACGCATGCTAGTAGGTGTGGCCAGTGATTGCCTCCCACCAACATGGGTCACTTTGTCGGTACCTTTTAACAGTACCAACGACTGAATGTAACAAGTGGGATTTATAATCATTTGTTGGCCCCAACCCCGCGACAAGAAAGCCTGTTGGGCTCATTGGACAAGAAAGACAACAAATTTCCCACCAATGTGTTACTTTTATTTATGTTTTTAATTGTAGTATGTAAGTTTTCAAACCTACACCAAATATTGTATTTAATGTCACCATCTCTAAATGTCTTGATCAAATGCTAATTGTAAGCGGCCCGTGTAGTGTCATCAACACAAAATATAGGCCTTAAATATTATTTGTCATTCCTTGTAAAAAAGTTTGGGCATTATAAATTTACAATGTTGCAATTATTGTCAACTGATAAGCGACTTTTCATCCAAATTTCAATTATTTATTTCATGACAATATTACATTCAAAAATGTTAAGATGCAAAATATATTAGATCTTGGACAATAACCAACTAATTCAACTATTAGTTAACTAGTTGCCTTTTGTAACTATAGTTGTTCACGATTTGACCTACCAAAAAATGTAGTTAACTATGGTTGTTCTCAATTTGGTCTACCAAAAAGTCTAGTTAACTATGGTCATATATATCTGCTTAACGAAAGTTGTGCACCACCTGTTCACAGAATTTTGTTGTAGTGTTGTAGTGTCACTAGTGTGTTATTTGTGTTGGTGGTGTACATGGAGGTTGTTCCGGAGCCCAACATTGTGAGTGCACATATAAAGGCGTTTCTTGATGATCCTTACCAGGCCGAGCATATTCAAGACTCTCAACTAAAGCAAATCAAGAGGCGAACTTCTTCGAATATATAATAATACTTGGAATTTTTCTAGTTAACTATAGTTGTTCCTGAATCTCGTCTTAAATTTTTCTAATGAACTATAGTTGTTCTTCAAATCGGTTTGAAATTTTTCTAATTAACTATCGGTGTTCCCTAAAATGTATTGAAAAAGATCTAGTTAACTAAAGTTATTTTGGCAGTTGTCCAAGGTCTGATAAACTTCCAAGCAGTCACATGCAATTCCTATTCAATACCCACGAACTTCAGGTCATTGTGAAATTCTGCAGAAGAGCCCAATTAACATTGGAGCTCCATTTCCAGCTATGGTTCAGTTGGGATGAGCTAAAGCTACCTCGGAGGAAAATTTATAACCACGGACTCGAATTCAACAGTGTAAAATGGGGAGCACACGCTCTGCACATTACTTGCATGAGTGGCGACGGAGAAAGGTGTGAGAAATGTGTTAGGAGAATTGGAGAAATATCGTCTGTGCAGTGAGAGATGGCATACATTTTCAAACAAAAAGTGCTTAATCGCTCGTAATAGCTTAATTATTATCTGCTGTCACCAATGTCTTTTTGAGTCCATCTGCATTGCAGTAAGTGATCAGCAAAGCCCCTGGGATCTGCTCCTCATGAGGCACAGATTCGTTGTTCTTGCATCATCAATATGTATTCTCTAAGACTTGCGCTTGGAAGTGGTCGCTGTGGTCCCTGTGGTCGCTGTGGTCGACTTTGCAGATGCCTGCGCGGTCACATTTTCTGCCTTGCTGATGGCATCTTGCTTCAACATTTCATTCGCAATTGCTTTTGCTTCCTGTACATCACCGTCGTTCGACATCTTCAAACCGTACGAGTGCATGAAATTCTGCTGACCGCCATACTCCTTGTAGATAGAGTAACGTGGTGATTGTTTCCCGGTAGACGCTTTGCCAGCCGAGGAGTCGGACGACGCCATTCTGATTGTCTTCAGTGAGCTGTGCAAAAAAGGGATGTCATCTAGCCTCCTATATATCGACAAGAACACCCACAAGGACTTGACACCAAAGGACTGTGAAACAACATTATCATAGTATAAGAATAAAATTGAAGAAATTGCAAGAATCACGATATTGCAGATTCCACCACCACATTAATCCCACGCTCAAAACATCATCGTCATAGTGCAAGATTAACAGAAAGAATTACAAGAATCACGATATTGCAAATTCCAGCATCACATTAATCCTCGCTCGTATTGGCGCCTACTGTGTGTACTATCCTTTCAATGAATCAGAACAAACGGCGTCAATAACTTGGAATTTAACTGAATGCGGGAGATGAAGAGCTTTGCACAAGAGCTAGAGCATCCATACAATGTTGTTACAGTTTCACTTCCTCAACAAGAACTGCAGCACGAGGTCGAGGTAAAAATATTTCAACCGAAGCCTTGCCTCGTGTCACAATGATGTTCCACACACCAAGTTCTTATTAAGAAAATGACAAAGACACGATGTTACCTCATATGTGAGGAACAAGCAGGCGTCAATCAATGCAACCGAAGACAAACACAGGATTCCGCCTAATTTCTTGAAATTTGCACAAATTCTTTCTTGACATTACAGATTCGCTGAACTCTAGCACAGAAAGAGACACGCGAACACATGCAGAACTTCCGATGTGAAGAAAACTAATGGTGGATACTGACCGTTGCATGTGTATATCTACGTAGACAACACGAAGGTATGGACAATTCCTTACCAATGGCACCACATACAGCTCTTCGACGGAAAATTACGAAAATGAGAACCCGATGATGAGAAAGAAGGCTCACACCAGGTTGCTCGGAGTCATCAAGTTAATAACCAGACGCTCGTCAATGCAACCAAAGATAAACACAACAATCCGCCAGGGCCTTTCTTTCAAGTTTTCACAATGCCTCTCTGAAAAATGGCGTTTCTTGCTCACAACTCCAGCACACAGACGCGCGGAATCAAGGAGGCGGTAAGCAATGCAAGCGAAGAAAAACACAGAAAATCTGTCTGATTCCTCTAAATTCTTTAACTTTGCACATAATCCGTCTTCTCATCACTCTAACCTGCTAAATCCTCTCAACTCTAGGACATAAAAGAGACATTAGAACACATGATACTATGTGTGCAGAAATCTCAGCACACAAAATACGACATCAAGAAGGCATTACGCAATACAACTAGATTATTCCACATAATTTCCTTGAAATTTTCACACCACTCTAAACTCCAGGACTTGAAAGATAAAATTGAACAAATGATACTTTGTGTGAAGAGATCTCAGACACAGAATTTCGTATTCAAGCAGGCGTCAAGCAATGTAACCAAAGTAACACACATTGATTCTTTGCACATATAATCTGTGTCTTGGCATCACTCTTAAACTCCTAAATCCTCTCAATTCCAGGGCACAAAATAGACACTCGAACACATGATACTTTGTGTGACGAGATCTATGGACAACCATCAAGGAAGATGCGCTTACCTGTATAGACAAACCAAGCAGAATTGAAGAATGCACTTGTCGCAGATAGTGAGCGGCAAATTTGGAGGCGGAGAAGTGTGACCAATACACCTGAGAGGAGAGGGCTTACTGTCTTATAGGGTGAGGCCGGGCAGGTCGGGCAGGGGAGGGAAAAAGTTCGATACAGAAAACCCACCGCAAAAAAGATACTACTCTAACTACTGTCACACAACCGGAAGTCTTGGTTCGCAGCAAATAAAGAGAGACGTTCTACACATGCTTGTCAATGAATAGTGCCAGTATTTTCAATGAATATCGTTGCTATGAATAGTATTTTTAGTGAATAATGTCAAGATGAACAATGTTTTCTAGATCTTTTGGTGATACTAATTTCATAATGTACATAAATTTAGTATTACCTTCACTAATTTTCCACACGTACTATTGATCCTCCCTCACTAATTGGGATAAACAATGTAGTGAACTGACCCAAATGATTGAGTAATGTTATGTGAGGAGGCACCCAAACATACCTACTTTCCCTTGGACTTCCTCGGGCAATTCATGGAACTTAGCTCTAGGCAAGGCCATATAGATGACTACTAAGTGTAACTCTTGGTTCGCCCAATCGGACCTCAATGATGAAGAAAGATCTTTTCACATAACCAGAAGATGAACAATTTTTTTCCCCCACACTTTGTGCCAAGGTGGCATCCTGTCTAGCATAAACAAAGAAATGAACCACACACAAATAAATAAATAAATAATGATTTAATAGGATTGTTTTCCAGTCACCAAAATCAAGGACTTTCATACATTGTTGTCCGGGAAGTGTCGTGAGGTTGTCTCCTTGTCATGTCAACAAGTGAGAATGTCGACTCTAAATGAGCCTAAATACGAACTTGGAAAGTGTATATAACTCACCATTGCTGCTCCCTTGCCTTTCTTTCCTCTAACATGAATAAGTACACTAAATATTGTATTTAGTGTCATTTACTATTTGGAATTATGCAACGTTATAACTTTTTCACTATTAATGTATTTCTTTACCAAGTAAAGATGTTAATGCTCTAGAATGTCCAAACAACCAATTCAACTTTTGTTGGCGAAAAATGACATATACACTAAACAGTTATAGCATAGGGTAATTCCAAATAGTAAGTGACACTCAATACAATATTTAGTGTAGTTTGTTTACACAAGTGATAAGTTAGATGGTCGCCTCCAAGAACCGACGAAATTTTTCTCTTCATTCACCACATTGGAGGGCTTCCGGTTGTGTGAAAGGAGTGGAGACTTTTTTGGCAGAGCGGAAATCATTGCACAGAAGCATACCTCTTGTTCACCCAACCTAAAACTAGGAAATAGTGTGCGACCCCGAGGTTAGTATTTTTAGTCGATTTGACATCGGAATTACCTTCAACGACCCTGAGTTAGTCTAAACAAAGTCACTTGAGATGAATTGGCGACAAACCTATGGGGGTGGGGGTCAAGATTTATGTTGGATGGATGAGAGGTACGCTCGTGATAGAGAACGCCCTCCGACCAAGGCATTCCGCAAATAATGACATGCCTAAAGGTGGGAGCTCTGGGGCAAGGCCATTATTCATGGACTGCCCCGGTCCAAGGATGTTATCGAACATAAAAATGTAAGATCATATTTTAACCATTGGATGCGTATCAAAATCAACGGGTGATATGTTGTTATATTTGAATTCCCACCGTGATACACGGCAAGAAATTACAGTTTGTAAGGCACCCACTTGTAGCCAAGGAAATCTCTCTCTCTCTCTCCGATTTATTGGCTTTATAAGCCAATACGATAATTCTCTCTCTGTCTCTCTCCGATTTTTTGGAATCGTTTTTCTAGAACCAGCTGGTTCTCGCTTTTTCCACTCCTGCCCGATTTGCCCGAGCTGCCCGGCTTCACCCTAGAAGAGGGAAAGACGTCTCTTTAAACTTCCTCTCGGCTGTGTTGATCACGCTTCTCCGCTGTACAGTTTGCCATTCACTAGCTGCGACCGATGACTTCTTCAATGCCGTTTGGTTTTTGGCTTTCTTCGCATGAGAATTCGTTCGCGTATCTTTTTATTGTGCTAGAGTTTAGAGTTTAGAGAAGATTGTGCTAGAGTTTAGAGGATTTTTAACGCCAGGAAAGATTGTGTGCAGATGGCAAGAAATCGGGCATGATTCTATGTGTGTCTTCGGTTGCATTGATTGCCGCTTACTTGTTCCCCCACATGTGCGGTGACTTCATGTCTTTATCATTTTCTTGCAGCAACTGGCTGTGTGGAACATCGTGGAGACGCGGGGGTAAGCTTTTGCTTGAAATGTTTTTTACCTCTGTCTCGCGCTACAGTTCTTGTTGAGGAAGTGAGACTGCAACAAGATCATACAAATGCTTTAAGCTGCTTGTGCGAACCTCCTCCTCTCGTGCATTCCGTGATTCCTCCGTTATGGAGGCCGTCTGTTCAGATTTCATAGGAAGAATATTGTAATATTGTACACAGTAGATGCCAAGGCGAGCGAGGGATTAATATATTCTACAATTTGCAATATCCTGATTCTTGCAATTTCTTCTGTGATTCTTGGTCTACGATAATGCTGCTTCAGAGTCCATTGTCGCCGAGTCCTCGTGAAGTGTTGCGAAGCATCTTGTTGATAGGAGGCTTCATGGCTCTACTATTTTCCAAAACGGATCACTGAAGACAACCAAAATGGCGTCGTCTAAGCCCTCGGCTAGTAAAGCGTCTACCGAGAGACAGCCAACACTTAACACTGTGTACAAGGCGTATGGCGGTTTCCAGAATTTCTTGCACTGCCATGGTTTAAGGATGTGGAACCACGAAGACGTGGAGGAAGGAAAAGCAATCGCGGCTGAGATGTTGAAGGAAGATGCCGACAGCAAGGCAGGAAATTTGAGAGCTCGGGCATCTGCAAAGTCGAAAACCGCGACAATTCCCACCTCCAAGACAGGAAATGTGAGCGTGCAGGCATCTGTAAAGTCGAAAACCGCGACCACTCCCACATCCAGGACCTCGACAACTTCCAAGAACAAGCCCTAGAGATACATATCCGTCATACAAGAACAGATCAGAATGTGTCTCCGATGACAGGGAGCAGATCAATGTCGTCCAATGCAGGGTGCTCAATACATTGCGGACAGCAGATGATACTCAGGCTCCAAACGAGAGACTAATCACTTGATTGAAAAGGAATGCCATCTCCCACTGGGACATAATTACGATGCCTTGCAGTGTCGACCAGACTTGTGATGCTACATCGTCCTGATGAGTTTCAAACAACGCTTGTTTTTGCGGGCACTAGCATTAGTATTAGACATATACCTAGGTGTCGTTTATTTCTTGCAAGTACAAATTCTAAGGATTTCTAAATAGCATTGGGTCTTCAAAACTTCATGAGTTTATATTCTTACAATATTTTTCAGACACATGTGATTGCCAAAATATACAAAGGGTGACCCCCCCCCCAAAATAGCACAGGCGATATTTCTCCGATACTCCTAACACATTTCTGACAACTTTCTCTAGTTGCCAGTTGTATGTGTCTGCACAACCATGCTACCTGGTCAGCGAGAAAATTTGAAGGGTTACTCGTATTTCATGGGGAAGGGTTACTTAAAATTTTGCCTTTCAAAATGAAGGGTTACTTCAAAAATTGCCCTTCACATATTTACAATTTTTTTTCAAAAATGCACAATGTAATGTTTGAATCTTAGGTTATATTGTAAACTGAAGTGAAATGTAATTTACATGGAACAAAATCCGAAAAGAAATATGATTAGAACATATATTTATTTCATGTATAGAGCTCACAGCTCCACTGCACGCTCTTCCGCTTTGCACCAGTGCACCGCAAGCCTCAAAGTCTGAACTTTGCATTGAGTCACTGACATTCTCCCGTCGCCCAGGCCCCAAGGATAAGAGCGGCCTGTAGTTCTCACCGGGTGTGGGAGGGTATCTATGGTTCTCCCGAGGGTATGAGCGTATCTGCAAGACTGCATCAGCCACAAGCCGGAGCCTCCAGGGAAATGAGCTAGCCGGATCTCCCGAGGGTATGAAGGCCCAAGGGACCAGTTGTTTTAAAAATGCCCTTCCCTTTCAAGGTTTCCTGGAATTTCTGCCGGTCCCTTTTGAATGGCTGGCCCAGCTGTTGAAGGGAAAGTGAAGGGCTGCACCCCAGAATAAGGGGTACAACCCTTCAATTTTATTCGTTGTACCTGGTTATAAAGTTGAATTCAAATAGTACTTTGTATTTCTTTTTCTTTTTCATCTCCTTATATAGAGAACCAAATTTGTAGTCCCTCTCGCCTGGCTGGGGATTTGTGGCACTCACTAAGGAACATCCATCCAAGATATCGTGGATGAAGTGGCTCCAATTAAAAAAGCCCCCCTATGGGGTTGAGGGTCGATTCATTCGAATGTGACATCACTAGACTAATTCGGGGCCTTTGACTCTATTTCCGGAATCAAATTGCCTAAAAATAGTCATTTAGATGATTCCTGCGTTTTTTTCATCCGCATGGATGATTTTACTTGAGTGCCACGAATCCCCGGCCCTCTCGCCTCTGGCGATACCTACTGTATGTCTGCACAAAGTTCTACACTAATTAGTCCTATTAGTGTGGGTGGAAAATTAGGACCACTTCACACAAGAGACTGAATGCCCGTGACCATTACACTTCAAGCACTCTCATTGGTGGAACAGGCAGTGCCAGTTCAAGTTCACTTCACGCTACGCTTGAGGGACCAATTGAGTATGTGAATACAAGATGGATGGAAAGTCTACATGGATTCCTACATGGCATCGAATGGATCATGTTTCATGGTCACTTGGACTATTTTCAAAAACCACCTCTTGGAGGTAGACCTAACACAAAACCTGGAGACCATGGCACTCCGAACGCTCACAACCATTGATTTATTCTATTTTATCATGTGTGAGGACCCACATGAATAGAAATTCATTGAAATAGCATTTGGTTGAGGGCCCGGTCACATATAACTTCACACTACACTTGAGGGTCCCTGACCATACTACATGATTTTGGAGGTGTCTTGGGATGGCTTTGGGACACTTTCTTTTGGGCTCTCACAACTTCATGGTCACAGCTCTTGGCTCGTGTGTGAAGTGACTCTTAGCGTTGAAATAATGTGTGTGGGTTATACTAATTTTCTAGTCAAGATGGGATTATCGCGGGTCCATGACCTTAGGTCTTCCCTTAAGTCTTCATAAAGATTCCCAACCAACGCCTTACATAAAATAAAATAGTCACCTTCTATTAAAATTAGCATTTAAACAAATAGTCGCCCACATTAACTTTCTAGGAAAACAATTATTGTGCCCCCCCTCCTGCTCATGCTTATTTTTGCAATAAATTTAGTGTGCGTCAAAAATTAATGTGGCCCACATCAATTTTCATTTTGAGAATTTGCATGCCAAGCCTGTAGAATATTGTAGTAGCCCACAGTATTAGGACTATTTAGTGTACAATGTTGACGGTACTTAGTGTCATGCACACTATGTGCAAAGCGCCTAAACTAGATGCCTAGTGGTTTCAAAGTGTCACATTTGGTAATTTGCCAATGTGATACCATTCGCCAACATCGGTAACTTCTTTGTGAAAAAATTTAATTACATTACGACATTTAGCATAGCACATTGGGATACTCGAGATGATAGTTTGCATTGTAGTATGCAAGGAGCAAACATTAGTGAGAATACTACTGGCAAGTGTCATGTGTTTATATTTTAGTATGCAAGAGGGAGGTATTCTTGAGCAGACTGATGTCAAATGTCACTTGTGTACACACACTTTAGTCAACTTGTAGACCATTATGTAACATAGGCATACACCTCATAACATTATTGAACATACTCATACCAAGATAATTGTGAGCGCACTTGAACGCAAAGTGTCATGAAGTGACACCAACATTGCAGTTGTTGGTCATTATTGTAGCCTAGTACACACCTCAAAATAGGATAAGTGACACTATTATGCATGCGACACTAAGGGTCGCTTCACATTATGGCTAAAGGTCAAGAGGCCGTCGATTTCCACCAATCAGATTGCAAGAAACCAAGAATTCGGCCTCTTGACCCTTCACACTAGAGGCCAAAGTCCAAAGGCCGTCGCTCTCCAAAATGCCTACATGGCAGTACTTTTTGACCAAGGCGACGGACTCTCGAAGGATGTTTGGGTCGGACAAGAATGGAAACCCAACCTATGGTCGAGAGGTCGTCGATTTATTTTCAATAAAAAATCAAAAACTAACAAGATCTTGGCCGTTAGATTGGAGGGGTTGTTTTGGGCAAGGAATAGAGTGGGATGCTCCTTCTTCCATTGGACTTTGGGCTTGGCCTTTGCAGGCTTCACACTATGGCTGTCCAAGTCGAGAGGCCATGGGAGTTCATGGCCAAAGGTTTCGACTTTGGGCTTGGTCTTTGGAGACTTCACACTATGCCCAGCCGAAGGCTCCTATTCCTATACTTTATTCGCTACTTTGAGCCCATTTCTTTGGACTCTCAACAAAGTTTGGCCATTCAATCCCACAGCCTCTCGACTTGGATGGCCGTAGTGTGAAGCGGCCCTAAATACCATAAACGGTGCAATAGTTGTCTTGTCTTCTGAACACTTGATATGAGTATCCACGCAGATTCTTTCAAAGCCGTGTATCGCAGCAACGTCAACACTGGAGATGCAAAATTCGTACGAGTTCGATCAAATCCGCTTTTGAATTGTAGCATGTCAATTACGCTGTCCAGAATCTCTCAAGGTCCGGTCGCTCCTATGCAGCCCATTCACATTTCGTAAGCCCATTTTTGAGCTTGCCCTTAGTATTATGATTCGTTGGTGAAATGCCCAGCAGAGCTTTTTGAGATAATTTTCCAAAGAGTCGGTGGGAATATTCCATTGGAGCTGTGAGTTTCTTCGGGTCGCTGGGAGGTCACTATAGAAATTTGATTAAGGTAGAAATACCATAAACCGTTAAAATAAGGCAATTCGCATTGAAGATATGGTCTGACAATCATGAGATAATTTTCCAAGATAGACGAGAAGGATTCATGAAGAATGCAAGTTGTTTCGTATTTTTCTGCCTTGTACAAAAAGTTCCACAATTTTTCAAAGTGGAAAGTTTGTCCAATCCACTTCCCGTTCACTAGGCTCTCCGCATTCCGATACAGATTATCACCTAAACCTGTTAATCATGAGTACGTTAGATCTTGCCTCCCATTGGCTACACTGCATTGAAGTTGCCGCGCCATTTAAGACATGGCACTTTCCATTATGAGGCGGTCTAGTGCACCGCTATTGGGTGGTTAACGCTTTATGGTATTTCTACCTTACTTGGTCTCAACATGAAGTGATGGGAGTTCTTATTATATCTTGGTGTCAATCTCTTCACTATCAATCAAACTACGTTTATGTGTTGGGCCATACATTCACTCGTAATCACGCATCCATGAGAAGGAACCAGCAAAGGGAATCTTCTCTTGCACGGGGAACACTTCCTTTTTGTCATGATGTGGATTCTGTGTTTTTTGGGTTCTTTTGTTTTACCGAATATTTTGGGCATGGAAAAGGGGACCTTAGTGTTAATGAGTTGTATCATTAATAGTTTTCATTCGGTTGAGGACCCGGTCTCGTATGACTTCACACTACATTTGAGGGTCCGTGATCACACTACTGTACATGATTTTAGAGGTGTCTTGGGACGGCTTTTGGACACTTACTTTTGAGCTCTCACAATCTCATGGTCAAGGTTCTTGGCTCGTATGTGAAGTGACCCTAAGACAAATGTCTTTCTGGTGTCCTTTCTCAAATCTACACCTAACTCACGCACCACTCAAATATAGGTGTCCAATTAACAAGAGTAACTGGATTAGGCTCTGTTATATCTGGATGTAGCCTATAATGGATATAAGTTGACGGTTATCACTTTTGTGTGATCATTCCATCTAGGATTAAGCATCTACCTAGTAGAGTAATGTGCCACCTAGGCCAGTTCAACATTGATTATTACTATGGTATTTTTTAGAAGATCCGAAGATTCATGAAATGTTCTCAAAACTCTAATTACATTAGGCTAAGTTTTGAAATTTGAAGAAAATTTGAAACTAGTGAAACTTAGATGTAGAAATCGAGTCATTATTCGGCACTGTCTTGCGTAAATTAACTAATTCTAATAGGTACAAATAGCCTCTTTTGATCATGGCCTCTTTTAACCACCTTCACGTTGAGGTGGACGCATGTGATCATATCGATTGAGGCAATGTCAATTGAAATAACATGAATGGGGTTATAACCACATTTTTGTACACCCTTATCTATTGTAGAAGTATGCGACGTGTAAATCTCACCAAAAGAAGATTGGACAAGTATGAATACACGAGGTTATGTGTGATCTCTGCACATGTGAATGTGGTGTGTTTTTGTTGCAAAACTCTTTGTGCATAGGGTTGTTAACCCTTAAACGTCCAAGGGGGGGTGAGAGGGCCTCTCCCATCAGCCTATGTTTACCCCATTTCAGACCTCCATGTAATTCTTTTAGTGCGATCGGCATATATATTTAGATATGGAATTTTGAGATACACATTTTGGGAAATTTTTTTTTGCAATTCCGACATGTTTTGACGCTATCTTATGGTCAAATAGTTTAGGGTCAACGAGGCCCTGATAGGGCCTCTCCGACGTTTAAGGGTTAAACTCAAGGCCATGCACGCACATCAATTTCAATCCCAACAAAGAGTGCATCCCCACCCCCCTCCTTTCCCATGAGAAGAATTACAATCACTTAAACATTCAAGACACACCAACCAATTCACACACATGATGGATCAAGCAAATCACACTTCATATTATGGGGAAAAAAAGGGAGTCCGGTTTTAGTCGGCTCCTCAAGAACCTCTCATGAATCGCTCTTGGAAAGAAGCATGTCCAAACATCCTCCGAACCCAACCATCAACAACTCCACACTACAAGCCGATGCCCATCTCTATATATGAAGCTATGCAAGATACCTACAAAATGAAAATAGCCAGTGGAGAGCTTTGACTACCAACATGTTGTAGGTGCAGTGGATTCGGTGACTAAGGGAAAGGGAACCCGGGGAAGGGGAACCCAGGGAAGGAACCATTGATTGTGGGCAAGGTGATGTTTAAGCCCGGGAAGGTACTGTTGATTGGGAAACCCAAACCGCCGACTCCGAAAGGTCCCGCTCCTGCAAAAGGCCCCACTCCTCCAAAGGGTCCTAGTCCCCCAAAACCACCGCCTCCAAAAGGTCCAAGACCTCCAAGACCACCGCCTCCAAAGGGTCCGAGTCCTCCAAAACCTCCTCCTAAACCGCCGCCGCCGAAGGGTCCGAGTCCTCCGAGACCGCCACTGCCGAAAGGTCCTCCATGGCCCATTGGGAAGGGGCCGAACCTATTACCTTCGACAATTGATATGAGATTGACAATGACCAACACTAGGACTATGAACCAAGACATCTTATGCAAGAATCGTGCAGTGTTTGCCATGATGAAGATACGTTGATGCTCCAAAGTATTGCCAAACTTTTGATTTAGACAAACTTTGGTTTAGACAAAATTATGATTTAGACAAGAATCAGATTTGGACAAACTTGGAATTTGAACAAACTTGTGATTTAGACAAACAATGAAATAGATGGGAATTGGATGTGTGTAGCCTATTTATACATATGTGTTTAGCTTTTAGTTCCATAAAAGTAAATAGAAGCTTTTGCTTTAACCAAAGTAAAGGGCAACAAAAAATGTCATTGTTCTTTTCCGTTTTCATTTCTTGTTTAACTTTTTCTTCATTATGGAGATGAAAGTTTTGGGCCAACAAAATAGTAATTCCATTGGAGTTCCATTTCTAGGCCAGCAATGGTGTACACTTAGGGGGTGGACTCTTCATAAGCACGTACAAAATACCGCGAGTGTAGAAAGGGGTATTATTTGAGGCATTATTGTACACAATATATGCTAGCTTGACCTTGTGCCGTCCCGGCCTGTTGCACCCATGCACTGAACCAATAGCCCAGTCCACCCAACCCCCTAAGCCCATGCAACCATATGCCCCCATGCCCATGTGTATTTGCTTATGGAAGTATGCCCATGCCCACAGTGACACTATGGTATGAGCAGTGAGCAGAAATCCATGAGCAAAGAGCAGAAATCCATGAGCAGTGAAGTGAAAATCTATAATTTTTATGACCTAAAACCGTGGATTTCAGTTAAATAAGTAAATTTTTTGGACCTATTACCGCCGTTTTGAGATGATGATAGCTACTCCAAGCGAAGTACCAACCCGTAAGATTGGCCGGATGGATGGACTACTCTAGTGCCTTCAAACAATGACTTTTTAATTCCTATAATCGTTTAATTGCATTCCATTCAACCGTGTATTATATTTATCCATACATAACCTCATCCGTGCATAATTTTATTTGTACATCGTGTTCATTTGTGTATAATTTTATTTGTGCATCGCATTCATCCATTCATTATATTCATCTAAACGAACCACCTAAATTTCTTCTAAGTCGTTATTTCATCCCATACGGAACCGTTCTTCATCCAACCTAAAACATCATAGCTTCATCTAAAATTCGTCCATAGCTACCACTGGGGGCGATTTATTTAACGTACCTAACTCTTATAGAATTTCACACCGGCCACCCTTAGTTGGGTTGGTGGAGTAGTATGAGTGTTGAGAGTTAAGCCACCCTTCCGAGGATTAAGACATGGATGAGTGGCCTTTTACCACCCTCCAAGCCAATACCTAAATAATTTAATTTCTAATTGAATCTCTAACTTTGTCACTAATTTTGTCACTAACTACTAACTCTATCTCTAACTACTAAATTCTATCTCTGCCTCTAAGCTTCAAACGCCACAAAATCCTCAACAACTAGAAACTAAAGAAGAAACTAAGTAGCAGAAAACTAAGGTAACAAAAAATTAAATAGCAGAAACTAAAGTAGCAGAAGACTAAGGTAACCAAATACTAACTTGCTTTCTAATTAGACCATGAACCTTAATCCAAACCGCGAGCGGTTTGGTTGGTTCAAAGTGGATAAATAGTATAATGCATTTAAAATAAATAAGAAAGTAAAAGTAAATAAAAAGGATCTACGCATATCTACGTAATAAAGTCTTTTTTGTATCTGCCTATAGATTACTTCATGCCTTGTCACTAACTCATTTTAGGATAACACCAGTCAATGCAACCAACCAGATTGAATCTGGGTTGGTGCAGATCTAACATCAGTCTCTTATACTACTCGCATCCACGTACGGATGTTTTAAATTTTTTTGCCACCTATATATTGACTGTTTAGGATTGCTTCAAGCATGGTTGCTTTCCTTCCCTCAATGCGGTACTGTCTAATTATCTAATTATCTTAATAATGCTAATTAATTAACATTAGTCTAATTTCTAACAACTAACTTTAATTTTTAGTAGACCGTGAGTCTTAACTCGAACAATGAGCGGTTTGGGTGGCTCACAGATGACAAATATGGATAATTGGTTGTAAAATAATTGTTTTTTTGACTCAGAGTATATGATATTAAGGTATCTTGTTCTAGCAACAGACATAACATATGAAGAAAATAAACCAGTTTAATAAAGATAACAATTCCAAATGTTCAAAATGATAATGGTATAATCTTAAAATTCCAGAAAATAAATGAAATAGATAATAAGTTTACAACATAATTCCATCCACGTATACATAAATATGAGAATATTTTTATTTTGAGTGGAATGTTGATTAAACCACTAGGTAACTATCTTGGAGATAAAACAATCAACTCCAAGGTCTCCAAGAAAATGTACTAGAGAACTAAAATGCAGTTAATAATTCCGTTGAGAAGAAGACACTTTATCTCGTTGAAGCTAAGAGATGTAACATGAATGAAAATGTCTTTATCGCATTGCAAGCCACAAATAATATGGTAAATATAATTAAATGCTTGCAGTTATAGTAATGTCCGCGCTTCTTGAACTTGATTATCATCTGCTAAAAATCAATGCAGAAGCACTTTGAAAAATGACCTATGCTCACCTTGTATCACTCCCGTATTTAGAGACCAAGTCAATGGTGGTCAACTGGGGGAATATGTTGTTGACAGCAATGCTTTTCTGAGCCATATTTGTTGGTCATTGCTTTTAGTATTTTGAAATTTTATAGCATTGGAGAACCAAATGTGAGCTTTCCATAGAGGTAAGGATCTTTTCATTTGGACTAGGCGTGTAGAAGTTAGGTCCCTTAGAGTGAAGGGTGGTCAGCTGGGGAGTATGCGGTTGACGGCAGTGCTATCCTAAGCTATATTTGCTAGCCATTTCTTTTTTTTTCTTTGAAATTTTGTAATATTGGAGAACCTAATGTAAGATTTACATAGAGGTAAGGATCTCTTCATTTGGACTTGGCATGTAGAAGTTATGTTCTTAGAATCAAGGGTGGTCAGCTGGGGGGTTTGTCGTTGACGGCAGTGTTTTCTTAGGCCATATTTGTTACCCATTTCTCTTTGTTCCTTAGAGATTTGCCTAAACCAACAATTCAGATTGGAGGTCCTGATGTGGGCTTTCCAAAGAGGTAAGGATCTCTTCATTTGGATTTGGCATGTAGAAGTTAGGTCCATTAGAGTGAAGGGTGGTCAGCTGGGGGTATGTTGTTGACGGCAGTACTTTCCAAAGCCATATTTGCTAGCCATTGACTTTAATTCCTTTGAGATTTTGCATTATTGGAGAAAATGTAGTGAATTTTCCAAAGAGGTAAGGATCTCTTCATTTGGACTTGGTATGTAGAAGTTAGGTCCATTAGAGTCAAGGGTGGTCAGCCGGGGGGTATGCTGTTGACGGCAATGATTTCCAAAGCCATATTTGCTAGCCATTGATTTCAATTTCTTTGAGATTTTGCATGATTGGAGAAAATGATGTGAACTTTCCAAAGAAGTAAAGATCTCTTCATTTGGACTAGGCATATAGAAGTTAGGCCCCATAGAGTCAAGGGTGGTCAGCTGGGAAGGTATGTTGTTGATGGCAGTGCTTTCCTAAACCATATTTGCTAGCCATTGCTTTCAGTTCCTGTAAGATTTTGCAACATTTGAAAAACTGATGTAAGTTTTCCATAGAGGTAAGGATCTCTTCATTTGGACTAGGCATGTAGAAGTTAGGCCCCTTAGAGTCACAGGTGGTCAGCTGGGGATATGCCGTTGACGGCAGTCATTCCTAAGCCATATTTCCTAGCCATTGCTTTCAGTTTCTTTGAGATTTTGCAACATTTGAAAACCTAATGTGATTTTTCCATAGAGGTAAGGATCTCTTTATTTGGACCAGGCATGTAGAAGTCAGGCCCCTTAGAGTCAGAGGTGGTCAGCTGGGGGATATGCCGTTGACGGCAATCATTCCTAAGCCATATTTCCTAGCCATTGCTTTCAGTTCCTTTGAGATTTTGCAACATTGGAAAACCTGATGTGAGCTTTTCATAAAGGTAAGAATCTTTTCATTTGGACTAGGCATGTAGAAGTTAGGCCTCTTAGAGTCAAAGGTGGTTAGCTGGGGGGTATGTGGTTCACGGTGGTACTTTCCTAAGCCATATTTCCTAGCCATTGTTCTTTGGTCCTTTAAGATTGGAGATTCCAATGTGTGCTTTCCAAATAGGCAAGGATCTCTTTATTTGGACTAGGCATGTAGAAGTTAGGCCCATTAGAGTGAAGGGTGGTCAGCTAGGGGATATGCGGTTGTTGCCAGTGCTTTCCTAAGCTATATTTCCTAGCCATTGCTTTCAGTTGTTTTGAGATTTTGCTAGATTAGAGATCTTGATGTGAGCTTTCCATAGAGGTAATGGATTCTTCATTTGGACTTGGCATGTAGAAGATACACTCTTAGAGTGAAGGGTGGTCATTGGGGGAATATGCCGTTGACGGCAGTGTTTTCTTAACCATATTTGGTAGCCAGTGTTTTCAGTTCCTTTAAGATTTTGTAGGATTGGAGATCCTAATGTGAGCTTTCCATAGAACTAAGTAGCTGAAACTATGTTCTCCATTCATATGTTTGTTTGATTTTGTCAATCATTTCTGATCGTATATGTTGTTATTTATTTACACGTGCTAATTATTGTTTGTTTCACTTCATGTGCATCCATCTGAGCAACTATGTCTTCTAATCGCCACAATTTGGCGTTGGAGAGTGATACTGAGCTTTTTGAGGAGGTTTTGAAATCCCTGAAAGCTCTTCCTTCAATCATGCTTGCTAATGTTGGTGGGACTTTCGACGTAGTTGAATTGGCAATACCTAATGCCCCTCTCAAAGACCTCTGTAAGTACGTTGTAACTTTGCATTCATTAGTCACTTTCTTATTGCTAATTTTCCTACATGTATGTTATTCATTGGGATTTTTTCGTGATGATTGGCAATTGGAGGAGTCCTCCGAGGGTTTTTTCACCACATTTCGAGCTTCCGTGGTTTATGTGTAGCCCTTGTACTCATTTTACCCTCCCTTCATATGTAAAAGGCTTAGCTCAGGCGTACTATACTAATATATCTGACTCTTCTTCAGATCATTCACGTTGTCCTTGTTATGATACTCGTGTAAAAACATACCTTGATCTGAGTGCTTCAAAATCGAGTACTTTAACTCCATTACATTTACTATTTTCTTTCATTTTGAATATGAAGTCTTAAAGTCTTGCTTATACATTATTGTTGTCTTGATGTTCCTCGTATTCATGCTCGCCTCACTCGGAGACAATGCAGGGAAGCTCGGGTATGTCCCCTTTCCAATCACTGCTAGTGGACGCTTCCACTTACACCTGTGAATGTCAGCCCCTTTCTAGATACAGGGAACGTCATCGTCCCCATAGCACCGACAACACTTAGGCCAGACTTTGCTGAAATAAACGTTGATGAAATCATCTGCCAAATGGTGGACCGACTTACTCGGGAGGCTGACACGGATGATGATCATTAACTTCTTCTCGACCTCTATTATCTCTGTTGACATGCTTCACCATAATTGTAAATAAATCTCATATGAAAGATTCTTCTAATGATCACTCACCCCCTGCGTTGACTTGTATGTTTTTTACTTGTTTTTTACTTGTGACCCTAAACCTATGTTATTTCTCAAAGTATCCAAATTATTGTTTTTCATATTTATTTCATTTTCTATAGTGTGACGTCAGCCCTAACTTGTATGACATCATCTCATCTTTGTTAAATTTGTTTATTTTACGTTTATATTACCACGGATATAGGCCCTTGCCACATGGTTATTGAAATTCTGAAAAAATAAAGTTTCACTTTTGATGACTAAAAATTGAACTCACTGCTCATTAAAGTCTGCTCACTGCTCATGAAATTCTGCTCACTGCTCCTATCATAGCAATCCTGCCCATGCCCTTGAGCCGCCCCAACTTTTGCACATGTAGTCCCCCCACCTTCCCACATTTGCATCCTCTCTCTTTTGTCATGTGTTTGTATATGGAGGGATACTTTTGAGATGTGGCCCTTTCTCTTTGGGATATTTGGTTTTGTGTTTTGTGTTTTGTAGGTAATAACAAGTGGGCGATGGTGGGGCAACAGGCTCACTGCCACCTCTTTCATTGCATGTAGATAAGCGGGAGGTATTGTTTTTCTCTAGTGCGTGCAAAGAAAAGGCTATTGAGAACATTAAAGTGGAGGTAGATGTACAAAGTGAAATCCTAAGACTGGGAAAAAGAAAAAAATATTAGATGTGCTAGTTCAAGTTTAGTAAATGTTTGAACAAAATGAACTTGTGATTGCATTGGAAGAGCTAGTGAACAACAACCATCTGACTAATGTTATGTTGGGTTGTGGCTTTCTTGACATGTAAGCACATGAGAATTTCAAACCCAAAATCCGGAACTTGAAAGTGTGCACAACCCATCGTTGTCGATCCCATTGAATACCTACATTTACTCTCACGTGATAGATGGTTGCATCCAAGAACCAATGAATCTTCTCTCTTTATTTGCAACATACCAAGACTTCCAGTTGTGTGAAAGTAGGTAGAGTAAGGTAGAAATACCATAAACCGTTAAAATAAGGCGATTCGCATTGAAGATTTGGTCTGACAATCATGAGATAATTTTCCAAGATAGACGAGAAGGATTCATGAAGAATGCAAGTTGTTTCGTATTTTTCTGCCTTGTACAAAAAGTTCCACAATTTTTCAAAGTGGAAAGTTTGTCCAACCCACTTCCCGTCCACTAGGCTCTCCTCATATCGATACAGATTATCACCTAAACCCGTTAATCATGAGTACGTTAGATCTTGCCTCCCATTGGCTACACTGCATTGAAGTTGCCGCGCCATTTAAGACATGGCACTTACCATTATGAGGCGGTCTAGTGCACCGCGATTGGGTGGTTAACGCTTTATGGTATTTCTACCTTAGTATCTTTTTTGGGGTTGGATATTGTGTATCGAACGTTTTCCCTCCCCTGCCCGACCTGCCCGGCCTCACCTTATAAGACAGAAGCCCGCTCCTCTCAGGTGTGTTGGTCACGCTTCTCCGCCTCAAAATTTGCCGTTCACTAGCCGCGACAGGTGCATTCTTCAATTCTGCTGGGTTTGTCTATACAGGTAAGCTCATCTTCCTTAGTGGTTGTCCATAGATCTCGTCACACAAAGTATCATGTGTTCGAGTGTCTATTTTGTGCCCTGGAATTGAGAGGATTTAGGTTTTTAAGAGTGATGCCAAGACACAGATTCTATGTGCAAGGAATTAATGTGTGTTACTTTGGTTACATTGCCTGACGCCTGCTTGAATACGAAATTCTGTGTCTGAGATCTCTTCACACAAAGTATTATTCGTTCAAGTGTCTCTTTTAAGTCCTGGAGTTTAGGGTGGATTGAAAATTTCAAGGAAATTATGTGGAATAATCTAGTTGTATTGCCTAATGCCTTTTTGATGTCGTATTTTGTGTGCTGAGATTTCTGCACACAGAGTATCATGTGTTCTAATATCTCTTTTATGCCCTAGAGTTGAGAGGATTTAGTAGGTTAGAGTGATGAGAAGACGGATTATGTGCAAATTTATAGAATTTAGCGGAATCAGTCAGATTGTTTGTATTTTTCTTCGCTTGCATTGCTTACCGCCTGCTTGATTCCGCACATTTGTGTGCTGGAGTTGTGAGCACAAAACGCCATTTTTCAGAGAGGCATTGTGAGAATTTGAAGAAAGAAAGGCCCTGGCGGATTGTTGTGTTTATCTTTGGTTGCATTGACGAGCGTCTGGTTGTTAACTTGATGACTCCCAGCAACCTGGTCTGATTCTTCTTTCTCATCATCGGGTTCTCATTTTTGTAAGTTTCCGTCGAAGAGCTGAATGTGGTGCCATTGGTAAGGAATTGTCCATACCTGCGTGTTGTCTACGTAGATATACACATGCAACGGTCAGTATCCACCATTAGTTTTCTTCACATCAGAAGTTCTGCATGTGTTCGCGTGTCTCTTTCTGTGCTAGAGTTTAGAGAATCTGTAACGTGAAGAAGGATTTTGTGCAAATTTCAAGAAATTAGGCGGAATTCTGTGTTTGTCTTGGGCTGCATTGATTGACGCCTGCTTGTTCCCCACATATGAGGTAACTTCGTGTCTTTGTCATTTTCTTGATAAAGAACTTGGTGTGTGGAACATCATTGTGACGCGAGGTAAGGCTTCGGTTGAAATATTTTTTCCTCGACCTCGTGCTTCAGTTCTTGTTGAGGAAGTGAAACTGTAACAAAATTGTATGGATGCTTTAGATCTCGTGCAAAGCTCTTCTACTCCCGCATTCAGTTATTGCCAAGTTGTTGAAAGAATAGTGTACACAGTAGGCGCCAATACGAGTGAGGATTAATGTGATGCTAGAATGTGCAATATGGTGATTCTTGCAATTTCTTCTGTTATTCTTGCAATATGATAATGTTGAATGTGATGCTGGAATCTGCAATATCGTGATTCTTGTAATTCTTTCTGTTAATCTTGCACTATGAGGATGATGTTTTGAGCGAGGGATTAACGTGATGCTGGAATCTGCAATATCGTGATTCTTGCAATTTCTTCAATGTTATTCTTATACTATGATAATGTTGTTTCACAGTCCTTTGTTGTCAAGTCCTTGTGAGTTTCGAAGCATCTTGTCGATATATAGGAGGCTAGATGACTCCCTTTTTTGCACAGCTCACTGAAGACAATCAGAATGGCGTCGTCCGACTCCTCGGCTGGGAAAGCGTCTACCGGGAAACAACGAACTCGCTACTCTATCTACAAGGAGTATGGCGGTCAGCAGAATTTCATGCACTCGTACGGTTTGAAGATGTGGAACGACGACGATGTGCAGGAAGCAAAAGCAATTGCGGATGAAATGTTGAAGCAAGATGCCATCAGCAAGGCAGAAAATGTGACCGCGCAGGCATCTGCAAAGTCGACCACAGCGACAACAGCGACCACAGCGACCACTTCCAAGCGCAAGTCTTAGAGAATACATATTAATGATGCAAGAACAGCGAATCTGTGCCTCATGAGAAACAGATCCCAGGAGGTTTGCTGATCACCTACTGCAATGCAGATGGACTCAAAGACATTGCTGACAGCAGATGATAATTAAGCTATTACGAGCGATTAAGCACTTTTTGTTTGAAAATGTATGCCATCTCACTGTACAGACGATATTTCTCCAATACTCCTAACACGTTTCTCACACCTTTCTCCGTCGCCATTCATGCAAGTAATATGCAGAGCGAGTGCTACCCACTTTTACACTGTCGAATCCAAGTCGTGGTTATATATTTTCCTCCGAGGTAGCTTTAGCTCATCCCAACTGAACCATAGCTAGAAATGGAGCTCCAATGTCAATTGGGATCTCGTGCAGAATTTCACAGTGACCTGAAGTTCGTGGGTATCGAATAGGATTTGCATGTGACTGCTTGGAAGTTTATGCTCGAGGGCTGATACTCTAGGAGCATTAGGCGGGACACCGCCTTCACTTCAAATTCGATCCTAAATCATTTGAGTTATAAGCAAAGTACCTCAAATTCGGACCAAGATATCTCCTCTTGCCATTCCAAAAACTTAGGATCTAAAATTGGGTGTTCCCCATGGGATGCATCGTCCTAAATCTCGGATCCTTGTATTGGAAGCTACACTAAATATGATGTTTAGCTTCATAAGGTATTTAATGTCACTATGGTAACTTTTTGGATGACACTTCTTATGAATAAGTGAACAAATATTGTCATGGATGGTGGATGAGTTCATCCATTGGCGAAAACCCAAACTTCTCTTGTCAGCAATTTGTGATAAAATATTGTCATGGATGATTGAAATTTGGATGAGAAATCGCTTGGTAAGTGACAATAATGGCAACACTGTAAATCTATAATCCCACAAAAAAATTACAAGGAATGACAAATAATGTTGGGTTAACAATTAGTGATGGTTACAGTACACCATGGTTTACAATTAGTATTCAGTAAGACAATTACAATTGGTGACACTTAAATATCATATTTAGTGTAGTTTGGCCCATAATAAAATAAAATAAAAATAGCGTCGGGGTTTAATTTGTACACCGATGTGAATGGGAGCCCTTTTCTCTATAGTGTGTTCATGTTTGACTGAGTGTCACCGTAAGAGTACTTCCTCCCTCTGGGGATGTGGGTTCCTCTAGTTTTCAAGAACAAATGATCTACTATCAGGGGGGTATACAGGGGGTGTAGGCAGGGATCCAATGGGGGGGGGGTTCTACGGGGGGTTGTTTGTTGTCTAGCTTCCTTTTGTTTAGTATTAGATATGTGAGGTATTTGATGGCAATTTGGTGTAGATGTTTCGTAAGTGTTTTGGTCTCATTTTTGGGTATTTTTAGTTTTTCTAATTCTTTGATTGGTTGTTTGTGTATAGCCCCTCTTACACCTGCTGTGATGGTGATGAGAGGGTTGACTTGCCAACTAGCTGTTCTGAGTGCATGTATGAGTGGGGTTGTATTTAGCGGTTTTTTCATTGTGTGCAGTATTTGGGAATTTGTCATGGTAGTAGGTGAAGTCAATGAATTTTATGGTTTTTGATGGGGTTGGTATTAAGGGGGCTTGGCTGTCTGTGGGAGCGCCAAGTATGCATAGTATGTCTGGTTTAAGTCTGGCTAGGCATGTGCATGGTACAGTGGCGCATGTACATTGGAGAAGCCAGTGTGGGACTGTGTTGTCTTGTGGTCTAGAGTATTGGTTACCTGCATTTATGAGTGTATAGTATCTCGTGTGTTTAATTGATTGTAGAGTATGTACAATTTGGTGGATTGCCTTGTTGTGGCGAGCTATACACAACCCTTTTATGTGTGGGTTTGAATAGTTTAGTTCGGCCCACCCATCATTAAACCCACCCCCAACCAATGCTCCGCGTGCATAACATTACTCAACCATGTTCATTTATTTAGTATTTGATAGGCTCCTCCACCATCTTACCTTTATTGGAAGCAACTGACGCCGGTTTGAATAGTGGATAGTGCTGCTATGAATAGTGGTGGGATGAACATTGCTTCCTATCATTTTTGCCCGGATATAATACCAAATTTTTAAGTTTCTATTTGTGCAATGGGATAATCATTGAATAGTGTCACTTTGTTTGCGGGGCCCACATAATAAAATTCCTTCATTTCAAGAAATTTGAAAATTTGTACTGAGGGGCACTAAATTCGTGAATACATGCTTATCTACCATAAATTTCAAGAAAACTTGTGCATGCTTGTAGGATGATGAATTGTTTTTAATGCAAACGCGTGCTTGTCAATGAATAGTGTTGTTGTGAATAATATTTTTAGTGAATAAGGTCGAGATGAACAATGCTTCCTAGATCTTTTGGTGACACTAATTTCATAGTGTACAAAAATTTAGTATCACCTTCACTAATTTCCCACGTGCACTCTTAACCGTCCCTCAGTAACTGAGATAGACAATGTAGTGAACTGACCCAAATGATTGAGTAATGTTATGTGAGGAGGCACCCGAACGTACCTACTTTCCCTTGGACTTCCTCGGGCAATTCATGGAACTTAACTCTAGGAATGGCCATATAGATTACTACTTAGTGTGACGCTTGTTTCGCCCAATTGGACCTCAATGACCAAAAAGGGCCTTTTGCACTTGACCGGAAGATGACCAATTTTTTTTGTCTAAGCACTTTATGCCAAGGTGGCATCCTATCTAGCACAAACAAACCAACAAATCACACACCAGAAAAATTTAATAAATAAATAAATAGTTTAATAAGATTTTTTCTGGCCACCAAACTCAAGGACTTTCATGCATTGTTGTCTGGAAGTGTCATGAGGTTGTCTCCTTCTTGTCATGTCAAGATATGAGAATGTCAACTCTAAGTGAGCCTAAGTATGAACTTGAAAAGTGTATATAACTCACCATTGCCGCTCCCTTGCCTTTCTTTTCTCTCACATGAATAAGTATACTAAATATTGTATTTAGTGTCACTTACTATTTGGAGTTTTGCAACGTTATGTAACATTATTATTTAACTTATTCAATGTTATGTAACTTATTATTTGGCTCAATACCATTCTAAACCATATTGATATCATGGTGATTTTGCCTAGGTATGAAGGCTCTTGCATGGCATATAGATTTGAATGATATCGTAAACAAAAATACTATCAAATATGCATACCCTATTGGTATTTTAAAAAGGGTGAGTTTTAAATTATCAACACCCCAATGTTATTTAAAAAAAACAAAACACACCCACACATACACATGATACCGGTCCAACATTGGTTGATACTCTCAGACTCCACAATATTTGGTGGGACACCAACTTCTAAAGCAATGAGTGGAACTTTCCCCAACATGTTGGATCTATTTTTCACGTAAAAAGGCTCACAAAATATGCCTCAATTCTCCACTTTGAGTCTAAACAATGGATTTCTTTCTATCTCCCTCAAAGACATTTTGGGTTTAAGGTATGAATACTTGTTGGGATGTGTACCCTTATCAGTTGCATTGAGGAAAGGTTCCCAAATTCACTAGGACAATTCCGATTTGCAAAGTTTGTGTGCAATGGTCTTAAAGACTGTATGCAAGCATTCAGGAGCGCATATAGCATTAGTCAACAAATAGGGTAAGTTGGGTGGGCCATGGAATCAAGGGGGTCATTGATGCCAAATCTTGCTATTTTTACATTTAGAGTTTATAGTGTTAAGTTGATGTCGTTGGAAGTGTTCAAGGCTATGGAGTAATGTTGTGTGAATGTAATCATAATAATAATACTTTCATATTGTTGCACTATGCCAATATTCTATGCAGTCTATCTTATACTCAAGTACATTTGCCATGAGACTATCGATATGCGTCTTCTTTTGCAT
This sequence comes from Polytrichum formosum, assembly GCA_964035585.1. Taxonomy (NCBI): domain Eukaryota; kingdom Viridiplantae; phylum Streptophyta; class Polytrichopsida; order Polytrichales; family Polytrichaceae; genus Polytrichum; species Polytrichum formosum. The sequence continues at coordinate 41,628,718 of OZ037938.1, read as the reverse complement.
GTTGCAACAGACTCTATGTGTTAGCTTATAGCACACCCACACATGCTGGTGGGTGTGGACAGTGATTGCCTCCCACCAACATGGGTCACTTTGTCGGTACCTTTTAACAGTGCCAACGACTAAACATAACAAGTGGGATTTATAACCATTCGTTGGCCCCAATTCCGTGACAAGAAAGTCTGTTGGGCTCATTGGACTAGAAAGACAACAATTTTCCTGCCAATGTGTTACATTTATTTACTTTTTTAATTGAGTACTTTAGTTTTCAAAGGTACACCAAATATTGTATTTAATGTCACCATCTCTAAATGTCTTGCTCAAATACTAATTGTAAAATGCCTGTATAGTGTCATCAACACAAAATGTAGACCTTATATTATTTGTCATTCCTTGTAAAAAAAAGTTTGGGCATTATAAATTTACAATGTTGCAATTATTGTCAACTGCTAAGCGATTTTTCATCCAAATTTCAATTATTTCATGACAATGTTACATTCAAAAATGTTAAGATGCAGAATATATAAACTTCCAAGCAGTCACATGCAAATCCTATTCAATACCCACGAACTTCAGGTCACTGTGAAATTCTGCACGAGATCCCAATTGACATTGGAGCTCCATTTCCAGCTATGGTTCAGTTGGGATGAGCTAAAGCTACCTCGGAGGAAAATTTATATCCACGGACTTGAATTCAACAGCGTAAAAGTGGGTAGCACTCGCTCTGCAAAATACTTGCATGAATGGCGACGGAGAATGGTGTGAGAAATGTGTTAGGAGTATTGGAGAAATGTCGTTCGTGCAGTGAGAGATGGCATACATTTTCAAACAAAAAGTGGTTAATCACTCGTAATAGGTTAATTATCATCTGCTGTCAGCAATGTCTTTGAGTCCATCTGCATTGCAGTAAGTGATCAGCAAACCCCTGGGATCTGCTCCTCATAAGCCACAAATTAGCTGTTCTTGCATCATCAATATGTATTCTCTAAGACTTGCGCGTAGAAGTGTTCGATGTGGTCGCTGTGGTCGCTGTGGTCGACTTTGCAGATGCCTGCGCGCTCACATTTTCTGCCTTGCTGATGACATCTTGCTTAAACATTTCATTCGCAATTGCTTTTGCTTCCTGCACGTCGCCGTCGTTCGACATCTTCAAACCGTACGAGTGCATGAAATTCTGCTGACCGCCATACTCCTTGTAGATAGAGGAACCTCGTGATTGTTTCCCGGTAGACGCTTTGGCAGCCGAGGAGTCGGACGACGCCATTCTGATTGTCTTCAGTGAGCTGTGCAAAAAAGGGAGTCATCTATATATCGACAAGAACACTCACAAGGACTTGACAACAAAGGACTGCGAAACAACACTATCATAGTATACGAATAAAATTGAAGAAATTGCAAGAATCACGATATTGCAGATTCCAGCATCGCAGTAATCCTCGCTCAAAACATCATCATCATAGTGCAGGATTAACAGAAAGAATTACAAGAATCACGATATTGCAGATTCCAGGATCACATTAATCCTCGGTTGTATTGGCGCCTACTGTGTACACTATTCTTTCAATGAATCAGAACAAACGGCGTCAATAACTTGGAACTAACTGAATGCGGGAGATGAAGAGCTTTGCACAAGTGCTAAAGCATCCATACAATGTTGTTACAGTTTCACTTCCTAAACAAGAACTGCAGCACGAGGTCGAGGTAAAAATGTTTCAAGCGAAGCCTTACCTCGCGTCACAATGATGTTCCACACACCAAGTTCTTGTTAAGAAAATGACAAAGACACGAAGTTACCTCATATGTGGGGAACAAGCAGGTGTCAATCAATACAACCGAAGACAAACACGGAATTCCGCCTAATTTCTTGAAATTTGCACGAAATCTTTCTTGACGTTCCAGATTCGCTGAACTCTAGCACAGAAAGAGACACGCGAACATATGCAGAGCTTCTGATGTGAAGAAAACTAATGGTGGATACTGACTGTTGCATGTGTATATCTACGTAGACAACACGCAGGTATGGACAATTCCTTACCAATGGCACCACATGCACCTCTTCGATGGAAAGTTACAAAAATGAGAACCCGATGATGAGAAAGAAGGCTCACACCAGGTTGCTTGGAGTCATCAAGTTAACAACCAGACGGTCCTCAATGCAACTAAAGATTAACACAACAATCCGCCAGGGCCTTTCTTTCTTCAAATTCTCACAATGCCTCTCTGAAAAATGGCCTTCTGTGCTCACAACTCCAGCACAAACGTGCGGAATCAAGCAGGCGGTAAGCCATGCAAGCGAAGAAAAATACAAACAATCTGACTGATTCCGCTAAATTCTTTAAATTTGCACATAATCCGTCTTCTCATCACTCTAACCTCCTAAATCCTCTTAACTCTAGGACATAAAAGAGACATTAGAACACATGATACTCTGTGTGCAGAAATTTCAGCACACAAAATACGACATCAAGAATTCATTAGGCAATACAATTAATATATTATTCCACATCATTACCTTGAAATATTCACACCACTCTAAACTCCAGGACTTGAAAGATAAAATTGAACAAATGATACTTCGTGTGAAGAGATCTCAAACACAGAATTTCGTATTCAAGCAGGCGTCAAGCAATGTAACCAAAGTAACACACATTAATTCTTCGCACATATAATCTGTATCTTGGCATCACTCTTAAACTCCTAAATCCTCTCAACTCCAGGGCACAAAATAGACACTCGAACAGATGATACTTCGTGTGACGAGATCTATGGACAACCACTAAGGAAGATGCGCTTACCTGTATAGACAAACCAAGCAGAATTGAAGAATGCACCTGTCGCAGCTAGTGAACGTCAAATTTGGAGGCGGAGAAGTGTGACCAATACACCTGAGAGTAGAGGGCTTACTGTCTTACAGGGTGAGGCCGGGCAGGTCGGGCAGGGGAGGGAAAAAGTTCGATGCAGAAAGCCCCCCCAAAAAAGATACTACTCTAACTACTTTCACACAACCGGAAGTCTTGGTACGCAGCAAATAAAGAGAGACGTTCTACACATGCTTGTCAATGAATAGTGCCAGTATTTTTAATGAATATCGTTGCTACTAATAGTATTTTTAGTGAATAATGTCAAGATGAACAATGTTTTCTAGATCTTTTGGTGATACTAATTTCATAATGTACATAAATTTAGTATTACCTTTACTAATTTTCCACACGTACTATTGATCCTCCATCACTAATTGGGATAAACAATGTAGTGAACTGACCCAAATGATTGAGTAATGTTATGTGAGGAGGCACCCAAACATACCTACTTTCCCTTGGACTTCCTCGGGCAATTCATGGAACTTAGCTCTAGGCAAGGCCATATAGATGACTACTAAGTGTAACTCTTGGTTCGCCCAATCGGACCTCAATGATGAAGAAAGATCTTTTCACATAACCAGAAGATGAACAATTTTTTTTTCCAAGCACTTTGTGCCAAGGTGGCATCCTGTCTAGCATAAACAAAGAAATGAACCACACACAAATAAATAAATAAATAAATAAATAATGATTTAATAGGATTGTTTTCCAGCCACCAAAATCAAGGACTTTCATACATTGTTGTCCGGGAAGTGTCGTGAGGTTGTCTCCTTGTCATGTCAACAAGTGAGAATGTCAACTCTAAATGAGCCTAAATACGAACTTGAAAAGTGTATATAACTCACCATTGCTGCTCCCTTGCCTTTCTTTCCCCTAATATGAATAAGTACACTAAATATTGTATTTAGTGTCATGTACTATTTGGAATTATGCAACGTTATAGCTTTTTCAATATTAATGTATTTCTTTACCAAGTAAAGATGTTAATGCTCTAGAATGTCCAAACAACCAATTCGACTTTTGTTGGCGAAAAATGACATATACACTAAATAGTTCTAGCATAGTGTAATTCCAAATAGTAAGTGAAACGCAATACAATATTTAGTGTAGTTTGTTTACACAAGTGATAAGTTAGATGGTCGCCTCCAAGAACCGACAAAACTTTTCTCTTCATTTGCCACATTGGAGGACTTCCGGTTGTGTGAAAGGAGTGGAGACTTTTTTGGGAGAGAGGGAATCATTGCATAGAAGCATACTCTTGTTCACCCAACCTAAAACTCGGAAATAGTGTGTGACCCTGAGGTTAGTATTTTTAGTCGATTTGACATGGGAATTACCTTCAACGACCCCGAGTTGGTCTAAAAATAGTCACTTGAGATGAATTGGCGACAAACCTATGGGGGTGGGGTCAAGATTTATGTTGGATGGATGAGAGGTACGCTCGTGATAGAGAACGCCCTCCGACCAAGGCATTCCGCAAATAATGGCATGCCTAAAGGTGGGAGCTCCGGGGCAAGGCCATTATTCACGGACTGCCCCGGTCCAAGGATGTTATCGAACATAAAAATGTAAGATCATATTTTAACCATTGGATGCGTATCAAAATCAACGGGTGATATGCTGCTATATTTGAATTCCCATCATGATATACGGCAAGAAATTACAGTTTGTAAGGCACCCACTTATAGCCAAGGAAATCTCTCTCTCTCTCTCTGCGATTTATTGGCTTTATAAGCTCGGGGAGATCACTCCATTGTAGAGTTGAACACCACGTGCGAACAAAGTTTGCTACCCCTATATTACATGTCATAAATAATTTTAAATTTTACGATATTTTTTCTACATATACACAACCATTGATGGTATCTTTTTTATATTTTTTTGAAATTTTTAGTCATATTCATTAATTGTAGCAATTTTTTTAGTTCAATTCTGCGTCATTCTAGTTAGAAACGGTATGTTTTATTAAAAAAACAAATCATCAAATTTAGTCACCATTTTTACTATGTAACATGTACCATTTATATCTACTCATGAAAAAAATTGATAAAATTGTGACCCATTTTGGTGATGATTTTTACATTTTTTACATTTTTTACATCTAAAATGATCGCACGTGGTTGTTCAACTCTACAATGGAGTGATCTCCCCGAGTTTATAAGCCAATACGATAATTCTCTCTCTGTCTCTCCGATTTTTTGGAATCGTTTTTCTAGAACCAGCTGGTTCTCGCTTTTTCCTCTCCTGCCTGATCTGCCTCAAGGTGGGAGCCCGAGGGTAAGGCCATTACTCACGGACTGCCCTGGTCCAAGGACGCTATCAAGCATAAAAATCTAAGATCGTACTTTAACCATTGGATGTGTATCAAAATCAACGGGTGGGATGCCGTTATATTTGAAGTCCCACCGTGATACACGGCAAGAAATTACAGCTTGTAAGGCGCCTGCTTATAGCCAAGGTAATCTGAGCCAGGGCTTTAGGGCCACTTTACACACGAGACTGCTAGCCCGTGTCCATTACACTTCAAGCACTCTCATTGGTTGGAAAGGGGGAGCTGGTCTAAGTTCACTTCACACTATGCTTGAGGGACCAACAAAGTATGTGAATGCAAGAATGATGTAAAGTCTATATGGATTCCTACATGGCATCGAAAGGATCTTGTTTCATGGTCACTTGGATTATTTTCAAAAACCACCTCTTAAAGGTAGGCCTAACACAAAACCGGGAGACCATGACACTCCGAATGCTCACAACCGTTGGTTTATTCTATTTTATCATGTGTGAGGACCCGCATGAATAGAAATTCATTGAAATAGCATTTGGTTGAGGGCCCAGTGACATATGGCTTCACACACTACATGATTTTGGAGGTGTTTTGGGACGGCCTTTGGACACTTTCTTTTGGGCTCTCACAATTTCATGGTCACGGCTCTTGGCTCGTGTGTAAAGTGGCCCTTATCTATACGATAATACTCTCTCTCTCTCTCTCCGATGTTTTGGAATCGTTTTTCGAGAATGATCTGGTTCTCGCTTTTTCCTCTCCTGCCCGATCTGCCCGAGCTGCCCGGCTTCACCCTAGAAGAGGGAAAGACGTCTCTTTAAACTTCCTCTCGGGTGTGTTGATCACGCTTCTCCGCTTTACCATTTGCCATTCACTAGCTGCAACCGGCGACTTCTTGAATGTCGCTTGGTTTTTGTCTTTCTTCGCATCAGAATTCGTTCGCGTATCTTTTTATTGTGCTAGAGTTCAGCCCGAGCTTAGAGGATTTGTAACGCCAAGAAAGATTGTGTGCAAATTGCAAGAAATTGGGCGTGATTCTATGTGTGTGTTCGGTTGCATTGATTGACGCTTACTTGTTTCCCCACATGTGCGGTGACTTCATGTCTTTATCATTCTCTTGAAGCAACTTGCTGTGTGGAACATCGTGGAGACACGGGGGTAAGCTTTTGCTTGAAATGTTTTTTACCTCTGTCTCGCGCTACAGTTATTGTTGAGAAAGTGAAACTGCAACAAGATCATAAGGATGCTTTAAGCTGCTTGTGCGAACCTCCTCCTCTCGTGCATTCCGTGATTCCTCCGTTATGGAGGCCGTCTGTTCAGATTTCATAGGAAGAATATTGTAATATTGTACACAGAAGATGCCAAGGCGAGCGAGGGATTAATATATTTTACAATCTGCAATATCCTGATTCTTGCAATTTCTTCTGTGATTCTTGCTCTATGATAATGCTGCTTCAGAGTCCTTGGTCGCCGAGTCCTCGTAAAGTGTTGCGAAGCATCTTGTTGATAGGAGGCTTGATGGCTCTACTATTTTCCAAAACAGCTCACTGAAGACAACCGAAATGGCGTCGTCCAAGCCCTCGGCTAGCAAAGCGTCTACCGAGAAACAGCCAACACTTAACACTGTCTACAAGGCGTATGGCGGTTTCCAGAATTTCTTGCACTGTCATGGTTTAAGGATGTGGAACCACGAAGACGTGGAGGAAGGAAAAGCAATCGCGGCAGAAATGTTGAAGGAAGATGCCGACAACAAGGCAGGAAAATTGAGAGCGCATGCATCTGCAGAGTCGAAAACCGCGACCACTCCCACCTCCAAGACAGGAAATGTGAGCGCGCAGGCATCTGTAAAGTCGAAAACCGCGACCACTCCCACCTCCAAGACAGGAAATGTGAGCGCGCAGGCATCTGTAAAGTCGAAAACCGCGACCACTCCCATGTCCAGGACCTCGACAACTTCCAAGAACAAGCACTAGAGATACATATCCGTGATGCAAGAACAGATGAGAATGTGTCTCCGATGACAGGGAGGAGATCAATGTCGTCCAATGCAGGGTGCTCAATACATTGCGGACAGCAGATGATACTCAGGCTCCAAACGAGACACTAGTCACTTACTTGATTGAAAAGGAATGCCATCTCCCACTTGCACATAATTACGATGCCTGGCAGCGTTGATCAGACTTGTGATGCTACATCGTCTTGATGAATTTCAAACAACGCTTGATTTTGCAATTGCACGTGGTGGGCACTAGCATTAGTATTAGACATATACCTAGGTGTCGTTTATTTCTTGCAAGTACAAATTCTAAGGATTTCTAAGTACCATTGGGTCTCCAAAACTTCATGAGTTTACATTCCTACAATACCTTTTAGACACATGTGATTGCCAAAATTTACAAAGGGTGACCCCCTCCCCACCAGAATAGCACAGGTGATATTTCTCCGATACTCCTAACACATTTCTCACAACTTTCTCTAGTTGCCAGTTGTATGTGTCTGCACAACGATGCTACCTAGTTATAAAGTTGAATTCAAATAGTACATTGTATTTATTTATTTTTTACATCCATATATAGAGAACCAAATTTGCAGTCCCTCTCGCCTTTGGTGATACCTATGTCTGCACAAAGTTCTACACTAATTAGTCCTATTTAGTGTGGGTGGAAAATTAGGGCCACTTCACACACGAGACTGAAAGCCCGTAACCATTCTCTTCAAGCACTCTCAATGGTGGAACTGGCAGAGGTGGTCCAAGTTCACTTCACACTACGCTAGAGGGACCAACGGAGTATGCGAATACAAGATGGATGTAAAGTCTACATGGATTCCTACATGGCATCAAATGGATCATGTTTCATGGTCACTTGTACTATTTTCAAAAACCACCTCTTGGAGGTAGGCCTAACACAAAACATGTAGACCATTTCGCTCCGAACGCTCACAACCATTGATTTATTCTATTTTATCATGTGTGAGGACCCGCATGAATAAAAAAATATTTAAATAGCATTTGGTTGAGGGCGCAGTCACATATAACTTCACACTACACTTGAGGGTCCGTATCCACACTACATGATTTTGGAGGTGTCTTGGAGGGTGTATACGTGTATACAAGAGGGAGCGGCATTCTTGAGCAAACTAATGTCAAATGTCACTTGTGTACACTTTAGTCAACTTGTAGACCATTGTGTAACATAGGCACACACCTCATAAAACCATCAAACATACTCATACCAAGATATCAGTAAGCGCACTTGAACACCAAGTGTCATGAGGTGACACCAACGGTGCAGTTGTTGATCATTTCTGTAGCCTAGGACATGCCTCAAAATAGGATAAGTGACACGCTATTACACTGCGACACTAAATACCATAAACAGTGTAATGGTTGTCTTGTCTTCTGAACACTTGATATGAGCATCCACGCAGGTTCTTTCAAAGCCGTGTATCGCAGCAACGTCGACACTGGAGATGCAAAATTCGTACGAGTTCGATCAAATCTGCTTTTGAATTTTGCCATTGTAGCATGTCAATTACGCTGTCCAGAATTTCTAAAGGTCCGGTCGCTCCCATGCAGCCCATTCACATTTCCTAAGCCAATTATTCAGCTTCCCCTTAGGGCCACTTCACACACAAGACTGAGAGTCTGTGACCATTACACTTCAAGCACTCTCATTGGTGGAAAAGGCGGAGCCGGTCCAAGTTCGCTTCACACTATGCTTGAGGGACCAACGGAGTAGGTGAATGCAAGATGGATGTAAAGTCTACATGGATTCCTACATGGCATCGAATGGATCATGTTTCATAGTCACTTGGACTATTTTCAAAAACCACCTCTTGAAGGTAGACCTAACACAAAACCGGGAGACCATGGCACTCCGAACGTTCACAATCGTTGATTTATTTTATTTTACCATGCGTGAGGAATGGCATGAATAATAATTCATTGAAATAGCATTTAGTTGAGGGCCCGGTCACATATGACTTCACACTACACTTGAGGGTCCGTGACCACACTACATGATTTTGGAGGTGTCTTGGGACAGCCTTTGGACACTTTCTTTTGGGCTCTCCCAATATCATGGTCACGGCTCTTGGCTCGTGTGTGAAGTGGCCCTTAGTATTATGATTCATTGGTGAAATGCCTGGCGGAGTTTTGTTGGATGATGTTCCAACAAGTCGGTCGGAATATTCTATTAGATCTGTGAGTTCCTTCAGGTCGCTGGGAGGTCACTTTGAGATTTGATTACTTGGTCTCAACATGAAGTGATGGGAGTTGTTATCATATCTTGGTGTCAATCTCTTCACAATCAATCAACTACGTTTATGTGTTCGGCCATACATTCGCTCGTAATTACGCATCCATGAGAAGGAACCAACAAAGGGAGTCTTCTCTTGCTCCGTAGCTGGGGGGGAATACTTCATTTTTGTCGTGATGTGGATTTTTTGTTTTTTGGTGTTCTTTTGTTTTACCAAATATTTTGGGCATGGAGGAGGGGTACTTTTAGTGTTAATGAGTCGAGAGTTTTGGTAACGGACTCAACGATAGAGAATGCACTCTTTGAGTTCATGTTTAGTTCCACTCCCACCTTGGCTACTATGATGACTTGAAATGACTTCTACAGTATATTGAACAAAGTGTCCAAACAATACCATAACATTAGTCAGCCACCTTGGAAACTTCCATGTCCAACTGCGAATTCAACTTGACGCTGCAAGTAAAAAACTACAAATTCTTAGCATACAATCACCCAATCCCATGGCCCACCGGACTCAAGATAGCTACTGACTACTATTATCCCATAAGATCACGAACCTGCGTTTCTTGAAACACTTACCAATGAGCAGGTTATCAGCTTTGTGGTAAGTTCACACTTGTGCACTTCAATTTTTTGCATCATTGGAAAGGCAATCAGAACTTTTTGCGTTTTGTCTATACAGATGGCAACATATAGGGTCACGATACTAAAAGCGACGAACTCTCAAAGCTATCAGTATAATTTGACAAAACAAACTAAAGTCAAGGGCAACCAGTTGGATGCAGATTTTGTTTGGGACGAGAATTCAAGAAAACAGATCTCGTGGGCTTCAACCAAAATAATGCTCTTCAGAGTACGATACATTCAACTGCAAAATTGGGAATGGCTTACATCACGCATCAGAAAGCAAGCAGGGCGGCAATTTAGATGCTGGTTTTGAATTTTGGGACCCAATTGAGTAAGCGAAAGGTGAATCGTTGTGAACCTATTTCTCCATCTCTAAATTTTCAAGCAGCGTCTACAGTATATACTGAACAAAGTGTTCAAACAATACACAGATGCACGTGAGTTTCTTAAATGCTTACTAATGACCAGGCTATCTCTGATAAGTTCGTGCTCTATACTTTCAATTCGTAAACGCAATCGAAACCCATAATATGTGTTGCAAGAGGCATAACCCCTTATACTGCATCACGGTAAGCCGTGATCAGCACAAGGACAACGGGCTCACATTCATGCCGGTATTATGATACGGGCGTCTTTTTTCTTTCTTTCTGTGTTGCTGAGCCACACATTCCATTGTCAAGAGCCCAGGATGAATGGTTGATTTGCAATAATTACACAGTAAATAAATAACCAACTTCGGGCAATCCAACATGAATTTGAGCCCATTGGCCTTACCCTGCTCAAGAATTCTCTTGGTGCAGGGTGGGGTTTACTGCCTACCTTGCGGTGAGTGGACTCTTGGCTTTTTACCTACCTAGTTATTTTTTTCCATCAAGTAGAGAGAAGATTTCATAGCGGGAATCGAACCGCCAACCACTCCATTCGGAAATGGGTACCTCTCCACTATCACCCACTAGTTTAGGATCATCTCGGACTAATTACACAATGTAAGGTTACCCTTATGTGCTCACTCTTCTTAATTGGGCACCTATATTGAGTGGTATATTGCAAGACTTAAATGAGAAAATAGAACTTTCTTGTGACCTCGTATAATTCTTGCATCTCAACTCCGATTCTAAAACTCAAATTGACAATTCCTATGATTCGCAATTGTTAACCAAATGAGACCATTCCCTACTTAATCCAACATCCAAAATTGTTTGTGGAGTGGAAGTGCCCATTGTAAGACCACATAACCCTAATATATTAGTGGTTGGCTCTTCAAAGGGAGATGAATCAGTGGTCTTTGTGACAATAGTTGTTGTGGGTGTTGTAATATCACCAAGTGGGCCTTTAGGACTAAGGTATGTGGGCCTTAAACAGAAACTTTTAGCATTGCACCCGTTTCTTGTAGGATATGAAACACACAATTAGTGCAAGATGATGTTCATATTCAAATCATGGTTGTAGCCAGTTTCCTCATAATTTTTCGAGCTCATATGAATATCTTATTGATTGCACTACCAGCATACAATCTTAGACAATCATCCAGCTTCGGTGAAAGAAACATCACAAATCTACCTTAGTTATAAATTTGCAAATTTTCTAGTGACATAGGACAAGTTGTCAATACACATGACAATTGCCCAAGACTCACACGCTTGTAGTGTGTCAAAGTGAAGATCCTCATGCTTCTAAATGATCGCATAGGTCCCTCCAATTATGCTGACTATTGAACCTAGAATGATTAACAAATTTTGAACACGTAGGCCAATCCCTTTTGAACACAAGTCTTTTCAGTCTCCATTCTTACATGCACCCCTAACCACACACAACTCAAATACAAGTTTCTAATTAAGAAAAGTAACCAAGGAACGTCAATATAAATTACCTTAGAGCCATTCTTCTACTTGGGCAATTAAATTTTCTGTATCAAAGAGGTACACCATTTATGGTATTTAGTGTCACATACACTATTTGCAAAGACCTAAACTAGATGCCTAGAGGTCTCAAAGTGTCACATCCATGAAATGCCAATATGATACTATTCGGTAGACATAAGTAAGTTTTTTAGGTAAAAAAGTTATTACATTATGACATTTAGCATACCGTAGCACATTGGGATACTTGAGACGATAGTTTCACATTTTAGTGTGCAAGGGGAAAACATATATTATTGAGTACACAAATGACAAGTGCTATGTGTTTGCATTTTAGTATGCAAATGGAAGATATCCTTGAGCATACTAATGTCAAGTGTCATTTGTATGCACTTTAGTCAACTTGTAGACCATTGTGTAACACGAGCATACACCTCATAACACTATTGAACATACTCATGCCAAGATAATAGTAAGTGCACTTGAACGCCCAAATGTCATGAGGTGACCAAATCATGAAGTTGTTGGTCATTAGTGTAACCTAGGATACGCCTCAAAGTAGGGTAAGTGATACTATTTGCATGTGACACTAAATACCATAAACAGTGTAGTCATAAAAGGAACCTTGAACAATGTACGCAAGTACTAAATACTATATATCACCTACATGTGATTCTATTGACACTTAAGTAATAGAATTGTTGAGTTTTTCAACAAACAATGATGTAAGGAGATTGTTGAAACTCGAGCTTCAGGACAATCTATACTTGAGGGAAGACATTCCTGGGAGCAAGTTCAGGGTATGTCCCCATAGTAATGGCAGTTAGTGGATTACCAAACACTGCTGGTATGTTGCCATGATGTTCTCCATGATCACGAAACAAGCCCATGATAACATTTGACTTGCAACAATGTGCTCAATATCTTAGGGCACAAGGAGTGGTACTTAATTGCGCACAGTGATGATTTAATCTGTGCGGCTTCTCCATCACTGCCGGTACTTCAAAAGACACTGCTTTAGTAAGCTGACAAACAGTTAAGAACAAGTGAATACATCCAGTATGGAAAATCAAAACAGGTGGGCTACAGATTAAAAGTGTGGCTAACATGTTACTACATGCAACATCATTCAAAATATCATACCAAGTGAAGAACAGCAAAACCATTGTTACCTTTGTAAGTTCTGAAAAAGGCCAAAGCAACTAGCTGAACGAAACCCAGGAATTTATAATACATAAAGTAGTCAATAATATGTTTCTACAGACACCCAAGTGAATCCAATTGCAAAGTCTTGCAAAGTGTTCATCATAGTCAGGATGTAGGTCCTACATTCTGAGTCCCCTTGACGTGGGCACCTTCCGCTTGCTCCCTTGTACTCTCTTGGTTCCTGGCAGCAATATTATGAACCAACACAGATAAGAATCGAGCACTGTCAGCAAAGAGATTCTCAGAAGAATGGGAATTTAAAATGCCAAAGAGAATTGGTGTCAAATTGCTCCCTTGCGAAAGCTAGGTTATGAAATTCATGTGATGCATGTTGAAAGGGAAGTGATGCCTCTAAATTCATGATTACAAAACTCTTAAGGTTACATTAGCACATCTAATCTTGCTCCAAAACAGCATTCTCATTATTAGATATGCAAAAGGATGCATCCCACTTGGATTTTGATCAAAAACCTGTGTACCTGTTTGTGATGGATGCATGGGTTGCCCAACTTTCTCTGTTGCAGGGGTCATATTTCGAGTGATCATGGTATTCCTCCAGTTCTGCACAAAACAAAGAACAGATAATGAAACCACTGCACTAATGCAACTTAAGAGACACGCACACAATTCAAACTCTCACGAGTATGCAGACATAACAGTCTTCATCATAAACAGATCAACTGCAGATGTTCAAATGCTCATGAAAATGTACAGACACATCATGTCTTTCAAATAGCATCTGTAAGAAATAAACTAAGTTTTCTGACTTTGATAAGTCAAGGGAATCTCTTCAGGCCATCTGCTTCTTTGAGAAAATAGAGTGCAACAGAGACGTGGAGCATTTCTCATCAGAAGCGATGGAAAAATAGGTGTTAACACGCATGTGTAAGATGTACCCACACAAATCCCAGAGTTAACCCCAAAGAACTGCGGAGCACACCTCTTCTCAAATAAGAGGATGTTACTCTTGAGCACAAAAGTGTCGTTTACAACAATACATGCTTGAAACTGAGGTTACAAAAATACTCAACACAGAACTGTAGCCTACTACAGGATCTATTTGAATAGAAATAAATGTAATTGACACGTACCATTCCAGGAGTTCGCAAGGACGGGGTTTCCCAGGGAAATGGACCTTCCTTCTTTGACTGCATTCGATAGGCTACCATAAATTCATCCCAGCTCAGCTGCTCTATACTTTGGCTCTGTATTTTGGACAACAAAAACATAAGCTCAAGAACTATCAAAGAATTCCCATTCAATGGGTAACGATGATACTGTCTTTTACCACCTGCCCTTCCACTAATTCCAACCTACTATTGAAGTGGTCAGATGTGCACTGGAACAGCTGCAATGTCAATTTGAATCTCTTGAAGTGAAGACTTAATAATCTCTTCCTAAATACCTATATTGATGAGGAGGTGCAGTTGATCTTGCCTCCCAACCAGAGAGAATACTGTTGATATCACCCCAAACAGTAGCCAGAACTGTACTTAAAACCAGACACACTTGCAATTCAACAACATGACAAGGATTTTGTGCGATGCTGAATGATGAGCATGCGCATAGATGAGGAGCAATGACAATAGTGTTTACCTGGCCTCCTAAATGGTTCCTAACACCATCCCCGAATTGGTCAGCCACTGCATACAAGGACAGTTCCATCAGTAGCGAAATTTCACAACAGGTTTATGTTCAAATAGATTTGGGACATTCACGGCATCATGTAGCTCAATATTCATCGGTAATAAGCACTTCTTCACCACAAGTGGACCCGGACCCTAGGTAGGTGCTCATATTTTGGTTTGTGACCTATAACGGCCACCCAAATGAAAGGTGTAGTGGACACAGAGCATATGTTACATGGTCCCCCAGAAATTAAAAACCAAGTGGAGGTATAGGATGCCCTAAGTGCACACAAGGCAAGTCCATCATACAGCACACCATGACATGAATATGACATGAATAAGTGAGTGGAGGTTCCAATTTTAGGTAAGGCCATGGATTGCCATTTTTACACTTCAATGAACTATATATAAGGCATTAGAAGCAATGTGGCATGTCACTTGCGGTCCCATATTCTCTCACAATCTTGAGTTGTTAGGCAAGATCATAATTATTCAAGGTCCACTTTATCCTATGCAAAAGATGGGGCATGACCAAGATCGCTAGCATAAATGGATGCTCGCATGTGACCACAATGGGTCACGGAATTTTGTGACTTAAATATCTGTATGAAATGGTCATATGATTCGATATTTTGAGGTGCACAGCTTCCAAATCCACTTTGAAAGACTAATTTAGCAAGATAATCACCATATAAATAGGAACAACTTTAAGTACCCAAACTCGCCAAGTTGTTCAGGATAGATGCAGATCCCTTATGCAAGAAAACAAGATGAAGGTATAGAGAGTACTTGATCTATGTGGACCGAACCCCGGCGTGTTTTGAATGCGGAAGTCAAACTCCTTGTTGATAGCATTGGAGGATCCACCTGGACCCTGAAACCCTTCCATTGCAGCGTCCGGGTCTTGGATGATATCAAGCTGCAGTGAACCATCTTCGCGGGTTTGAGCCTTTGTGTTTGGACAGTGCTCCGCAAGGAATTGCTTTATGGGCATTTTGCGGATGTGGGCCGGAAACTTCAAGAGAAGTAATTGGAACTGGGTGGTGACGCTTGCAATGTGGCCATCACGTATGGCGCGAATGGCTGTTGTTCTTGCTTCCACTGCCAATCACACCTCCCAGCTTTGAGCGACAGAAAGAATTAATGTCTTCATGAAAGTCTTTCATTGCATGCACAAACAGATCACACTGATGCTATCAAAATGTGCAGAATACACCCACTCACACACAGTAACAATGGGCCACTCTTGCAAACACTTTCAGTTTATTAGAGACAGCCAATTCGATACTAACAAAATCTGTATTGGCACAAATGGCTGTTGCTCTTGCCTCCATTGCCAATCACCTCCAAGTTTTGAGAGGGAGAAACAAATGTTCATTCATGAAAGAGTCTTTAACTATGAGCAACTTGCACTAAGGCTATCAAAATGTGCAGTATGTACCTACTCACAAGGAGGAACAATGGGGCACTCCAGCAAACACTTCCAGTTCTCCTGAAACACATTATTTGATACTAATAGAAACTGTATGGCACAAATAGCGGTTGTTCTTGCCTCTACTACCAATCACACCTCCCAGATTTGAGAAAAACCAAAACGATAAGTATTCATGAAAGAGCCAATCATTATATGCATGAACAACTCAAACTTAAGCTATCAAAAATTCAGTGTAGGTACACTCGCACGCGAGAACAGTGGCGCACTACTGCAAACACTTCCATATCTTCAAAGACAGGTTACTTGATAGTTATGATTTGTGTTGGTAAATCTAAAAGGCTTTTTAGATCTAATTTTGTGAATACTGGCTTGCAAGCTTCAAGAACAAAACGCACTACCATCCCATTAACACATGACAAGGAGGGCGACAATAATGAACCCTAAGCTTTATCAATACACGATCAGCATTTATCTAAATTGTGCAAACAGTTCTCTGCGAGACTCTCCACTGTTTACACAGCTTTCAAGACACAATCTCCAGAAACTAATATCTCCAAAATTCAGTCACCATGGCAAATGCATGATCTCTGTAAAAGAACTACTAATCCTCCAACTGCGTAGCTTATTCTCGACACACAATCTCCAGAAACTAGAGTCTCCAAAACTCAATCATCGTTGCAAAATACATCATCACTCAGTCACCATGGCAAATGCATCACCTCCGTATTTGAGACTACCGAACCTCCAGCTGCGTAGGTCATTCACGACACACAATCTCCAGAAACTACACTAAATACTGTATTGAGTGCCACCAATTCTATTTGTCTTGCTCAATACTGATTGAAAACCGCCTGTGTAGTGTCACCAACATTAAATGTAAATGTAATGTTATTTGTCATTACAATGTTGCAATTATTCTCACTTACTCAGCAATTTTTCATCCAAATTTCAATCATTCATGGCAGTATTTCATCACATAATTGTTAGGATGCGCAATATACCAAACTTTGTATCAATAATTGAGATTTAAATGAACTAAAAGTAAGTTGGGATGACAGTACTTGTAAACTTTTTCATAAGTGTCATTAGAAGACTTACCACAGTGACATAAAATGCCATATGACCCTACATACGATATCTAGCGTAGTGTCTCCAAAACTCAGTCACCGTGGCACATGCATCATCTCCATAATACAAACAACCAATGCTCTAACTGCGTAGGCTATTTTCGTCTCTCCAAATCTCAGTCCCCATTGCAAATGCACCAGCTTCGTAAACAAAACTGCTGATGATCCAACTGCGTAGGTCATTCTCGAGACACAATCTTTATAAACTAGTGTCTCCAAGACTCGGTCACCATGGCAAATACAACATCTCCGTATAAAAAATTACCGAAGTTCCAACTGCGTAGGTTATGTAAAGGACAGGGAAGCAGGACAAGTATTCTCGAGAGACAATCTCCAGAAACTAGTGTCTCCAAAACTCAGTCACCACGGCAAATGCGTCATTATCTCCGTATAAAAAAATTACCAATGCTCCAACTGCGTAGGATATTCTCGACGCACAATCTCCAGAAATTAGTGTCTCCAAAACTCAATCACCTTGACAAATGCATCATCGCTCAATCACCATGACAAATGCATCATCACTCAGTCACCATGGCAAAAGCATCACCATCTCCGGATGGTTAACTACCGAAGCTCCAGCTGCATGGTTATTCTCGATACATAATCTCTAGAACCTAGTGTCTCCGAAACTCAATCAATCACCATGGCAAAATGCACCATCACTCAATCACCGTGGCAAATGCATTATTTCCTTGTAAAATACTACCGAAGCTTCAATTGCGCCGGTTATTATTTTGAAGAGAGGGAAGAAGGACAATACATTCTTGATCCACGGCACTGCAAACGAGGTTGACGATGCGCAGCCGCTCTGCCTCATCCTCGTACTCCTCCTCCGGCGGAGGAGCACCCGCAGTACACTTGGTACTTATCTCCTCTGCAACCCCGTCTTTCCTAACCCCCTCCGAGTCGCATTCCACCTGCGCCGGGACGTTCGCATCCTTCTTTGCCAACGGCTTTCGCCCTGCCGCTCCTTTCTTCGGTCGCGGCATAACTTAACCTCACTCCCAAACTCCTCAATGCGTTACTTCCCTTAAAATACACAACCTTAAATTCCTCAATACGTGCCTTAACCTGAAACGCGCTCAATAACGAGACCTAGGAGCCTCCTCTGCAACAAACGCTTCCAAAACCCTTGGGAATTCCTTTGAACTAGCCTTTTCTGCTTCGAATTCTCTCAATTCTGGCTCGACTTTCGTACGAGATGGTGCATTCGAAAGCTCGTAGCATCCTCTGGGTGTGTAGATTGCGCGCTGCTTCAACGAAAGATCGGTCGAGTGAGTGAACGATCATCGCTGGGCGAAGGCTGGGTCGGTTCCGTTTGAAGCTTGGCATTCGAATAGCGGCACGGGCGGGAAGGCCAGCGTGGCAGGTGGTTGGGGATCCTATTGCCGTGCATTTTGTTAGAGCTTTGGGAATCAATCATTATACCTATGGGATAACTAAGTTGTTCATTAACAACAAATAATATATAAAAATATATGCCATTGGCTCCTTGAGAACTACAACGTAAACCCAACTTTAGTAGTCATTTCTCCATAATTTTTAAATATTCGAGTTTAAATTTCATAACATTTTAATTTGAAAGCTAAAACCGTTTAACACATAAATGTTTAAATTCACCCAGGGTTAGATTACTTCGATAGACTTTGAATGGTAGAAGGAATTGGTTATGGCAGCACAAATAACAATAGGAATCTGAAAGGAATAAGTTTGTGGCAACAACTATAATTTAATATTGATTAACAATGATCACCTATAGCTCATCCTCCAATAAGCATATATTTTGTTACACTATTGAACATACTCATGTTGAGATATTAGTAAGTGCATTTGACCACCAAGTGTTACGAGACGACACTAATGATGAAGTTGTTGATCATCAGTGTGACTTACCATACGCCTCAAAATAGGGTAAGTGACAATATTACACATGTGACACTAAATACCATAAACGGAGTAGCATGGCATTGAAAAATGTACAATCTAGTGTGGGTTAACATTTGGAATTATGGGTTGCTATATAACATTATATTGATAATGCTAAACCCCGCGTTGGCCCATCAAAAACAACGTGATTGTTTATCTACATCCAAAATTGTATGCCGCATGAACCTACTATGGAGTAAGTCTTAAGCCTATAGATTTGTGAACCCCGGAGTAATTTGAGATGTTATCAAATAGCCCTCTATGCTTTAGACCTTCACTCCATGTTGTAACATGTGTATCGGATCCTTAAAAGGACCGATTAACCCGGTTGCATGTGTTTTTCAAAGTCACTTTAGGTAAGTTGAAGAAATGAATAGGGTTTATGATGTAAAGGTTTTGGGTTGAGTTTTCCCCTGTTTTAGCTCAAGAATATATACTGCCAACATACAGTGACTCCAAAAACCGAGTCTATGCATCAAACAAGGACTTTCATGGGCATTTCACAAAAAGATGATGATATATTTAGGAAATGTAAAATGTAATTATAAAAGGACTAGAGGTCAACTTTCAAGTGATGTCATGGTGATGTCATCAACTTCACTAGGGTTTCAGTGAGAGGAAGAGAGACATCGACGTCGCATAGACTCAGTCTTTGAGGCGCCGCTTGCTACCTTCTTTGAGAGCTCTCATTTTCTTGTTTCTTCATCGTTTTGAGTCAAAAAAAATTGAGGGTTTCATGTGTATCGTGTTGAATGCTTCTTTGTGGCTTTGTGGAGGTTGTATAGCAAGATGAGACCTATTTCACGAGAGAAAGAGCAAAATATTGTAGCCTTGATAGAGAAGGGGAGGAGCAATAGAGAGATTGCAAAGAGTGTGGGTTTGGCACAATCTACAGTTAATAGAGTGAGAAAGAGGCTTTCTACAAGTGTAACATTGTCTAAAGGAGGTTGTCCTAAGGTCCTAACAGAGCGGGAGAAGCGTTATGCTTCACGGCTAGTTACTGTTGGCGGTTTAGAAACTGCAACAGAGGCATCAAAAGTGCTTCGAAGAGAGATGGGTGTAAAGATGTGCGACAATACCTTGAGGAGTGCGTTGAGAGAAAAAAGATTGTTTTCTTTTATGAATGTCAAGAAGCCTACTTTGAGTCGGAAGAACATCAAAGACATATTTCGTTTTGCCCAAATGCACAAAGATTGGACTGTGAGTGATTGGGAGCGGGTGGTGTTTAGTGATGAAACTAAAATATGTCGTTTCAATTCAGATGGGAGGACTTGGTGTTGGATAGAGGACAAAGAAAACATCCATGTGCGTGCTGTGAACCAAACTGTGAAGCATGGTGGAGGCTCTATAATGCTTTGGGGTTGTTTGACTTGTAGAGGATTGAGATCATTGCATAATATACAAGGGCACTTGAATGCTAGAGGCTACATTGCAATTTTAGAGCAAGATTTGTGTAGTACATTGCTTGCATTTGGGTTCAATCTTGAAGAAATCATTTTTCAACAAGACAATGTTGTCGTGCATACAACCAAGATTGTTTGAGAATGGTTTGGGAAACAACCATTTTGTGTTTTAGAGTGGCTTGCACAATCCCCTGACTTAAATCCTATTGAGCACATATGGGCTTTACTGAAATGGCGATTGAACTTATACTTTAGTCCTCCCATTGGTATTCTTCAATTATGGGTTCGAGTGCAAGAAGTTTGCGACTCTATTAGTCTAGAGGAGTGTAGAGGATTGTATGCTAGCATGCTTGATCGAATTGCAGATGTTTTAGCTGCAAAAGGGCGATGGACATATTTTTAAGTGTCTTGTACACTATAGTGCAAAAACCGAGTCTATGCACATACTTTTCTTCAACATATTCATCTACTTTGTTGTAATTGAAATCATGATTTTATCATTACAGTGGTGTGTAGAACTTTATACTATACAATTTTTGTTTTTATAGCTTTTGATTTTGATCACTTTTGTTTCCAGCATCGTCATTTGAAGTTTCAAGTTCCTTGCATAGACTCGGTTTTTGGAGTCACTGTATTGTATCCCACATGGAAACTACATTCCAACACATGTAAAAACGAAATAAGGAACCCTCTATAGTACACACACACACATGTATATATGTATACACACACATATATAGATAGATAGAAGGGCTAACTTCAAGTAGCTTGCATTAGGGCCACTTCAAGCACGAGACTGAGAGCCCATGACCATTACACTTCAAGCATTCTCATTGGTGGAAAAGGCGGAACCAGTCCAAGTTCGCTTCACACTATGCTCGAGGGACCAATGGAGTAAGTGAATGCGAGATGGATGTAAAGTCTACATGGATTCCTACATGGCATCGAATGGATCATGTTTCATGGTCACTTGGATTATTTTCAAAATCCACCTCTTGCCTAACACAAAACCGGGAGACTATGGCACTCTAAATGCTCACAACCGTTAATTTATTCTATTTTATCATGTGTGAGGACCCGCATGAATAGAAATTCATTGAAATAGTATTTGGTTGAGGGCCCGGTCACATATGACTTCACACAACACTTGAGGGTCCGTGACCACACTACATGATTTTGGTGGTCTCTTGGGACGGCCTTTGGACACTTTCTTTTGGGCTCTCACAATATCACGGTCACGGCTCTTGGCTCGTGTGTGAAGTGGCCCTAACTGTGTGCACCTTGAGTGCTTGCTCCTCTCAATTGGACACCTTCATTTGAGTGGTGTAAGACAAATAAGAATGAACACCGACAAGACACATGTTGGATTTGTATAGGCTCCCAAAAAGTATTTGGATGAGATATTACATAGTCATTGGTAATGAAACCACGTTTAGCACAACATTGTTTTGAGAGAGGAAGTGCAAAATGTAGTCACATGTAATAATGCACGGTGATTAGATATAGTTACAAATATTCAATTTACATACATGTATGCTCAATAAGAACAATGCGCATGATAAATGGTTAATTAATTATGACATGAGGGCAATCTCGTGACTTTAAGCTTGATACAACAATGGCTACTCTTAAATTCCCCCATACAACACCTTGAGGCTCATAATGGATTCATACCTCCGATGATTAATGGTAAAATTCATGGATGTATTTGCAAATGGTTGAAAGTTTGGTCCAATGGGCACATCATGAAGGAATTGTTACATACTTCTCATCCATCCATGTTTAAAAAAAAACTCGATCTCCTATAGTTTTTTGGTTGATTCATCTCAAATGTGTTCAACTAGATACATCTGGGGTCATTGGAGTTGATTATGGATACAAGTAAACTAAAATAGTAACCTCCTTGTGTGCACACTATTTTAAGGTTTTGTTTGTTACATTACATATGTGCAATTAGGTTCCCCATGCTCATTTATTGACAATTCACATTATTTTGAATATTTAATACCACAATAACATGACACAATAATATCATTTTCTTTAGATTATTAAAAGGACAAATAAAAAACCGTGGAATATGATTTGACCCAAGATAATTTGTGCGAGTAAAGAGGCAACGTATTTGCAAAGGCAACCCAATTGCAACAATGCAATGCAGATATGGATGGGAAAATAAGTAGGTGTGCAATGCTTCCCTCTTGCCAATGGATGTATTGTTGTAAGCTAGCATATGTGGTAATATTACATATTGACATATTTTGAACGGAGAGAGGGAATTATCCCGTATGAGCGTACCTCTCATCCATCCAACATAAAAACATGACCCCTTATAAACTTGTGACAAATTCATCTTGAATGACTTGGACTAGTCTACTTTGGGGTCTTTAAAACTATTTCCAGTGCCAAATAAACTATAAATACTAACATTCGCGTTGTACACTATTTCCAAGCTTTTACGTTGGATGAATGAGTGGTATGCTCGTATGCAATAAGGGCCGCTTCACACTATGGCCAAAGGTTGAGAGGCCGTCGATTTCCACCAATTAGATTGCAAGAAACCAAGAATTCAGCCTCTCGACCCTTCACACTAGAGGCCATAGTCCAAAGGTTGTCACAATTAAAAATACCTACATGGCAATACTTTTTACCAAGATGACGGACTCTCGGAGGAAGTTTGGGTCGGATAGGAATGGAAACCCAAACTATGGTCAAGAGGCCGTTGATTTTTTTTTCATAAAAAATTAAAAAATTAACAAGATCTTGGCCATTAGATTGGAGGGGTTGTTTTGGGCAGGAAATAAAGTGGGATGCTCCTTCTTCCTTTGGACTTTGGGCTTGGCCTTTGGAGGCTTCACAGTATGACCGTCCAAGTCGAGAGGCCGTGGGAGTTCATGGCCAAAGGTTTGGACTTTGGGGCTTTGGAGGCTTCACACTAT
Source organism: Polytrichum formosum (assembly GCA_964035585.1). Lineage (NCBI taxonomy): Eukaryota > Viridiplantae > Streptophyta > Polytrichopsida > Polytrichales > Polytrichaceae > Polytrichum > Polytrichum formosum. The sequence goes on along the minus strand of OZ037938.1, from coordinate 41,605,173 downwards.
GCCTGCCCGAAGGCTCCAATTCCTATATTCTATTAGCTATTTTGAGCCCATTTCTTTGGACTCTCAACAAAGTTTGGCCATTCAATCCCATGGACTCTCGACTTGGACGGCCATAGTGTGAAAGCGGCCCTAACTCTCTCTCTCTTATTTGAACTCTGTTAGTAACTTATGTGTTGGAAGATTCACTTTCAATTTATCTATATAGGGATCTAGCCTACTTATTACCTTCTGGCCGGTCGTAGTTCGAATCAAGTTTCATAATCAAATGTGCAACCCTGGGCCCCGTGCCTTGTATTTATTGTAAAATAAAATAGAATAAAAAACCAGATCCCCCCCCTGCCACATCCACACCCTCCGCCTTCCTCAATCACCCGCGCAAAAGAAAAGAAAAGATCTACGTGTGCAGCGGGAAAGATGACGTGGGACCGCGGGAACAATGACGTGGCAACCGGGAGACACCTCCCCGTTGGAATGGGCCCCACAGGCAAAGCAAGCAATCTGAATGCATATGAGCCGGCCTCTACTATCTTATACTAATAAAGAAGCGTCTTTCGCCGGTTAAAGTTAACATTCAACTATAAATTGAACACCGGCAGATGCAGTCACTCAGCCTTTTTGCACACAAATTGAATACTAAATCATAGATCCTGGAATCCTTCCAGTATTCATAGCCTTCCTTGGCTCTTTTAGGTGCACCGTTCATTATGAAATTGCAGAAATTGCCTGCACACAGCGGCTAACTTACTAATAAAAGCGGACAATCACCTTCCCAATCCGATCATTGCCACCTTTCATCACAGAATAAACAAGTCTAGTTTATAATTCACCTCCAAATTACTATGATGATGCTAATATTTCATTTGGGTTTTTAATCAGGCTCTGTTTTTTTTTTCAATTCTGGGTTTTTGTTGCAAATTATTCCGTCATCAGTTTCTTCATCTTGGCAAGATTAGCTTGTAATAGGCCTTTTTGTAAAAGATCAGTGATGGATGATGATCTTACAGTAAAAACAAAACTCGCTGGTAAGTAAGTAATTTCGGTTTTCCTGCGAAAGCCCGGGATGCACATTTCAAATTCCGAGAAATTAATGGCAGTCGAAGAGGAGAGAGGATTTTATGAGCTGGAAGGAACAGCGATCAGTGATGCCCCCGCGAGTCGCCGGTCATCTGCACCGGAGGTTTGGTTTTTGTGAGTAATTTTGTGAGTAATTTGTTTCGATTTTCTTTGAGTTTGATTTGGTTTTAGTTATAGTTAAAATTGGTGGTAAGTAGGTAAATTTTTTTCCCTGCGAAAGACTGGATGCAACATATTTGAAATTTCGAGCCTACTAGGAGTGGATTTTATGAACTGGGAGGAGCACAGCGTCGCCGGTCACTTGCACTGGGAGGAGCAGGATTTGTATTTGTATTTGTTTTTGGTTTCTGTTTTAGTTTTAGTGTTTGGTCACTTTGCTAAGTTTTTTGATCATCAAGGCTATGGTGGTGGCGATGGACGGCTGGCTATTCCCCGCGCAGAACTAGAGCGTAAGCAAGTAGCATTGAACGCCAGGGGGAGGGTGAGTGCGAGAGCCCGCCCAATTCTACGCTGGGAAGGGAAGGGAAGGAAAGGAGAGGCAAAAAGGAAAGGGAAGAAGAGAAGAGAACAAAGAGAACCTCCCACCCTCCCAGCTCTCTTCCCTCGCTTCTCTGCTCAGCCTGTCCCCTGTTTTCCCTCGCTCACAATACCACACCACATCACAACGCTCAGGCTTCAAAGCAAAACCACAGCGACGCTACCAGCAGCTCCCTCCCTAAGGGACCGTTCCCGCTGTCGTCATCATCATCACAACAACATACACAACATACATCATAACATACATATTCACATACTTACGTTCATATCGAGTGGCGCCAATCCAGAGTGTGGGTGCCTTTCCCTGCCCTTCCCTCCCTTTTCAATCACCTCATCGGATGTTGGGGAGTTTATGGTTTGGATGGGTGAATGAATGAGGGAAACTCACTTTCAAGGTGCCGTTGCGGGCTGTGAGGAGAGGGAGAGAGAGAGAGTGGTTTGGTTTGGGTTGGGGTGCGTGGGGGGATTTTCGGGGGAGAATGAATGCGTGGAGGTAGTGATTTGCGAGGTGGTTTGGTTTACGAGGCCATTCAGTGGTTCTTGTTCTTGTGGGGGGGGGGTGAGTGTTGTTTGGTTTGGTGGTGATGTGATGATGTGATTTGGGTTTTGGTGTGGTTGAAGATGTGAGATTCGGCCAGTCTTTGGGCCGTTGCGGAATCCTTCTTGGTACCCCCCCTCTCTCTCTCTCGCTCTCTCTCGCTCTTTGAGCGAGTTTTGGAAGTTGGTTTCCGATATAGTGAGAGTTGGCGGGAGAGGTGGAGATACAGATTCCCGGCCGTTTTGGGTCGAATTCTTCGTCCTCCGTAGGATCCACCCTCGATCTCTGGAGTGCAGTTCCGCTTCTCTGGATTGTGTGGCGAGATTTGTTTTTCTGGTTTGTCCGTGTCGTTCGATGGTTTCCGTTGTTGGCTGCGTAGGAATGCTTGGTGAACCCGGGAGAATTGTCTGGAGCATTCATCATAATCCATTGCCCAGAATCTTGGCGCCCGCCTGCCTGTCTTGTTGTTGGTCCATGTATGTGGTGTCTGTGAATCCAGTTTTGTAAGGGTAGAGAGTCGAGACCACCGACCGACCTATCTTCGATGCACCCTTCCCAACCCACACGGGTGCATCATCATCCATCCATTCCAGGACTGCTTCATCATCATCATCACCATCATCTTCCCACACTCGTTGAAGTCTGGCCCCGCTTGTGTTCGAATTGTCTGTTGCGATTGTAGGGCTCCAATACATGCTTGGGGCGGCGGAGGGGGGTCTCAAACTACATAACATGCGAATGGTAGTGTGTGTTAGCTTCTTAACTCTAGGGCAGACATTTGATGCTCCATAGTGCGGAAGTCGTATGGAAGAGCATGGGGCAAGCATACTGAGACTGTCATGGTGCCCAGGGTTGAGAAGCAGCAGCAGCAGCAATGTAGCGATGCCTAATCCACAGCCGCCACCGCCCCTATGGAAGGTCCTGCAACAGGGAAAGCCCAAGACTGAGCCCAACGAGATTAACGACTTGCTAATCGCAAATGTAGGTCATCCCTGTTTGTCTGTTTGTTTGGTGCGGTGTGATTTGGGTTGCCATGCTGTTTGCACGCCTCTGATGAGTCGGTATTTATTCCATGATGGTGGGATTGCATGGGAGATGGGATTCAGCCACATGAAGTACCACTTCGTTGTTGCACCACTCTTTCTTGGCACAGTTCTGGCATCTTGGTCTAGCTCCTCCTTTTCTGCCATTCACACCATCACCCTTAATGGTAGCTGAGTTCTTGTTTGATTGCCTCTTCTTCCGATTCTCACTTTGTTCTCACCTCACGATAAGTGTGTGAAATTGGGCGCAAACATCATCATCGTGTAATGAGTGGTGTAAGGATAAGATTATCTCCGGTAGGTTATATGGGTGGGGAGGACAATTCACCGGTTGTGGATACTGAGAGGCACTTGTTGTTTGATGATCTGGTGCAAGAGCTGTAAGGGCCGTGTATTTATCTGGTTATTTTTTGTCTGCTGATGATGCTTGACATCGACCAGATGAAGAGGAGAAATGAGTCGGAAGAAGACCACGACGTTGAGATGAATGGCTGGAATGGTAATGGCATTGCGAGCTCCGATCCTAGCCCTGTTGTCACTCCGTCAGGACCTGCAAGGAGAGCGAGCCGGCCCAAGGCAGGGAAACAGTCGAAGAATGGGCCACAGACCCCAGGGCCTTCCGGCCATGGTGGGCCTCTACATCCATCTATCCCTACGTTCTTGAGTCGCCTTAGGGAGTTTTACCGTTGGTTGCATGATTCTTAAATCTCACGCGCTTCCAAAGTGCGGTTTCATTGGATGGCGTTCACATGACAAATATATGATACCAGCTGCAATCTATATCATTCACTGGGTTCTTATACTTATATCTTACTATACTTATTGCCCTGTTCATGGGCTATAACAAATCTCCATAGTAGTGTTATGACTTGAGGTCAAATGGGCGCTGATATTGGGATGGATCAATCATGTAAGATGTCAACACTGGCTTGGAGCATGTGGAGATGAAGGGAGTGGGAGTCTGAATGTGGCTGGGGTTTGTTCCTGGGAGCAATTCTGGAGGGTTCATTATCGAAATGAGACATTATAGTAGGAGTACATTAATGCCATACTATTGTCAGTCACTTGTTGTGGATGGCTTATGATTGTGCTGTACATTCAGAATTGATGTTATGTAGAGGAACACGTTGTCTACAGGAAGAACTCTGCTCAACTTGTAGGGTCAGACAACTTTTTAATATCCAGTATTCTGGTTCGATTCTAAGGAGTGGTGGTGATTTGAATCGACTTGAGAGTTGACATAATCTATCTGAAACATCATAAGAAGCAACAAACATGGTGATATTTGAAATGAAATATGTTCTACCTTCCCTACATCTCCTGGCTCTTGTATTTGCCAGCAAACATCAGTACAGTCAATTCCTCGGTTTGCAAATTGTGATACATGATCCAGTGGGCTCCAACTAAATTTCCCCACTCTTGATGAATGTGCAGGATCACCTACCACTAGTGCACCAACTCCAACCAGCACTTGTCGCTATGACAGCTCACTAGGTGCCTTATCTTTCAAGAGTTATCTGAGCAGATAATTATTTGTAAAAGGGTAGAAAATCAGAACTGCACTACTATTGGGGAGTTGCTGCATTGTTGATTGTCTGCAGGGAATCACTTTTGTTAACAGGCCCTTAAATGTCCAAAGGAGGATGCAACACTCTGTATACTACATTGCTTCTCCTTGTAGTTTCCTTAAAAGTACAGTATGAATATATCTCTATACTGCAACAGTGTGTCGAGAATATGATAAACTTGAAAGCTTTTATGGACATAACTCTGGCTGTGTGTTATTCTCGTCCAGGACTCTTGACAAAGAAGTTCATTGATCTTATCAAGGAAGCTGATGATGGTATTTTGGATCTCAACAAAGCTGCAGATACTTTGCATGTTGGTACTCTGCCCCTGATCAGTTCCTGAGGTTGTATTGAAACATCAGTGTTTCGTACATAGAGTGATCTCATCATATAGCGATTGTTTGTTATGGAATCACATGATGTTGTGGCCTTCCAGTTTTCTGTGATGTATGTCAGCTAAACTATACCAAATGCTGATAGGGTTTATTTATTACAACAGGTACAGAAGAGACGAATTTATGACATCACAAATGTTCTTGAAGGGATTGGTTTGATTGAAAAGAAGCTGAAAAATAGGATACGATGGAAGTAAGTGGAATATTCGACCTATATCTTAGATGGTGCAATTGGATGCAGGCAAATGCACAATACAACATACTGATCAAGTGTATGTATGAATCTTGTTTTGTCAATATGGGTTCAGGGGCCTTGGAATGGCAAGAACAGCTGAAGCCAGGGATGATGTAGCAGCATTGCAGGTATAGATTTGTTTTGTTCCTATAATGACATTGGCTACACCCTGCCTGTTGCTATTCTTTCTCAAATTTGCTGCTTCTGATTCTAACATATCTGTTGTATCCTGGACCTGACAGTGGCTGCAGTCTGTTCTTATGTATTGCAATTCTGTGAATCTTCAGTTACATCTGACCAATCACTATCACAGTAGACAATGTTGTGATTAAATTACAATGTTGACAATGGCAGGCTGAGGTCGAGGAACTACGTACAGAGGAGGCAAGGTTGGATGACTGCATTGGGTATGTATCTTGTCTTTACTGCTTGTCTTATTCAAACAAATAAGGTGGTGGTTATGACTTGTAACTAAGAGTCCGTTGGGCATAAAACCATCCTAATATCTTGTGGCTGGCAGGGAGATGAGGGATCGTCTGCGGAGCATGAGTGAAGACGAACACAATAAACAGTGAGACACCATCTGCAACTCTTTTCTACTCTCTTCCAATTGTGACCACTTTTGACATGAGGAGTTTTGGGCTATGCTTGCCAGACCACATGGTGATCTTTACATATGTACTGGAGGGGCTCTTTGATTGTTTGGCTATGAGACATGGTTGGCAGGTGATATTATCAAAATTAGTGCTAATTCCTACTTGACTTCATCTGCAGATGGCTTTATGTAACTGAAGATGATATTAAGAACTTGCCATGTTTTCAGGTGAACATATCCTTCTGACTTACTTCATTGATTCTTCTATCAGCTATATCCATGAAAGTTGGTCAATATTGAAAATAGTGGCAATGATGGCTTTGGCACACTGGTTGCAGCATTGTAGGATGAGATGTAATGTAGCCTATTCCAAATGCACTCTGAAACGAATAGTTAAACTGAAGTGTTGTATATGCTCACATTTGGCAGGGCGAGACACTTATTGCAATCAAAGCTCCCCATGGGACTACTCTAGAAGTTCCAGATCCTGATGAGGTAATTCTCAGCCTTGCTCTCAGGGTGTGTGATATGTTGTTTTTGCCTTGTGGAGTGGATGTATATCCTAATTTAAAAATGTGGTCTCATCTTTCCTCAAGGACTCCAGATTAATTTACTTCCACATGCTTACTTCCTCATGGATGTCATGCTATACTTCATCAAAAGAAATGAGTTCAAAAGTTTTGACCTATTTTAGTGATATTCTTACTCACATTTCAAACTGTGGATTTCAGGCAGTGGAATACCCCCATAGGCGCTTTCAGATATTGCTTCGCAGCACAATGGGCCCTATTGATGTGTACCTTGTCAGGTTTGAGGCCTACTTAGCCATTGTCAGCTTTTAGCTGTGGTTACACTCTTTGCCTTTGGTATTATTAACCACGCACACACATGAAGAGGAATTTTCATACATGACAAGTCACCTTCAATGATTAGTTTTAGTAGGATGAATGGACCTCACTTGCACTGACCTATGCAAAATACTGGCTGGGACATTATATGTTGTGGGACTCTAATGTTTTTCACCACCGTATTTGATATAACCTGTCTCTGCCAGCCGCTTTGAAGGAAAGTTTGAGGAAATGCCCTCCACTGAAATGCCAATGGAGGTTGGACAATCCAACCACGACTCCACAGCCCCTTCTCCAACTTCCACCCCGAGTCATCAAGGAAATATGGCCGATGCACCAGAAGCAAGCTTTGTCATGTCAGAATTGGGCTCCAGTGTCGGTGGTCAGGAGGCAGCTTCCCAAAGCTCTGAACCCACAAGCCCTCACCCTGACTTCGTGGGTGGTATTATGAGAATAACTCCTGCAGAAGTAAATGTAAGTTCCCTAAATTCCACTGAAGGATCTCGTCATATGCATTGTAAGATCCTGGTATGCCATGTATCTGTGCGACAAGAGTACTTTTTATCAGAGCTGATTTTTTGTGGGTAGTTGGTTGTTTTGCACATAACATCTACCATATTTGGTAAGTTTCTGGTGCATGCTTGAGGTAGTGTGGGTGTTTGAATGAAAAACATGCTATATTGGTTCATTGAGGCTCAAGCTCATTTTGGCATGCCAAGAGGTGCTAAAATGTGTATGACCCTCAACAATCAAAATAGTTTGCTAATGCATTCAAATTCAAACACAACCTCTGAGCATGTACCACAAATGGAAAGAATTTATTGATACTGTATGCAAAAGAACCACTGGAAATCCATAGGGGACCAACTCCTGACCAAGAATTTCGTTTTATTAAGGGGTACTACTTGTCCCAAGCTGGTCCTTGGCGAGCAATTTTGAAAAGGAAATTGAACATTTGAAATGTCAATGTAGCCCAGTACCTCAATGCTCTTGTTTGTGTTAAATTATAATTTTAGCTGTTGTAATAGCCTACATATGGATCCAAAGTGTGGCTGGGAAGAGTGACATGGTTTGTGATTGTCTTTGTAATTGTATTTTGTGGGGTATGATTGCAGACGGACACAGACTACTGGTTGCTTTCGGATGCAGGGGTTGGCATCACAGATATGTGGAAAAGTGATCGTATCCTTCTTCATGTTTTCTTTTACATGTATGGTTATGCTTATGTTGTTAGATAGGTGTACCGATATATTATCCTCTTTGTTTTTAAACTCATGCTTGCATACCTTGACTTTGACATGACAGCATCCAATGCAATGTGGGACGAAGTGGTTAGGCTCAACGCAGAATTTGGAATTGACAACATAGGATCGCCTCATCCCCACACTCCACCCTCGACCAGCGCCATTGAAGTTGATCCCGTGAGTTGAGCTTGTTGGGTCTGGTCAATCTTCTTTGTTGAACATTGTTACAAAACACCAGAGGACTACAACGAGTTCCATTACAGTACTGGCAATGCTTGTGCGTTCACAAGCTTAAATCTGAAGGGTTGACCACTCTCAACAAATCTGTACACTACGAAGTGATCCATATCTCAGGAACACCGGTTGCTGTAAATCGTCCATAAATGCTTAGACGAGGCGAGTGGCCAAAGCTGGTGCTTGTTTGTGTTTGTGCAAACTCTATGGTTAGACTGGATATGGAAACCCGACTCTGCTCAATTAATTTGTGACAGTGATACCAAAGGTGTTGACTGAGCCACCTTCTCTTGCATTGAAATAAGTACACGGGTCCCTGCTAGGATGGGAGAACTTTGGCATGTAGGTATGTAGTAGTCTCTTTGGTACAAACCAGAGGAGAATTTTTTTGTGTGACAGGTTACGGTGGATCCTGTGAGGACTGGTTTTCTACTTCTACAACCTCTTAGAATAGGCTGTGAATTTGCTTCCATCCACTGGATGGCCATATTAGCAAAAGTCGTTCTCTCAGCAAGTCATCTTGTTCATTGGAAGAGTTTGAACTCCTGTCTTGCCTACTGAAATTGAGTCCTAATCTTGAATTTGAAGTGCACCTCAGTATTTGTGCCAATTTGCCGCTCTGAGTGGTCTTACCTATTGCCTACATTGTGGTTGATTATTGAACTTTAATTCTAGTGTTGATTAAATAGACAATTTCAGTCAGAAAGACGGGACTCGTAATTTGTCAGTCTTGGTACAAATTGTAATGGCTTTTAAGCAGATTACTGCAAGAATTTTGGTCATTCTAAGTCTGAGAATGTGAAGTTGATATGATAATTCACTATGATAAAAATTAAAGTGGATGGAAATTGAAAACCTCAACCGGTGTTGGACACCATTTTACAATTCTTCTAGAGCTCATCACCGTGCGACTTATATGACAGAAGTATATTGTGTTCGGTTGTGGTCTATCCTCAAACAGAGGAGAGTAGTATTATTCTAATGGCCCTTTGCCCGGTGGACACTGGGCCATTAACACTACAAACAAATTATAAATTATTTAGTTTTAAATTCATCATAGGAGAAACTAAGGTTTTATTATTATTATTATTTTTAAAACTGTATGGATGTGATCCTTTGATGGTGCCTCACAACTGCTGAACAAACATTTGGAACTATTATATTATAACACATCTTCGAAAAAAATGCTTAATCCCTCAAACCCTCACAGAAACTTGCATCTTGCATACAAATTCCTTGAATGATGGGTCTTGCTATAAGCCACCTCTTAAGGGTGAGCTTATATTAGGGGTTCAAGTCCAAACAATTTGGGATCCAAAACACACCTTGATGAACCTTACTTATGGACTCAAGATTGAACCCAAGCTTCACAATTAGTTTCTCAAACTATAAGGAGTATTTTTCTTGAGTGGAGACTACCAAGATTTGTCACTACTTCATTTTTTCCTTACCTTGGACCCATGCCCTAGTGTAAACTCCTTGCGTCCAATTTTCGCTCTCGACCAATAGGATCCCTTGGATTTGGTGCGTCTTTCGTCTTGAACCCTAGTGTGAACTCACCTAATGCGTTTCCCTCCAAAAGGTGACCACCCCAGGCATTCAAAGACTGGTCTCTCCCGATTGGCTCGTGACACGGTGACGAGAACTAGAATCACGGTAATGGGCGCCCTCCATGAGGGCCTTCAACCGCGAAAACCCTAAGATTGTGTGCAACCTTCAGCTTCGGTGGCATCAGAGAGCACGCCTTTCCGGACTGAGAACGTCTTGCCTTATTGGTTTCTTCCTTGTTCTTATTAAACTGTTCTTAATTCTTACTCTCTGTTTTGCTATCGTTGAGATTTGTCATCGCATTTCGAAGTCGACACGTTTTCAGTGGCCGGTGTTGCGTGAAGAGACACGGGTTTTGGACGCTCAGACACCATGACGGAGGTGTGTTTCAATTCCAACTGAATCATATGCTTTCTTCTCTGTTTGGGAAATTTGGCGTTTGTATTGTTATTATTTTTATTATTAGAGAATGCTTGGGCTGCATCAGAATTCCTTCACCAATCAAGGGTTTGGTCGGGTTCGATTTTCTGGTTGTTTGGTGTTACTCCCCATTTCTCCCCAACAGCCTTTGAAAAATACCACATCATCGGTTGATTATCAATTTGGTGGAATTTGTACTTTATCCGCCGGATTTTCTTCTTCTCGTTGTTAAGTGCAAGTGTGAGGGCGTTTATTTTTCTTTACGTTTTCTGTTCCTAGAGCCACCACATTACTTAGCAATACATAGAGGCATCTTAGTACGGCTCACGATTCTTTTTGCCATCTTGGTGATCACCAGGACTCTGTAGGAGGCACTTTTACCAATTTGAGTTTACTAGAATTCGTGTATTTGACTTCCTCAATTCATATCCTGAACAACCCTAAGCCTACCGGACAATAAAAGATTCTAATCCTAAGAGAATTGTACGCATAGAAATGTACATAAACTTCTGCGTCTCCGGTCCACCTAACCTCTTGCAGTTTGGGGTTTAGCATATGGACATACTCAAAGATGGGAAAGGTAGATGGGATGCTTGTCTCTTTATTCCCAGCTTGTCAGGCTCTGTCCTGCTCAAAGCAACTACGGCTGGATATTGGACCTCAATGCAATTCAATGTGCCAAAATGTGTCCTTCGGCTGACACCGGAGAGATGGCCAGGCAGGTAGGTTTCATGGCCACAATTCCTGTGGTTGTGACTGATTTGCTCTTAATGCATTTTAAGTAATGTGTGTGGGCCTTATGTGGTCACTCTTCTTAATTGAACACCTTCTTATTCTGGTACATGGCAAAGCTTGTTGTTACAAACGGACACTGTAAAGACACGTGTTACTATGGGATTGCACAATGTGCTCAAAAAATGTAGACGCCATTTTAGGTTCAACAGTTAACACAATTGGGAAGGCCTATGTGATTGTTTAAAGAGAGGGACTCTTTAAAGAGATTGGACTCTTTAAATTTTTACATCTCTACTTTGATTCTGAAACTTGAAATGGCAATTGCTGACTGTATGAGACAATCTCCAATCTCGATTTAACAGCCCAAGTTGTCTGTGGAGTTGGAAGTGCCACAATAGGGCCACGTTCCTTAAAACGATGGCTCTCTTTTGCAGGCACTTCAGCATTGTCATGTTCATATTATGTCTACTGGCTGAAAGTGATTCTCTCTGGAGATGTGGGGGCAGTGTCTTCCTGGTGTTGATTTTGGTCCATTATTCTTTATTCTCCCTTTGAAACCTGCTACCTGTATGACATTCCATTCAGAGTGTGTATAATTTATGATCCTTCTCTCTAGTGACTTTATTTCCCTTCCTCTGGCTGTCTTATTGTCTTAATGCACTGTTTTTGTTCTGTGATGTGCAGTACTGGGTAAGCCAAGGTAAAAAGTGGTGTGACTATTGCAAAATCTACATCGCCAACAATGCAACCAGTCTACGTAACCATGAGTTTGGGCAGCGGCATAAAGAAAGTGTGGCCCAGCGCCTGGCTACTATGCGTAAAGACAACATTGCCAAGGAGAGGGAGAAGCAGCAAGCTGTCAAGGACCTTGAGCGAATTGAAATGGTGAGTTATCTGTTTGAACCCATACAATAATTTTTTCAAAGAAATGTCACTTCCCGTCAAGTACTGAATGTGTTGAAACTTACCTAGTCTTGCTTGTGAGTCAATTGTTCTGGATGAGCTTGTCATCAAACTGGACGTGCCTTGACAGTGTGAACAGGCTCTGGTGGATGTTTGGGAGCTCATTACTTGGGAATAGTTGCATATAATAAACACATCATTAGTGGAGGCAGTTCAACTATCTGTGACAAACCATTCGTAAAGATGCTACATCACACTATCAGGTAGTCCATGTTAAGAAAAACTGTCGATTACATTAGCACCCGCTTCCCACCCCTTATGGTTGGCTGTATCAATTTCAATTACTCTCTTATTGTGTGCTAACTTCGTATAACTGCATGGTCCAGTTTGTGAGCGCCAGGAATGCTGTGCTGATTTGACTGGTGTGTCTTTTCTTCTTCACATATGTGTTGCAAGTTGAGATTGCCATTTCAGAGGAACCTTGGGTTAATTAAAAGTGGAAGAGAAAGAAAAAAGCAGTGTGTTATGCATGAATGCCAAATTAACTTGTCATTGGTTTGAAGTGCCTCTTCCTAACTCAAATTTCAATATCAGATTGCCATGAGAGTCACAGAAGAGGATACATAACCCTCTTGGTATATGACATCCAAAACTTGATTGTTTTTTGGAGGAGTTCTGCATAGTCACTTGTGACTGCGGCCAAGATATCTGACACTCTGATAATTGGAACCTCAAGGCAATTTGTAGTAGATGATTATCTTATTTAAATATTTTTCTGTTGACTGCCTGAACAGCAAGCAAAAAAGAGCTATGAGAGGGATGTCGCAGCAGCAGAGAGGCTTGCAGTTTCTATGAATGGCGGGATACAACAAGCAGCCCGACCCCCTGAACCTCCTGGAGGTGCTCCTACAGTTCCAGCGATACCTGTTTCAACACCCACCCAGCCTAGTGGCAAGAGTGAAGCTAAGTCAGATGGTTAGTCCTTTCAATCCCAATCTGTTCTCATTATGAAGTTTGAGTATAATGGTGCACAATGACATTGTAAGTGAGTCCTGTGAATTATGGGTTCGGCTTAGGTCTCTAGTTTATCTGGTGAAGTTTTCTAAATAGAAAAAATGAAAAACAGAGAGTGAGGAATGACCATAAACAAAAATATGTTGCTTCAAAGCATGTCAAATACATGTATTCATATTTCGCTGCAAATGTTGTCAAATTTCAGGGCATCCTGTCATCCAAAATTTAGGTAAAGATGAAGCTGGTCATTCTTACAGTTTTTGATAATCGTGCTTGCAAGAACATAATTTGATTATTTGATGGGGAAGGAAGTGTATTGATTTTTTATCAACAGCGAATCTGCTCTTGATGTGAACTTAAGGAGGTGAATAGTTCTAAAAATTTCAGGAGGAACTCTTGTTTTTTATTACAACTCCAAATAGTCTAATTTAGTAGGAAGCAGGTGGCTGGTCTAGAAATATGAGCTTGCTTTAATTTCATCTCAGTGTAGGTCACCCTGTATAGGGGTTCAGTTTTTGATGTGTTCAGCTCCAAAGTGATGGCATCTCGCTCGCAATCTTTAAAAGAAGCGTTGTAGGTTAGAGATTACACATAGTTATGTGAATCTCCAAAAATTTACACAACATGCTGCAGTTAATTGGCAAAGTCTACAATTTCTTGATTGGATTTTGTTCACTGATGTAATGAATGGCTTGGCAGAGTGGACATATGATGAAAAGACGGGCTACCATTTCAATGCAGCCACTGGGTATTATTATGATCCAAATTCAGGTTTCTATTACAGTGAAATTTTAGGTATGTTCTAATTGTACTACTGAAATTAGTTGTTTCTGTCCAACATGTTTGATGATACCTCTCATGATGTTTCAGTGATGAATCTTCTCTATCTGCTAGGATTTGAGGATAATTATTAGGGTCATGCAAAAGCTGTGTAGGTTTTAAATTGTAGTAATCTGTTATAAGTTTATGTCATCTCATTGGGACTGACTAGGATTGCATGCCAGCTAACCTGAATGCACTAGAACTCTCCTGGTAGTTGTTGTCCACTTGCATTTATCAAATTTCTTCTTTAGCTGTAGAAATTCCTGTGGATTATTATAATGTACAAATACTTCTTACAGGGAAATGGACAACCCAAGAAGAAGCACATCAAGCTTCCCAGAATGCTCATTTGGAGGCAGGCAAGATTCCTGTGACCTCTACATCATCAACAACACCTGCACCTGTAAAAGTAGAGTCAAAGCCTAAAACTAATGTCAGCATAATTTCAACTGCCAAGCCTATGGCAAGACCCTCAACAACAGCAGGCTCTCAAGCAACAGTCGCAAAACAAAAGCCTCAAGCTGGTCATGGAGGTAGAGCAGTTGCATCGTCATTGGAAGTGAGCAAAAGGAAAAGGGAGGGGAAGCCAGGGCCAGTTTCTAGTGAAGAAGCAGCTGCATTGGCTGCAAGGGAGGCAGCAAAAAAGCGAATTCTTGACAGAGAAAAATCTCTGTTAGGTCTTTATCAAGCTTATTGAATTGCAGCAGTCTCAGTAGACTTGTCATCTACCCATGGTTGTACAGAATCCTCTACTCACTACCATTCTTGTTGTGATTTTGTTCTAAAGTGTCAAGAAGGGTAAAGGCCTAGGGTTAAGATTACTTTTATTTGTACAATTGGTCACACGTATTTAGGATATATACCTATGTAGTAAGTTAATTAGAAAGGTGCTTTGGCCAGGGAATACTGTGGAGGTGACCGCCACATTGGCGGTGTCCACATTGGCCAGGAACTTATAAATCTGCAAAGTCGAAGATGATTAGAATCAGATACAAGGCCTGTTCAGTTTCAATTTTTGAGACAGACTTTTGTATGCAGTGAAGCTTTCATTTGGTATCTGTACAACATTTCACAATCTTTAAACAAGATGTGTCAAACTCTGGTGTTGTGAATGCCCTCAAACTTTGGATGATCATCAGTTCTTATCATGTGGAGTTTCTGTGCTTTCTCTTGCACTGAAAGTTTGGTAGTATATACATTTCTTCTGTACATTGTCAATGATAATGATACATTGGATTTGCAGCCTATCCATGTCAAGATCGGACTTTCATAAGGCAAGTTTGCAGTGCCAAGCTGAGTTATTAGGATGCATGTTCCATACAATGCTTTGAGATGGCAACAAATTCTTGTCAAACTTTCATGTGTGGGTCATGGCATGTCTTCTTTTACCTGTCTGCTTTTCACAATACCCTGACATCAAAATTCAAGGTAACAGAACATTTTTCAAGCCTCAGAAGTATCCTTTGATTATATTGTAAACAGGTGGAGAATGTGCCGCTTTGCTGCTGCACTTCTTCCATTCCCTTTGCACAATCCCAATGAGTGTGACTATAGATGTCTTACATCTTTCAGCAAAATCATGGTCAGCTGGTCCTCTTGTGAATCACTGAACCTGATTCATATTGGACACCATCAGTGAGCCAGGAAGGATTGCTTTTCACCTACCTAGTTCTGTCCTACTAATTGCACCCAACACCTGTTCAGTATGTGAGTGAATCCAAGCACTTTATATCCTATTCCTTCTACATTCCACTACAAGGTAACCTGTGCATCCTATGCATAGCATAAACCAACAGAAACTGAAGACTAGCACTCTATATGCTCAACTTGTTGCTACACTACAGAAGCAGTAGGGAGGGGGCTATATGTATTTATGCCGTTCTCGAGCTCTCGTATTCGGCAACAACTTCCTCCTCAACATTGTCTGCTGGTTCCCAAGTATTGTCAGGAGAATCTGCCCACTGAACCAGGTACTCAACCTTCCCTTCTACCTCCCTTTTGTCTAAGACCCTCTCGGCAATTCCGTACTCCAGACCTTCTTCAAAATCCTTAACTAAATCTTCTCCAATATTGGATGCAGGTTCCCAGCTCTCTTCAGAATCATCACTCCACTTCACCAGGTATTCTGTCATGCCCTTCTCATTCTTGCGTTTCTCGAGTATTTGTTCTACCTCCACATCTTCGTACACAGCCTCGTCCAGTAGCTTGACAACCTATATGTAAAAAAACACAGCAGATAGACTTGAGAGTTGATTCTAATCATGAGAATTTAAAATATCAGTCTGCCAATCCATCAGGCAAACAGATACTGCCCACTATAGGCCCACATACCTTATATTGCAAGGTATGTGGCTCTATAATGGACACTACCAACACCACATGTCTCATCCAATTAGCAACTGTGAGCTACAAAGACTCTCATTGCAAGTTTCAGAATCGAAGTTTAGAAGCAAAAGTTATAAGAGGTGAAGGGAAGATTCGCTCTCTCTCCAAGTAATCGTACAGACCCTTCCGATTGTGTTCACTTTTCAACCTAAAATGGTGTTGTCTATATTTTGAGCACATTGTCCAATCTCAATGTAACATCTTTGGTATATAGTAGGGAGGCACCTGATCCAAGGCAAGCCTCCTTGCAAATTGGATTGGATTCGATCGAGGAGTTCTCTCCAGAAGCTCCTGTGCGAGGGACAGAGGTGAACGCCCCTTGTCATCCTCTAATTCCGGGTCTGCTCCAAATTCCAATAAAACTTTCACTACACTTGTGTGCACATAACCAGCAGCAATATGTAATGCTGAGTAGCCGTCCTTATCTTGCCAGTGAACATCTGCACCTGCTTCTACCAAGAACCGCACACACTTCTCAGATCCCAAGCCTGCAGCATAAAATATAGCAGTTCTCTTGTTTTCATCAATAATGTTCACATCGCGGCCTTCGTCCTCCAGGATTTCCTTCAGTTTCTCCTCGTCAGCTTTCCGCGCCGCTTGCCACCATGGTGTCTCGTATTCGGAAACGACATCCCTGAAAGACACATCACATAGACACAGCTGATGGACGAAGTTTGATTCAGAGTAGTTACAACCATTGTTGGACTGGTGTATATAGGTGAATGCATGGTCTCAATGCACAGTATTCATAATGTTATCAAAGAACCTACCCAACCAGTATCAAAATTGTAATACCAGTCAAACATCAATACTAAATGGATGTCACAAGACGAGAGAACCTTTGTATACCTAAGTCGTTAATTGCGTCAATCCCATCCTACCATCCTAATACCATATTCATACCCATGCATATACCTCTATACCGGTCCTACATTGGTTCTATACATAACCTAAACTTTCTGCAAACCCTATCCTCTCGTGCCAAGCTCCCCAGGTCCGCAAGATGCAATTGACTATCCACGATTTCACTCCTTGTCACAGACTCCTTCTAAATCTGAATTCCTTCAAATTCGAACTCCTGCCTCATCCCGCGAGAGACTTGTCTACTGCAGTCATGTGGGAAAGACATGATCCCCCGCATGGATTGCGACAACAAGCATAATGCAACAGGGCTAACTGAAATTCTCACAAATGGACCAAATCATCTGATACCATTGTAAATAGAGATGAGGAGGAACCAAGGGCTTGATGAAATCCCTTGGAGATCAAATTGTCGTGTACTGTAGAGCAGCAGCAACATTTCTTATTCACAGTGCCAGATATTCCAAACTCTCCCTACTTACTGCCGCGGTTTCCATTCTCTGCCAGCAATTGACTCGGTTTTCAACGCGAAGAACAGGATGCAAACCTGGCAATATTGGAAGGCGGCTCCCAGCTATCCGGATGATCGTCCTTCCACTCAATTAAATACTGCACTTCCCCGTCCACAACCCTCGCAGACAAGATCTTGCTCACTTCGCCAAAATCCTCCTCCCCTCCCGCCGCATTGAACACCGCGTCATCCCCATCCAAATACTCCTCCTCCTCGTCATCTTCTCTACCTGCGCCTTCCGCCTCCTCCTCTTCTTCCCCTAATTTCCGTTCATACTCTAACGCTAACTCGCGGTCCTTCTCCTCCTGACTCCGCTCTTGCACCGAGACCTTCTCCCGCTGCGCACAACACAGCACTCGACCGCCAGCCCTCAAGGCCGCCGCATTACTGGACACATAAGAAGCAGATGAGAAGCGTCTGGAAGATGGCCGGAGAGAGAAAGACAAGGGGGGGCGACAGACGAAGGAACAGCGCAGCGGGCGAATGGAAACGGGAGACGCAGAAGAGTACGAAGTGGAAACAGAGGGATGTGAGGATAGGATCCCTTGGTGGTGATGAGCAAGGGAAGCCATCCTGCTGCTGTTCCTCCTCCTCCTCCCCGGCCTCCCCCCTTCCCTTCCCTTCCCTTGCCTTGCCTTGCCTTGCCTTTGTTGTTAGGAGCTTCACAAAACGCTGCGAAACGCGCAGGCACCGGAACACACAAAACAAGACAATCCGCAGAGAGAGTTTGGATAGAGGGGTGCACACGTGTCGCTCCTACACTGGCCTTGCTCAACCCCTCCATAGTCCAAGTGGCCCATTCCTTTATATAACCTAAGGTAAGCGGGTCTTAATCGGACATTTTTTCTCTCCTTGCACCCACTTCTTTTGGAATATGAAACAAGCAATTAGTTAGTATGAGATGCACAACATCAGCCCAAAAGAAAGTGTCCAAAGGCCATCCCAAGACACCTCCAAAATCATGTAGTGTGGTCGCGGATCCTCAAGTGTAGTGTGAAGCTATATGTGACCGGGCCCTCAACCAAATGCTATTTCAACGAATTTCTATTCATGTGGGTCCTCACACATGAAAAAATAGAATAAATCAACGGTTGTGAACATTCGGAGTGCCATGGTCTCATGATTTTGTGTTAGGCCTACCTCCAAGAGGTGGTTTTCGAAAATAGTCCAAGTGACCGTGAAACGTGATCCATTCAATGCCATGTAGGAATCCATGTAGACTTTACATCCATCTTGCATTCACATACTCCGTTGGTCCCTCGAGTGTAGTGTGAAGTGAACTTGGACCGGCTCCGCCTTTTCCACCAATGAGAGTGCTTGAAGTGTAATATGGTCACGGGCTCTTAGTCTCGTGTGTGAAGTGGCCCTTAGTGTCCTAGGCAAAATGCACCAATCATTACACAAACAGTCCATTTTAGGCATGCTTACCTTGATACGACTTGAACATATATAAGACAGATAACACGGTGGAATTTTAAAACATTCATGACCTCCAACTCCTTGTTACTTTACCTAAATATATATTATTTGTACAAATTAAAAAGTAAAATGGTCAACGAGGGATTCACTGAATATTTCGCCATTATAAAATGGTCAACAATATATTTCACCTTAACCTAGGGTTGGTTCACACGGGATCCCAAGCCCTAAGTCCCAAGTCACTTGTGGTCAATCCGTGCAATCTCAGTTGTTGAGAGCATGGAAGTCGGGACTTACCACTTCACATGGGGTCCCATGTCATGAGACCCAAGTATGACATGGATGCCTAAGGTCAAAGGCATTCATAGTAGACCATATTCATTTAACTGGTCACTAGGGTCATGTAATGCTGACATGGACGAGATCTATATTCTTTAGGCAAACGGAGTTTATGTGTTGGCAATTTGTGATTAATTACCTTCATAAGAGTTATGACAACTGTCGTAACCAAGCATTAGAATTTAGATGAGTGGTTATGGGTTAACCTATAGATCAACTATGTGTTACCCTAACTTTACTGCTTCAAAATTTGTAGCGATGTCCATATTCATGAAATTTTAATTTTAATTTGGATCCTCCTTAAAATTTGTTTCTCTTTGCAAGAAAAACAATGACCTTGAAATGTGGGACATTGGAATTTGTGGACATTTCACACTATGTGAAATGGATGAAGTGCATGGGAAGAAGACATTAAGAACAAAAAGTGAATTGTCTACACAATTTTTTTGAATGTACAGTACTTGCCCATGTTGTGGGTGCTTTTAACTCCACATCCGATTGTTGGATCGACTTGAGTTCATATTCGGTTAGGGATTGCAAATCAAGAAGAGTGCCGTTTTAGTTTCTAAATCGGAGTTGTCAAGTTGCAAAGGTCATAAACAGGAAAAACGAATATTATTTTTACCTTTATGTGATCCTCAAAATGGTATTTTAGATAATTTTGGACTTCCTGGCCAGTTCCACACTAAATTGCTACTACATGTCCCCTTTAATATCGTCACTGTAGTATCAAATGTCTATGCACACCATATCCACGGTCTTTTAATATACAATCGCCTAAACACACTAGAAGAAATCTTGTCCATTTCAACCCTCCTTGCGACTAGGCCATCAAGACTGCCACCAAGAAAATGCATAAACAATTCAATTGGTAGGCAACCGGAAGGTACACGTGGTGTACCCATGGAAGGTGCCCCCCGATTCCCAACCGAATTGATTTGTTTATGCATTTTCTTAGTGGAAGGTGCCACCCGATTCCCAACCGATTTGATTGTTTATGCATTTTCTTGGTTTAGTCTTGATGGCCTAGTCGCAAGGAGGGTTGAAATGGACAAGATTTCTTCTAGTGACAATGGTTGCATGGTGAGTTGTACAAATAACATTGACTTGAAGCATGAGTGTCCACATTTCTAGAAATTACTTACTTATTTCCATACTCATCAAAAGTCATAAAATACTTAAATACCAATACTCCCAAGTGCATTAACTATTGAACCTAGAAAAGATAATACGTTTTGAACAAACATATTAAGGTTATTGTAACATGTATTTTTTTGGTGCATATTCTTAACCAAACCCCTTGCCATATAGCACTCAAAATATAAAGACGAGAGGATTTTAAAGGTTTTAACAAATGCAAATTGAGCCTTTGTGCATAAAATGAAGATTATATAACATTATCACATATGTCTTTCACATGTCCATTTGTGACTTATCAAAATGTGAAGAGCTGCATGTTTTTATTTATTTTTAAGGGGACCCCAAATATACTACTCCAATATGGGTCTCCATTCAAGAAGAGTGACCACAATAAAGCTCACAAAGCTTTGGATCATGTTGGCCTTGCATTTTTTTGGCAATGAAGCAAGGCCCAGTTTAGACTTCGGTGAAGAAATGTATTGGTCAAGAATTTTAGGGGTATGAAGCAATAGGATTGGCTACAAAATGGGCTCTTCATTGGCCGGGGTTTACATTATGGCCAAGACTTCTCAAGTGGAGAACTTCAAGCATGGATGTAAAAATGACATGGTTGTCAACATGGCAACACTTTTTGCTAGGGGAGTTCTCCGGAGGTCAAGTTTCTTGGGCAACCTCAAACCTTCAGACAAGAAACTTAGCCTCCGGATAACTCCAACTCGAGTCATTTCTTTTTTAATGTTTTTCCATCTTGTCTGCCCACCAACCGTTGCCTCAAATAACCTTGTCTTGAGTTGAAATCCTTGACCGACCAATGCACTTCTTCACCATAGTCCTAACCGGCCCTAAAGCTTAAAAAAAGAAAAGGAAAAGAGCTTACTATTGTGTAGGCCATAGTAGTATGTATACCGGTGCCTTCCAAGTCCTACTTAGACCTCTAACGCCGCGCCCTCTAGCCCTACACAAGCCACGGTGGCCGCTGCCCTGTCCACGTCGGCATCCTCTCCTTGCCACGCTGGCTCCATCAACCCCTTAAGCGGGCAGGGACAAGTTCTCGTAAACCCTAACCGGCCTGCGTCTTCTTGCACCGCTCTCCGAAGTGAGAGGCAGAGAGATATTTGAAGATCGACAGATTGAGAGCGAGAGACCGCAGACATGGGTGGACGTAGGGTAAGCTACCGTTGCTTTTCGGAACTTGTTGAAATTTTTTCTCAATCATTGTGGGCGGGTTGGTGCACGGAGAAGAGGGGTTACGGCTTCCTTCTTCTGTTGTAATCATCTTTTTGACTGAATGAATGAGTTCGTGATTGCAGAGAAAGAGGAGAACTCAGGATCCCTTACAAGAAAATGCGGCGCCTCTACCAACGGACAAAGTTCCTAAGAGCTTTGTCTTCTCACGGGGGAAGCTACCAACGCTTGTACGACATCTGGAGCATGACCTCCGGAAGGTCATGATGCCACACACGGCTATGAACCTTCGGGTATGCAATGAAATGAATTGTGGAACCCTAATCTTGAATATGCAGTTGAGTCGATTGTTGTCCCTCTGAATGTCGGGTTTTAGGAACGTTGCTGAATTGAGGCAACACCATCTTCTTGTAGCCTGGGGCACAGTTTGGGATGCTCAGGAAAAAAATATTGGTTTGGGGTTGGTGAAACGCGTGTCTGGTTTGTTTAACAGGAGTCGAAGAGGAACTCTATGAAAGATTTTGTCCATGTTGCCGCACCTCTTGGAGTGACACATTTTATGATCCTGTCAAGCACAAAGACGGCTCCTTATTTGCGGCTGGCACGGAGTCCGCATGGGCCAACACTTACTTTTAAAATTCATGCCTACTCCCTGGCTGCCGATATTGCGAGGGCCCAAAGTCGACCTCGAGCGCCCCCGTCAATCTTCAAAACTCCTCCACTGGTAAGTGGCTCGTTTTTCATTCTGGAATCGTCCTATTTATAGAGGATTGGTTTGTTTGTTTGTAACATGCATCGGAGTACCTGGTGAGGTTCTGGAGTTCATTTATTTATGGATATATTCCTGGGTTTCGGAATGTGGAAAGAAGCATTTCTGTGAGATGGTGTATGTAATCCAACAACAGCTGTAGTGTTTTTGCAGCAGTGGGATCCATTTATAAGAAAAGCCCTAAACCCTCAGTATGAACTTTGTATTGTGACAGTAGGCTGTGCAGATGAACTTTGAAGAGTTCAAGGACCATATGGTAGCATTTGCAAAGCCACTGTATTGACTTGGGGAATGTGGACTGTGGTGTAGGTGGTAATGAATGGACTGACAAAAAGCGAAGAGCATTTGAAGCTGGTGGCTGTCATGTTTCAAAACATATGTCCTGCTATCAATGTGCATACGGTAAGGCATCTATATTTGTAGACACTATACTTCAGTTTGGGTGGTGTGGGATGTACCTAATCCCTGCTTCCATCTGAGCCAAGTTATAAGTATCTGAGTAATTTGGTGGGACAAGCTTTAATTTTTTTTCTGGTCCATTGTGTTTGTTCTGTTGCAGGTGAAACTGGCTAATTGTCAAAGGGTGCTGCTTCTCAATTATGACAAGGAGACCAGATGCATTGATTTTCGTCATTACTCTGTTTCTGCACAACCAACGGGTGTTTCTCGAAATGTTCGTAAGCTTGTCCAACGAAAGAAGCTTCCTGATCTCAGCAAGTTTAGTGATGTCAGCGAGTTTGTCACCAAGTAAGTTTTTCAATATCTGCATATGCAATCTTCCGATCCCTGTGCAGGACCTTTGAAATCACCCTTTTCGTAGAAAGGAAGGAATTGCATCTGTGTTCTGGATTTTATTTTTCTTGTGAGCTCAGTTTTAAAGGATTTTCTTTGGCCGGGTTCCTCCCTCTTGTTTAACACAATGTGAAGAGGGCTACTTTTGGTACTTTCTTTTCTGTATTTTGTTGTGTTTCCAGAAAGCGTTTTGCATAGTATTGTTAGGAATTTGTCTCATGTAGCTTTGTGAGTATGTAGACATTGAAATGCTAACAAAGTGAATTCGCTAAGAGCAAGAGATTAGTGTTTCTGGATATGTATGTCTTCCAGGATTAACTGACCAGGGCTGAATGACCTTAAAGTTGTACCTGCCTTTGTAATGTGCAGATCTGGGTATGGATCAGAAAGTGAAGCAGAAGACGAGGCGGCCAAAGTGGAGCTGGCTGAAGATTTTGGTAAAGGAAACCGTGCTTCCCAACAGAGTGCTGTGAAATTACATGAAATTGGGCCTCGCATGACTTTGCAGCTGGTGAAGGTTGAAGAAGGTCTGTGTGGAGGAGCTGTTATGTTCCACGAGTTTGTGAAGAAGACACCCGAAGAGGTCATGGCCTTAGTAAACTCCAAAGAGCAGCGAGAAGCATTGCGGAAGCAACGCAAGGCAGAGCAGGAAGTCAATGTCAAGAGGAAGGAAGAAGAGAGGAAGTTAAAGAAGAAAAGGAAATTTGTGGAAGAGAAGCCAGAGGAGGCAGATTATGATGTTGTTGCTGATGATGAAGACGAGGTGAGTGCCGATGAAGGTGCAATTGGTGCTGGTCATAAAGACAATGATGAAATGGAAGATGCTGATTGGTACAGGCAAGAAGTGGGAGAGGAGCCTGATGAAGGTTAGTATTCTTTATTTTGTCACTTGTGACTACCTCCCCTTATCCTTTTGCTGACCACTATTTGGCATCTAAATATCATGCGAGTTTTTCCAGCTTCTTTGGAATAGGCACTATTGCTTAGTACTACATTCATCAACTGAAATGCTCATAAATTCTCTTTCTGTGAAGTAAGGGCATAGCTGTGACTAGAGATGTATAGGGTGATCAAGTGCCGAGAATGTCTAAATTTTTCAACCTATTTTGTGTTGTTTGTGATTTTGACAAATTGTGCTTTTACTCGTTGTACTTATGACATGATTTGTCCTGCTTGACGAGTTACTGGGTAGGTTTTTGTGTAGTGTTTTGGGATATCAAACAGTCTGCAAACATGACTGGCAAGTGATCCCTTTATAAAGGAGTCATTGAAATTGGTATGACTAATTTCAGACTCTTGTTTCCATCTGGCAGGCTTCATGACTGGCACACACAGAAGGCCACCAAACAAGTTTCAGCAGCGATTTCAGAAGAGAGATAATAGAAGTCCAGGCGGCAAGGATAAACAATCCAGGTCAGAAGGAAGCACCGAGAAAAGAGCTGACAGAAGACCTGGTGGGAATTTTGGTAAATCATTTGGCAGGGGCTCGGAAGAAGGTGGTAGGAGGCATGGTGACAGGAAAGATAGTTCTAGTAGGTTTAGTAAGTCTTCTTCTGGTGGTCAGAGAGGTGAAGGCTCCAGAGGCAGTGGGAGAGATGATTTTAGCCGGAATAAACGAGGGGGACGCGCTGGGGATAACAGGGGTAGCTTCAAAAGGGCAAAGACGAGTAGATGATACTAATATCACTTCTGTTAGTGTCACATGTGAGCATTTAGGGTTAGGTATTACTGATTTAATCCATGAAGGCATTTTCACACTGCATACATACACAGCTTTTTGGAGTGCTTGGTACCGGACACAAGGTCACTGAAGGTCTTGAGTTTTGGGATCTGTAATTTAGACTAGATATGTAATCGCAATAGTCGAGATGCTCAAATGGCCTTGGCTGGTTGCATATAGAAATTCGAAGTGGATAGTGATGAGCAATCGAGCCATTGTTGAGAAAACAGCTTTGGTTGTGAAGTGCCTGTTTTATGTCAAGTGCATGAATCATATCTCAAAAGTAGGAGTCATTTGGTCCGTAAGTGCATGATCAAATGCAATGATTTCAAACTTGTTTCAATTTCGAAGAACATGCATTAACTATTTAATGAAAATATAATATATTACCAAGCGAAGTCATTTGTGTTCTATAATGCCTGAACAACCTATTGAACTACTGTCAGTGAAAATTGAACTGAGTAAGACGTTAGTACAGTAACACACCGATTCGGATAATCAGTGTACTAACAATGATGTACAACAGTCACCGTTTTATGACATAGGTAATAATAAAGTTCTTCAAAGAAGTCATTTTCCAACATAACTCCATAAATCCCAAACCTTCACTAGAAATGTCGTCTCCCTCAAACAGAACAACTTTGCATCTTAGTCTTAATCAACCTGTCAAATGCTAGAGCAAAACATTGAGGAACACAGTATTATTTAGTAAATATTTCAAGATGAAATGCATTTTGACATATTTTAAAACATATAATAGTTTAAACATATAATAGATTAAACAGTATACGTAGTAATTTAGTTTCAAAAAAGTAAACATATAGAGCAGGCCTCATAAAATTAGGCGTTCGCATAAATTAAATAAATTAGCTTAATTTATGCACTCTGTGCATCTGAGGCGCATAAAATAACCATTTTTCAAGAAATGACTGGAAAACGCTAGGAATTGGACAACTGGAGTGTGTTTCGTATGGCGTTGTGTGTGGCATGTTTTATTGTGTTGACACGCTCCCATCTATATGGCGGGATAGAAGGTTGTGATCAACGTAGATGACCGACCCTAAACCCTAAATTGCACGTCGGACTATACAACCTCTGGGCATCTTTGATTTTTTTTCCTTAATTTATGCGCGCCGCTCAAATTATTTTATGCGTTTTAGGCGTCTATTTATAGAACGCATAATTTTATGAGGCCTGATATAGAGGTCTCCCACACATGATAAGCTTAGATTGACCTTAGATTCCCACCTTACATTGAATACTAATAAATAAAAAATATCATTCAGTTAAAAAATACAACCTCTATAGTGTCATAGTTTAGTGTAACACTTCACAAATAGTGTACATGACACCAAAAATCGAAAACAATGTTTTGGCTATTTGGAAAACTGCGTATAAGATATGTGTGACTGTAATAAAAAATTTCATGGAATCACATGCTAGACAAGGAAACACCACCTAAAATTCTAGCAATGGGCAAATCCAGAAGGGGGCCAATTTGATTTAGTCAAAGAATTTCCAACATTATGCCTCTTGCGTAAACTGCAAATGAAGGCCAAGATTTTCAACTATCTTAATGTAGATAAATCTTAAGCAAACAAGTTGCATATGCATCTCCCCTGGTCAAAGCATAGCATGACAAAGTTGGTCCTCAAAAAGCTCACATCAACTTTGATGAGGAAGTTAGTACAAAATAAGGCATCAACAAGTGCCCTGTAAAAGAATGAGATCCGTATTCTGAACTGAATTGAAATGGGCATCAAAATTCATTAGAGTGGCCATACATGCTGCTATTCATGCTGCCACCATTCTGATGTCTAGGAGGTGCAAACAAGTCGCCCAACATCTGCTCCACCTGTTCGGGTGTGTACTTTACATACTTGTTCGCGTTGTGGAGGTGACCTTCTAACAACGGCCCAAAGTTTTGAAGGTAGCTTCTATAAGCCGAAACCAGAGTCTGTGTAACCGCTGCAAGTGTCCCGTCCCTCAAATCGTCTTCGGGTATCACCCATTTTGACTGCGTCTGAATCGCCTCGTCAAAGGCCGCAGTAAATGCTCGAATTCTTTGTCGCACCAGTTCACGTGCCGCTGTCCTACCCCCTGAAGACCCCTGGAGTCCTTCCCGGCTGAGATGGGTGAGCACACGTTGCCAGCCTTCTCTTTGGTACTTGAGAGCATTTTGTTCCACCTGAAGTATATCACAGAACTGTTAGTCACAACCAGCTTCACTCATAGACAAGCATTGGGTTTTGAAATTTCAAAAATATGGTAGAGGAAGAGCTCCAACTAAAGTATTACATGGCAAACTTCCATTGTTAAACTAGCAAGTTTCCACCAATGAAGGACGTTGACAACTGAAGTCATAAAGAGAGGACATATTTTGAATGAAAGTGAGTACACTGAGCAACCCTGTATTCTACCACATAACTAGACCCTTCACACATGGAGTGCAAGGTTGCGGACAGAGTGTGCT
The DNA here is from genome assembly GCA_964035585.1 of Polytrichum formosum. Classification (NCBI taxonomy): domain Eukaryota; kingdom Viridiplantae; phylum Streptophyta; class Polytrichopsida; order Polytrichales; family Polytrichaceae; genus Polytrichum; species Polytrichum formosum. The sequence goes on along the minus strand of OZ037938.1, from coordinate 41,577,826 downwards.
CCTGTGACCAAATAGCATCATACCAATCATAAATCAAACTTTATCCTTCACTTCTAGTTTGGGCAGATTTGAGATCATCACCTTCCGACCCATATCGGAGATCCACTTGTCATCCACCAACGGGAGTAGGTCACTTTTCTTGACTCGGTTGCGAATATAGTACATATTATTCATCACAAAGATGTGACGCATGGCAGGTTCTTGAAACTCCGTAGCGCGAGCCTCCACCTTGCCTTCAAGGGCTTGAAGGAACAGCAGAATGCCTTGAGCAAGTGTTCTCTCCTGTCCCTCACCGCCACGCCAGCTATGTTCAATCCTCAATATCTTATTTATGGCTTTTGGAAACTCACGAACCAGATATTTCAAAAAGTTCACAACGTAGCTGCAGAGTTTCATAACACTCGCATCTGAGCAAGGAGGTTCCTTTTGCTCCTCCACCCAAACCTTGATATCCCAGAATGTCTTCAAGGCTCCATTGACAACCTATATCACACAAGAGAATGTCAGGCTCCTGAAGCTTCAATTCAGTGAAGGTCATGGTAAGATTTGGATAAATACCTTAAGCATCACTTTTGGAAGAAAGTAAATTGGTGGCAAGTTTGCTAAGGTTTTCCTAGTCAAAACCTTATGGCAATGTACACAGCCCTCATCAAGTCCCTGGGACAGGAGTTTGAAGGTTCCATCCCACATGATCCCCACATCTCGCGATGTAAAGAGCTTGTGAGATAGTGTCCTTCTTACTTGAAAGCACACCAATGACTAGTTAAATAAGTCCCACGCTTGTTCATTTCTGAAGCAAAGTATACCTCTGTGCTCCATTAGCCGGGTCATCTCTTTAAAACCTCATAAAAAACTTGGGTTGCATACTGTAAGGGAACTCCTAGGATGTAATCAAGATGCATGTGATCATTTCTTATGAGAAGCAAGAATAGAATGAAGTCTTGCACGATTGTCTACCTACAATAATATGAGGGAAGGCACACCTGTTTCAGAAGTTCTCGATATTGTGAGCGGATCTCATGACAAGCTTGTCCATCAAACACTTGTATAACACTATGTTCACATTTCTCCATGCTTTCAAACATATCAAGCAACTTGCATAACTTTTCAGGAGACCTTGAACTCTTTGAAACGCTCTCCCCAAAGTGCATAAAAGGGGTGATTCCTTGCTGAGCCATTTTACTTAAGCACTCCACCCACACTGGTTGGCCCAGGTCCTTGAACACTTGACGTGCAAGGCGTCTTTCACCAGCATACAAAACCTTCACAACAACCTCAAGTTGTTGGGTCCATAGCTGAATCATGTGTTGTAGGTCATCCCATGGAATCTGATTAACTAACTCTGGAGTAGAGTTTTGCAAGTAACCAATATCCATATTCTGCAATTGCAACAAAACCTGAGTTATTTCACACAAAAGCATGTACCTCTCAAACTCAATTTGGTGAGATCAGTATGGGTATTGAATCACCCTCCTATACATCCTTAAGAACCTCCTATCAATGCAAGATGCTTGTACAAGAGCATCTACACTATGTAAGGTGGAAGGATTTAGATCTCTAAGTAAATCTACTAAAGCAAAAGCACAAAGCACTAAACTAAATATTGTATTTAGTGTCACCAATTCTATTTGTCTTGCTCAATACTAATTGTAAACAGCCCATGTAGTGTTACCAACGCTAAATGTAAACCTAACATTATATGTGATTATATTGCAAAAAAAAAAATTTGGGCATCGTAGATTTACAATGTTGCAATTATTGTCACTTACTAAGTGATGTTTCATCCAAATTTCATTCATTCGTGACAATGTTTCTTTACAGAAACGTTAGGATGCAAAATATACCAAACTTTGTTTCAATAATTGGCACTTAAATGAACTAAAAGTAGGTTGGAATGACAGTATTTGTAAACTAATTCATAAGAAGTGTCATTAGAAAAGTTACAACAGTGACATGAAATACCGTATGACGCTAAATACAATATTTAGTGTAGAGCTTTGACCACCAGCAAAACAAATTACAGCCATAAAGAAAACCACGGGGTGTCCCAAGAGGTAAGAACTCACCTGCAAACTTAAGTTACACTGAGCATTTCGGGTTTCTTGGTATGCATCTACACATCTTTGATACTGATCAGTGCCAGCCAGTTTTGCCACAATGGCTTGCAACCTTTGCAAAACCTCAGGTGAATAAATGACAAAGGACTCCAACTCAGAGGAAGTTGATGAGCCGTCTTCTACTTGAGGAGCCAAGTATTCCGGTAGTTGCACTGGCTGACTTTCCTCTACCAAAAGACGCCTAAACTCTTTCTCCAGCTTACCTAGCGCAATTTCTAGCAACCCACCATCAAGCTCCGCTGATCCTCCTGCAAGGCTTTAAAAGCTTCTCTCAGTTCCTTCTCAATGCGGCATAAATGTGCTCAAACATAGAAAAATATGGTGCACGAAACAACTTCAGTAAAGAAAGTGGCACTAATCCAGAAGATTCGGAAGCGCCTTGCGCCCAAGCTTATAAAGACATACATGCCTTCTGCTCTCTCTAGCCTGTCCTCTTATCAAAGACTGAATCAAGTGGGCCCTTAAACCAATCTTTGTTGTAAACTACTTCAAGATTGATCTAAACATTAGAGTTCTCCTCTAATTCAGCATGGCTTTTGGTCGGGAGTTGGTTGTTGCATACAACACCTTCCATTTTGGGTGAGTTTTCGGTGCATTGTGGAGGTTTCAACAAAGAACAATCCATATCGGTTCATTTGAGGGTGAAACTCATTTTGGCATGCCAAGAGGTGCTAAAATGCGTTTGGCCCTCAATGAACCGAAATAGGTTGGTCTCCATTCAAATTCGAACACTACCTCCGAGCATACACACAGCTGGAAAGAAAGTATTGGTATTGTGTTTAAAACAACCAATGAGAAATCAGACGGCACCAACTCCAGATGGAAAGTCCCATCTTATCGAAGGATAACTATATTGAGTAGGTATTTTCGAGCTGTTTCACGAGGAAGTCTCTTCCTACCCAATAAACTATGCTGGCAGAATTTCTACTAAAATGGCTTAAAACCTACATGTCATCAGCATGAAGCTTTCTTTCGCTTTAGCAGCAACAAATACCTGTCTGCTGAGCCTTCAGAGTTGCGAGAGACTCATTCAGTCGTCGTATGCGATAGGAATCCGTGGAAGCTGTCTCCCCAAGAAACTGCATTGCTTCTTGCAACCACCTAACAGCAACGGCTGAATTATGCTTAAGATAATCTAGCGCTTCCTCCAGCTGCATTAATGCTGCCACGTAGCCATCGAAATCTTGCCTGGGATCTCGCGTCAGCCTTACTCTAAGTTTGTGTATAACATCAAAAGTCTGGAGAACCGACGTAGCTGGCTCTAGCGTTTTATCGATCCTTTGAGACAGCTCCTCCACAGCCTTCGACTGCACTTGCAGCGGTGCCAATGCTCGCCTAACTGGAGACAGCCGGTCTTGAAAATCCTGCAGTCGTTTGTCCGACTCAAGAAGTGATTGACTCAAGGCACGGGACTTCTCTAAAGATTTACTTAGTTGATTCCGCGCAGCCAGAAGCTGCGCAAAAGTATCGGACCGCTGCTCCGGTGGACGGGAGGGCAACCCCGCACGCTCGGCACCCATACTTGTCTTCTTTTATACCATAAAAGTAACCTCCTCGCTCACGGTGCTGTGCACAACAAAGCTCGCATTCTCCTCGTTGTCCAACCGGCAACCTCCTACGATTGTGTGCATTTCAGTCCTCAAAAATACTCTTCCTCATGTCTCCAACCTGTCATTGGTACTCATCTCCATATCCTGTTTTGCTGCCGTTTGCTGTCAGTAGCCTGTAATTCTAGACGACATGCTAACTTTCACAGTACAGCATTGCGGGACTCGGATAGGCCAACAGAAAGCAGCACATGGAAGTATCAACTGACTTGACCACTCTGCCAAACTACCTTCGAGGCTCCATCATCTGTGAGGAGATCAGATTATGATGGATGTAGCCCTCTTGTAGGATAAGCAAAGCCAATATTGTAACTGCAGCACAGGGGAAGGAGGTTCAACTATTTGCACAAGAGCAACGAGGAAAATACACCTGAGGTTTCTTCAGACACTCAGCTTACTTGATGTGCAATATCTTGAAGAGTTTTGAAGGCATTAGGGTTACAAGTCGTCATAGCAAGAATTTCAGAACTTCTTCCTCTTGGTTGCGACACGAAATCTCGACAGACACAACTTTGGTCACGAATCTCGCCTAATAAGGCCTTGCCCTAACCCCGCTGAGTCGGAAACAGTTTAAGATGAAAATGGCAGCTCTATCTTGATCGAAACTATTATTGCACAAAGAAACCTCCGTAAGCTAACCACCACCAACAAATTGAACTTCGTTTGCAACACCTGCCCCAATGGACACATCACCTCGTTGCGTGGCTTTGCTGAAGTTTCGGCTTCGGCTTCAACCTGCGTTCTAATAACGCAAACACAAATGCAGCAACATCGTCCAGGGCGGGCGCTCCGCTCAACAGCAGGATGCCAAGCTCGAAACCTGCCTTTCCTTTGCAGATCTAATTCCACTTGTCAGGCAGCACCTCCCAGAAACAGGGGAGGCGGCAAGGTCGCAACTACAAATAACACGAGAAATAGCAACACGTCTGCAGAAATAGATCATCGTCTGCAGAAATAAAACGAGACCACATAGGAAGAAGCCGCCGAGAACAACTTCACAAGCTACTTAACACACCAGACTTAAGAAATCAAAACACTCACTCCAACAGAACTTGGCCACTTCCGCACACCACTGACCACTCCTAATTCCTTCCTACCGTAAACCTCACACCAACGTTATTATTAAGCTCGCACAAACTTCACACTCCGCCTAAGCTTACCAACTTAATATCTGCCTACGTTGCAATGAACAGCCGAGCCATCAACAGAGTGAGACAAAACAGATAAATCGGTTCGCAACTTTCGGAGACCGAGCCTCAGGTGAGGTAAGCTAAAATGAGCATAGTTCTCTCCTACAACAGCGCTTACTGCTGCAACTTGCAGACTCCGAGTGGGCACATGTTACGCAATAAGTTATTAACCGGCGGAAGAATTGATCGAGCCTCGACTGCAAACATGCCCAATACAGCAAACTAAGCTACAGGACGACTTGAACAGCTTCCTGCTCCGCAAATTTTATGAACAAATCCTCTCTAAATAATAACCGCAGCCGCGGCACGTAGTTAACAGCTTCCATACAATTATATCAAAATTTTATGCGCTCTCTCAAACAGGAGGTGTATTCGTGACTAGTTCGGTGGAGAATGGTCCTCGAGGAGCTTCGAAGCGCGAAAACTGCTCACACAGCATCGAACGCACTAAAACTAATAAGTTCTCACCGAAAGAAGGGCGGCTGAATGAAATATTGAGCGCGTTGATTAGGGAACCTCTGGATGGTTCACTCTGTGCATCTTGACTCTACACATCCATCCGGTCAATCCATCCACACGTATTCATTCATGTGATTGACGAATGGGTATTGGGCGCGTAAAGCAACCTCTCGATGGTGTACTACGTTCATCCAAATGCAACATTTCCATCCAGTCTATTCATCAACACATATTCATCCATGTTATTGAGAAATGGGCGCGCTTAACACCCTCTAGATGATGTGCTCCGCTTGTTTAAGATCTTCATTTTGAAACGTCATCCATGTGTGAAACATCTATCCTGTTAATTCATCCACGTTTCTTCATCCATCCATGTGTTTCACTCACAGATATTCATCTGTGTGATTCATCCTCGTGAACCTTAGCAATAGGCACGTTCAGGAACCTCCTCTGGATGTACCATGCTCATCCATCCGCAACACATCCATCTATATTATTCATCCCTGTGAGGTTTGGGGATGAGAGCAACCTCGATCTGGATGTGCTTCTTTCATCCATATATTGGGTATGATTAATTTAGACACATTCATTCCTTTGAGGCACATTGTTTGATGCAGAGTGGTAGAAGCATGAGTTACGGAATCTTAGCCAGAAGCATCCAATTCCGGCACCTATGTTTTGTTCCCAAATGCTAGGCAGCTAGGAATGATTATGTCAACCTTTGTGCATGTTTTCAAAGAGTTAGGTGTGGGGTGATTGGTTTGGCACAGGAAGAATATAATGCTCGAGGTTTGAAGCGCAAAACAACTGTTGAAGTTGTTGCAAGAACGCATTAAAATAAGTTGTAGCCAAAGGACGGTAGAATGGACGCGTTTAATGAACCTCTAGGTGTACTCCTTACACCCACCTGCACAAAATTCCATCCGTGTTATCCGTTCACACACACACACACATCTATATATATATATATATTCATCTGTACAAGTCATCCATGTGGAGGCACTTTGTCAACGCAAGAATGGCCACACCATATTTAAGGGCCACTTCACACAGGAGACTGAGAGCCTGTGACCATTACACTTCAAGCACTCTCATTGGTGGAAAAGGCGGAGCCGGTCCAAGTTCACTTCACACTACGTTTGAGGGACCAACGGAGCATGTGAATGCAACATGGATGTAAAGTCTACATGGATTCCTACATGACATTGAATGGATCATGTTTCATGGTTACTTGGACTATTTTCAGAAACCACCTCTTGGAGGTAGGCCTAACACAAAACCGGGAGACCATGGCACTCCGAATGCTCACAACCGTTGGTTTATTCTATTTTATCATGTACGAGGACCCGCATGAATAGAAATTCATTGAAATAGCATTTGGTTGAGGGCCTGGTCACATATGGCTTCACACTACACTTGAGGGTCTGCGACCACACTACATGATTTTGGAGGTGTCTTGGGACGGCCTTTGGACACTTTCTTTTGGGCTCTCACAATTTCATGGTCACGGCTCTTGGCTTGTGTGTGAAGTGGCCCTTAGGTGCCCAAGGCAGATTGACATAATGATTAACATGAACTACAAAAACTACGACACCATGAAACTAAAGTACTGCAGCTTGAACCTAAACAAACCACAGGGACCATCTTCCGATAGGAAGGGACTAAGGACCAGCTCACATGGGTCCCAAGTCCTAAGTCCCAAGTCACTTGAGCTCAATCCATGCAATCTCGGCCGTTGAGTGCATGGAAGTTGGGACTTACCATTTCACACGGGGTCCTAAGTCCAAAGTCCCAACTATGACATGGATGTCTACATGGCAACACTTTTTGGAGGTGAGGCTTGGGACTTGTGTTGCGAGTTGGGTCGAGCAAAAAGCTAGATCCAACTCTCAAACCCAAGTCCCGCGAATATTTTGCATAAAATAATCAAGATCCGACTTTAATGATATTTAACCATATTTTAGTGATTATTTGAGGCTCACAAGTTGGGACTTTGCCTCCATGTTGGGACTTGCTAACATGAGTGGGACTTGGGACTTGGGACTTGGGATCCTGTGTGAACCGGCCCTAACCCATATATTGCATTTTGGGCAACCATAACCAATATAGAGTGAATGAGCTCCTATTCATGTTGGCGATATATACATTGGCGTCGTAGTAATTCATCACTCAAATATAGGTGTTTGATCAATGAATTAATAATGACAACATAGAGTTAACATAAAATTCACAATATTGTGTAATGGGTATATTGTAAACTTACTTATAGCATGCCCACACTAGGACCACACAATTGGCTCACATCAGTGGGAAATTTCCATCTTGATAGGAGTTTTCTCTTGTATGCAATGAAATGAATTGGCAAAACTGTAGTACATTACATCTAGCGAGATTATTATGAGTATGTCGAAAAATCCTTCATGATAGCAGTAAATTTTGGAAAGAGATGAACATTCCCTATCAAGAGGGACTTATCGTGCTGCTAAAGTGAACATCGACTTGCCCTAGTTTGGGCATGCTATTAAGGTGGACAACTCTTATTCGATTACTTTTCTTATGATGACACCTTTATTTGAGTGGTATGTGATTAGGTGTGGCCCAAAAAATGGATACCAAAAGGCATGTGTTTGAAAAAAAAAATTCCGTGCTCAAAAATATGATTACTATTCTAGGTTCATAAGTCAACATAATTGGGAACGAAACATATGTAACTATTTAATGAACATGAGAATCTTCACATTGATATTGAATAATATATTTCTACGAGCTCCAAAGACTATGAGAAAGTAATAGCCTCTACAACAACCTCAATTTGGATTCGTTAACCATCTTGTACTAATCGCGTGTTTCATGCTCTAGGAGAAGTGGGCTAGTCGGAAATAAAGTAACCGTTCAAGTCCCATCTACCTTAATATTGGGTGCCAATGTCCGGGGAGCTTTTTGGGCATAATTGATCAAAATCCTAGTTTTCAAGTTCAACCGGTTAACATCTTGTGATCTTTGTTAATTTGAGATAGATTTTGCTAATTTCTCTAAAATGATTCTTGGAGCAATGAACTTTAGCCGGTTATTTCTTGGACTCAGGCCCCGATCACACCAAACTTTCCGTCCGGTTCTAGCCGTGAAATTGTTGGGGATTATGTTGAGAAATAGATGTTGGCCCACCACATTTCACACTTTACAACCGGAGATGCTGACGGATGGTCCCAGAAGTGGTTGGATTGAGGGGTTGATCACACCGGCCAGTTCAAACACCATCCATCAGCATCTCCGGATGTAATAATGTGAAAAGTGGTGAGCCAACATATATATATTTTTAACATAATCCCCAACAATTTCACGGCTAGAACCGGACGGAAAGTTTGGTGTGATGGGGGCATGATCAGCCCCTCAACTGTTTCATCTGTAACTCTCACCCTCCACGGAAAAACCAAACTGGTTAAAGATAGCATGCGTCCAAAAGGGCGTCAAGAATGTAGTAAAACAATAAAACTCGATTTCTAACAAAGGAAAAAGTAAACTGGCTAAACATAGCCACGCGTCCAAAAGGGCGTCAAGAATGCAACAACCAATAAAACACGATTTTTAGCAAAGTCAACCCAGCTTCTATTTTTAACCAGTTTGGTTTTTCCGTGGAGGGTGAGAACTTATGGTCGGTTCTCCCCATCCATTGTTCGGTGCCTTGTACACTTAGGTGGCAGGACAGGCTGCCTTTCCATAGGCAAATCACAAATGGCAGTGCCCTTGGAGGGATGGATGCCTATCCAGATATGGATGACATCTGTCACTGATAGGGATGAAACATGGTTCCAGGACGACCGTAGTCCTCGCGACGACCATGTCGGCGCGTCCTGTCAAATCCTGACACCTGGCAGCCCCATCCAGTCTGCGCCATCGACCTACCTCGCTGGACACATGCTGTCGCACGTGTGGGCTCCACTTGCTAGCCAGGTGGGCCCAACCTTCCTCGTAAAAGACCCTGGCCGAATTTCCCTTTATACTCTGAGGTACCTTTACTGTGCGCAATGCACCCTGTATACTTCGAAGCGCATTATGTTTATGGGCACACATTATGTTTCTCCAACCAATCAGAGTTGTTGAAATTCATTTTTAGGGTTTTACGTTTGGTAATGCATTTTGGTGAGTGCATTATGGGGAACCCATACACCTTATATGTCCAGTTGTTGCCTTGAATAATGTCCTTATTCCCCATGGTGCACTCCCCCTGATGCATTACCTATTATGTTTGAATCTTTCATCCATGCCAATGTTGTAGCTTACTTACATGCTCCTTCAACCTCCTTGAGGTAACTTAAGTTCTTGGAGGCAATCAGAGATTTCAACATAAGGTAGACATGTGTGTCATTTGGACACTTTTCTCTCCACACCCACTTCTCGTGGGACATGAAACACACTATCAACACAAGATTATCAACGATTCCAAAGCATACCCTAACCTTTGTAATGTCACCCTCCATAATGCCTCTCCCTTTGTTATACCCTAAAACCCTAGGGAATGGATGTGCCCAGTTCAAATCTCCCTCCTCGTTGTCACATTTTCCTCCCATGTATCACAAATTTCGACATTAAAAATAATCCACCAAAAAAATTCAAACCACATGCTCAAACGCATCACGTTGTCATCAATGTCATTATTGCAATGTTGACTTTGTGTTATTCCATAATGTCACATGCTACACCAATGATCTATTATCACGCATCCATGTTAGCACAACATGCCTCCTTAATGTCATGTGCACTTTGGTTGCCACATACATGATATGAGGGAGATTAGAGTGTATCTCTATAGCCATTTGCCTCATAATTTTCAGAACTTGTATGAATATCTTGCTCACTATTAAAGTGAAGATTCTTGTGCTCACTAAGTGGTCATATAGACCCCCCCCCCTCGATGATGTTGACTACTGAACATAGAATGGTTGGCATATTTTGAGCACGTGGTGCAATTTCTTTTAATAAACACATGTTTGTTTGGTGTGCGTTTGTAGATCCACACCTCACCACATGCCACTCACATATAGGTGTTCATATTTTTGTAACATTGGAATAAGGCCAATTGGCTAGTCTATAGTCAACAACTGGCTAGTCTAGAATGATGGGTGTCACATGACATAGATACCACATCGATTAACCCAATGAACGTGTGTTACTATTCGGAGTTACACAATGCAATAATGTCTTACTCAAGGGTTCAATTTTTACTAACAAAAGTTCTATAGATTGTTTGGACATTATAAAACATAAATGACTTTGCTTGGTGAAAAATGAACATCCTCATTAAATAGTTATAGCACTGCATAACTCCGGATAACACAACGCACTAATTGGATAATCAGTGGAGCATGCCTATCAAATATAAAAACACATAACACTCCATAAACATCTTGATTATGTTATGGATAACAAGTCGCATGTTGGGACGTTGATGTTATTAAGGACCACTTCGCACACGAGACTGGGAGCCCGTGACCACTACACTTCAAGCACTCTCATTGGTGGAAAGGGCGGAGCCGGTTCAAGTTCACTTCACACTACGTTTGAGGGACCAACGGAGCATGTGAACGCAACATGGATGTAAAGTCTACATGGATTCTTACATGGCATCGAATGGATCATGTTTCATGGTCACTTGGACTATTTTCAAAAACCACCTCTTGGAGGTAGGCCTAACACAAAACCGGGAGACCATGGCACTCTGAATGCTCACAACCGTTGGTTTATTCTATTTTATCATGTGTGAGGACCCGCATGAATAGAAATTCATTGAAATAGCATTTTGGTTGAGGATCCGGTCACATGTGGCTTCACACTACACTTGAGGGTCTGTGACCACACTACATGATTTTGGAGGTGTCTTGGGACGGCCTTTCGATACTTTCTTTTGGGCTCTCACAATTTCATGGTCACGGCTCTTGGCTCGTGTGTGAAGTGGCCTTAAGGGTTGAAGTTTACACTTCCGATTTGTTATATGCATTATGTCAACCACCTTGCAGTAACGCATGACCCACTTTGTTATGGGAATTCTTGGAGGCCATAAATATTTATAGTTGAGAATATTGGTTTTTGAGCTAACAATACTTATTGTTGAGCAAAACCCAATGATGTGAAATGGAGAGTCCCGCTTTGGGAGGTTTAGGCCATTAGGGTTTTAAGTTTATACTTCCAGATCCTTTACACACTCCATTGAGTCATCGACTACACTAAAGAGTCCACAGTAAATTTTCTAGAGCCCACACTAATTCTCATAATGAGAACCAATGTCGGCAACCTTAATTTTCAACTCACGCTAAATTGTAGTAGTAAATTAGTGTGGATCACATTAAGTTTTTTTTTAAAGAAAGTGAATGTGGGTCATTTATTTTATTTTGTGTTACTTTTGTCTTATAATTAATATTCAATGTGTTGGTTCAAAGTCTCTATCAAGATTTAAAGGAAGATGTGGGGTCTTGGACCCACATCAATTCCACCTTAACTAGAAAATTAATGTGGCCAATGTTAATTTCCCACTCACACCAATAGGACTATTTAGTATACTTTGTGGTAAGTTAAGGCCATGGAGAGACCTTGCAGTTTTGATTTTGACTTTTCCCTTCAATTCATCCAATTTGCACCCAAAATACATGGTACATGGTAATGCACCAACCCAAGTTCTTCCACGTTAAACTTTAGGTCCACCTATAATGAATTTAAAAGTTAAAATTTTACAACTCAAAGTAATCACCAATCTCATTGTTTTTAATGAAAACCTCAAATACAAATATTATAGATTGGTAGCAAGTTGCAAGCATAATATGATTTAAAAGTGATCAAACTATCAAAACATTTTGAGATCTGTGCATTTCTTGAGGTACAAAGGATAGCCAATCATGATTGACATCTTCACAGTGATATATATATGTGCTAATGCACTTGTGTTCATAATATTCCCGCATTGTGTGATATATGTGATTTGGATATGGTTAATGAAAGCAAACGTCTCTTTATAAAGGGGTTGTAGTTTACTCTCTATTGGCTCTAATTTTCAAGGATAAGGAGGGAGAAGGTGCATTGATGACAACCACAACACAAATAAAGTTACTCCTCCTTCGTTTATCTACATTATACTTGAGGGTATTTGTAATGGTTATAGTTTACTTTCTTTAGATTATTTTACTTAGTGAGCTTGAATGTGGCAATTCAAGGCCAAAGCATGGAAGAAAGGTTTCTACCTCATTGGTAGGAGGCCCTTGGCAATTCTTACACAAATGTTGCACTACAAACCATATATCATTTGTCTCCACTCCACAAAGAGGAGGATCAATTGATAATTCAAGTCAAATCCACTCTCCAACTACAACCAAATCTGCTATGTGAACTATTTTTTATTCGATTTGTTAAATTTTTGGTGGTTGTGGTTGAAGATGGCATAAACTTACAACCACAACCGCTTGAGTTGTTGTGTGTAAAAACCCTTGAAGCCTAATATTGTCTTATGAATGAATTCACACAAATGTCGTTTCCACTATTGGAGGAGAGAAACTAAAAGGACCGTTTCCCACATGATGCTAATGTCGAAGGGATGCATTTGATGTGTACTACTATTGCATTTCATTGGTTGAGTGGGAATGGGATTGAGGAACTCTTTAATTTGGAGTAGAAACTTGGGGCACAAGGGTTGCCACGTGACTTATATTCCTCCTCTCGAATGAATTGCAGGATTATCACACCTCATTACAAAATCGAATGAACATATGCTGAACATGCTGAGCTCTATGGTAAAATCCTTCGTCAAAATTGCACACAAAGACAATGGTGACTATGATAGTGTCAAAATACTAGAGGGTTTTGATGCATTATTTTAATCAAATAAATATATGGACTTCAATCATACAAAATTCAATTAATATATGGAGGATTCACATGTCTCTCATAAAATTTTAGTACAATGAAAGTGTAGTGATTGATCCGCCCATAGATTTTAGTTAACCAAAAAAATCCACATTAAGCGTCACTTGTCCAGAGAGAACACTTAATTATCCTTGACATCCGAGACGTTATCCAGGACAATGTGGAGGTGCCTGTTGCAAATCTTGATTGAGGAAACACGATTTGATCTCCTCGTCCCGTGAGCTTGCCTCGTGCTTGAGACAAGGAGCTTTTGGTGCTTTCCCTCAAGGGAAAAGTAAATTAATTCCCGCCTTGTTTATGAGAAAGTTGGTTCTTTTTGTTACAAAAGGGAATTGTGCCAAAAAGGGAACTTTTTTTTGGATTCCCTCCTCTTGAGAGGGGAAAATAAAGAGAGAATATCAATAGGAGAATCCTCCCATAAAACCATAAAAAATCCCACATGGGAAAACCATCAAAAACCCCACATGGAAAAACCATCCAAAATCCCATATGGGAAAATCATCTATAATCCCACATGGGAAAGCCATCACAAATTTGACACGGGAAACCATCAAAAATGCCATACAAAAAAACCATTTTTTATTCCTTCTTCTCATCAATAGTGGATATGCAATCAACCAAGATATAATGTCAAAATTCTCACATGGGAATATCACTTTTTATTCCTCAACAGTGGATATGCAACAATTTTTGTTTCTTCCCAAAACAACCTATCTCAGCATGTATGCCAATGCACTATGTTCAACATGTATGCCATATTTACAGTATGCATGTAAAACACAACTAGCCCACAAAATTTAACTTTTCTACATTCCAAAAATCACTAAGGCTCTAACGTAGATTAGCTCCAATTTGTACAATCATTACGTCTACCAAGTTCACATATCCAAATTATTATGTTCTCACCGTTGGTAAATTGACTAGCAGTTGCCGACTTCATCTTCATTGCTCGACAACTTTTGACTTCAACTTCAAAGCTCTCGACCTTCAACTTCAGCACTCCTAAATGTCTTCGATTTCACTGCTCCTGAATGTTTGTTGTACTGAGACGAAGGATCCCACCATTAGTCATGATTTTTTCAATTCCAATCAAATGCACTCTCTCCCTTAAGGCCCAACCAACCACAATGTTTAGGTCATCTTTCTTATGTTGTTACGATGTTGATGTTTTATCTTTCTTCTTCTTGCCATCTTTGGAAACCATGCCAGCCATGCCGCTAATACCAAACATGACTTCATGTCCATTATGGACAACCATAACCTTCATTGTAATGGCCTTTTTGCATGCCATAGATAGTCTTGGTATTATCTGCAAGTTAACACATGACATGAATGTTAAAAAATAATTCGCATCATAATTTTAGAATATAAATATGCAATTCTTCATAATGAATGTACCTCTTTAGATGTGAAAATATGATCTTCTGTGACGATTGGATTGGTTGTTTCTTTGGCACATGGTTCCTGCATCTTTTTTAGCTGCACCCTTAATATCTTTTCATTCAAATTCAATCATTTCAATACAATACAAAGATTTTATAATTAGACTTTTATTCTTTTGAGGGACACAATATAAAACTAAACCGCACTATTGGGTTCAAAATTCAAGCTAGTAGGTGCAAAACATTGTCACGGCACACAAACATGTCAGTGGCATGAGAAACATTGAATCATGGAGATGCCTTTAGACACAAATTGTATACCTTCTAACACCGCATAATCACCAAATAGTAACGGAAAACAAATATTTATCTTAAGGCTTCTTTCTTTAGCTTTGATGTGTTGGCATATGTTGGCTGAAACCTTTGATTTGTTGATTGATTCCTCATTGACAACAAAGTTTGCATGTAAAAAATTTGTACTACTTTCAGTTTGATATTCATTACACTTATTTCATGTGATTTTCTTACATTGCAATGGGAAGGTCCTCAAATTTATGGATACTATCCACATCTCGCACAAATCCATATTGACAACTATGATGTTGCGTAAAATCAGTCAATGCAAACTGATTAAAAAAAATTCACCAAAGAGACAACGACAACCAAGAAGAAAAACATAAAATAAAAGTAGGTAAAAGGAAAGAAGATATAGGAAAGAGATATTAGAGAGGAGGGAAAAAAAATTGAATATGGTAATGATTCGGTATTTTTCCATGGCGATATATTTGGTAATAAAAACAAAAGTAAGGACAAAGAAATTAAAGAGAAAGCTATATTACCTGCTCAATGTTGAGATAGCCATCGACAACAATGGATGTAAATGCTTCTTGACCAGACTATCAACAAGGTGAATCGTATCTTTCACATGTTCACCAAACCATTAGTATCTATTTTTCTTACTTCGTTTGGATTTTATTTTCTACCAAATGTCATGTTATAAATTGAGAGAAGAACTCATTTGTTTCCATGTACACAAGAAATTATTTGAATATCTTATTTTTATGTTTTTTTATTCTCATGCTTGTTGTTGTCATGTTTGTATTCTTTAAATTTTTGATACAAGACATATATTCTCATATAGTGTGTAATAAGAGTACCTTCTTCCATAAATGTTAAACCAACCAATTCAGGAGCATAAAGAGCCAAAGAATTTTTCACATCTTCCACAATTGATTTTTCATTTCGTGTGTTCCGATTTAAAAAAATAGTTATTTTCTTATCTGTCATCCAACTTCTAAAAGATGACATATTCATGTTCTAGAGTTTCCATTGATGTGAAAATAATTTTTGTAAGTGCTCTTTTCTGTATTGTCCATCTTTAGAGGTTCCAGAAAATTGCTTACCATAGATCCATTCGTACACAGGCCGGGGAGCTTGTAAAGTGCCTTCATCATCAGGTACATACATTTGTTTCTTTGCTTGCGGTACTACGCCTTTGGTGTTTGCATCAACTTCGTTAAAACGGTTCATGTTGGGAAATAACTGCAACATCCTCTTGCGGTTGAAAGATACTCATTCATTTCTTAGCTTCTCATATTCGTTGATCTCACCATTTGCAATGGCTTCTTGGAGTATGGCCTTTGTTGCTACATTTGTACCAAAAATACAAATTTTATTTTTTTAAATCTTAAAATAGATAAAATAAAATATTCATGTGTGAAAGTAATATTTGAACAATTTAATAAATATAAATTTAGTTTACCAATTGCTTTCGGTGTTGAAGATTCCACTCTTGTCAAAACTCCTTGGTCTTGCTCTTGTACTGTTTCTACAAATAAAAATTAGAAAATTCTCAAATCGTCTCCATTATATGAGCTTATGTAATCCATCAATGTATAGTGGAAGATTTTGGTATGCCTTAACCTAGCAACGAAATGGTGTATATTTTTCCAACTTTGAAACAGTTCACACTAAGACCGTCTTCATCACCTTCGAGTATGTTGCCATCGTCCAAAATGATTGCAGATGACTTGAATACCGTAAGTACGTTGGCCACTTTCACACAATTCCTCTATGTGTGTACTTTGTGACCACTAACTAGTTTGAAATATTGTGTGTTTTGAGATTTCCTATGAGAATTGTACAACCCTTTGAAGTTTCAATACCTACCCAAGGTGCAAAATAGGGCTTAGCCTCCCAATTTTTACATTCAATGTGAAGATAATCAGGATGTTCATCCCTAAAGTAACAGGCTTTGAGAAACAAGATAATCATCCCCAAAATAGCTTTAGTTCTGCAAATCAGAAGAATAATTTATTTTACAACAGAACATAATAAGTGAATCGCCAAAACGACACCCATAAGCTATCACATAAAAGTTCAATGCATATCGTGTCCATGATGAGAATCTTGTATGCAATATCTTAAACCTACACTGCCTCAAATAATGTATTTCCATGTGACAATTCTTACTTGCATAACTTTGTGACTTGAGATAGGAGTTTCTTGGAAATGACCACTATAATCACTAAATGTGCAACATATTCCAACCTATATACCTTGTACCCAGGTAGTGTAATTGTGGTTGTGGCTGTCATCAAAGCACCTTATCACTCCTTATCCCTCCAAAATAGAGCCAAAGAAAGTAAACTACAGCCAACAACCACCGACACGGTAGTTCTGTGTAAGTGAACCTAGAGTTTTCCTAGTAAAGAGAGAGGGACAATACAAAGAATTACAAAGGTGCATTAAAATATGCATCAAGACTCAGGTGGAAAGGGAAGGATATTGAATGAAACACATAAATGTCCAACTTGAACATAATTACTGAAATATTGTCACCCGCCCCTTATTTCCTTCTGGCTCTAATTAATTCCTAAAAAGAATAGAGATGAATAGACATTAACAAACATCTAATAGTAAACAACATATAAACAAGTTATAAAAAAAACGTACCTTTTCTAGCACACCGGGGACATCCACCCCAGGTTGTACAAGCACGTAACACAGCGTGAAGGAGACTATAGATAATGAGATTGATGTTGCCAAGTAGGCGCCTCCATATCGTGATAGGAACTCCTTGGCTTGGTTTGTTTTCTTCCCCTGTGTTGATGAACCTTCAACAGTGTCGTCCTTTGAAGTAAATATCTAGAAGGAACAAATCATGACTGCACTTTCAACTATTTGAATGTCACACAAGCAACAAATATTCTTCTACAAAACCTCCACAAGGACAATAAGCCCAAGCATCAAGGTAGATCTCAAAGTGAAGAATTGAATTGCGTAATTGGGGATATAGATATTAAAGATGGACTCCTGTTCATAATCTTTAGCTAATCGATATTTTAGTCATGCCTTTTGAACAGAAGAATACAACAAGGAATCCCACATTGCAGAGTGATATATTGTTGTGAATCATAGGCAACAACATAGTGTGCGTTGATCTCTGTGAAGAAGGTCCTCTCACAACTCTAGGCTATCCCAAAAACGATTGACTCAACAATGTTGGATGCAATATTTAAAAAAATATGATTTTGTATGCAACTCTCACCAATTCGTTTCCCGCCAACTGTGGCTCTCACCCCAATAGTAGCAGGTTGGTTTGGAAAGAAGCAATTTGACGACAACAAAGAGTTCAAGTAGGATTTGTAGTGCTCTTCCTACCATTGTATGTACATCTAAGTTCTCTTTCTTGGTAAAATTTTGTAGCCATCCATTTATCACAAAACATTGCACATTTTGCAAATTGATTTGTGTAATATGGGTGCATTATAGATAGCAAATCTCCGGTTTTTGTTCCAACTTACCAACAATCAAGTAAATATCTCAATTTTGACACCTTTTAAGTTTGATAAGGACCTCTACAATTTTGTGACTTGTGTATCGGCCAGAAGGAAGTGGGACCCTGCTGTATCTTTGAAAAATAGACTTGCAGATGTTACGTATTGTGTACTATCTTGTGAAGGTTGTAAATTATTGCAGATAAGATGATATGTGAAGAACCTCAATTTCTGCAAAGGGTGCTTGTTAACAAACAAAATGGGTGGAAATACATTCGCAAAAAACTCATAGAAGATATAGATTATAGTATATTGGTTATTTTCTTTGTCATCCACTTGAAATCACACCCGTGACCTATGTCAAGAATGCCCTCAGAGGGAAACAATTTATTGTCATCAGGTTGTAAGATCCGAAGGTCAGCCTCCATTGCACCAACAACGCGAACAACATCAACACGCAAATCCCTACTTCCAGAACTAAGCTAAGCAAACCCTCCCCCCCGCGAGTCCAAGCAAACTCTGACCCCCCCCTTGGTCGAAGCACTCTCCCATTTTGTGGGCACCGTAAATCAAAAGCGATGCAAATGCAACAACAACGTGAACAACATCAACACGCAAATCCCTCCGCAAACCCCTGCTTCCAAAACTCAGTCGGGCTGCCCTCGCCCCCAAGGGCGGGACAGTGGGGAGGCTGCGCCTCACGGCGCCGCCCGCCTGGCCCACGGCGCCGCCCGCCCTAATATCATATTTAGGGTACCATGCAGCCAAGGTTAGTGATTACCAAGTGATTTTTCATCGAAACCTCAATCGTCCATGACAAATTTTCATCACAAGTTGATGACAAGAGAAGGTATGGTTTTGGCCAATGGATGAACTCATCCATCATCCATGACAATATTTGTTCACTTATTCATAAGAACTGTCATCCGAAAGGTTATCAAAGTGACATAAAATACCATATGGCACTAAATATCATATTTAGTGTAGTGAAAGTGAATAGAAGTCTGAAAGTGAAGAGCAAAATTGTGATAGAAATGAGCAGAAAATCAATTGGAAATTATATGCAAGCCTAACCCGAATAACTTCAATCTCAACTTTTCTTGTGGCTAGGGATTTGTGGTGTCTACATAAACTCATCCATTGGACCATTAGCAAGGGGAAAATGCAACGAGCTATTTTACAGTATGAAAATAACAAATTTAAGATAATTAGACTCTGAAACTAACATCATGGACCTCGAATTAGTCCGTTAGATTTCAAATGGAATGAACCCACCCTCAACATTGTAGGGGACTTGTCTTTACTAGAGCCCCTTCATCCACGATGGATGAATTTACAAAGACGCCACAAATCACAAGCCTTTTCTTGTAGGCCTCAAGCTCATTTTCTAATTAAATTTCTCAGTTTAAGTATCCCCAATCCTTTGTAGATCTATCCAAACTGTTAGGCTTTTGTTTATTACTAATCTTTTTGTAATAGTCCATCCAAACTAAATGATGATGGAGCTTGCAAATCTGACTTGCATATTGATGCCAAGGCAGCTTTCAACTCTGCAGAGCTCTCCACAAAAGATCTTGAATGTTGTCAATTTCATTGTTTTGTAAGTGAATACAAACTCTGCCCTTTGGATATGTAGTTGCTAGCAGATTTGGGTCACGTATTTATTGGCAGGAAGTGAACTTTGACTGCCGGCACTTGAGATGTTGATACTTCAGGTTGATTTGGTTATCTACTTGATGCCCACAGAATGTTGAGAACCAGTTCTCATCCAACAATTTTAATGGGAGACACCTTGTGAGAATGCTCACAATACGGAGGACATACTGCAAGGACCTACTTCTGGTCGGAGACAACTGATTTTTTCTCGATGGAAGCATGGCTGATGTATTCAAGTTTTTAATCAATTGGGTAAGTTATTTGTATATTTAATTTGTGGTAGATCTCTCACTATTTGATTTCGACCAATTCTATTTTTTATCTCACTAACAGAGGTTCACAAAATTTTCTACTACTTATCATGGTGTTAGTATGCTTTAATTCAGAGACAGATCAAGCACATGGACAGCTTCGGCACTTGTCAGGGTGGTGGAATAAAATGGTGGATAGCCGTAGTTTAAAAACTTCAAACATTTATTTTGCTCCTTACATTGCTGACTATTTGTCACTGTTTTGTAGACTGAAGTTGGTATATGTCACCAAGCACCAAGCAGAGTTCAAGATTGTTGGTATTACTGCAAGAATGAGAGTTTCCCATATACTATGCACCACAAGGACACCGCAATAGTTCATGTGTTCCAAAAGCTGGTGTAACGCTTCTGAGACAAAGTGTTGCCAACCTAGAAACACTAGGAAGATAGCTTTAGATTTACTTTGTGAATGCCAATTTTTCCATGTGGCATTTGTCCATGTATTCCACCATCAGAAGTGAAAATAAAGATTGAAACATGCCATGTTTCATACATTCAATAATACCTATGTTTTACGTGTCTAGATACCTTGAAATTTTTCACATTCAAAGGTTTGGGTCATTACCATGTGGTTGGTTTGGAGGTCGTAGGGGAATTCCATCAAGGACAGTCCCATTATTCACATATGGAGAATATTCCCATACGAGTGTAAAATGGTTGCATACAAGCAGGTAATTTGTCCTCTTTTCCCCGTATGGAAATGCATTGTATGCCCCTTGTGATTACAATCCGGTCTTTGTTGATGTGAAATGATTGCTTCTTTGAACGTATGTTGCCAGAAAAGTAGAATGTACTATTCTTTCCCATATTAGAAAACCCAATTGATAGTAAAATACTGAGAATCAGAGAAACTTTCCCATGTTGGAAATTCCAAAGAGGGAAATGAGACCGCTTTCCCAAGTGACATAGGGAATGTTCAAAGGGAAACTACCAACTCCCTTTTCGTTCATGTAAACCATGGGTATTGGGCCATGTTTCCCCTTTTCCCAAGAGGGAAAATGTGAGAAGCTCCTTGTGTGAAGGAACGAGCTGGATCAAGAATTACATCCCCTTGGTTACCAGATTTGAATGGACATAACGTGTCGGCATTAAGGTGTCCACAAATTCTCTTCGCCGTGTGAATTTAATGTTCCAATGAGCCGCTGCTTTTACAATCTGATCGGAGGTCCATCAGCGACCCTCGTAATTGAGCTCACCGCATGCTGCCAGAAGAACAGAAGATAGTTCTTGACATCTGAGATGTTATCTAGCACAAGGTGGAGGTTCTATTGCAATTCTTGGTTGAGGATGCACGATATAATCTCCTCGTCACGCGAGGCTCCCTCGTGCCTGAAGGAACGAGCTGTTCAAGAATTACATCCCCTTGGTTACCAAATTGAATGGACATAAAGTGTCGACATTAAGGTGTCCAAAAATTTACAAATTCGCTTTGCCTCATGAAGTTTTCATCGAGCCTCAGGGTGATTGTTGTTTTACATGCTGATCGGAGGAGCTGATCGGAGGTCTGTTAGCGATCCTTGTAGTTGAGCTCACAGTATGCTGCCAGACACAAGGAGCTCTTGGTGGATTCCCTTGAGGGAAAATTGAAAATCTTTACCTCCAAGAAACAACAACAATCCTAAGTAAGAGGGAGTTGTGCAACACATGGAGTTTTGCAACATTCCCGTGGAGCCTCAAAGGTATCATAGAACACAAAGGGAATCACAAAGGGAGTCACAAAGGGAATCACAAAGGGAGTCACAAAAGGAATGTTCATCACAATCATCACAAAGGGAATTACAATTGTTTCTCCTCACTTTGCTCTTGTTCATGGTATAGTTTCTCATGGTATGTCATCCAACCTCAACTATCCCTAACATTGCCACGATGGAGATCAACCATTGCACCCTTATCCACAACATCTACCAGTGTCACTCTCCCTCGCAATGCCCACTGAACTACTATGTCTAAATCCTCTAAACGTTGCTCATGAGGTGTAAGCCCTCTCTTCTTCTTTACTCCCTTTGGTCGAACTTGTGTAGCTAATGTAGATACTCCAGGTAACACCTCATGCAAATTTGTCACTCCCATCACGTGCATAGCTATCACCTTCTTTGCAGCCAAAGATAACCTCTGAAAAAGTTGCACATACAAGGAGGCAATGAATATTTTTTTAGAATGGAGGCTCAAGATTGACACTTTGACATAATGGAAAAGGTTTAACAAAAAATAAAATCAAATGACACCTGGGGTTGTTTGTCATAAGGTAGAGCCAGAGATGTGCCCTGTACAATGTCCCCTACATCTGCCTTCTTCCTCTTCAAGTTGAGAGTCTGCTGCAATCCAAAAGTCCAATAGTAAATCAATAAAATATTTTTATTCAACTCAACCATTCAGACCACTGAGACAAATGGACACAATGATTATAAGTACTTGGTTTTTAGTGTTTGAAACCTTGGTGTTGTTCTTTTGTGATACCTCCTCTATGTTGGTTTTGATTTGTGCCTTTAACATGCTCATGTCAAAGTGTGAGACAAAATTTGTGAAACAAAGTAATAAAACATGTGAAACTTAACAAAACATGTGAAACATAACAAAACATGTGAAACATAACAAAACATGTGAAACATTATCTTACTTGTCAAGTTTTTTTTTCATTTCGAAAAGCATGATGTCTCCTTGGGTCCTGTACATGAAGATTTTCCAACTCCAATTAGCTACTGATGCAAATGAGTCATTTACAGTCAATCACATCCAAAAAAGTAGATCAAATACATACCTGAACCTCCTCAACTGGGTGTTGTACTGATGAAGAATTTGGCAGACTTTGTGCCTTTAACCTGCTCATGTCAAAGTGTGAGACAAAATTTGTGAAACAAAGTAACAAAACATGTGAAACATAACAAAACATGTGAAACATTATCTTACTTGTCAAGTTCTTTTTTCATTTCGAAAAGCATGATGTCCCTTGGGCCGAACCTTGTGCCATGAATTTCTGGCCTTGTGGAGAAATAGAGAAGCATGGAGGAGATTGCCAAGGGGATTCGAGCCAGATACTGTGAAAGAATTTTGGGATGGGGAGAAGGTTCGAGAATATCAAGCATTTTGGGATCCTTTGTTAGACTGGGAGGTTCCTGTTGTTTGTCCAAAGGACACATGCAAACGTATTTTTAGAGCATTTCCTCAAGCTCTCAAATGTGAAGAACTAAAACATGGATGGATAGAAGAACGTGAACTGTACTCATTTTCATGCCCGGAGTGCGCATCTCTAATCGAGGCACCACGGCGGCTACAAAAGGTTAGTTGTATATTCCAAGTGAACTTTAGTTTGATTATTTGTGTGAAAGGTTTATTGACATCGATTTGTGTCTGTCCAACTCTAACAAATATATTTGATTTGTGTGTAGGGAGATCCTCGTAACTTTGCTCTTATGGGCCATTGGGATGGCTTCCAAAGTGCAAGGACAAGGCAACGAGATTGTTGGTCACTTGAAATAGTAGTGTTAAATATTGGCAAGGTCTCAGAATTGGGTCCAATCCCAATTCTCTTCATACCTGCCAGTTCGGATAAGTTAGTTAAATATGATGGTACACAAGTTCTATCGGCTTTTTTAGAGCCATTTATTCAAGAATTAGAAGAATTTTTTATCAATGGCTTCCCTGTTTCATACGCTTACCCTGGGAGCCTTATAAGTGAAGAGCTTTCAGGAGATAGGGCCGGTGGATCTATCACATTACGCACTATTATGATGATGTTCACAGGGGATTATCCTGCTCAATGCAAGGTAGGGGGATTAAAGGATGGGGGATATTCCGGTTGTAGGCGTCATTTTACAAACTCAGAACAAGAAGAATCATGTGCTCGTAAAGAAGCCCGTCATGCATTACCACTTCGAAGCTGTGAAAACTTGCTAGCTGTAGTAACTTCGTGGAGACAACTTGATCACGGCACGGAAAGAGATGAGGAAGAAAGAAGAGGAGGAATATCAGGCTATTCCATCCTTTGGCGGTTGAACTATTTATACGGCTTTGACTTATCACTAGATCTTGTACATGACGTGATGCACATTTTGTCTCTGAATATATTGAAGAAATATGTAGCCTTGTTAGTGGCAACTATGAAGAATTCAGATCAGATGCTTGAGCTTGAGAAAGCTTTGGCAATCGTAACACGACATAGGCCTAAGGGATTGGGTGGACGTTGGCCACGGAAACTGAAGTCTGTGGGGTACTACAAAGCAGAAGAGTACCAGCTGTTTGTAATGTGGTGTTTACCGTATATTTTGGACCACTTTAATTTAGGAAGGTCAACCACCTTGGGGGGTTTAGGGGTATTATTAATAGAAATATGTCGATTATTCCACTCACATTCAAGATGTTATGGGTGGAGCAAAGAGGCCATGGGAGTTGCTAAGAATCTATTGGCCGCTTGGAGAGTGCGGGTGGAAGAGAGCCTTGGTCCTAACCCCTCCCCACTAGAGTATGTTGCAGGTATGTTGTTGCTGCGCTCTCTCGTAGCTTCTTTGGTTAGTGTCTATATGTATTGATGTTAAGTCTGGTCTTATAAGTTGATACAGTTGTGAGTATGATTTGAAGTGAATGATTGTAATTAGACACCGTGACAATTCATGTATTGATATTTTTGGTTGTATTTTATTGATGCAGGAAGCGGGGAGCTACTTGATGATGTTTTAAGGCACGGATGTCACGACGTGTATTGGTGCTATGCGTTTGAGAGGCAAGTTTCCACATATATGGGCATAACCACAAATCAAAAACTCAATGAAACATCCTATATAAACTTCTTTGTGCGTCGTTCTTTTACCCTTACCTATATGTGTTTACAAAAGGACCATGATGGACTTTTACCACATCAAAGGGCGTTGAGGGACCTTCATATGTATCTTCAACATTCAAGAGATTATTACAATCCTCCAACTTCGAATACCCAACAGTGTGATGTGTGGCATGACGATTGTGCAATAGTAGCACATTCTCAAGATATGGCAGTGCAACTAGCAAAGTTGTTGCCAAAAGTAGGCCTTTGTGAGTGCTCAAGAATGATCAAAGAAAAAGGTATATTGGTTGGGCCCAAACGTCCCTCAATCAAGAAAATGGGCCAAGAGACAAGTTTCTATTTGAAACAGTATTGGCGAGCTATTGGTATCTTGACAGACACCAACTCCCAAAGTTTCAACGAAGAGCTCATGGCTTTGCGATTCTTAATACATGAAGGCAGAGAATATCGTGTGGGCAATCTTGTTTTAGTGAGGCCTGACTCTTCAGATGTAGTGCATCGATGGGTATGGAAAGCAAAGATTTTGGGATTCTTCATACATGAGTTTCAGGGAATTTTGAAGTCATTTTTCAAGGCAGCCTACTATGATCAACGGGTGGAGTCGCATGAGTCGACCATGCCTATGATTCATGCAATCACTGATATGCCAATATTGAGTTCGCAGGCAGGGCAAATTTGTGTAAGACCTGTGGAGCAACTTATGTACCAATTCATGGCAATTCCTGTTCCGGAATCACGAGGCCTATATATGGTAGCTTATGAATTAGAGGACCCCGTACCACGAAAGCATTTGTTGGAGGCAGGAGAACCTGGGTGTTGCCCGCCGTATCCTGAAGTTGCGGATATTATGCTTGTGAAAGGTCCAAGCTGGCAATTGGGATGTTGTTTTCAATATGCTGTTGTTCGCCATGTTCATGCCAAAGATACGTCACAAGAAATTGATGAATATGGAACTCATCCTCCTAAAGAGCAGGACCACTTGGTAGGACGTGTGGACTTGAGTTTTCTTCTTCCATCTGGACCTCGTTCTCGTAGATTTACGAGTAAATTTGAGACAAAATATTCATGTTCGTGGCACAAGCTTGTGTCACTTCTTTCCGATTTTAGAACAGTGAAGTGCCACAATGGAAGACCTGTGGAGTGGTTCAAAATGTGAATCATAGAAGAAACTCAATCTGTATGTATCTGAGGTACGTTATGAATCATCTCTCAACTTCCCAATTCTTTCTCTCTCTTACTATTGTCATGTTGTGGATTCATTTGTTGGTGACCATTAGCAACAATGTTATGCGGTATTCCGTATATGTCTGATCTTAAAAGACTTTGTGGTGTGCTTTGTACAAATGGAAATGCAAGAGTTTTTCTTTTGGTGCATGAGAGTAGTTATGTGTAAGGGTTTTCCCACATTGATTTTCCAAGCATTTTCCCTGTGACAATCACTTACTAGCTAATTCAAAGATGTTTACCGGAAATGTAAACGACATTCCCCTTTGCGTAAAGTGAATCGAGGTATTCCCTTTAACGACATAATGTGGAACATGGTGTATAATTTGGTTTTTCCTTTTACATCATAGGGAATGTATCTGGAGCCCCTTGTGAGAGAACAGAAGATAATACTTGACATTCGAGATATTATCCAGCATGAGGTGGAGTTTCTGCTGCAAATCTTCGTCGAGGAAACCCGATTTAATCTCCACGGCGTATCGGCAGAGACGAGGCTGCGTCGTGCTTGAAGGAACGTGGTCCAAGAATTGCATCCCCCCTGGTTACGAAACTGAATGGACATGTACGTGGAAATTATTCAAGGTGTCCACAGGTTCAGATCGGCTTGGCTTCGCGCTGTAAAATTTCCATTGAGACTCAGAGTGATTGCTGTCTCTGCATGCTGTTACTCCATCTCTTGCGTGTGGCGAATCACGAGGTGGTGTTTCTGCTGTAAATCTTTGTCAAGGAAGCAGGATTTGATCTCGTCCAAAACTCGCATCAGACTGGTTAAAAAATTGGATGGACATAAGGTACGAGGAAATCAATTAAGGGTCTACAGGTTCAAATTATCTGGCTTGCCCAGTGAAATTTCCATTGAGCCTCAGGGTGACTGCTGGCTGATCGGAGGCGCTCTGGTACCGATCATCGCAGTTAAGCTCACCACAAAGGAACATCGCTTTCTCCACAAGCCACTCCATCTCTTGCGTGTGGCGTATCAAGCCCATGCCCCCAGAGAAAAGAAGATAATTCTCCACATCCGAGACATTATCCAGTACGCGGTAGAGAATTTGTGGCAAACCTTCACTGAGGAAGCATGATTTGATCTCCTCGTTACGCTCCAGGAGCACGCAGATAAGCTCCACCGCGTATCGGCGTAGACGAGGCTGCTTCGTGCTTAAAGGAACGTGGTCCAAGAAATGCATCAACTGCTTGATGACAGTGTGTCGGTCGAGTCGTCTGCTCTCAAAAAAAATGTCTTTGAATGTGCTTTCATTGACGGTTGGCAATGTCTTGGCAGCTAACCCTAGTGCTGCTTCTCGAGTCCCTCTGTCGGCAGAAAGCATCACCCTGTGTAGGAGAAATTCGGTCGTCTCTGCAACTTCGGCTTGTATGCCATGGCTAGAGAATGGGAAAAGGCCTCGAAGAATCCAAGCCGCACGTGTGGCCATGAACTCGTCCTGCTCATCTTTCAGGATTTCAATTAGGACTGAGGCTGCATTTTGCGTTCGGTCAGGAAACCGTGTTCGCAAAATTCGATGGCAATTGGTTTTATCCCGGAGTGCAAGTCGGTTGAGTGCCTCTCCCGCCTTCATTGCCACACATTTTTCATCCTGGCATTCCTGTCCACCATGATACCGCACCACCACTACTGTCATATCTCATCCTAGTATGATACTTCATCCAAGTACTGTTTCTATGAAGGTGTACTTTGTTATATTCCAAACATAGTTCTACAACTAGGTATGTGAATATTATTCATTGGTTCTCAAGATTAGCAAAAAACGGAAAGGGCTTGAATTTTGCAAAGTTCTTCAATTTGAACAGATAGGCATTCTATCTATCTTGTGGTGCTAATTAGCGGAAGGAGTCCCACTGGAATAATTTGTCCACGCCGTGCGCGAGATTTAAAAAATGCTCACATGTAGTTCGAGCTTATCTTCAAGGTGGCAGACCACTCGGCATATAGGGTTCAGGCGCATTCGTGTTGACATAGTCGAACTCAATATTTGCAACTGACATTGATCACGTGACGTACCTTTTTGGCTCGTTCGTCATCGATGGCGGCTGACGTGGCTTGATCCCTGGGAACTGGGGGGACAGATCGATGACTATGGGTGAACAATAACACCAAGTTCGCAATAACACCTCCCGTGCATCCGATCACTTTCCGCGAATCTGTGTCCAAGGCAAGATTGTTCAAAACATCGACAGCAATGCTTTGCAGCTTCTGCCGCTCCTTGACATCCCCTTCCTGGTGGTGCAAAATGTCACGCAGCCGGGGGATGGCTGAGACTACGTTGGTGATGGCCGGCCGCAAAATGGTTCCCGAGCCACCTGTGGTAGAGGCCAATATGCTGAGGACTTCGAGGCTTTGACGTATGCTTTTGGAGTCCTCCTTGAAATAGCGGCGAATGTCCAAGAAACCCACAAGGATGGGAAGGAGGCCCCTAACCTCGCCAATGCGACGGCTATATGTGTGGTCACTCGCCAGGCACTTTAGGATGCCCAACCCGTAAGTACGTAGCTCAATTGCCTCCTTCGGTGTCAATTTGCACGCTGGTCCATCAAATTGAAAGAAACTATCAGAAGTGATACTCAAAATCCGACATATATGGTTATATGATCAGAACTCAACGATCTTCATAACTGATCTTCCTCTCCGAGACAATCAGAAGTGGGATTCATTCACAGACAATGACAAATCAGAATCAAGGGATTAGTTCCAACAAGGGCTGGTCACTTCTCCATGGAGATCCATGGCTTCTAATGACTATGTGGCATAAGGTAGCGGATAAGGGTTACTTCTCACCTGGACCACTGTGGACTAAAATTAACAGATCTACTCTTCCAAATCCCGATTATACTTACATGATCAGAACTCAACGATCTCCGAGAAACAATCAGAAGGGAATCGTTCACAGACAAAGACAAATTCGTTCCAACTAAGGCTAGTGTCTTCTCCATGCAGATCCATGGCTTCTACGACTAGGTATGTGGTAGAAGGGATCGTAAGGGTTACTTCTCACCTGGGGCACTGTGGACGAGCTCCTCAATGACCTCCCACTGGAAGAGCGACATTATATTCTCAAGAGCCCCAGCCACCGCAACCACACGTGAGTTGTTGCGTGTGTGGTACACCAATCCCTTCACTATGGCCGCAGAGTTTAAGCGAATCTGCAGTTCATCTTTATGGTGCCATGCTAGCATCTCCACCAGCCGTTCTATTACACCTACAACAACGGCAACACTATTGTGAGCATGCAGTCTTCACTAATTCATATCCAAAAGGCAGAGTCTAATAAACGTTGAAGAATTCTGACAACATTTGTAATGTGTTCCTTGTTCTGAATGTCCAAGAGCCGTCATGAAGTGTTCAAATCTGCCAATAACGTCAAGCAATTCAAGACCAAAACCACTAGGATTTATTATATGATCGAGAAGTGCAAGTAGGCATCTAAATATATGCAACTGTGCACATATGCTTAGATGTACACATAGAGTAGGTGCTCCAGCGCTGTGGGTTACGTAATGGCATTCATGGGGCAGGTTCTCAGATCCTAACGACACTCCAGAGAGGGTGTTCAGTTTAAGGTTTATGGGGGGTAGTTGATGATTTTCAGTACGTGGACAGAACAACGGACCTGGAGCAACTCCAATCCGACGTAATGTGTCCCCTCGAAATTGATCCTGTTCGACAAAGGCCCTCAAGATTTTGGAGCCGCCCAGCACTTGACTTGCATCATTGTCTTGCAACAGCTTCATGCTATATGATACGAGGTCCATCTCCAACCCATCAAACACGCTCACTGTCAAGCACTTTGAATACACCTGTTCCATCCAGAAACACGGACACTGGTGAGCCACAATGTAATAACAGATGGAATGATATCATTATTCCATTTCAAGGGAAAAATAGGGTGAACCAGATCAAGTCCGAGGATAAATTAGAAGAAGGGCATGTTTGAAGGTGATTCACAGGTTGGATCTAGACAAGTATACTATCACTCACCTCATAGAAGAAACTTTGCGTCATCTCGTGGAAATCGTTCGCCACCAATTCAGTATCCTTAGCTGCCTTCACGAGCTTCTCACTCACTTTCAGGAGCAGTTTCATGTGATTGATCTTGAATTCCCAGTAGCTTCTTTCTATCAGGAAAATGAAAGCCTCCGAAAACGAAAGGACATAGAAGATGTACACACTATAGGTCACATTCCGGGGTATTTCATTGGAAGGGGTGGACGGGATGGTGAAATTTCCTTGCACAAGGCGCCACAACGACATGCCCAGACAAACAGTGGCGGATATGAATTGGCAAACATAGAGGAACTGTGCCATCCCCTTGGCAGTGAGGATCTGTATGTACGGAAAGAAAGGAAGCATAGATGTCGACCATGTCCTTGGAATTGTTTTTGAGGATAGCCCTGCTGCTATTCGTTGTGCGCTCTTTGCAGGTTGATCAATCGTGGAGCTGCTGGGGGATGGAGGCAATGACTTCCTCAATGCTGGTGTGGTGGGTGTCCTCGACTCATCGCCTCTTGGGCTGTCATCTACAACTTGCCCCTGTGGTGAAGAATCCTGCCGGTACTTTTCATCACCCGAGCTCCCAGCAAACCCAAACGCACCTGGAAAACAATGTAGACTCTTTTCAGGGGACGCTTTCAAATTCCAGTGCCATATTTCTGTGCGCTTGAAGAGCTCCGGACCGGCTATGAAGGTGGTGGGTGACAAACAATCACATTGCGACAACGGATGGTAACGCTCGCTCAAAAGAAGTGACAAGGATATTAAAACGCAACTTTTGATCTCCTTCACGTGGTATGAAGTTTGCAGCACTAGGTACAGAGACCAGTGGGCTCTTTTAAATTCCAGTGCCATATTTCTGTGCACTTGAAGAGCTCCGGACTGGCTATGGAGATGGTGGGTGGCAAACAAACAATCACATTGCAGCAACAGATCATGGTAAAACGACCACCCACCTAGAACGGCTCGCTCACTTCTGTGAGCAAGACTGGATCCAGCATGCGCGACTCTGATGCCCGCCAATAAAATCGAGAAGTTGGAGCGGCACCCCAGCTGCTGACACTCCAATTCGTGCGAGCGGAAGAAAATCCTCGTGCCCTCTGTGACAAGGAGGGCACTCACCACCCAAAACTCCACCACGCTCACGTACACGCTGAACCCTCCCAGGAGGACCACCGTCGCCCAGATGAATGCCACTGCCCCGAGCCCACTCGCCGTCTTCTCCAAAATAGCCAGCCGAAATGCGAACAAGGTAATTGCTCTCTCTGGCGCCTGATCCTCGCTCACCTCAATATTCTCGATATTCTGATCCACTTCGTCTGCTTTGAACTGTGAATTGCCAATGCTGTAGTCTCTGTAGCTCCGGTGGTAACTGTCCGACTCTCGGCCGGTGTAACTGGAGATGTCACTGGAGCCACTAATCCTATCCGAGCCGCGGGTTCCGGAAGAATTTGCTGCGTCCTGCTGCTGCATAAAAGTTTGTTTAGGTGTTGTGGTTCAAGCCCAGTTTCAACTCTAAGTTGTACAACTTTTTTCGTTCACATACAACTACGAGAGTAGTCTAGTAGATTTGACCTCAATCATCGTTCCTCCTATTGGTGTAGTTCATGAAGTAGAGACAAGCATTTTATGGATTTTAGTGAAAGGGTTGTCTAACAGTACTTGACTTCTACAATCCTTTCCCATACTTTGGCATTGAAGTTTATCTCCCGGTGCTACCTAGCGACCTCAATGATCATTCCTCCCATTGGTGTAATTCGTGAGGTGGAGACAAACAATT
Source organism: Polytrichum formosum (assembly GCA_964035585.1). Lineage (NCBI taxonomy): Eukaryota > Viridiplantae > Streptophyta > Polytrichopsida > Polytrichales > Polytrichaceae > Polytrichum > Polytrichum formosum. The sequence continues at coordinate 41,545,633 of OZ037938.1, read as the reverse complement.
AATCGATTCTAATGGAAGGGTTGTCTAAGAGTAATGAACTCCTACAAATCCTCTCCCATGATTTGGTCTTGAGGTGTATCTCCCGCACTACATAGGAACCACAAACAAAATAGAACCAAAGGAAGTAAACTACAACCATCGCAACTACTCTCAACTACACCTTATCTCGACGATGGACAAGTAAGAGTAGGTGTGGCTTCGATGGTTGTCATCAATGCACATTTTCCCTCCTTATCTCTTAAAAAAATAAAACCAAAGAAAGTGGACTACAAACATCGACCACCGAAACGGTGGATGTGTGTCAACTCACCTTGAGTGTTTTTGGATCTACGGGAGGCGGGATGGTGATGGGATGGTGATGGTCTCGGGGGCTGTTCTGCTGCTGCTGCTCTGTTGTTGTTGTTGTTGTTGTTGTTGTTGTTGTTGAAGGAGTCTTCCTGAGGTTGTGCATTCGGAACCCACCGAACGCCACTTTCTTCATCGTGTTTTTTCTTAAGTTTCGGGTGTGGTGGTCCGGTAACGTCGTTTGCGGGAGCTGGTCCTGCTCCATATAATTTGGAACGGCCGAGGTACTAGACTCCGAAATTCTGACCTACACATGCGTTGGCCTTATACCAATTTGCCAACGCAGAAGAAGTGGTTTGTAATTCTGTGATCTCTCTGCAGCCAACCGACAGGATTCGGCTTGAGTATCAGCTCCAACACCGACACCAAAAATCCTTGAATCACAAGGAGGATTGGAGGATAGAAAGAGAAATTGCACTTGGACAAATGGATACACTAGTTCGAAGCTCAATCCTCGTAGGCGGGAAGAAAAACTGATAAAAAATCATTTGACACCCACCACACACAATTCCAGCCCAAGCTCAAGTTTCAAAATTTGGTAGAATTTGGACTCTTCCATCTCTCCTTCGAAGATTGTGGAGTTTCCCTTCTACTTTGCCAACGCAGAAAGTGGATTGTTCTGTAGTTTCTCCGCAGCCAACCGACAGAGTTCTGCTCGAGTTACCAGCTCCGACACCAACACATCAAAATATATATATATATATATATATGATTCACGAAGAGGGTTGGAGGATGCGAGAAAATTCCACTTTTCCTCTTCCGATAGAAGAGAAATTGCACCTGGTGAAACTGGCACGCCAGTTCGAAACTCAATTCTCGTAGGAGAAAAAGGTTCTCTTTTTCATCACCACATTGGGTGTGAAGAAATTTGACACCCGCCCTATATTCGGAATCTCAGAATTTGGCGTGACCGGTCCTGAGGATATCAAAACTCCCAATCCACATCAACCACAAATGAAGAGATGAATCAGTTCTCACCCTGCACGAACAGGCAAGCCTCGGAGAGATGTAAGGATCCATGCTTGAGTACCAGCTCCAACACGACACGGAAAAACCCATGAATCACGAGGGTTGGAGAAAGAAATTCTCCACTTCTCCTCTTCTAGTGGAAGAGGAATTGACACACTAGTCCGAAACTCAATCCTCGTCGGAACAGAAAACAAATCACTTGACATCCACCCCTAATTCAGAATTTCAGAATGGCTGGAGCGGTCCGGATGATATGGAATTCACAATTGAGGAGATTCAGCGCGCTCAGGATGGTTAACACCCACGACCAGGTAGCTTCGGAGAGGAAGTAAGGATTCACCTGAGAATCAGCAGCGGTATTCGAAGTGTAATTTGGATGGCGACTCTCATAGATCCCTTTGTAAGAGCTTGATGATGCTGGGTCGATGCAACTACGGCGGCAAGCCAACCTGCCAATCTACATAGAAATTTTTGGATCAATCACTCGCCAACATTCCACCTCATCACTCCGAATCTGAATCTTACGAACTTTTCGAGGAGTTTCCGAGACTCTCCTCTCTGGAAACCAATGAAACCTGGGGATCGCAGAAGATTACTGAAACTGCAACCTTGTTATCACACGAACAACTTGGCTCTCCACGAAGTTCAATCTGATGAGATCCTCGACCAGCAGCAGCAGCTCCGGATGACGTCAAACTGTTTCAATCAGACAGGGCTCGCAGTCGATGAAAGATTTGAACTCCGTTAAACATCGCCTTCCTTTCTTCCTACAAATTACAAAATTGACTCCAGGATGCCCATGTATTGGATTGTTCAAGACACAGGCCCTGCAAGCCCGGTGGCGGTCTGTAATCAGTAAACTCCGAATCCCCAAAACCGACCCATAAATCTATTGCTGGAAAGCCAGGCGAGTGAAAAACTTCAGGGGGGACGTTAAAGTTCCCCCACGAACTTATAGGGGGAGGTAGATTCGGGCAGGGGCAGCCGCCCGTCCAGGAAATCCAGATTTTCTGGACCCGACGCCCGCCTGCCCGACTTTGAAAAAACCATTGCCCTTGCATTCTTGAAGGCCACTTATTCACAAATCCCATATTGAGTGCACTTCACCTTCAAGGTCCAAAATCCAATATATATGTTCACTTCCATTGAGTAAATAAGCAATTGACTGGGATTTCATTTTCAAAGTGAAACTGCCAATAAAGCATGTAAATAACTTGGAAGTCAAAAATATTACAAAACCCTCATTAGCATTGAGGTTGTCATTTTTGTGACTTACCATTGCAAGGGTCTTTGTCATTCTAAAAATGGAACTAAAATTAGTGTTTTATTTTTAGTAGGTTGAATATTATAATAGTGTAGTATTTTATCATATTTTAGTTAATACCTTCTACTTTCACAAAGTTTTCATACGCATTTAAACTAATTAAGTGTGATTAAATGAAATTAAGTCTAATTAATCTTGATTAATTCTAACTGAGCCCAATTAAAACAGAAAGCATGCTTACCAAATTAATTAAGCCTAATTAATGATAAAATGTACTTACTGGAATTAATCATGATCCAAGTTACCGAAGGAGTACACATTTCCAACGTGTCTTTGATCCAGATCGAGACCCTTTATAAGTAACCTCGTGACTCCAGATTGTAGTTTCGTCTTTGAATATTCGGCTCATTTCCAGGCACGCAAGAGCAGATGCTGCCTGGACGAAGGAACCACTTACTGGAAATAGAATGCGGTGTACTTGACTGTATCCCAGACCCACCACTTATACTAGGCCTTTTCCCGGTGCCAAATCATCACAATAATAATACTAATAATATCAATAATAATAATAATAATAATAAAATTAAAAAAGAAAATAACATGTGTGTTTTTTCCACTGGTGTGAGTTTGAGTCTCCCACCAATCTTGATATGGGTACACATCTTCCAATGTGTGTTTGATCCAGATCGAGCATCCTACTTTGTACAAGAGTCCCCTTGTTTCAGAGATAGGGTTTCTACCTGTCTTGCGGAAGGTGGGCTCATTTTAGGTGATATCTAGAGCAAATGATTGGGAGAGCTAAGAACATGACTACACATTCTATGTACGGACCCAATGCTCAAGGAGATTTTTGGGCAATATCAATCGAGATTTGAGTGTTTTCCAAGCTCAATTGCTTACATCATGTTGTGATCATTCGGTTTTTCTTTATTGATTCGAAGTATATTACATAGATTCCTCTAAAATGATTCGTAACTTTCTTGAAGTGTTGAACTTCAACTACACTGTTTTTTGCATTTAGTGTTAGCAACAGTAATTACGAACCACAACACTAAATGCCAGTGACGCCCTTAATGTTGCATACACTAAATGCCAACCTATACACTAATTGTGAACTAATGTAAAATTTGGCCATGTTCAGATTTTTACATCTCCACAATTAGTGTTATAATTCCAAGGTAGATTGTAGTGGATTGTGATTGAGTCACAATCCAAGGTAGAGAAGGTGGCGGCGCAGGGAACACTATTTGTCAAGTGGTTGGTAGATAGTGTTGCAGGTAAATGAATAGTAACAACATTAAATATAACACAACACTAAATGCAAAAAATAGTGTAGTTGTTTCTCAAACTCAACCGGTTCATCTATAACTAGTAGTCATTTCTCCCCTTTTCATAGATACGGATACCTCTAAATCCATGCTGACAATTTAAAGGGACGTTTTGACAAACTAAGGTTCCCACACATTCTCATGATCACCAATTTAGAGGCGTTTCCTCTTTGAAAGCTTCCGTCTTTTCAACTATGCAGCTTTTAGAGGGGTGGTTTTCAACTTCTCTGGAAGGAATCCACTATCAATATCTCACAATTTTTCTTCAAATACGATTTTGGCTATAATTATTTCTATGTAAAGCCTTGTGTATCGTAAGATATATAGTACACTAAAATATGATGTTTAGTGTCATATGGTATTTTATGTCACTTTGGTAACTTTTTGGATGACACTTCTTACAAATAAGTGAACAGATTTTGTCATGGATGATGGATGAGTTCATCCATTGGCCAAAACCCTACTCTCTCTTGTCAGCAACTTGTGATGAAATATTGTCATAGATGATTGAGATTTGGATGAAAAAATCACTTGGTAAGTGACTGTACATGCAACACTGTAATTCTATAATCCCCCAAAAAATTTACAAGGAATGACAAATAATGTAGGGTTAACATTTAGTGTCGGTGACACCATACCGTGGTTTACAATTAGTATTGAGCAAGATAGTTAGAATTGGTGACACTAAATGTCATATTTAGTGTAGTTATGATCATGGGACCCAATAATTTATAGTACTCATATAGAGTGAACATGTGGGACATATAGAGGCACTACTCCCCTCTAAAGTAATGCTACCCAATTCAACAATCCTTTGTGTTAGTGTTTGGTGTACAACGTGCGGTTATGCTCTAAAGTACCAAAAGTTTTCAATGTGAACTTGTGATGCATATATAGGTCCCCTTCACACTACAAGAGTTCAGACCTTGAAGGAAGGAGCCTTCCCATGGGGAGATTGTTATCACTACGAAGCATGCTTCTTATTTTACCCCAAGTCCACTTCACACTTGAGCTTTCAACTTGAGACCTTTAAATTACTTTATTTGCTATATTTACAACACTTAGGTAAATGCTTTCGTGGATTCCATTGCTTAGGTGGCGCCTTGATGGATCCCATGTGGAACATCTATGACAAGTTTTTGGTCAAAAATCTCAACTTACCTTGTCAAGGAGGTCACTTGAACATAATGTCTAGAGAGTTTGAGCTCTCATTTTGTGGACCCCATTCTGCCAATGGCCATTTGAACATTGTTTTTTTTGCTTGTCATGAATTCTCTTATGTATTTTTAGTGCCATTTCTTCCTTGATGACTCACTTTGAGTATGGCCACTTCACACTTGTTCATTTTGAATACCGCCACTTGACCAAGACCTTGTCAAAGATGACCAAAAACATGAAATGTTACAAGCTCGGTTACGAAAAAGCTCAAGCTCTCAAGTTAAAGCACAAAGTGTAAAATGGATTTGTGTACACAAGTGCGAGTGAGCCAATGAGAAGGCTCCTTACCCTTCGCACGTGTAGTGAAGTTTCCCTAGGTAGTGTAAAGGGATCTCACCTCGCACATTGACTTGCAACCAATGTGCAACTTTCTATGCATCGTTATTATGTTTATTCTATTTTGCCGATGAAGCCCGGGCCAAACCAATCAAAGGTTGACCAATTGGGTGGTGTTGGTATCAATTTCTATTGAACCGGCGACCATTTCACCTTTACACTCATTTGTACCTCCAATAGTAGTTTGAGAACTTAGACAAGTCTAGCCTAAGGAGACCACGCCATTTGAAAGATTGTATAACAAAACAAAACCAAGTAAACGGAGCAACAACTAGAGGTTCGTGATGTTTCGGTAAACTCATCCATTCACAAGGTGAAAACATTTTATTTTATTTTAAATGTGGCTTTGTCACAAGAGGATTTGTCCTAAAATGACATTTTAGAAGTATTTTTTTAATCACTACACTAAAAGGATATTTAGTGTTTGATACACTAAATACAAACGCATACACTAAATGACAATAACCCTATGAAAGTAAGTAACAATCAATGTAAACTCAAACACTAATTATCAACTATGGTAATATGTGGAAGTTACATGTTTGAATTTAGTGTTAGCAAGGATATGAAAAAAAGGATATAACAAGGGAGGTGGCAGTAGGGAAGGTAGTGGCACGTTTATGTCTAACATTAATTGTCAAGGAATTAAAAATTAGTGTTGAGCAGGGTAGGGTGGTAACAACATTAAATACAATTAAACACTAAATATCCTTTTTAGTGTAGTTCCTTTCATATTAAATTGGAGCTTCCACTAAGTTTCACCGAACCTTATTCGTAAAGTTGTGACATGAAACACCTGGACCCTATTACCACTCAAAGGCAGTCTCCATAATGCCTTCTATCCCATGATGTGGGACACAACCAACAAAGTGAAGTGTTGTACAACGTTAATATATAAGTCCACCTCGAATGAATGGATCCTCACCTTGTCGGGGGCCTTCTTTTTACTAGATTTCCGTTATCCATGATGGATGAGGTCACACGGACATCACAAAGCCCGAGTCCTCAAAAGGCTAATTCCTCATTTTCCACAAGCATCACTTTAGACCAAGGATTCGTGGTGTCTACGGAAACTACTTTGCATACTATTCCTACTCCCTATCATCAATAAGGCTTGCACGTAGTTTGTTTGTGGACTATATATATGAACCAACATTTGCACCAATCATCATTACTTCCAACAACACAACTTTACAAAGTCAAGGGAGCACGCCATTGAGCTTATGTAAAGTTCCACACACTCTTTGTATGTATGTATTTTGATTTTGATTTTGATTTTAGTTATAGTTTTTTTGGTTTATTTATTATTTATTATTTATATTGAATGAAATAGAATTTCGTTCTACACAATCTTTCAATGACCGAGTTAAGCTTAAGTCGTACGGCATGTGGACCTATCATGTGCCTCATCTCCAACTCCATCGACGATTGTAGCCATTGGATGGGTTTGGGGTTTGTCTCGTGTGGTCAACAATTGCGAGTTGTGCAAATTGTCATTTCAAGTTCGAAGATTAGAAAATGAGATGTAGAAGTTACAAGAGATCAAAGGGGAGATTCTTGTTCTTTTCCTTTTCACATTGATCAGTTGTGTTCATTATTGAACCAAGAACGTTGTTTATATTTCGAGCACATAGTCCAATCTTATTATGACATGTGTCTTTTTTGTTGTATGTTCTTAACCCTTACCATATACCACTTAAATATGGGTGTCCAACTACGAAGAGTGACCACATAAATGTCCACGTACTTTATACATCATCTTTGAGGAAATAATATACTAATATAATAAGGGAAATGAATCTTTTGTACATAGCAATTGACGTTGGCACTCATTGCAATTAGCTTTTCAAGTGTGCAAGGCATCATAGGTTGCTTCTGCAACCAAGCCACAAGTGCAGGAATTAACTTAGTGCCACTTTATAGTAGAGCTTGAGAACGGTCCACGTATGAAAATAGGTACTAAGAGCCACCTCTGCCCCCATGATCACACGGACATGGACTAGAGGCAATGAACAAACATCACACATGTCAATGCAAAACAAACATTGGCATTCCTTTTTTCTCACTAGAGCTTGAGGGCCCTTCAACTGTGCTATTCAAATTGTGTGATTGGTGAAGAAGTTGGAGACGGTCCGCTTCACTTTACACTACACCATGAGGGCCCAAGGGACCAAAGAGTTTTGTATGGATGGAAAGTCTACATGTTGTCCTACATGGCGCCAAGTGGATAATTTTCCATGGTCAACTAGATATTGTATAAGGCCCATTAAGAAGAGGTGGACCTAACGCAAAACTAGGGGTCATAGCAAGCAATTTAATTGCCATTGGGCTCCTAGAAGTTTGATGTTGCCATGGTGGGGCCCCATACTACCTACTATTCTGGGTTGTTGATAAATTATGTCATGATCCCTCAGCATGGTCTACTTTCACTTTACACTAAGTTGAAGAGCCCATCAATGGATTTGTATTTCCCATGGTACAACCTTTGGATGATGTACAAGGCCCCTAGATTTTCATGGACATGGCTCTTGGTTCATGGGCCTTAGGTTATGGGAAAAAATAGGGACCTCCACAAACAACGAGCTATGCACACGAGGCTACGTAATGGACAGAGTGTAGTTTGGTTGGATTTTTTTATGTGTTATGGTGTTTAACTCTTAAAGAACGTATGGCCTCAACATCCAGCCAAAGACACAATTTATATGGGCTTCACCAAGTTCATATACTCCCTCCGTCCCAAAATGATTGTCCATGTTTTTAACTTTGGCGAGATTAAGGCCCGTTGACCATTGACCGAGTAGTTGTAAATATGACTCTTAAAATAAATAGAACAACAACTACTCCAAAACGCCCCCAAATTTTGTGGTGTCGAAAGACTACTTGATATAGAAAGTTTGGCGCAAAGATATTTGACTTTGAGCCTCAAATTTCTATCCAGGCATATAAACTGGACAATCATTTTGGGACAAAAAAATCCGGGAAGTAGGACGATCATTTTGGGATGGAGGGAGTATTATATTTTATATATTTATGTGTTTGAGACCTTGTTACATACATTGTCTTATGTGAAGGGGAAACTCAAAATATACTCATACTAGACATTGGTGGTCAAAATACATCATATGTATTTGCATCCAAGGGCACTCATGCTCCGTATTTGAACTTAAATCTTCTATAGCATCAATGTGTTTAACTTATTCAAATAGCGCACTTGAAGAATAAGTTGATTTTAGATAGGGTCACTTTTGACACAATTAGCTCAAAATGAAAGCATGCAGCTCAAATACACTATTTTTTTTGCTTGGAGAGGCTTCCGAAGGTGGCAACTACGTTTCCTAGTATTACGCCTCCACATAACCACCATACAATCTATTCAAGGGAACAACCACCATCATGCATAGTGCACTAAGTAATTGCTTGTGCCTGATTTTGGCCTCTTAGAGGAATGGGATTGGAAGACATAATGTGGTATTTTGTATCCATGGTTATTGCTTTATGATATATACAATAATCCAATGTCTTGTTTGGTTGACATTTTTGGCTACAACTCATATTTTCACTAACACCCCCCCCCCCACACACACACACATGCTTGGGTTTCGTAATGTCTATGCATTCTCATCTTGAAGCCTAAGGCAATGGACTTCCATCTTTGTGAAATGGAGTCTATTTATGTGATTCTAAGAATATCACTTGGTGTAAGATGGCTCCTTGTCTAAGGGCTCTTATTTTAGCATGACGTAAATATGGAGTAAAAGGTTGTTGACTTTGTATCTCTACCGACAACCTACATGCCTCAAGTCTTAATAAAGGTGACCATGAGCACTTCCGGTCTCACCCATCAACACAAAGGACTTTGTAAAAGACCTTTGTGACACTCTCCTCTTCCTCTTTGAGGCTCTTAGTGGTTGTGGCTATCGGCTTGTAGAATATGTGTTTGTAACAGTGCCTGGGAAGTTTTTGGGCATAGTCGGTCAAGGCCCTAGTGATTCTAAATCCAACCAGTTACATGTTGACATCTTCCGGTTTTGCTTTATTCATTTGAGGTATATTCTATAGATTCCTCTAAAATAATCGGTAATTCTCCTGAAGTCTCCAACTTCAACCGGTTATTTCTCAAACTCAACCGGTTCATCTGTAACTAACCACCAACTCTCCCCGAGCAGTGGTTTGTAACTCTTGGTTTATGTGAGAGTTGTTTGTGGCTATTGGATTGTACTTTGGGAGTTTTTGGATTGTGTTCTTAGTAGTTGTGGCCCTTCATTTTCATTCTTAGAGCTTGTGTATTTAGTTTTAGTTCCTTAATGATCTCTCTTAATTTATTAGCTTAGAACCATTTTGGAGTCTCTCATGGTCTCTTAGTTTTTGAATTGTTATTGGATCTCTCTTGAATTTTAGATCTAACTCTTGGTTTCTACACTTAGAATCATTATTGGATCTCTCTATCTTTCATCTCTCTCATATGTCTCTTGAATTTTAGATCTAACTCTTAGTTTATACACTTATAATTATTATTGGATTTGTATTAATCTTGTAACTTTGAAGCACTATTGGATCTCTCATAGTCTCCTAGTTTTGAATTATTATCAGACTCTCTCTCTCTCTCTCTCTCTCTCTCTCTCTCTCTCTCTCTCTCTCTCTCTCTCTCTCTCTCTCTCTCTCTCAAATATTAGATTTCTCTCTCAGTTTTTTCATTTTGAATCATTATTGGACCTCTCTTAGTTTCTTTATTTTGAATCAAAATCGGATTTTTCTTAGTCTCTTTACTTTCTCTTTGATACAACTTGTTCATAAATATCTCTTTTGATATTGAACCTCTCTCAGTCTCAAAAGAGAAACAAAACAAAACAATACAATACAAAACACCATGCCACGCCACACCACACGACACCACAACACAACACAACACAAAAAATAGCACAAATCAATGCAACATTAAAAAAAACAATACACAATACAACATGATTTGAGTAAATTATTCCAACACTATTCAAAGTAATGTTGATGAACTTTTTGTTTGTTTATTTTGTTTCCCTATGATACCCTAATCTAGATCATATTATTACACACTTCTTGTGTTTTTTCAATAATATGTATATTTATAACAACAATTTAGAATATTGATTGTACAAACAATATCGGTTGATACCCTAACCCTAGGTCCTTCAGTATTGTAACCATAGTTAAGGTCAATATCCACCAAAAGTTAGAGTATTGACTATAATATACACTCTCAATTGATACCCTAACTTTAGGTTCTTTAACACCTTCCCATAGAGTTTAATATAATATCCATAATGGGTGAGGGTATTGACAGTATATAAGTCTTGGTTGATACCCTATTTGTAGGTCCTTTAACACCTTAACTGAAAGTTAAGGCTGATATTCAACACAAGTTAATAAAATAACATTAATTAACATAATCAATGTGTGTTTCTATTCTTAAATTAAAAAATCCTTATTCAAATAAAAAATAAATTCAAACTACTAGAATGCACAATAAATATCAAAAACATGGGCGAACATAATAATTGTTAATAAACTATCTAAAAATGGGAAATATTAAGCACTAAATTCTAAACCCCAAATTATGAAATATGTTCAAACTATATTTGCGTACAAAATTTGAGAAAACAATAACATATGTAAGGGTTAATAAAGTAAAATCAAGATTAATGATGTCTAATATATAGTATGTTGGGGAATTAACAATGACACATGATGAATCAAACAATCCTCTAAACACATATTTTATATTTATGAAATATCTAATTTAAACACACACACACACACACACACACACACACATATATATATATATATATAAGGCAAACCCAACAATATTACAAATCATTTTAACATGTTTGTAGGATAATAAAACATGAAGAAACAAATGAAAGAAGACTCTGATGTTGTCAGCGGCGTGAATTATGGGGCTGCTTCATTTTTGAATTCATCCAAGTGAATTTATAATCTTAATACAACATTATAAAAAATCGAGGGTTTAATTTTCATCATATCATATATTATATATAAGATTTTTCTTATGAATTTATGACGTGACCTATAAATGCAACTCTAAATCCTCTAACCTTGGTTTTTTGTTTGTTATGATATGTGAAATGCATATGATGTATGTAATACTTGGTTGTGAAGATTAGGTTAGGATATATTTTTGTAAATCAAGGTAGGTGATAAATATATAAATATATATATGCATAGAACACATAAACTAATACTAGAGATATAAGCTCATTTATTGGTAATGAGTGAATCATAAATAATTTTAAAAACAATGTCATGTTTAGGGTATTAATACATAATAGTACTAGGTTGGCATATCAACATTACTATACTAAAATAAAGAGCAGTCATGTTGTAAAGATTAGGTTAGGATATGAAACAATAGGCTTATGGTTAGGGTATCAACTGAGTGGATTGTGATTCTACAATTCCATATAATAGTGCTTCATATGACAATATTAAAACTATATGTGTATTATTATTATAATTAAATGCTTCCAATTTAATTTTTGTTTTGCCTGATAGAGCGCCACAATTAGAATAATGATTCAGTGGAATAAAAATGTGTGTAATTTTCAACAAAAAGGTTATAAAAACTTAAATTTCAAGAGAGTTAAGAGGATATAAACAATCCAATAAATTTATATTGACAAACAATGTTAATTGATTGCCAATTTTAAGAAGAAGGATTTAAAAATCACATTATGTACACCTTCTCTCCCAACTTGCCTCAATAATTTTGGAAAATAACAATTTGAGCTCATCATGTGCACATGCTTTCCTTTTCTTTCTTTTTTTGAAATTGGTAAAGAGGGAACAAAGAGGACCTACCTGCCAACTTGCAACCCACACTCTACAACAAGCTTCATTGCACTTGATGAATTCATGCAAAATTTGTTACCGGATGAACTTACATAGATGTTGCGAATCCTCCCCCTCCCCCCCTCCATGCACTATGTATGCATGTGATTTTTGTTAGGACATTATTGGTATTATGGTCTAGGAAATATGATTGTTTTTTATTATCTTTTGAGACTATATTTTATGATGCTCATATTGTCTTATTGTTGGACATCATGTATTGGAAGTTAGATAGCTTGCGTAAAATCCAAAGCCAATTGATTTGCAATGATTCACCCCACACTCAAGGCCTTCGTGTCAATTGGATCACTTTGACGTTGTTCAACCACACAAAGACTTAGAAAGCAACAATGCTTAAAGACACCTCACATAAGAGCTTGAGCCCCACTTTCGTCAGGCCTGCCTCAGAGATGTGGGTGTAACACAAATTGGGACACTTCAAAATCTTACAACCTTTCATTATTACAACTTATTGTACATAAGGGCTCACATGAATAGAATAATAACGAAACTGCTCTATTTGGGCTAGAAATTGGTTGCATATGTCTTTACACCACACTTGAAGGCTCAATCTCAATTTCCATGGTATTGCCTTTGGTTGAGTTTTAGGAGCCCCACGGGGGGTTCACTCCATGTCAAGTTGAACACCACGTGCGGCCAAAGTTTGCTACCCCTATATTACATGGAATAGATCAATTTAAAAATTATGAGATTTTTTCTACATATACATAACCATTGATAATATCTTTTGTATATTTTTTTGAAAATTTTAGTCATCTTCATTTTTGTAGTAATTATTTTAGTTCAATTCTGCGTCATTCTAGTTAGAAACGGTATGTTTTATTAAAAAAAACAGATCATCAAACTTAGTTGCCATTTTTTACTATGTAATAGATACCGTCTATATCTACCCATGAAAAAAAATCGATAAAATTTTGACCCATTTTGGTGATGCAACTTACCAAAAGTAGATTTTTTTTGGCCGCACGTAACTTGACCATGGAGTGAACCCCCCGTGAGGAGCCCTTATGATTTTATGATCACAACACTTGGCCATGGTGTAAAGTGGCCCTTATTAGATGTCACACACAAAAAGAACACAAAAAGAATGAATAGGTGAGACAAAGACAATGGAATCAAGTCAATTCGATTTGTAAAACCTGAAGCAAACTAGGTCATGATCGTCCACTATCTTAGGAACAAATGTGAGAGCCACCTATGGCATCAAGTACGACATATTAGCACGCTTGGAGCACTTTTAGACCACATTCTCACCTCATGTCATCATATGGGGCCCGCTTTGGTACAAAGATACTTAACTAACATGTTTCAAGAATACCTATGTAGATAGGCGTAGGTCTTGATGATAACTTATGACTACATTATTTTTAGTTGCACATACACTATTTGCAAAGGGTTACACTGTCCCTAGAAATGACATGTTTATTGATTATCAGCATGACATTGCTTATCAAAATAGGTAAATGGTTTAAATTTGTATACATTTCAACATATGGTGAATAAGGATGGGAAATGAGAAATGAAGGAGTTGGGTGGTGATCTAGAGTTGATTCAACGATTGAGGGAAACCACTCCATGTCTATCTTAAATTTTGAAAATTAATCATGTAAAATGTTAATACATCAATTAGAGGATATCTTGAAACATAAAAAATAAAATCTTGTCCTACTCTCAACCAAAGTATACATATGTATTAATGGTTATGATACAAATTTTTAACTCGTTATTCAATAAAGTTATACGAAGATAGTGAAACATTTTGGCGCTTAGTGTAGCCTATACACATGCTCCAATACATTTTTTTAAAACCCTAAACCCTAACATATTGGATCTTCCAAAACACAAAAGCTTAATTTGAAGTATTGTAGAATGAAGTATTGGGGATTGGTGTGGTATGATAAGGCACATACCAATCTGACTTGAAAAGGCATCCAAATTGTATAGATCCAATTGGTATAGTATGAGAAAAAAAAAGTTTCCACCAATGTAATTTACATGAACAATATTTTGATAGCTCGTTGGCCTAGTTAAGAGACCATACAGATTGTACCCTATGAATGAAGTATAAGAAATGTTTCAAAATGAGTCGTGAGTTTAAAAATTTTGTTTTTAAGTCAAAGTATTTCCCATTACATTATTCAGACGATGCATGTTGTTTAAACAACACACCCTATCAATAGAAAAAACCTCTCAGATGTAGTGTGAATTAGTCCCCACATGTGGATCTTGGGAGAGATTCGAAAATAATTATCGGGAATATGGGGGGGGGCATGGTCTCATAGAACAAGTCTCACTATCTAAATAATATTATGTTTGCAAAGTATCAATCTATGTGATGTTTAAAGGACCAAAACAATGTCTAGTATAAGACTTGACAATGCTTGCACCCACCACTCTCTCAACACACTAGTTGTAATTCCAACTACAATATGTAAATCATAAGCGCCCAATTCCGTCAACCACCCAAATATGACACTTAGTTTTTGTCCCAAAGGGGCAACTATGTACTTTGAACTGGAAACTAATTCATTGATGATAACTAAGGTAGATGTGGACACCTCCAACTTTGTGGAATCATCCAACCAATGGATTTGAGCATTAGAAGCTTGAGCATGTTAGCAATTACAAATTAGGACCAAATAATTTGAAATCGTTGAAATCGAAGTTGAAGGTGTTGATCTAGGCTGCAAAATCAAAGATTTTGTACTTCCCAATGTGGTGTTATAGGGGAACTCTTTTGTTGTTCAATATTGTGTAAGTGGGCAACATCATTAGCAGATTCTACATGGGTCATTTGCCAATTAAAACCAATTTAATGCCGATATTGGTTGTGTCGTGTCTCTAAAGTGGTCACATGTAAGATAAAATGTTGCCGAATTGTCTTTTCATTATAGAATACCCACAATACAAGTTGGTTGGCACCTCACAACCACATGCCGCCTCCTAAATTGCCCACCTTGGGCACAAAAATCAAACGTGTCATAGCTCGGTGAATAGCACTCCTAATTATGGAGATGGTGGGTGTAGTTTGACTTCTGCGAACATGACTAACCCAAATATCATCAAGGTAGCGACTAAATCACCATGTATTACTAACCCACCAACTTAAAGTGATTGTACTGCCAATTAGAAGCCAGAAATAGGTGTCCGATTAAGGAAGCTAACCAAATTAGCCTCACCTGCCTTACTCTAAGGTCCCAACACATAACTCATTGATTAAGAGAGACAAAAAGTCAATGCTCAACACTATCTACTTTTGTTGGCCTACGCAATGAATGGGGATAACCGACTACTAGTTACAGATGAAACAGTTGAGTTTGAGATATAACCGGTTGAAGTTCACAACTTCAGAAAAAGCAACCATCATTTTAGAGGAATCTATAGAATATACCTCAAATTAATTAAGAAAAACCAAAAGATCACAACATGTAACCAGTTGAACTTGGAAACACTAGGATTTTGGCAGATTATGCCCCAAAAATCTCCCGGGACACTGGGCCTATCTAACCACTTCAGATCATAAAGACACCTAAACTTTCATTGATCAAATCTAAATCACATGAAGTCAAAATGTCATTAACTCAAGTGCATTACAGTAGTGGTCTTCTGGATTCACTACTTTTTATTCTCTTAAATCTGTGAGGTGTTTCACAGACTTTAAATGTCTCTAAGTGCTCAAAGACTCTGTTATAGATGAGTCACATTCAAAATCTGATACTTCTGGGTTCCTAGAAAATCATGTATGTACAAAGCCAAGGACAATTCCAGCATGTCTAAACCATAACATCCAAGGATCTGTTTTGTAGCATAGGAACCAACGGATTACAATCCACTCATTTATCAAGTATAGCTACATGAACAATCTCCCTTTAGTGTTTGTTTCTCACCTAGCTCCTACTTGAGTTGCATCATGAACCAAATTTAGTGAATCAATGCGCCACCCTTAGTTACTGCCAAAACTTTGTTGATAATACTCCGAAGGGCCGATGCACTGGCACTACACTGGGGGTCGCTAAAACACGACCGGCCCTCATCGGCGGCCTTTCCAAGCTTCGGGTCTACAGGAACACGACCTAAGAATGGAACCTTCATTTGCTGGCACATTTTTTCAGCACCCCCTCCTACGCCATAGAACACTGAGGTGGCAACATAAGTAGACAACAGGTGGGGAGCATGAGTCTTCAATACACCTAGAAGCTCATCTGTAACATCTTGCTCTTCACCTTGGGCATCAACTTTCTTGAACTCGGCGCTCTCCACAAGCTGACGAAGCTCACTCATGTTCTCTACAACACCCAACACCTTGATCCCTACCTTTTTACAAAAGTTGATTTCTTTCCTAACATCAATAAGAGAGACTTCCTGGGGTGTGGTAACAATTATAGCTCCGTCTACATTTGTGGCTTTCAGGTACTGCATAATTGATATGTGCTCATCCGAAGTGCCGGGAGGAGCATCCACCACTAAGTAATCCAGGTCGCCCCAGTCAACGTCTTTTACAAATTGTTTGATTAATCCATTCTTCCTGGGTCCACGCCATATCACAGCTTCATCTGGATCTGGAAGCATGAAACCAATGGACATAACTCCAAGATTGTCTTCCACATACACAGGCGACCAGCCCAAATTGCTCTGATGAATCTCTTGACCCTCTAACCCAAGCATTTTGGGGATGCTAGGTCCGCAAATATCAATGTCAAGAAGCCCAACCTGCTTGTCCACAGAAGCCAGTGCAAATGATAGTTGAGCAGCAAATGTGCTCTTGCCTACTCCACCTTTGCCTGACAATACCAAAATCTTGTGTTTCACTGTCCTCATTCGCTCCTCAATGGCAACCAAATCTGCAAAAGTATAATCATCAGAAGTGGAATTGTGCAACACATGACAAAATACAAGGAAATCTATCAACACTTTCACAGCCAAATATTCTGTGTTCATTCTGAAATCACTGTGGCCCCTATCAACAACATCTGTCTTACCTAAGGTATGTGAACCTTATGTGGTCAAACTTCTCAATTGAACACATATATTTGAGTAGTATATGGCAAGGCTTGTACTTAAGGGACACCAGAAAGACACGTGTTTACGATGAGATTATGTACTGTGCTCAAAACATAGAAAACCATTCTAATTTCAATTGCTAACAGAATTGGGAGGACATATGCGATCACTCAAAGAGAAAGTGATCCTTCACTTTGAACTCCCATTTACTTTCGCATCCCAACTCCAATTCTGAAACTTTAAATGGAAAATCTTCATGATTTACAGTCACTAATTTATCAGATGAGATAACCCCCAAATATATCCAACGGCCAAAATTCAATTGTGGAGTTGAAAGTGCCCACAATAGGGCCACAAACTTGTACTGAAATCTTCCCAGACCCTCTTCCAGATGGCTTAATTCCTACTATGAATTCTGGTGTTCTAGGCCTACAGATTCTTCTCAAGAAAGGACTTCTCCACAGAACAATTAGTAGAATAGTGCAGCATTCTTGTCCATAATTCCACAGACTTGTCCATCAACTCAAATAAGCAATCGCGTCCATGAGCTCACAGACTTGTCTATAAGCTCACATATGCAATCGCGTCCAAAATTTGTCACAGACTAACGGAGAAGTGCAGTTGGAATTATCTCAACCTTCCTAATACTGGATGAAATGAAAGAGATATGTACCTGGATCGGGTCCTTTGGGAGCAGTTGCACAAATTTGCTGATTCGGACAACCATCGCAAGCAGATGCTTTACCAGCCTCCTCTGCCTCTGTTCCTGGACAATCTGTGAAACCAAAATACAAAAGGAACGAATATCCTTGTAAACAACCAAGTCCAACCATACCAATTGTAAGCATGGCATCGATATGCAAACAAACCAAAGCTAGCAAAACAACTGCAACAACCACAACTCACGTTGATTGGCATCTTCAGGAACAGCTCCCACCGGTGGAGCATCTTGTGGCTTCTCATCAGTTTCCATCTTCTCAACCATTTGGAACTACTTCAAAATTTCTTGAAATTTGCTTGGAGAGTGCTTGAAGGTTTTTTTCCACAACGACTGAAAAGCACGCAGTCCTGGGCTGCTAAAAAAACAATCGCAAACGGAATTTGCAGATTATGATGAGCTTATTAACCCCTTCAATACTCCGGAGCAGCTCGAACAGAGTGAAGAGCGAAGAATCCAGAGAGGAGAAATGTGACAACCAGGCGAAGGAAACCCTAGTCTGTCGAGAAATGTGAACGTCGCGTGGATTTGCCGCCGCATCTATGTGGACCGTAGATAGTTATGGAAGCTTCCGTAGAAGGTCCGCGAACTTAAGCAAAATGCTCTGTATTTGTGTGTGAGTAATTGGATTTTGCTCAATTTTATGCGTTTATTGCGCGTTTCTTACATCCCATAATATATCTCCTGAATCCTCGATCAGGACACGTGTCTATTCCGATTAATTTTTCTTCTCATATTATTTCCAATGGGGAAATGACACCTGGCAGTCTCACGATTCAGCACGTGGCATGTTTTTGCACACAATTTGAAAATTCCAAAATTTCATGGGACAAATCTCCAAAATACATTGAAATGGATGCAAAAACAACATTCTTGTAGGTTGGCCATGTCCTTGCCAATTCTTCCCAAAATCTATTCTCCTTCAAAAAATGATTCCAAATTAATCTGAAATTTTGCATGACACACAAACGAAGCATATCCTAAACATCTACAGTTGGAATTTTTAGTTGGACATGTGTTGGTGGGTGTAAATCCATGTGGAAGGTATGTAATTATGGTACCACTGCCTCAAATTACCAAGCTTCCCAAAATAATGGTTTCAAGATTTGTGAGCTAATTTGAATAGGTATGTTTCCCTCTTTTAAATAAGGGTAACATTTTGTCATTTGGAGATGATTTGAGTGATTTAAAAAAAAATCCTTATTTTATTTCTAAATTGTTGCTCCTCAAGACCACTATTTACATTTCTATTATAATCTCCTACATAATAAAACTTCAACATTTAAAACTTGGCTTGTAAGTAGTCACCTCTAACTTGCGCACGTGGATTTGTCAAAAAGTCTTTAAATCTTGAGCTACGGTTGCTGAAATTGAGGTCACATTTTCTTGGAAGATTTGAGGGAAATTGGGGGTGGGAAGTTAGTGGTTAATTAGGGGAACCTCCGAGTCCTAGATCTGCAATCTATCCAGGGTAGCGTGGCCCTTTATAATAGTGTGCCTTGGGTGGGTATACCCATGGGCCACACCAAGATACAGAGCCACCAAACTCCTTATCTGCCAAGTCTGCAAGCGCTCTATCCACTCGTCATCACCCGTCATCCGAAGCTTTCTTCCTCTCTTCCATTCCATGCTTCCCCCGCCATCGCCAATCTTGCTTGTTCTTGTAATTCCTCGGACTCAGGTGGCAGATTGCGTTTCAATTGCTTTGGGTGTTTCTAAATTGCTTTGCTTTGCTCTTCGATTGGGTTGAGGTGTGGAGTTCTTAATTTCTGAGCAAACTGGGAAAGACTGGGAAGGGTTTAGCAATTTGCGATTGCGCGTGAGTAAGGGGGTGAGCGAGCGAGTGAGTTTTGGGCCATGGCTGCATTACCGACGATTTGTTTGTCAGCTCTGAGGGCGCTCATTCCCTGGGATTCATCGCCTTCCACCTCTTCCAATGCGCAACCTTCGACTTCTCAAGGCCCGGCCCCCTGCCCTTCCCTCTCCACCTCCAATTCAGATTCCAGTTCCAGGAGCCAGGAGCAATTTTACTATAAGGAAGCAGCTGAGAAGTCCAAGGAGGTGAGCGATTATCATTTGAGATCCATTTTCTTATAAGGATACAATTTTCCGTCTCTGCGTATGTAATTTCTGTTGGGAAGAGAGTGGCATGTCCTCCATGCGAAGTGTCTTAGGGCGAACCACACATTCAAGCACATCCACCCTACTTAGAAAATGACGTATGGTTCAACAGTTTGTCTACTAAGATCTGAATTGTCTTAATAAGTTTTAAATGATGCGCATAATCTCTCTCCGACGAAAACTACGGTAGATAATGGCCAGGAGCAATTTTGCTGAAAGGAAGCAGCTGAGAATCGGAGGACGTGAGCAAGCAATATATAGTGGAACTCCCTTTCTCTTGGAATTCCTTTTCATGTACAAAAGGCCTTTTGTAGAACACAATTTTGTGTCCATGTAATTTTTGTTGGGAAGGGATTGGTATGTCCAACATGCGAAGAGCTTTAGGGTGAACCACACATTCAAGCACATCCATCTCACTCAAAAAATATGCATAATCTCTTTCCGATGAAAATTATGTTCGATAATGGCCAGGAGCAATTTTACTATTGAAGGAGGTGAGTGATTTCTATTCAGCGTTTTGTCGAACACAATTTTCTGGCTGGAAGAGATCGGCATGTCCTCCACTCGAAGTTTTTCTAAGTTTTCCTAGGGTGAACCACACATTCAAGCACATCCACGTCACCCAGAAAATGTCTAATGGGTTCTAATGATGTGCGCATAATCTCTTTCCGATGAAAATCTCTTTACGGTAGATAATCGAAGGAGGTGAGAAAATTGCTATGGGGGCTTCAGTTCCTGCATTAGAGTCTTTTGTAGAACACAACTTTTCCGGCTGCGTAGTTTCTGTTGGGAGGAGATTTGTATGTCCTCCACCTGCGAACCAGTCACTCACATCCACCTTGCTCAGAAAATGTCATATAGCTCAACAGATTGTCTGCTAAGTTCTAAATGATGTGCATAATCCCTTTCCGATGAAAGTCACGGTAGATCATGGCCAGGAGCAATTTTACTACAAGGAGGCAGCTGAGAAAGCCGAGGAAACTTTTGTCGGTCTTTAAGCTTTTTTGTCGCTCATGGTATCCCAGTTTAAATGCATGTGAATATTCTGCTTAGAAGCTGCAGAAGAATAGGTCAAATTGTTGCAACATTGTAACATTGCAAAACCACCAGTTTGTATGCAGGAGGAGGGTTAAAGTATTTCGGAACTCTCGATTTTTGATTGAACCATGGGGAATCTAATTCTCAACAAGTGGAATTTTGACAGGTCGAGTACACCAGAGATTATGATATTTCTGGGTTGCATAAGTTTGGACGTGTAGGTCTTCTTGCTGTTGCAGCTGCAGCTCTCTGCTACACGTCTGATTTGAATCCGGCCCTTGCATATCGGGTACATCCATGATGTTTTTGATTCTAGCTCTTGTGATGTGTGTGGAAGAGAACATGTTTTAGTAGAAGGATATGCAACCCTGTAAGATTCTTCAAGTCAAATGGAAAGTAGTCCCTTCAGAATTCCACACTTCGCCATTACTTGGTGGAGCAACTTCTGATGTCACATTTAAATATTGTGTAGGGTGGTGGACCGTATGGGTCAGAGGTTACCCGTGGCCAAGACTTGACTGGAAAAGATTTCAGTGGGCGGACGTTAATCAAACAGGACTTCAAAACGGTAAAATCAATCTTTCTGTGATTCTACGATGAAAGTATCTTAAAAAACAAGAGGTTGTGGTTTGAACAAAGACATCATTTGTAACAAGCATCCCAATTACCAAAGCCATTTGTACAATAAACAAGCAGATTTACAGGTTCCAAGTGTGTAGCCATATGTTATGCCATTTTTCAATATATCTCACCATCTCTTTGAAGGACGGTCACTGAATTTGTCCTGTGCTTTTTCGGCTTGTGCAGTCAATATTGCGGCAAGCAAATTTCAAGGGAGCTAAGTTGTTGGGTGCCAGTTTCTTTGACTCTGATCTGACGGGTATGTTGTATCAGACCCTTTTTGAACATATCAAGTTCCTCCATGTCTTTTTTGAACTATTGTTCACATTTTGTTTGTAGAATGATCTATCTGTTTGTAAATTAATGTGAATGTGTGGCTGCTTTTGGGTGTCACAGGAGCTGATCTTACAGACGCCGACCTTCGGGGAGCAGACTTCTCTCTAGCAAATGTAGCTAAGGTATCACCGCTTTACCCGAAAGAGGTGTAGAATTGTGCAGTTGCGGGAATTATTTTTTCTTACAGCCAGAAGGTGGACAAAAAGATTTGGGAATGTCATGTTTCCTTATATAGTTCATCAACCAGTGTTCATGGTTCAGCGTTGTACTAATGTTGGACAGTAATTGCAGGCTAATCTGACGAATGCCATTTTGGAGGGTGCTTTGGTAACGGGAAACACTTCATTCAAGGGTGCAGTGATCACCGGTGCTGGTAGGTTATATTTTATATAAAAGTGACTGCGAAATCAAAGGTCTTGGGACAAAAATATAAAAGTCACTTTTATATTTTATATTTTTGCCCCAAGAACTTGGGTTCTGACTATGCATGACGCCAACACTTCTGTTTGGTTTGAATGGTATCGATAGCTAGGGTAAACTAGCAATTAGATGGCTTAGGATGGAGCTTTTGCATTAGAGTCTGGGTTGATTTCAGTTATGTATTTTCAGCCAAATTCGTGTATTGTATGTGCTCATTGTTCAATGTTTTTTTTAATCTGTGGAACAGACTTTACTGAGGTGGGTTGGAGGGATGACCAAAGGAAGGAACTCTGCAAATCTGCCGACGGGTTTGTGCTCATTACAAACTTTTCTTTACTGATTCCTTTATTATACAGAAATTTACATTTCAAGAGTATACAGGTTTCTCCACTAAGTGTGGGCTGTCAATTGTAGAGCTCGTTCACTTGAAGTATCAAAATCAAGAACAGAACTGTCTGAATGTTTAGGTTGGTGATGTATAGGATCGATTTTCAGTCTCTATGTAATACAATAATTCATCCATCAATGCCATGCTGAAGGCTGTATGTAGGTGACATCCTTGTTGAGATTTTATGGAATACAATTATCTGGAAATCCTCCAGGCCAAACTCCGGGTGAGTTGCCTAAAAGTTTGAGTTTGAGAGCTTATGCTTAAGTCCCCCAAGTTCTGTTCAGGCTTAAACTAACATCCTAAAAGAGTGGGACCTGAATGTAAAAAATCGGCTTTCTAGCATGTCATACTAGGATTGGTGGGCCAAGTGAGCCTTGCATAGGCTGATCCGGGATTTAAGGCGACGGGTTTCACGGGTGCACCCTATTTCAGATCCTAAAGTTCTCTCAAGGTTTTTTGGATCGAAAGAGGAGGTGCAGGGAGTTTCACCCAACTTTCAAAATAAGGCTGCAACAAAAAATGCTCTAAGTTCTAATGAGCTCTTAGTTGAAAAGTCCCTCAAAGAGGCACCAAATTCCTAGTTTGGTCTCTCTTTGAGGGACATTGCAGATAACTCTAATAGTTCTTCATGTTGAAGACTGGAGAAGTAAACATATCTGCATCCAGGTCAAATTTTATTGGCCTTTTGGTCCACTCTCATGTCTGGAGGTTGACCATCTGCATATGCTTTCATTGGCAGGACAAATCCGGTGACCGGAAACTCAACACGGGAGACACTACTATGTGACTAAATATGTGGGCAGCAAGTTGAGTTTTGCAAAATCCAAACAATGGTTCCTGTGCCGGAAGAACTCGAGGTGCTCTGAAGGCTGCCAAGAATTTAAAGTTTTAAAATGCAGTTAGTTTCTTGCCTCAGGTGTGTCCAAGACAAGATGTGTCCAAGACAAGGCTACAATTGATTTAAGTAGTAAAGTTTCAGGGACACATAAAAAGCTAGGTCCTGACGTTTATCTTCCAGGCTTTTTATAAATTGTGATACCACGTATTGTCCTGGTTGCAAGAAAATTTCTGTTTCAATTCTGCTGTCTTCAAGTTTTGCATCACTTTTAACATCAATGAAGCTTATTAGACATTCTAGCAAGGAGGTATCTCTTACAGTCTCTTCTCAAGGGCCACAACATTCTTTAGCCATTGTACAGCTCACTCTTTCTAGGGAATGATATTTTTTGATATTATAGAATAAACATGTCTTGATTTGGAAGATAAGAACATGGCAGTTCTTGCTCCGGCTTCTATTCAAATGGGATAATCTCCTGAGGAGAAATTAGACACTGGAAGGGCAGTTAGGAAAGTGGCAGGCATACTCTATACAGATGGAAAAGGGTGAAGAATGTGGTTGTAGAATGTTATAGCACAGGGTTTGGAAACTTGTTATCATTAACAGACTGGTTGGTGTTCTGTGGTTGTGAAGATATTACCTGTGGTTGGAATATTAAGGTATGTGGGTGTTATTTGGTTCATTGTTCATGTTCTCTAACTTCTACCGATTAGATCTACATAACGAATTTGTATTGCATTAGCAAATCTTTGATGAAGCATCAGCAAAAATTGGATTGAAAATCAAATTTCCCCGGATTCAGTTATGGTTATCGAATGTTTGTTGATTCCCAATGTTTAGTAATCGAATACCTAGGTCGTCCCAATTGTGTTCATTATTGAGTCTTGTGGAATGGTCAATAAGTTTTGAAGACATAGTCCAATCTCTTTTGAACATGTATCTTATGGTATTTGTTCTTGATCCGCACCAAACCACACACCGATCAAATATAGGCGTCCGATTAGGAAAAGCAACTGAATAATACATGTGTAACTTAAGACCAGAGGTGCACAATGCATGTCTAAGAATTGATGCAATTAAAAATGGACACAGCAATTACATTGTGCCTATGGTTGTGGGTGGTATTTCTTTCAACTCATATGAAGAAGCCTCTTTTAGAGTTTGGTGCATGAGCTCTACAATCCTAACGTGGTTTTGTTGTTTTTGTAGTCTATGATTCTTCTCACATCAACACCTTGTGTTCCTCAGGATGTGTTCAACTGACTCGACAATATTATGACTCTTAACATTTTATTTCTTTATTCACTATGACCGGGTATATTTGACTGGGTATCATGTATGACTAGGACAATTTTTATTGAAAAGGGGTAGAACTTGTCTGTACTCATCAAATATATTGTATTTCAATCTTATTTCAGGGAACAAGGATGCCTCTGAAGGTGAATCGTCAAAGGAGGTTTTTCTTGAATGTATGTGGTCCTATTGGAATCACTTTTAACTCCACAGACGCATTCAACCATTGGATCGATTAAGGAATTGTCTCATCCATTTAGCAAATGCAATAATCCATGCAAATTGTCATTCCAAGTTTCAGAATTGGAGTCAAGATGCAATATTATCACATGTAAAAGTAAAATACTCTTTCATTTCAAGTGACCTCCCAATTGTGTTAACAATTGAACCTAGATTGATTAATATGTTTTGAACACATATGTAGTTCAATCTTATCGTGGGCCTTATGTGGTCGTTTAAAATAACAATTTTTTCTTTAACCACTCCACAATATAGGTTTCTAATTAAGAACATAAGGCCCACACACCTTTACACACATTTTTTGGGGATGAGGATGACATATGGACGACAATGTTCAATATTATTGTATATGTGAACAAGAAACTAGTGTGAACAAGATCTAAGTTTATCCAAGGAATATGAGCCCATGTCAAAATCACTCTTTATCCTCTTCGTTGTTACTTGTACAAGGTTCTCCCTAGGTGGGAACGAATCAATATCTAAGCACCTCCACATTCTCATGCCAGAATGTGTAAACCACAATGGGCTAATCACCTTGCAATTGGGTATGTGAATTGCCCCATATTTCTTGCTACATACTATATATGTAAATAATTCCTTCAAAACCCAGATGGTGTCCAAAAGCTAAATTGAACGCTTAATGTGAGCATGAAGGTGGTATTTAGAAGAACACTATATATATTACCAAAATTAACACCATCAATGTTCAAGCAAAGTTTGCATTGAAGTGGCCATCATTGTTTAGGGCCAACACCCTCACATGAGCTCCCAACACAACAAGAACATGACCAGCTCCAAATTTGATGTATTTTTGACACTTTCTAATCATCTCTGAATACATTCTTTAAGTGTCTTTAGGTAGATATATGCATGTTTGATGTTTATAATATTTTTGCTTGTGGACGAATGAGGTAGATATGATCAATGAAGGACATAATCATCCATCAACCAAAAAATGATTGCTTGGGAAGTTAGGGCTATATTTTTGTTGATGTGAATATGGATGGAGAAGCCAAGTTCGATTGCATAGAAATTTGAAGCTCGCACCGAATTGATATGAATTTTCAAAGGTGAAGGCCAAGAATCCATACCTTGGTGACATATGCCTCCCCTAGTTGCATCGGCTATTGAGTCTATAATGGTTAACAAATTTTGAATATGTAGTCCAACACAACATGCCTTCCCCTTATGTGATAATTAAAAGGAATATTAGTTGGTCACATGGCACAATGCATTCAAAGCTTATTGTAATGCCTTCAAATCCCATGTAATGCCCAACCCTGAAAAGAAAAGGAAAGAATTCCAAAAAAGAAAGCCTGTTACAAATTTACAAAACAAAATCCAGTGGAGTGTTTCACTGAAGAGATTTTCTCTCTATGTGCTTGCCTAACTTCCGGATGGTATTCTCTTGTTGTCTCTATTGCTTTATTGATATTCTTAATACTTCAAAGAACAACATCCTATTTTTCTATTCAGAGGAAAACATTCTCATCGTATAGTTGTAGATCTTGTCCTAGAATGGTGTCTAGATCCAATCTCATCGTGACATATGTCTTTTTGGTGTTTATTCTTAGTTACAAGCCTTGTCATATACCACCCAAACATAGGTGTTGAAATAAGGAGAGTGACCACATAAGATCCACAAACCCTAATTTGAATTATACTCATGTAAGTGCCCTGACACCATCCAACGTGCAAGTTTGGAAAGGCATATATCCACCTAAAGTCAATTTCCACATCATCTTTTGATATGTTCTGACCAATCACATGATGGCATGTGACAATATTATTTCTTACACCACACAAAAGGTATGTGGCCCTATTGTAGGCACTTCCAACCCCATAGACAATGTTGGATCCAACCTCTTGGCTGTTGGATTGGACTGGGAATTGTCTCATGCAAATTAGGAAGATTGTTCTTTGAAGTTCAAAATCGGAGTTAAGATGTGAAAATTATAGGAGGTCTAAGTGGATTCTCTTCTCTATGAGTGATCACATATATAGACCATCCAATTGTGTTAACAATTCAACTTAGAATGGTGTTTACATTGCAGGCACATCGTCCAATCTCAACCTAACACATGTTTTTTTGGTATCCATTCTTAATGACAAGCCTTACCATACAACATCCAAATTTAAGGTCCGATTAAGAAGAGTGACCACATATGGTAGAATGGCCTATTACAATTACTTCCAGGATGTTCGGCTTCTTTTGATGTGTAGTCTATATAGGAAACAAATATAATCAACATGATAGGAACAAAATATTGCAAACCTTGGACAACTAACCAACTAATTCAATTATTAGTTAACTAGTTGCCTTTCGTAAGTATAGTTGTTTGCGATTTGACCTGCCAAAAAATATAGTTAACTTTAGTTATATCTAGTTAACTAAAGTTGAGTGTAGCCTGTTCACGGAATTTTGTTGTAGTGTTGTAGTGTACTAGTGTGTTATTTGTGTCGGTGGTGTACATGGAGGTTGTTTTGGAGCCCAACAATGTGAGTGATCGTATGAAGGCATCATCATCATTGGCCTGAGCATATTAAAGACCCTCAACTGAAGCAAATCAAGAGGTGAACTTCTTCGATTTTGATGGAGAACATAGATTTTGTCTGAATGTTTTCTAGTTAACTATAGTTGTCCTTCAAATCGATTTAAAAATTTTCTAGTTAACTATAGTTGTTTCGTAAAATGTTTTGAAAAAATCTAGTTAACTATAGTTATTTTGGCAGTTGTCCAAGGTCTAAAATATTGCACAAAATTGAATACCATATGAATACGATGAAGGTGACTAAGCCTCAATTTGTGATGAATTTTCAAATAGCATATAGGTATACAATCTACTCCAATTGTTTATATAGGTGTGCCTATAGTGATTATTGTTCAACATGTGTCAATCTTTAGCTATTTCCACCAATGAGCCATTGTATTAATCCTCATAATAATTTCAACAATGTTTGTTTTGGGAGGATATTGAACCATTTGCACCCAAACGGTGTGTGAATAAGGTTGGTGTTTGATTAAGACATGTCTAAGGTACGCGGACCTTACTCGGTTACATTTCTTGATCACACACATGTATTTGAGTGGTGTGTGGTTAGGTATTGATCTACAAACATACACCAAAAAGACATGTTTGAAAAGAGATTGGACTACATGCTTAATTTTTTTTAACCATTCTAGGCTCAACTGTTGTCGCCCTGACACGACACTTGCAGGGAATGGACCTTGGGGTGACGCCCAAGTCCCGCAAGGCGATGAGACGGTGGCCACCCACACGGGGGGCGGCTAAGCACATGCGTGACACTAAAGAGGTGCTAAGGGACCACATTGAGCCTTATGAAGACTAAGTGTGGGGGTTGTCTCAAGAGGAGTTGAACGCTACCTCCTAAGGACATACACACTCTTTCAATTGCTCAAAATCAAGATCTTATGCGATTGGGGTGATTAAACTACCATTGCCAAGGCATTTTCAAGGTTTTTCCAAAAATGTAAAGATTGTCCCAATCGAACAAGGGACGCAACCTACAAAGCCCGTCCAAGTATGTGGGAGCGTTAGCCCCAATATCGTAAGCAATTGGCCTCACTTTGGGGTGGACATTCCATTCTTTGATAGTGAGGTGGGGGCCCTATATAGAGGATTGGAAACTTATATGAATGTGGTAAGGGCAATGAATTCATGGGGGGGTGTCCCGAGACTCCCCCCACATCCTAGGATTAGTGTAGCGAGTCTCGGTGGAGTCATTTGGGCTCCATAGCGACCTGCATTGTTGGTAAGGGCATGTCCCGAACTCTCGAGTTGCAATTAAGGGTCTCGAGGCTAGTGAATGGTAACAGTAGTTTTGTTGGGAGTCGAGGCATGTCCCTGGGACCGCAAGTCGGGGTGACTACCAACTCAAAACCTTATTAAAATTGGGGTCCAAGGGATCTCTTAGTAGGGCATATGCCATGGTCCCACCCTTAGGTTTACTGAAGGAAATGGGACTAACTTGTGCATGGCCTTGGTTATGTAAAGTCAATGACATCGGGAATCCATTGAGTCCCACTTGGCAGCAGCCTTTGAATGAAGTGTGGGTTTGGGTTGTGATGTCAACAATAAACATGATTAGGGGAATCTATATGACCATCTAATGAACTCAAGAATATATTCACTTTGATAATGAATAAGATATTCATATAAGCTCCAAACATTACGAGGAAAATGACTACGATCATGATTTGGAATCGTCAATCATCTTGCACTGCACTAAATATATCCTATCAATGTGGATGGAAGATTAGCATGGACCACACTAATTTTCTAGTCAAGGTGGAAATAATGTGGATCCAAGACCACAGCTCCCCCCTAAATCTTCCTAAAGACTTTTGACCAACACATCGAGTATTAGTTGTAGGACAAAAGTAGCACAAAGAAACTAATCACCCACATTGATTTTCTTGCAAAACCAATTAATGTGGCCCATGCTAATTTCCTATTGAGAATTTAGAGTAGGTTGAAAAATTAATGTAGCCCACATTAATTCTCGTTATGAGAATTACCGTGGGCTCTATAAAATTTATTGTCACCCACCATATTAGGACTATTTAGTGTAGTGGCATGTCTCATTTCCTACGAGAGGTGGGGGGAGAGCCAAAAGTGCCTGTCTAAGGCCCACTTATCATCAGCTAATGTGGTCATATAATGCTTTTTTTTATTTGGTTCTCAAACTTCTACATATCAATGAACACGGAGAACCAGTTTGCTAGTTACAAATGAACTAGTTGAGTTTGACAAATAATTGGTTGAAGGTCAAGACTTTTGGAATATTACCAATCATTTTATAGGAATTTATAGAATATACCCCAATTTAATAATAAAAACTGAAAGATTTGGGAAATATCTGGAATATTTTGTGGAATATTGTCAGTCCCACAGAACATTGTTATGGATATGAATAATGTTATGTGTAACCGATTGGACTTGGAATCACTAGGATATCGACCAAATATGCCCAAAATTCTCCCCGGATGCTCTTGGGCACTACACTAAATATTTTATTTAGTGTCAACACTTACTATTTGGAGTAACATGACACTATATCATTTTTACTATTAATATGCTTTTAAAAACCAAATAAAGATATTAGTGTTCTATGATGTCGAAACAACCAACCAATTTGACCTTTATTGGCCAAAAATTGCGATACAGAGGAAATAGTTATAGCATTGTGTAATTCCAAACACCTAGTTAGAGACACTAAGGGCCACTTCACACACGAGCCAAGAACCGTGACCATGAAATTGTGAGAGCCCAAAAGAAAGTGACTAAAGGCCGTCCCACCACATCTCCAAAATCATGTAGTGTGGTCACGGACCCTCAAGTGTAGTGTGAAGTCATATGTGACCATGCCCTCAACCAATTGCTATTTTGATAAATTCTTATTCATGCGGGTCCTCACACATGATAAAATAGAATAAACCAACGGTTGTGAATGTTCGGAGTGCCATGGTCTCCCGGTTTTGTGTTAAGCCTACGTCCAAGAGGTGGTTTTTGAAAATAGTCCAAGTGACATGAAACATGATCCAATCAATGCCATGTAGGAATCCATGTAGACTTTATGTCCATCTTGCATTCACATACTCCGTTGGCCCCTCAAGCGTAGTGTGAAGCGAACTTGGACCGGGTCCGCCTTTTCCACCAATGAGAGTGCTTGAAGTGTAATGGTCACGGGCTCTCAGTCTCGTGTGTGAAGTGGCCCTAAATACAAATGTATCATGAAACGGCCCCACTAAAATCCAAATTGCGTCCACACTAAATAGGGTGCACATGATTCGGATTGTCATCCAACTCAGAAAATTCAGCCACTCTTCTGCTGCCCTTTTGGTGGCCACTTGATTCATCATCCTCCACTTGGTCAACTTTCCAGGATGCCGCTTTTCTATTCGAACTTCGATTTCTACACTTTCAAGGCAACCTGCGGCCGGATTACAGATTGATTTAAGCTCATGATTATTCTCGAAAATATCCCCCAACTTGTCCACCCACCCGCCCACAACCGTTTTGTCTGCGTCTTGAATTTCAACAAGCTTTGCATCTGAATTTTAAGCAATTTACTTTGGTGTTTGCCCTTTTCCCTCTCACTTTGCCACCCTCCAAGTTCAATATGCCTCTTCCTCTTTCAGATTCGTGGTGGTGGTGTTGTAATCGAAGCTGAAGTGCTTTCGATTGTACTTGTACCTCGGTACCTGAGCTTGTTCATTTTGTTGTTGTTGGTGTTGGTTTTGGTGTTGGGTAGGTAGGGTTGGTTGGCGGTTATCTGCAAACAATCTCAGTCATTCATCATCTTTGAGTCACATCATCATCATCGCATTGCAACTTCTTTTTGAGGATCTCTCCTTTTGACTCCATGTGGCCAGTGATCCATTTTTGTTCTTCAGGGCCTAACCCTCCTTCTTCTTCTTTTTTCAATTCTTGTCTTCCACTTCACTCCGACTTAAGCCCCAGAGATCCTCAAACTTGATTGTTCCTATCCTCGAACGCTTTTTCAGCTCATGCGGTGTGGTTTAGATTTGGAAGTAATTTTTTGGGTCATCTCCACCAAAGGCAGAGAACCTGAAGAAGTGCTGTTCTTGGAGTGAGTGGGCGCCCAACTGATTTTTGGAGCATCAAGAGACTCAGAATCTGATTATATATATATTTCCATGCATTTCACCGAGCCGAGATTGGATTTTGCAGCCTAAGCTGGTAAGAGTGACATCAAATTTATGTGTGAAATTTTATTGTTTGGATCCACTCTTAATTTCCGGAGATAGGATTTAGGGGGCATGCGAGCAACATAAAATAAATGTGTAGGGGATTGGTTTTTACTCTCGATTTATCCACTACCTTGATGAGTTTGATGCAACTTAGTACCTGGAAGTTCGAATTTCTTTGATGTCTGTGTGCACCTGGAATTTAAGATGTCAAGAAACCTTTCACTTCTCCACTAGTCAAAAATTGTTTGCCAAATGTTTGCGAACGAGAATGCTCTTGCTGTAACGTATGCATCAGAAAATGTGGTCGAAGCGATTTTTCCAGGAAAGAAATGAGGAATTTCCATCTTCTTTGTTTCTCTCATTTTCATATTTTCTGGGGTTTTCTGTGGGATTTAAGTTTGTGAATTTTTTTTATTTTCTATTTCCCCGCAGGTGATTGTTGGACTTCATGCTGTCGTCCTGAAGGAAATCAGTTATGGCGCACGCAATGGCATTCGTCCAAGGTTCCTGGACAACCAAAGCCACTTTTTCCCACAGGACAAAGTTTTATTTCTCGCAACCTTGCAAGGCTGATGTGTGGCACCCAAAGGTATGTGAGCAATGCCCTTTACGAGTGTTGCAAATTCGAGCAGACAGCTTGGATGACAGGGTTAAGAAATTTGTTTTGTTTTGTTTCAGATGGGAAGTCCTTGCTCTCAATTCAATCCTACCTGTGTATGTTCTTGTTGTGTAATTTAGGTCAAAGAAGAAAGAGTCGAGCATTCTTAAGCTGCTCCTCCGATCTGCTAAATGTATCCTTGTATGTTCAAGTTAGCTCGTAGAATCGGTTTAGAGGCTAACAACATCTTTATGTTAAATCTGTTTTCGTCGCATGTTCTTTCGATGTCAAGCAGACGGTGTGGAGGACAGAGTCTGCATTTTGTCATGCTACCTGTGTATGTTCTTGGTGTATAATTTAGGTGAAACAAGAAAGAGTGAAGCATTTTAAAGCTGCTCCTCCGATCTGCTAAATGTCTCCTTGTATGTTCTAGGTAGCTCGTGGAATCAATTTAGTGGTTAACGACGTTCTCATGTTGAATCTGTTTTCATCACTTGTTTTTTCCATGTCAAACAGACGGTTTCAGATAACATGGGAAGCATGTTCTGTTTGTTTCAGGGAGGATGTCGCCGTTCACGAAGAACTCAAGTCGCATGTTCTTA
This sequence comes from Polytrichum formosum, assembly GCA_964035585.1. Classification (NCBI taxonomy): domain Eukaryota; kingdom Viridiplantae; phylum Streptophyta; class Polytrichopsida; order Polytrichales; family Polytrichaceae; genus Polytrichum; species Polytrichum formosum. The sequence continues at coordinate 41,512,314 of OZ037938.1, read as the reverse complement.
CTCAGAGGAATTTCCAGTTGTGAAGGAGAAATTGAACGAGAATCAGGAGCTAAATCTCCCATTACAACCAAAGAAAGAAAGCAAGACTACCACTACTAATACTTCATCGTCTTCTTTCGAAGTGAAGGAAGCTCTAAAAGCAGCTAAGGAGAAATACGGCGAGGAAACGGTGACCAAAAATCTGAAGGAAGTCAAGAAGAAATTTGGGAAGCAAGGGGTGGGAAAATTAATGCTGTTTGGTGGAGCTGCCACATTAGGGTTAATTCTCTCCGGTGCAGTTTTAACCTCTCTTGAAGTCTTGCCATTGGTACCTGAGGCTATGCAAGCGGTAGGGTTAGCTTACTCGGTTCTCGTCGCAAGCCGTGTGATTCAAGGGAAGAATCAAGCATTTACAATGTCACCTGTGAGGGCTGTCATCGAAATCATCGATGTGGGGAAGAAGAGCCAAAAGGAACGCACAAGCCTCGTGTTGCCCGAAGATCTTGAGGAGGGAGTGGTGGTTGCTATGGAGCGGTTGGCTATGGAGCGAGACACCGCAGTCAATCAAGTGCAGCAAATGAAGATGCAAACATCCGAAGTCTCTCGAATCCTCGCAGAGAAAGAGGTATGTCCAAGGGTTCCAGGAATGATGTTCTCACATGGTTGCGGATGGATCGGCGATGACCTTAAAAATTCGAATGTATTTGAAAAAACCCTTGCCCTATCATCTATGTTACAACCAGAGACAATCATGAGCCCGTATGTGAGAATAGGAACATGAAATATTATGATGGCGTTGTTGGTTCCTAATCCCGCCTCCAAATTCAAACCAAATTCAATTCATCATTACTGCGTAACAACCCACAATATGTGATGAAAATTATCTCAATAGGGATTAAGGATTGACCACCTTGCTTGGTCCAATTCAATACTTCCGTCTTATCGCAGTTGACATTATGATGATAGGAACTGATGGTAGAATATTGCGAGTTGTGCTTATGAGAACTTTTTGACAACATGATCCTGTGAGAATTGGAATAGAAAACATGAAGGCGTTACTTTAAGTTTTGATCCTTCCTAATCCTGCCTCCACACTCAATCAGAATTCACTGACTCATCACTACTTAATATCCTGCACTTTGTGACGAAAATCTGAATAGAGATTGAGGAATTGACTGCCTTTCTCCAATTTGGAGATTCCTTATGGCAGTTAACATTATTATGGCAAGTGCATGAAGGAATTGATGGTAGATTACTGTTGTGCAAGTGCAGGAATTGAAGCTGCAAAAATCCGAATACTCTCGAATCCTCGCCGAGAAAGAGGCTCTCGAAACTGTGGCGCTCCAGCTTGCGGAGGAGAGGCAGATGGCCATGGCCGAGGTGAATGCTCTAAAGTCCTCGGTGGAGATGATGACCGAGAGGATGAAAAGCATTGAAGCGATGCTGGAGAGGGAGGTAGGGCAGCTCAAGACGCAAAACCACGCTCTCGAGACGGTCGCTTTGCAGCTCGCGCAGGAGCGTGACGTTGCGTACCAGGAAGTGGCTAGCCTGCAAGAATCCATCAAGAAGTCCAAGTCGGACGCCGAGAAGCAGCAGGCGCTCGAGGAAGTCGCTGTGCAGCTAGCTCAGGAGAGAGACAATGCACTCTCCGAGCTCGAAAGCTTGAAGAAATTCGTCGCAAACATGCGCAGCATCGAAACTGCCGACAAAGATCATGTTGTTCAGACGCATGTGATCGACATCAGGTCACAATTACTCGATGGACATGCATCGTCTCAAGATGTCAGCAATCTCGTGACACAGCCGCCACTTGGCCCTTGAACCAACAAAATTAATTTTCAAGTTCACGAGCTGATGGGATCCTTAACCGCGTGGTTATTCTCTCAGAAAGATTTTTAACACAAGGAAATCGTACCCTGCTGCTGTTATTGTTTGGAACAGCAACGTGGCGGTTTTCAACTTTCTGGCCAACAACGAATGTCCTGGACGCTTCTGTTCAGTTGATTGTGAAGAAGTTTTCTAAATTGTTTTTTTCGGCCGTAGGTGAGAGTGGATACTTACTCTTCAAGCACCGGAGGCAGTGGAGGAGACCATGGCACAAAGTCAGTGTGCTCTTCTCACTCTAAATTTGTATACTAGGACCGTCAATAGCCCCGGTCCAGGATTTGAGTCTTCAATTGTATTTTGAGAGTGTGTGATTATGTAACTCTTGTGTACTATTACCAATAGAAAATTTATCTATCTCCCTGTCCGATGCTTGATCTTTGTTCAAGACTGAAGCAGACAAGAAGGGGGTTGAAATAGTCTTGAATCACTCACGGCAGCTTACAATTCATGTATTTTGGCCTCTTTTTGATGAAGAAGCAAACACCTTGATTGGCAGTCAGTATTCAAGGCTATTCTACTCTTCTGTTTACTGCTCCTTCATTGAGAGTGGAGTCCGCAATGCTTATATATTTAGCGTTTGGAATAGGAGCTTGAACTGCCACCATTTGCAATGCAGACATGAGGCCTTACCATCTGATTTCCTTTCACAGATCAAGAGCTTCAGTCCATTTAAGGGTGTGTGGATCATGTAACTCGTGTACTTTTATCAACAGAAATTGTTTGTATCATGTCCGTGATGTTTGTTTGAGATTGAGAGCAAACAAGAAGGGTTGAAATTAGTCTCGAAATAGTCACAACAGCTGGATTTTCAATGTAATTCTGCCTCTTCCTGTGATGAAGAGACAAACACCTTGATTCACAGTTTGCTTTCAATGGCTATCTATCCTGCTCCTTACTGCTCCATCTTGAGAGTGATGGAGTCTGCAGGCTTACATAGTTAGCATTTTGGATAGGAGCTTGAACTGCCACCATTTGAAATGCAGACATGAGGCTTTACCAGTGGACTTCCTTTCGCAGATTGAGAGCTTCAGTCCATTTAAAGGTATGTAATTACAAAACCCTTGTGTACTTTTATCATCAGAAACTGATTGTATCCTGCCCGTAATCTTTGTTTCAGATGGAAGCAAACAAGAAGGATTTAAGATTTTCTTGAAACATTCATGACAGCATAGTTTTGATGTGATTCTTCCACTTTCTTTGATGACGAGGCAAACACCTTGACTGGCGGTAAGTATTCAAGGCTATCTAGCCAGCTGCTTAATTTACTCTCAGTGAAGGAGTCTCCAGGCTTACAAATTTAGCATTCTGGATAGGAGCTTGAATTATCACCATTCCCAATGCAGACATGACACTTTACCATTTAACTTCCATCCGCGGATTGAGAGCTTCAGTCTTTCAGCTTTGATTACCTTACTCTTTTTTGTACTTAAACCATCAGAAAACGTTTCTATCATTCTGTCCGTGATGTTTGTTTGAGACTAAAGCAAACAAGAAGGGGTTGAATTTGTTTCGAAACAGTCATGACATTCGTGCTATTGTGTAATTGCACCTCTTTCTTTGTACCTTGATTGGCATTAAGTATTCAATTGAGTGTGAAGAGTCTACAGGCTTATGCAAGTTAGCATTTTCAATGGGAGCTTGAACTGCCACCACGTGCAATTTAGAAATGTTACCATTTGACTTCCTTTCGCAGATTGAGAGCTTCAGTCCATTTGAGAGTGTGATTACATAACTCTTGTTTTTTTATACCATCAGAAAATATTTTCTATCATTCTGTCCATGAGAGACTGAAGCAAACAAGGTTTTAAGATTTTCTCAAAACAGTCATGACAACTTAGTTTTGATGTGATTCTTCCTCTCTTTTTGATGAAGAGGCAAGCACCTTTATCTTGCTGCTTACGGCTCCATCATTGACAGAAGGAAATTGCAGTGCCTAGGTTTGGAGGCTTAAGGTATACAGGTGTTATTCGGTTAGTTTTTCTTGTTCTCCATCTTCTACTGATCAGAATTACGTCTTCAAATTTGTGTTGCATTAGCAAATCTAGGGTGAAACATCAACAAAAACCAGATTGAAAATTGGGCCTCCCCTGATTTAGATAAAGATCATCGGAAGTGTATGTTTGTTGATTCCTTCATGGAATACATAGGTTCTCTCAATTGTGTTCACTATTGAGTTCATAAAATTTGAAGGCGTTTTCTAATCACTTTTAACTATGTGTATTTATGATGTTTGTTCTTTGATCCTCATTGGACCACACACCAATCAAATATAGGTATATGTTCAAGAAATGTAATTGAACAACACATGCATACCTTACGTAGTGGTCCAAGTGAGCAACTTTGCTTGTGTCTATTCCAATTAGAAACAAGGAGACACATTATCAATTGTACTGAATGACCTTGCCATGGCCTAACCACTACATCTAGTAGTGGACAAATAAGTGATTGCTCATCCAAGAGTAGAAGGGTTAAATAAAACTCATCACAATTTGTCATCCATTTAAGCATGAGATCATCCATATATTTCACAAATTTTGTCCTTGGGCTCATCATCCACTCTCCTCTTGTTGGTTATCTAGTTTGTAAGGCTCATGAAGTTGCAAGGTCATACTGCTCTACTCGTGGCAAGGCTCCTTGCATCCACTACCTAGTGCACACTTTCAACTCCACAAACATTTTAACTATTAGATTGGCTCGTAAATTCTCGAACATGGTCAACAGTTGTGGATCACGGAGATTGTCATTTCAAATTTTTAAATTGGAGTAGAGATGTCAAAGTTACAAAAGATCAAAGGTGAATATCCTCTTTCTCTTCAAACCTTCACACAAGGTCCTACCAACTCCAATTGTATTAACAAATGAACTTAGAAGGGGAGATTAAATTTTTTGCACATAGTCTAATCTCATCGTAGCACATGTCTTCTTGGTGTCCGTTCTTAAGTACAAGCCTTGCCATATACCACTCAAATAGAGGAGTGACCACATAAAGGGCCACATACCTTACATTGCTAGCATTTTGGATGAGGTTGTGATTGACCACTTGTTTGAGTTGCAGAATAGTGATAAGATAGACGTACCTAAATCAAACACAACACTAATTTGGATACATATATTTGAGTGATATGTGGTGAGACGTGCATCTAAGAACTGACACCAAAAAGACAAGTGTTCATAAGAGATTGAACTATGTGCTTAGAAAATGGTAACCATTCTAAGCTCAATAGTCAACATGATTAGGGGGACTTATATGACCACCCAAGAGCACGAAATTCTTCACTTTGATGATAAATAAGATATCCACATGAGCTCCAAAAATTTCAAGGCAAATGGCTACAGGCACAATTTGGATTTACTAATCATCTTGAACTAATTAGTGACTTTTCATATCCTATGAGTAATGGGTGCATTGAGGAAAGTATCCATGTAAGGCACCTCTACATTTGAGACTTTTTCAAGCACTGCGACTAAGAAAGATGGGTTCATGAATTTTCCCGGAAATCAATTGAGCTTAGTTTTTTTTTAGTGATGACCATGTCATTCACAACCATTATTGTAGAATATTCACAACCGTTGCTACAGTCCACTAAATATGGTATTTAGTGCCACATGCGTTATGCGTAATAAGTCACTCACCCTATTGTGAGGCATATGATAGGTAACACTAATGGCCAACAACTTGACCATTAGTGTAACCTCGTGACACTTGACGTTAGTGAGTATATTAATATCTCGGTATTAGAATGCTCAATAATGTTATGAGGTCTATGTTTAGGTTACAGAATGGTCAACAAGTGTAAACACATGACACTTGACATTAGTATGCTCAATAATATCTTCCTCTTGCATTTGAAAGTGTGAACACTGGCCACTTGGCATTGGTATCCTCAAATAATATCTTCCTATTCCATACTAAAACTTAAAACTATCATCTCAAGCACACCCATGTGCTACACTACATACCATATTGTACACAATTATGCACTTCAAGAAGTTGCTTATGTTGACAAATAGTGACACTACTAGACCTTTAAGACAACTAGTTTGAGCCATTTGCCAAATTTGTATGTGACACTAAATGTCATAAACAATGTAGTGTGGGGAGTGTTGATCATCTCATTCTAGCAATGAATGACACCTTAGAAACCTACTATACATTTTGGAGCTTTGGAACAAAGAGAGCGCATGGATCATTGACGCAATTGATGTTTCAAAGTTCCAAATCAATCGGTTGCCAACGTTGACATGTCGAGTGGATGGCTTTGGACATTAACTCATATGCAGATGTGCAACATGTCACAACTGTAAGGTGTGCAGGTGTTATTCAACTACTCTTAATCAAGCATCTAATTTGATTGGTGTGTGGGTAGGTGAGAATCATAGAAGAAACACCATAAAGACACATGTTTATAAGAGATTGAACTACGTCTACAAATTTGATTAACTACTCCACACCCAATAGAAGCGGAAGGACCTACGTATTCAATCAAGGAATCAACGAACATGCACTTCTGAAAACCATAGCTTTGAATCATGGGAGGTCCAATTTTCAACTCCCATTTCTGCCAATGCTTCATCGTAGATTTGCTAGTGGAACACAAGCTCCTTTGCGTAAAATCTAATCAGTACAAGCTGGAGAACATGAAAAACGAACCGAAAAACACCCACAAACCTTACGAGCCCAAACAAGTGATACTCACATATCTAGGAGTTCTTCAATCAGATTGTTATTCTCCAGTATCCTATTCAGACGATAGAATTTCTGCGATTTGTGTTACAGAAAATGTGTTTCCCTGTGACTCTGTTGATATCGCCCACGACAACTTGCATCGTCAATCGTTCCAACTAATTCCAGGTTGTGCTTTTTGTGGATCTTATTTTTCTATTCAATGTTGAATCTGTGAGTACTAGGAGTGGCCCGCAGGAATGGAACAATTGCTTTGGCCTTTTGAGGTTCCTGCATATTCTGCATTGCCAAGCCACATCAGTATCTCAATGTATAAGGTTAAGTTCGAACATGTTGTCGCTTTTGGCCGTTACCATACACCAACCGTCATTTGGTGCACCTGTTGAGCTGTTTTGTGACATCTTTGCTGAATTCTAGGTCTCGGGAATGGCACCAGCGAAACTGGAATAAAATGATTTCTTATTGAGTCTCACAGTTCTCCAAGTGTGAGGATGTTAGAGAATCTCATACATGGGGATCCCGAGTTGTATCGAGCCGTCCCAGAAGTCGCCACACAAGATGCGGAAGTGACCCACAAAATGATGTGTGCATCACAGTGCTTTTGGAGCAAATCCTGTGATCTTTTTGGATCTTTTTGCTTTCTTTTTTGGTACAAATTGAAACAGGTTCAATTAATTCTGCAACCCTGTGATTGAGTCGCAGTGGAGATCATCACCACTTTGACTTATATATATATATATTGACAGTGTTGAGCTCGATAAAACTCAAGTTTTCTCCCCTAAGGTGGATGGATCTTGAATGGTTTTGTGGTTTTTCACCAGCCCACTTCTACTAGGATATTAAACACTGCAATTAGTATGAGATGATGGTTAGCAAATCCAAATCGACGTTGAAGCCACTTTCCTCATGATTTTTGAATTTCATATGAATATTTTATTCAATATCAAAGTGAAGATTCTTGTATCCATTAAGTGGTCATATAAGTCCTCCTAATCATCTTGATCATTGAACCTAGAATGGTTTACATATTTTGGGCACATAGACCAATCTCTTTTAAAGGCATGTCCTTTTGGTGTCCATTTCTAGATCCACACTTAACCACACACTACTCGAATAAAGGTGTCCAAGTTATTAGTGTATTGGAATTAGGCACATCTATATTACTAACAGTTGGTATGTATTGTACTCACAAAGTTGTACTCTTCAAAAGCTGATGCCTATTGTTCGATTGTCTCCCCCATAAACTTGTTCTCCCCCCCCCCCCGCCCCGATAAAGCCGAAATGTTTATCCAAAGCTTTATTGCCTCCTGCCGATTATTGTGAGGGAGGCAACTTTGTCGCATTGGTCCCAAAAATTTCGAAAGTAAAATATTGAGAAAAATCATTTTGCGGCGACTATGGGAGTTGGTCTTGTTGTTGAGCAGTTGATATTTGGAACAAGTCTAGAACATGGAGTACGTATCTTTCTTGTTAAACATGTTCATTGGTGTAAGTTTAACCCTCAATGTCTTGGGGGTTGGGAGGGGGTCGGGGTCTAGCTCATTATAAAAGATGAGTTGGGGACCTTAGTTGGAATTACATAAGACAAAATTGTCATTGATGAATTTTCGACTATACCTATACGGTTGGAGTAGGTATAATTGTCACTAGTCTCCACCAAGTCATTTTTTCATTGGTCAACAAGGAGATCAACGTTTCTACCTATCTATCTATTTACCAAAACATGTCATTGTTATGTACATACATTCATAAAATCATTTAGCAAGTAAGAGAAGTTCTTTTTATCTTATTACACCATGTAGGCCATATATGCAACAATAAAAGGCTATTGTGACTAGCATGGTGGAGCCCCAATTAGGCTAACTCTTAGAAAATATTGCCCTTGTGGGTTTTGGTCATTGACCGAAAACCGACAATGCACATTGCAAATCAATTGTTGACTAGAATCCGGCATGGATGACCACTATTCACAATCCCACATTTAGTAATGAATTTGGAGGTCAAAACATTCTAAGATATTTGTGGGTTGATATATGGGCCCACAGAACCATCCATGTCAGCTAAATAATGTTGTTGAAATCACCTATTTCAGTCGACAAATCACAAAAACAATCATAGAAATATTTTCCACGTTTCAGTATCACATTGGTTGGGACCCACAAACTCCCATGTGGACATTGTGTCTTGTGAATTGAAATCTTCAAGCTACTATTGGCTTTTAAATGTTCTTTAATGTTTCTTTTTCATATATGTAGGACACATTATGTTTCTTATGATTTGTCATTGAGAATCTTTGGGTAGCGTTCACCATGAGTGTCCATAGCAATCCATTGCGTCCCCGATGAGCCTAGATTGTAGGGCAAAAGGTAATTGAATGGCACATCATTCAATACACAAAGCAATAGAATATGTGAAACACGGGCCCCTATGCCAAAATGGTGTAAGGTGGATCACTCTTGAAAGAACACTTATTGTTGATTTACTTTACCTCAACGGTCTGCTCCATAAAAATTTAATAAATGTTCATGGGAGAATTTAAATAGACCATGATAGTTGAACTTGCTATTTATGGAGTCTAAGTGGATATCATATAGAAATTTGTTTAAATGCCACTCCATAACATTACTCAGCGACCTGGGCCCTCAAATATATATATATATAATAGTGAGATGTTGGGAGTTCAATCTGAATCTGAATCTCCCTACGCAGCTTTTTGTACATCTCATTGTTATATTCTGAGGGTCCAATAATAAGAGTTGTACATTGAATATGTTATATCATATATCTTCGGTCCACCCATTTAAGGTGTTGTTTTTGCTTCATGGGTTTTGCATAAGCTAGAGCAAAAAACGTTAACCTTTAGTTGAAATCAAGCATTCTATTACTAAATTGGACTGTATTTTTTAACATTAGTCAACCATGCATGTCTACTTTCTATGATGTGGAATATTCTCTTGAATATCCGTGTATCAAGGATAGAATATTTATGATAACATGGGATTTTATGTTGAATCTCAAATTGTAGCATATATGTAGAGAATCTCTAGGGTTCAATGAAGGATCCAACATTGACCGTGGTTGAACATTGTAGCGCTACAATGTTTGGAGTACATTGTTTATGGTATTTAGTATCATGTACACTCTTTGTGAAGGGCTGGAGGTTTCAAAGTGTCACACCCACCAATTGCCAATATGATCCCAGTTGTCAACATAAGTAACTTTTTTTAAGTGAAAAAATATCTACATTATGACATGTAGAGTAGCACATTGGGATACTTTAGATGATAGTTTTACGTTTTCGTATCCAAGAGGAAGATATGCTTGAGCATACTAATGGCAAGTGTCATTTGTGCACACTTTAGCCAACTTGTAGACCATTGTGTGACATAGGCATGCACCTCATAACACTATTGAACACAGTCATGCCAAAATATTAGTAAGCACACTTGATGCCAAGTGGCATGAGATGACACTTAGGGTGAAGTTGTTAATCATCAATGTAACCTAGCATACACCTCAAAATAGGGTAAGTGACACTATTACGCATGTGACACTAAATACCATAAACAATGTAGTTGTATTGGGATTAGAATAGTTGTAGTGGGAATGAACAATGCGATGTTAAGAATATTATATATTCATGTAGTTACACAGAGAGTCGATGTTAAATGGGGACTATGTCTAAATCTCAAACATCCCACACTATTTGAGAACTTGCTTATAATTTGTTCCATAAATTTTGTGGACTGGTACAAATTGCAACTTGTGGTAACCTTTTAAGCACACCATATATCTTATACGGTTATTAGTGTGGATTTTTATATGCTTCTCTAGGCCATATTATGAAGTGATTAAAGTGTGAGGACAAGACATGTTCGGTCATCACCAAGAGTCACTTTATCAATGGATAGGGGGCACTTGTCCCATAACCTTGCTCTGTAAACTTGTATTGGTTCACATATGAGCTTGAGGCTATGATCAAAGTGAAGTGTTCCTCATTCATGCCATCCCAAGAGGCTCTCTCTCTCTCTCTCAGGTTGTAAGCTTGACATGTGACCCTGGTGATAATCCCACTAGTGTTGTGACACAACATGCACATTATTCAAATTTGAGTTTGAAGATCATCATAAGATTGTTCATAGTGTATAATGACGACCCTTTGCTAAAAGTATCACGAGCATCATGCAAACTAGCATATATGAAAGAGAAAGGAAAAAAATCATACCACCATCATCAGTCACCTCCGTTTACATATCATATTTTTGCCTTTACAATGGTTAAGAAGGTTCATTATTCTTACATTTGTGGACCAAAGAATCCTCTAATAGGGTGTCCCTCCCATAAGAAGATGAACACTGTTATTTATGACATGGATTGAAAATATTGCAGGCTTTCCACCATGTTCGCAAGCCCACACTGAACAATATTGTTTTTATATTGTAAGCTAAAAATATCAACGTGACTTTCTCCCTTTCCAGTGTCATGAGAACTCATGTATGACCGACATACACACGCTACTTTAGTTGCAAAGTAAGTTGGTCCACCAATGAAGTCCATGGAAATGGTTGTATCGCATTGACATATGTGGGGCTCTTTGTGAGGCCCATTTTCCATGTAGAACACCTACCTATCTCTATGAATGATATAAAACCGAGCCATGAATCTACTTTTACAATGCGCATCTTGAAATCATTTCTTTAATAAAGTGGATAGGGGCATAACTTACCCACAACATGCGGCAACTATACTAATAACGTTGGGAACCCTACTCCCCTACTATACAATGGTGCTCTAGTAAATCAACCAACAATATTCTCACAAGTCATGATAAAGCCGCCGAGAAATATCGTGTTTCCAACCGAACTTTGACATCTATCTATGTTCTTTTCAAGTTACAAGTCGTTATGAACACACTACTACTTAGCACCCATTGGCTACCATATATCTAGACTTGTTGAAATGCCCCTTACCATATACCGCCTTAGGGCACACTTCCATGCATTGGCCAAGTTGGCGAATGAGTAAAATAAAATAAACTTTGGTGTCGCGTGCACTGACGTGAATGGGAGATTGCTCCCTCTTATGTTGATCATATTTTTATCAACCAACTTCAAGACAAGGGTATTGTTTTCTCTTTGAGAAGGTGATCTCCAAGTTGGGTGAAAGTCATTGTGTGAAGTGCAAAGCTTCCATGTGAATTATGGGGTTAAGTCATACCACATAGACATGGTCCGATGTGAATACAATTGAGTATCAGCCATCAATTTTGAATTAGCAACTATGTGGACCGGAGGGGGGGTTTCTGTAAAAGCATAGAGGACTCATGAACAAGAGACCATTTATTCTGGTATGTCTTCATGTTGTTGTTTCTCAAACCTCCTCTCCCTATAAGTTCATGGTCAATCCGGGTGGTCCATGCCACATAAACTCCACTAGAATTGTAGAATGTTACATCAATGAATGACAAATGTTCAACCCATGTTCATGATTCTCATCCTTGAGAACGAGAATTGGCGGCTTACACATCCTAGGAAAAGTTAAATTTTTGAGGAACAAAGGGGGGGGGATTGGCCATTTCTTTAAACTTGGAGTAGAGATTGACTATGATTTGAGTTTTTTTTAATTTACATAAACATGTTGGTGTTGCATCCATCCGAACAGTTTCAAATACAAACACAAATGATTTCCCTCGACTCTCTAAATGGATAGATATAAATATAAATGTCAGCTCACAGATGGTTGGAGCATGGGTGTACGCTCTAACATCCCTAATATCATGCTTGTGACAACCAAAGTGCACGTGATATTAAGGAGGTCTATAGTGTTAACATGGATATGTGATAATAGAGAATTAGTGTAGCTCATGACATTATGGAATAACACAAAGTCAACACTGTAATAATGACACTAATGACAATGATGATAATGTGATGCGTGCGAGCATGTGGTTTGAATTTTTTGATGAATTATAGTAATGTCAAAATGTGTGATATATGAAAGGAAAAGGTGACAATAAGGAGGGAGATTTAAACTAGGCACATCCATTCCCTAGCGTTTCGGGTATAAGAGAGGGAGTGACATTACGGAGGGTGACTTTACGGAGGTTTAGGGTGTATAGGTGCATTACAATGGGAACATAGCTTGATCAGGTGTTAGATGATTCCAGGCCACTTCCAAGGTTCTATACATACAGTATGTGAGGTCAAAAAGTGAAGAAACACCAAGCCTCCGGCTTGACTTCAAGCATGATATTGCAGAAATATTCAATGTGAGAGTCATCACAAAGGGCCATTCTGGAGTCAATCGTGATCACTTCTCCCGTGTAGCCAAAGTTGACATGCTTTTGAACTAAGTTAAGGTACGGGGGGGCGTTATTCCGCTCTTTTTTCATGTTCTCCATCTTCTAAGGACATTTTTTCAAACAAATATCTTGTTAGGTGTCCGTTCTTAGATCCAACCTACCACACGCCACCCAAGTCAATAGTAGAAAACTATGCCCAAACAAATTGCAACCAAAATCAGCTATGGTTCTTTTTGGCATAGTTTTCTATTAATGAGTATAGGTGTCATATTAAGATAAATAACCAAATAATGTCCACACACCTTCCATCCAGGTTGCAAATTGCAATCACCACACGAACATCTCAAATGTTGTCAAATTTTTTTTAGGATACTAGGTTGCGCGATTAGAGCTGAGTGGCAACATCCAACAACATTGTCCTTTAGGACGTGGCCGTGGATGTCTTACGAACATATTGTCTATTCACTTTGGCCTTTCTTGGAGACTGGAGTTCTCCTTCTTCGTCTTCTATGTGGCAACATCACGAAGCCCACCAATCAAGAGAATAATATAATGCTTTGAATTAGTTGGAGAGAAAGTAATGAGTTTGGAGTGGCAAGTCTTACCATATTATTTGTGAAGGTATGCAGTTGTTATTTGGTTACCTTTCTATATTGGACACCTACATTCGATTGGTGTATGTTTTGGTGTGGATCAAAGAACAAAATACCATAAAAACACATGTTTAAAAGAGATTCGATTACATCTTCAAGTTTTATTGAGTACCCCACACTCAATAATGAAGGCAATTGGGAGGACCAATATATTCAATAAGAAATCAACAAATACACTTCTAATAACCATAACTTAATCAAGAGAGGTCCAATTTGCTATTTGATTCTTGTTGATGCTTCATTGCAGATTTGCTAATGCAACACAATTCAATTGTGTGAATTCAACTAGTAGAAGTTGGAGACCATGAAACATTAACCAAACAACACCAACATACTCTATAACATGGGAAACTTGAGGGCATATTTACAGTAGAGTTTGAGGGCCCTTGACCGTGACATACAAACTATGGGATTGGTTGAGAAGCCGGAGACGGTCCAACTTCACTTTACATAGACCTCAAAGGTTGCTCGAAGGCATGAGGCACCAAACGAATTTGAATGGATGAAAATTCTACATGACGTTCTACATGGCAACAAGTGCATAATGTGTCACGGTCTACCAATTATTGCGCTAGGCCCATCAAAAAGAGGTGGGTCTAGCGCTTAAAAATTAAAAATTAAAAAATTAAAAATCATGGGACCGTGATAATCAATGAAATTGCCATTGGGCTCCTAGAAGTATTATATATTGCCATGGTGTGGACCTGAACCCAAACATATGTAGTGGGCCCTCAACATAGATCCACTTTCACTTCACACTAAACTTGAGAGGCCCATCGATCACAAAATTGGATTCCTTTTTCCCACGGTACAAACTTTTGGGTGATTTCCAAGGGCCCTTAGAATTTCATGGTCACGGCTCTTGGTCCATGTGTAAAAGCGACCGTGAGTGTGAATGTTATATCATACTGTCAAAAGCTTCACTTGTGTGCACAACCTTGGAATTTGATGATTGCTTTGTCTGTGTGTCAAGTTGCGAAGAAGTTTACACACATTTATAAAAAAAGCCTCTTATCCATTTCTCTTCTTTATATCCAGAAACTGAAAGAGCCAGAGACCACCTAAAACACAGCCACCTCACGAGCTCACAGTTGGCATTCAACAGCAAAACAACAAAAGTTTTTTCGCAAAAGGGGAAAAACTTGGACAGAGATAGGGCCCCCAACTTAGTAAGACCACGGCTTACAAGCCCGGGGAATAGGTAGGGCTACCAAGCCCAAGGAATCAAAGCATCTTCGCCCCGTGATGCCATTGTAAAGTGAAGGCTATGATGCTCTTTTCATTGACGAATTCACGGGGAACAAAAGGAGACACTAAGAAGGCCCCACAAAATGTGCCATGTGGCCCTCGCAAACCCTTTTTGCATTGCTTCGGGTTTGTTGACTTTTTGGGGGCCCTTTGCATTGCGAGGCTTTAGGGTAACCAACGGTTTGGGCCATGAAATGATCCTCTCCCCATCATGCACGTGGCCGGAGAGGCTCTCGGAAAATCTCATCCGGGTGGACTCATCACACTCCAACCTAGTTAGCACCAGACATTTTTCGGACGGTCTTTATTGCTTCCCCATTTGTTTGGAAAAACGTGGCCCCACGCAACCTTCAAGTAAAGCTCGTATGTGGAGGTCACACGCAGTGTTCAAGATCGAAGTCTTCCATGCCCTTCAAACGCGATTTGGCCCTTCAAAATATACCTCTCTTAAAGCAACCCTTCAAAACGCAACCCCGAATTGAAAATGAAGACGTCACTTGAAGTCCTCAAAAATAATTTGCATGTCAAGCACTATTCACAAAGTTGGTTGATTCTTAATTCTTCACCTTGTACCGGAAGCATGTACCATATGATTCATACACAAGTTCAATACAAGTTTTGTATTTCATTTCTATAATTGACGTCTTGGATTTGAACCAGCCCTTCAGCTGAAGGGCTGAAATTTGAGAGCCCTTCAAAATGAAACTCATATGAGGGCTTCAATCTTGAACATTGGTCACACGTATGTGTTGGTATTGGTAATAAGGTAGTTGTACCTGTGCCCGGCACTTTCAGCGAGTTTGGGTACTACACTAAATATCCCGATTAGTGAGGGAGGGCTGATAGTGAATGTGAGAAGTTAGTGAAGGTGATGTTAAATTTCTTTACGTTGTGAAATTAGTGCCACCAAAAAGCTCTAGGAAGCATTGTTCATCCCGGCTCTATTCATAGCAACACTATTTATTGAAAGTATTGGAACTATTTATCCTGACACTATTCGCTTTTGCATATAATTTTATCACTCTACAAACACCTTAGAGCACACACTAATTTTCTTGAAATGTATTGTAAATGAGCATGTGTTTATGAATTTCCTCTATCACTCAGTAAAACGTTCGGCCTTCACTCATTTTTGAGACTTGGCAAAATAGTGTGTGTTTTGGGAATAGGTACCACACGCACTGATTGGGATAATCATCATAGGTAGAAGCGAATTGATTTAATGTGCATGTTATCTTGTTGGATAAGCATTACAAAGTGGATTCGGAAACCATCATGCAACTCAAAGTGCTTGAAACGTATTCCAATTTCTTACAATATTATTTCATGTCAAAATGTTCTCACGGTCATTGTGGTCATGCATGGGCATTTGTTTGTACAATCCTTCTTTGGTCACACCTTTGGCACCTTTTAGTGAGACCAAGGATGACCTTGCCTAAAATTTTATATTGTGCAATGATAAGATTGGTAAATCCATGGCTGAACCTACTATGTTAAAGCCTCCATGCAGTCGTTTATGTCATGGTGTGGTACACGGTGGACTCACCCGTGTCTGCACATAGGGCATGCTACGTTGTCCACTTGGTTTCATTTTTTGATCGACATGTAGCAAATGCATTGTATCCATCAGACCCTTTATTGTAGGTGTTCATAAAAGGTCACAAACCGAGACACTCTCTCTCTCTCTCTCTAGATTCGTTCATTTGCAACATCTAGGAAAGCAAGACCCCCATGATGTGGCAACGACGAGCACCCTCAATGGTCTTTTGGTAGCCGTAATAATAACTCGAGACAAGTGTTGGCATGGGATTGGGTGAAAGCCAACGGAAACCTACATGAAACCTCAAAGCCTCGAGCTCATGTGACCCGAGGAGCCGTACGTGGTCCTAACTTAGCTCACTTTTGAGCTTGAACTTCCTATGAACGAATATATGGGACGGGAGGGGACCACGTTACTATGGGGTGGATTGAACTTGCCCTTGCTAGGTACCGGGAATCCATATATTGTTAAACAATGTATGCATATTCCATCGTATAGATCCGGATTCCGATCCCGAGATAGTTTGTATGTACCAATTGTTTGCTTCCATCCCAAGATAGTTTCGAGCAATAAGGGGCTTGGAGGGCCCAATTCCCGACTACAATGCTTCGTGGGGAACCCCTACCAAACGATGACCCCTATGAGCCGCTCAAAATATCTTCGAGATATTTGTGAATGGTAATTATTGGGTTGGGGTTTTACACATGTTTATATATATATATATATATATATATAGACACACATACATCCATATATGTAGTTTTATATGCACGTGAATGTCATGAATAAAGAACAACAAAACTTCATGGTGAGGTTTTAAATGTGATGTATTTGAGGTCATCACTTTGCTATAGATTGTCCACTCAAGCTGTTTTATACAAAAAAATGTGTGTAAAATGGCTTGATTTGTATCACAATATGTGAAATATGCTTTGTCAAATGGACCTCTACTTCCTTCCTTGTGAATCATGCATGGTTATACTAAGATCAATTTGTGCAAGCCACATCATCATCATCCAGTGATAACTACACATAATAAAGTTCAAGGTCTTTGCAAGAGCCATAAATTTGAAGACCAAAACACCCAAAAATTGGGAAGATCTAACATTTATTCTTCATAGACCTTTAAAGTGTCTTTTGAGAAGGGCTCTCAATCAAATTTGCTACTGTCAAATAGTGCAACATAGACCATCGCCCTTAATGACAGGTAGACATTTCTCTTATTACAAAGAAGCAAGGAGTGGTCCCAACAACATCCAAATTGCCATTTTAAGCACGCATAGATATTCTCAACATACACACAGTACATGCGTTTTGGGAAGAAATTACAATGTTTGAATATTGTTGGAGTAAATTTGGGTTATGTTTACACTAAGATCATTTTGGATGAGAGCATATCTCTAGTAACTATTAGCGAATAGTATAATTCTAGTTAAAACATGAGTTGTGTTAGAATACATATTTTTAATAAATTGTCATGATTTTCACATGGGGCCCACCGCACTTTTCACGCATCCTACTTTCGAGAACCATCCTGGAAACTACCCCTACAATCCCACCCAACACCATCCATACTTTGCCATGTGAGATTCCATGTAGATTTTTCATCCACTAAAAATGCTATGGGTTGTAGTCCAAAAACTACCCTCATGTAAACCTAAACTGGGGGCCCACGACACTCTCTCCACACTCTCCACCAATGAGAAGTCAATGATTCTCAAGAGCCATGACCTAATGGATGTCGTGTATGCCCTTACCTAAGGTAAAGGGGCCTTAAGTGGGCACTTTTCACTATGCACCCACTTCTCGTAGGCTACGAAACATGCAATTGACGCAATATGATTAGCAAATAAAAATTGTGCCCATAGCCATTTTTCCTCATAAAATTTTGAGCTTGTATGAATATCTTATTCATTATAAAAAGTGAAATTCCTCTTTCTCATTAAATGATCATGTAGGTCTCTCCATTTATATTCATTATTGGGACTGGGATGATTACCACATTTTGAGCATGTAGTCCAATTTCTATTAGCATGTCTTTTTGATATCCATTCCTATATCCACACAACACCACACACCACACGCTTGGATTAAAGCTGAGATGCAAAGTGAAGCTTCTCTTCCTCTTTGAGTGATCACATTAGCCCTCCCAATTGTGTGAATTGTTGAACATGTAATAGTTCATATATCATGGGCACATTGTCCAATCTCATCGTTGGTTGATTGAGAGGTAAGGTAGACGTGCCTTAGATGGATACTTTTCTCTTTGCACACACTTCTCGTAGGATTTGAAACATGAAATTACTACAAGATGGTTAGCAAATCCAAATCATGCCCGTAGCCATTTGCCTCATAGATTACACATATCATATGAACATCTTATTCATTATCAAAGTGAATAGTCTCATGTACATTAAGTGGTCATATAGGTCCCCCCCCCAATCATGTTGACTATTGAGTCTGGAATGGTGAGCACATTTTGAGCACACAATCCAATCTCGTTTAAACATATGTAATTTTAGTGCTAGTTTTCATATCCACACTTACCACATACCACTCAAATATAGTTGTCCCTCTCCCTATCCATATATCATATATAATTCCCTCTCTCTCCCGTGCCATATACCAATCAAATATAGCTTATGTGTCTAAATAAGAGGAGTGACCACTTAAGACCCATGTGCCGTAGCCATACTACCTACCTAGTTGTTGACCCCTTCTTCTTATGCTCAAACTTTTCTTGAACAATCGAATATTCGAAGGCCTTTTGTTGCAATGACATGGGGATCAAGGCCTAGTTGTCCCTTTTAAGAATCTCCAATTTTCGTCCTTCACTTCACCGGATACAAGATAGAAACTCCAATCAAGATGGAAACTCTCCCATTGTTGTGGACTAGTCGTTGGTCCTAGTGTGGGCATGCTATAAGGCCAACTTGTTAACTTATACCGTGCCCACACTAGGGCCAGTCGTCGGTCTTGGGCATTAGGAGGAGTCCCTCTCAATAGGGGGAATGCATCTCTTTCCAAAATTCAATCCTACCAATAAAGAGTTTCCATCCTACTCACAATAATTTCATTGGATGTAACGTACTACAATTTCGCTAGTGCATACAAGACTATTAAGATGGAAACTTTCCCATTGTTGTGAACTAGTCCTTGGTCCTAGTGTGGACATGCTATAAGGCCAACTTGTTAACTTATACCATGCCCAACCTAGGGCCAGTCGTTGGTCTTGGGCATTAGGAGGAGTCCCTCTTGATAAGGGAAATGCATCTCTTTCTGAAATTCACTCCTACCAGTAAAGATTTTTCATCCTACTCACAGTAACCTCCTGGGATGTAACGTACTGCAGTTTCGCTAGTGCATACAAGACCATCGAGATGGAAACTCTCCCACTGGTGTGGGCCCAGTCGTTGGTCCTAATGCGGGCATGGTATTATCAATCTTGTCCGCTCGTCGCAGGCTACGATGTGAATCTGGGGCGGCACTTTTAATGCTGCCTAGTTGTAGTATAGCGTGCTCGTGTGGATAGGGGAAACGGGTGGGGTGCAGTGAGCCCGTGGTGGCTGGGGGGGCTGAAGAAACTAGAGCCACTGAAACGTACTGTAGTACCCCCTTTCCCTTTTGGAGCTAAGTGAGTATAAAGTGCATGATGTAAGTTCAGCCGCAAACGGATGGGGGGTGAACTCATGGAGACAAAACGGAGACAAAACGGAGACTTACAAGTTGCGCAAGAGACAAATGGCAGCACTCGGGAGCAGTGTTCAAGATTGAAGTCTTCAATGCCCTTCAAACGCGATTTGGCCCTTCAAAATATACCTCTCTCAAAACAACCCTTCAAAATGCAACCCCAAATTGAAAACGAAGACGTCACTTGAAGTCCTCAATATAATATGCCCGCCACAAGAACCAACAAGTGAAGGGCATTGTCACTACAAGAAGTAGAGTTAGATGGTTGATTCTTAATTCTTCACATTGTATTGGAAACATGTACTATATAATTCATGCACAAGTTTAATATGAGTTTCGTATTTCATTTCTATATTCTTGGATTGACATCTTGGATTTGAACCAACCCTTCAACTAAAGGGCTGAAATTTGAGAGCCCTTTAAGATGAAACTCATATGAGGGCTTCAATCTTGAACACTGCTCGGGAGGCCCTCCGAATGAGGCATACCTCGAAGATGGGAGGACGGAATTGGCCCAACTCGGAATCCGTCCCCCGCCAAAGATGGGAGAATTGGAGGACGTGGTTGGAACGGTAAGTAAGTAGAGGTTAGAGATTATGTCGTCATAGGCTCCCGTGTCTCCTAATCTAAGGGTTGGTTTATACTATGGACCGTGAAGTTGGACTATTGAAGTTGGACCATGGAAGAGGGCCTTTTTCAATGGTCCGAGTTCATGGTCCATCTTCCTCGGTCCGACTTCTTCAAAAATTAGTTTTGAAAGCCTTGGGCCCCTCACTAGGTGTAAACCGAATGTGGACCAAGAAGAATGACCATACACCAAAAAGTGAACGTGTTGATTTTATTTTTAATATATGCCCAGAAAGGGCATTTTTGAAAAAAATTCAAGTTTGCTCACTCTCTTGTCTTCTCTTGGGCTTTACTTGTCTTCACTTCTTGTTAAATGTGTCGAAGATGTGGCTTGCAAATCTTCTTGTCATACGATTTTTTGGGCATAATAGGTTAATTTTTGAATTTTGATGAAGTTTAGGTTTAGAATTGGAGTTAGAACTTTGAAACAATAAATAAAATGAATTAATGACTATTTAGTGGAAATAAAGTGAAAGTGGTTCTTTTCAATTCATTGACCATAGTCCAAAGCGTGAGAGTCACTTGTGAGAGACAATAGACATGTGATCAAGTGATAAGGACTTATGAATTTGGCTATGGGCAGGCACATCGGTTGGAAAGATAGTTTTTGACTCATCAGTGACCATAGGCAGAGGGAGAAGAGGAGGGCCATTAACCACTTCCTCTCGTGAAGAGAGTAGCTTCTTCCCTTGTCAGTAGGCGAGACCACGGTCTGATAAAATTCATGGGTGTGAAGCCCTAGGTGATGTAAAAGTGTCTTCCCATAATATAAAACTGCGAAGCTTATTTCATTGATATGATTGCATGGACCATAGTCTTGGTATTAGTGCTCTCAATGAATGAAGTAAATCAAATATAGACTTGGTTTTGTTCTAGGAAGAGTCCGGAAAGACTCGAGATATAGAGAAACTAAGTTATAAACTTCCTCTTGTGAAGAGAGTAAATCCCTTTCCTTTACGCACATCAAATTGTTATAGGAGGGTGTGAAACCCTATCATATTTGTACATCATTTGAGGGAGAATTGTAATCACACATGACCATTGTCTCGGGGATTGCGTGAGTAAGATCTATGGCAGGGACAAAGATGATACGTGCAATTTTCACATGATAGTCTTGTTACCCATTCCACTTAAATTGGTTCGACCTGTGAAAGGACTAGAAGTTATGGGTGTTGCGAATTGTTGACCATCAGGCAAGACTATTGTCTGTGGAATATTGTGGGTGTAAATCCTAGCATGGATAACTTTGAAGTTCGTGTCATTCATGTGAAAGGAGTTGAGAAGGGAGACAATTTTCTTTCTATCCATGTCATGGTGCATGTTCTTTTCAGTTAAAGGGATTGAGGGTGCAAAACCCTAATTGAGATAAATTGATACATTTTCTCTGTGTAAGTGACAAACTATTGTCTCAGAAGTTGGTGAACTTGAATTTGCATAATCTTGTGAAAAGAGATGTTAATTGTGGATCGATAGATACTCCACAGAAGTCCATTGTACGAGGGTGGAAGTCCTTTAGAAGTGACTATCTATTTACTCAAATTGTAATTCACCTAGACAATGGTCATTGATTGAATGGAGGTGTGAAGCCTAGAAATGTAATCAAAGATTTGTGAAGAACTTTGATTCGATAATCTTATTTTCCCAACCTAATAAAGAGGGGCATGTCATGTGAAAGAACTATCATACTGTGGCGAAGTGAATTATCGTCAGTTATGCAAGACCATGGTCATGAGAAGGTAATTTCAACGCCCGATTCGGCGAAGGAACATAGCCTATGGCAACGATGATAGCATGCGACATGGACAATAGTCTAAGGAAGCCGAAGTGTTAGAAACGGGGAGGCAATTTGAACCAAGGAGGAGATGAGGAGATATCCCATATCGTTGGGTAGGAAGCCCAAGCCAACATAATAGGAGAGAAGGCCAAGTTAGTCTTCGAGAACTCAATGCTTACTTGCTACTAAAGACTATGGCTTGCACTACACTATAAGATTGGTTACTGGCTACTGGACTTTGGTTACCAGGCTCTGGTGACTAGTATGCAAACTTGATCCCTTAGGTCACTGTTCGCTTAGGTTCCCGGTAGATTTTGTTCACGTTACTCGTTACTAGACTTTTGTAAATTGTAATAGTTCTTTTTAATACAATAAGTGAGATGCTTCTATGCTAATTAAAGGAAATTGGAGCCATTAAATTGAACATTTTAAACTCATTCAACTAGGATCAATTTGTTGAGAGTTAATCCATAGATGTATTGGTTGTCCATTTTAACGTGGTTTGGCCTATAGTCACTGGATATTTATAGGGATGATGATGCGTTGCCTGACAAAGGTAAGGATGATGGTCCCACTGCCTCATTAAAAATAAAGATAAATTAAGGAATTGAACCACCCGGGGGGTGGAACTACAATATTTTTGATACATTAAATTCTCGTTTAATGAAGGAGAGACTATGGACAAAATCAACGTGCCCTTGGCCTTGGGTTTATGAGATTATTGTCTCAAAAGACTATTGATGAGCCGTGACTCCCTGTATTGCCAAATCCTAATAGTGAGAGATGTTACTGACGAGCAATGGGTGTGAGGGAAAGACTGAGCAATTGCATATACTGCATTGAGTGACCCTAATACCCCATTCCTCAATTTCACAAAATCCTAGAATTCACTTAAAAAGTTGTTTTGCCCCGTGATTATCATTTTGAATTTGTTCCCAAGTCATTGTGATCTATCAATTAACCTAATAGTGACACTTAAAGTTCAATCTGACACTTACTTAGTCTTCCATGTGTGTTTTTGTTAATTGGAACCCAAACCAAAAACCTATCTACACTTCTCACAATAATTTTTACAAAAAATTGAGCAATTTAATTTGTACATGTTCAATGTAATTTACATGTGACATGTACCTTGTGTTGTACATTGAGCATTATTTGCAACTTGCTTCACCATGTGTACTCAAATTCTTGAGTTCTAGATGTCCCACATTGTTT
The DNA here is from genome assembly GCA_964035585.1 of Polytrichum formosum. Classification (NCBI taxonomy): domain Eukaryota; kingdom Viridiplantae; phylum Streptophyta; class Polytrichopsida; order Polytrichales; family Polytrichaceae; genus Polytrichum; species Polytrichum formosum. The sequence continues at coordinate 41,488,716 of OZ037938.1, read as the reverse complement.
GATGAAACATGTGGGAGCAAGTTTAAGGGGTAGGGCATGGAAGAAATGGTATGTCTCATGGGCTATGATATGATTTGGGCACATAGTGGGCGGACTTGCTTCTCGAGATTCATTACATCATATAGATGCTGAAAAGTATGCCTTGTGAGCCTTACCTAGTGGGAAGAGTTGTATACAAAGCCCCCCCTCCCCAGATTTTAAAATTAAAAATTAAAAAAAACACACATTAAAAAGTTATTATAACGGCATTTCTTTGCCATGGGCCCTTGCCTCTTCCTACCAGACCACCTCTCTTGCCTCTCTCACCGCAAAACCCATTGGACCATGTTAGTGCATTTATTAGGCCTTAAAATTGTATTTTGGGGACCTCAACCTCCATGGTCCCTCTGCCATTTTTTCCTTGGTGTAAACCGAAGTGTTCCCGGGACAAGTTCAACAGCCAATCAAGCCTCTTATAGCACCCTAGTTTGACTTCCTGGTCTATAGTGTAAACCGGCCCTAAGGTAAGGTAGGAGAACCTTAAACCAAAGCAACCCCAAAAATCAACACCCTCGAAATTTTGCATAATAAGTACATATTGATTATGAGAATGTTCACCATGTGAACATCAGGTTCCTTTAACGGTTTTGGGTGGCAACACAATTTTCATTTCCAAAATTTATAATTATTTCAATACCGAATAATATTATGGAGCTCAAATATCCTTGAAATCGCTTAAAAATCATCATTCCAATCTAATAACTCATTAAAGGAAAGATGTACCCCTGTCGGGTGGATCTAGTTGTACGGATGGCATGTTTCTAAAGTTATGATTGTGCAACACAAAATTTTAGTCATCCACGTGTCCCATTCCAAAAGATTATGATGTAAATATGTGGATAGAGGTATTTGCACATATTAAAACTCTTTCTCAAGTTTTAGGGGTTAAAACCAACAACATACCACAATCATACATTGAAGCCCTCAAATGGCCACATTCAAGGGGGGGGCATCCAACTATATATTTGGAAGATAGGAGGACAAAACTTGGAACTTAGAATCCATCCTTTACTAAAGACATGATAATTTGTAGATGTGCTCAAATTATCATACACAGAGGATGGTGTTTGGCTAATAAAAACCAATTTTATAGCTTGTTCTACTAGAATGGTGGGTCAAGCTAGCCTTGCATAGGCTGATATGGGATTTAGGATAGCGGGTTCCATTTGCATATCTTATCTTAGATCCTCAAATCCTCTCAAAATTTGAGACATGAAAAGAGGAGGTCTCAAAAATTTCACCCAACATTTGAAATAGGTTTCAATACACGATGAGCTAATGAGCTTAATGAAAAGTTTTCTCAGGGAAAACTCAAACCCGCCGTTTCATCCCTCTTTGAGGGACTTTACAAATAACTCTATTGTCATACATTTGAAGACCCCACTTGGGAGGGAAGCACTCAATTATATATATGAAAGATGAGAAAATGGAATTTGGAAACTTGGAATAATGAAACCACCAAAGATGGGAGAATAATTGGATTCACAAAGAGCAACGACTCCGGATTTTGTTATAGTAGACTGCAAAGTCTCCTAATCTAACATAAACATACCTAAGACCAACATAGAACTTGAAAACCAACACTATGTACCACCATTATCATACATTTGAAGCCCCAAAACGGCATCACTCGAGATGGTGAGTTTCAACTATATACATGGAAGATGGGAGGATGGAACTTGAAAGCTTAAAATCCATCCTCCACCAACCCGGAATAATTGTTGGATGCGCATCTTGAAGGGGAGGCCGCACATGATCAAAAACATTAGTTTTGAAATGAAGTTCAATGGACCAAGGCAAACAATTTTGATCTTAACATGTGCCAAAATTTTGGTTTCAATATTGGCCCCTCTTTTCTTGGTTAAGAACATCCATTTTCAACTCTAATAAAAAAAACAAAGGTTTCAAGCCCTACAAAGATTGGGGACTCCATCATGACATGCTCTAGAGTTCCCTAGAATCTAACACAAACCTAGAAACCAACACAACTATGTCCCATTGCCATATATTTGAAGCACCAAAAATGGCAAGACATTTGGGATGATGCATGGAAGTTGAGAGGATGAATTTCAGGTAACACAAAATCTAGACTCCACCGAGGATGGAGAATTGTTGAACGTGGGAGGAACAACAAAGGCTAGGGCTTCCGTTGTGTTGGCTCCGGGCTATTGTATAATCCAAGGTACACATGCCTAAAACCAACACTACATACCATTGTTGTACACTTGAAGTCCCCAAATGACAATGCTTGGGAGGAAGGCATTCAACTATATACATGTCAACGGGAAAATGAAATTCGGAACTTGGAATTTGCCCTCCACTAAAGATGGGAGAATCGATCGACGTGGAAGAAAATGGTGAGGTTGGGGATTATGTTGTGATAGCTTTAGGCATCTCTTACAATGTGAGGCATTTATACCCAAAATGGACCCTATGTACCCCAATCACTGATATGAGGGCTTCAAATGTATGACACATAGTGTTGGGTATGCCTACCTTAAACCTCAACAACCAACTTCATGTATCCTATGCCTACTCGGTTGTGGAATGAAGCTAGGCATGTAACAATATCAAGGCAGTGATCATGGAGATTTTGGGGCATAATCGGTTGAGATCCTAGTGTTTGCGAGTCCAACCGGTTACATGTTGACATCCTTCAGTTTTCCTTTATTAATTTGGGGTATATTCTATAAATTCCTCTAAAATGATTGGTAGTTTTCTTGCAGTCTTGAACTTCAACTGGTTATTTCTCAAACTCAACCGGTTCATTTGTAACTAACTACCGGTTCTCCCTGATCATAGTATCAAGGGCTCGTGTTCTTTTATCTTGGGCCACCATCAAAGATACAAGCTTGAGTTTGATGATATTGAGTGGACAAAGCTTCACAACACCAACCGTGGGGGTAAGTGAAAATGCTAATTACTATTAAGAGTCTAGATATTGTCTTAGCCAACATGATTTTTAAATCGGGGCCATGGACCCCCCATCTTAGGGCACATTTCCATGTGTTGACCTTTTTTGGCAAAGCAAAAAGAGAGTTTGTCAACATTGGTGAAGATTTCACCAATATTTTCAAACATCTTGATGGCTGACACTTCCATGTGGAGTGGGGGGGACCAACATGTAAGAGAGTAGATTTGCCTTGTTGTCCAACATGCAAGTTGGAATGTGACTATCCTCACACTTACTCATTTTGAATGTTGCATGATTGGATTGATTATACTTTATGTCACGAGATGCTAAAAAATGAATTACATGAAAATTTTGGGCAAGTTTAAAGTATAAGAACATGGCATCGTGAAAAAAGAGGTGTAAAATACAACCATTTTGGGTCAACATTGACATTATGTAATTATCATTTATTTATGCTCAAGGGTGCCCGTCCATTAATGGGACAATCCCATGCACATGTCCACCTTCTATTCATTCAAAAAATAAACATGTTGGACCCCTTGGTACCCATCCCATAATTGTAGGGATCCAAAAATGGGTAAGCTTGGATAGTTGCCCCCAACGGTAACTTTCCTACCCTACGGTCCCATGGGGGGAATAACCTCCTTCCACGTGGCACTCATAGGTACTTGCCTACCATGTGGACTCGCCTTAGGTACATGGGATGAGAGATAAAGGCATGAAGAATAGGCGAACGGGTCGGTCCACATGGAAGCGGCACATTGTGTAGAAACGGGTGATGTCATTCATTCATTTTTCCCCTCAATGGGTGGATGGGTCCATGTGACTTGACCCTAATGACATCCCCACACTAGGGCCAGTTGCTGCTCATTGACAGTAGGAGGAGTCCCTTTTGACAGGGAAAGTTCACCTCTCTCCAAAATTCTAGGAGTTATTGTCTCGTATGCATTGGTAGAACTACAATACATTACATCCAATGACATTATTGTGAGTAGGACGAAAATTCCTTATTGGTAGCAGTAATTTTCGGAAAGAGATGAACTTCCCCTATCAAAAGGGACTCCTCCTATTGACAAGGAGCATTACATTATCCACCTATGATTGTAATAAGTCAAACGCTATTCGAAACCATATTGTACTTATTCTCTCTTACCAACAAATTCAACATACTAAACTCGGGTGAACATTCATTGATATTATTAGAAAAGAACGGTTGAAAGCAAATGAATAATGTTATGAACATCAACTGGCTCTAGTGTGAACATAATACAAGTCAATAACTTGGTTGAGATTAAATGAGGATGATCTAGCCACATCCCCTATGCAGGGGGGGGGAGGCACACTGAGGGGCTGATCACATCGGCCAGTTCCGACACCATCCGTGAGCATCTCCGGCTGTAATAGTGTGAAAAGTGGTGGGCCAACATCTATTTCTCAACATAATCCCCAGCAATTTCACGGCTCGAACTGGACGGAAAGTTTGGTGTGATCGGGGCATGAGAACCAACATCGGGCTCAAGTTGTGTGTGGCAAAGGCATGTGTACCAACCGAATCAAACAGCAGCTCCCTCCTGAAGGGAAGGAAATGTGAGGCTTATTCAGTTGCTGCTGAGGTGGACGAGTGAATCCAGGTCTACTCGCTGCAGCCAATGGGAGGCCTCCACCCAGGATATTTATGTGGCGGTGCTCAGAGCGGGCCAAGTGTTGTGCTGCCCCACCGAACTATGGAGCTGCCCTGGCCAATGGAAAGGGACAGGGGACCCCTGGTCCAAAGGACGCCAGTGGTGACTAGTAGAAGTGAGCCATCTACGTCTAATATTAAAGAATTGCATAATTAAAAAAAAATCCGGGCCCACATTAATACCCAAACAATAAAACCGAGACCCACAATTCCTTGCCCCCCCCACCGCCCGATGTTACCTGCCTTTTGTAAGTCAGGTACATTGTATACATGAATTTAATGTACTAATGAAGATGGGTCTTAGGGCCACTTCACAAATGAAAGCATGGCCACACTAGGGGTCCAACCGGCCCACAACCAGTGCCCCCCCCCCCACAGTTGGGGCAACCCATCTAGGGCGGATGGGACAAGCTCTCATATAGCCCCCGTGGGGTTGCCCCAACTGCAGGGGGACCCCGCACTGGCCGGGTTGGCTGAACCCCCCGATGTGGCCTCCCTATGAGACTGTCCAAGTTTACTTCACACTAGAAGACGAAGGCGTAAGGGCCCAAAGAAACTATTGTGGATTCCCACGTGGCAGACTATGGATAATGTTTCATGGCATGTTGGAGTTTGTGTCAGGCCCACTTCCAAGAGGTATGCCCGATGCAAATTTCGGTAGACCGTGTCAGAGTCAAAAGCCTTAGATAATTGACATGCCCATTGGATGAGAGTCAAGAGCCCTCACAATGACATGGTTCTGGCCCTTGGCTTGTGTGTGAGGTGGCCCTTAAATGGTTACGAATTTCCAACTATGTAGCCCACTTCTCTTAGGATATGAAACATGCGATAAGTGCAAGATGGTCAGCGAATCCTAATCAAGGCCGTAGCCACTTTCCTCATGATTTTAAGAGCTTGTACGAATATCTCATTCATTACCAAAGTAACGATTCTCATGCTCCTCAAATGGTCATATAGGTTGCCCCCCCCCAATAATGTTGATTTTGAGCCTAGAATGGTTATCTCAGATATGAAACATACAGCTAGCTTGAGATGGTTAGCAAATCCAAATCAAGGGCATGGCCACTTTCTCATAATTTTGGAGTTCATATGAATTTCTCATTTGTAACCAAAGTGAAATTTCTTGTGCTCGTTAAGTGGTCATATAAGTCCCCTCGATTATGTTGACACCATAGTCCAATCTTTTTGAACACATGTCTTTTTGGTGACCGTTCTTGGATCCACACCTAACCACATACCACTCAAATATAAATGTCCAATTAAGATACACAACCAAATTAGACACGTCAACCTTAGGTCCTTATTAATGGAGCGGCCAAGTTCTTGGCCTCCTTCCAATAAAATATACTTGTACGTTGTATTGATACAGTCCCATTTGTTGCAGTACATGAGCTCAGGGTCACGGCTGCTCACGAAGGAGATTCCAGCCACTGAGCTGCCTTTCTTGACCTCCTTCCCCTGACCCCAGTCTTGAATATTTTGGGTCGTTTAATTAGGGTTTGCGCTTTGACGTCATTGGGTTTTGTTGGGAGGAAATTCAACTTGGTGGCCCTCCTTGGAAATTTCCTAACCCAAACAATCCAAACGAGTGTTGGATTGGTATTGGCTTCTTTCATAACATCCGGGTATTTATAATGAGGATTTCACATTTTTCCAATCACATTTAGTCTAAATGTGGGGAATATTTCGTGAAACAATCCTAGTCCCACATAACATTGTTCTGGATTTGAATAATGTTATGATATTGGGAGCAGGGTATGGTGTATTTGACGGTACTTTTGAGTTCGATATGTACCATGCAAGAACTTTCATACCTAGGCAAAATCATCCTAGTATCAATAACGATTTAGATTAGTGTTGACCCAAATAAGTTATGCAAGTATACAAAGTTTTTTTTCACCTAGACATAGTCACCAAATGTCAATATTTAAGTTAATGAGCGTGGAAGTGTTGTTGGTATGGTATGTAGGTGAATGGATGGTATCAAGGACTTGCCCATGGGTATCAAAATCAAAAATTCATGGCACCCATGTAAGTTGAAGGTAAGCCCCTTGCAGTTCCAAAATTTATGTATTCTAGCATATCTGACCCAAAATCAACAATAGGGACCCTAAATTAGTCTATTCATGCTGAGTAGTTGTGCTTCTTCCAAGGTACAGTCAACTAAGGTATGCGGGAGTTATTCAATTTGCTTTTTTAATTGAATACCTATATTTGATTGGTGTGAGGTTAGACGAGGATCAAAGAACAAACACTATAAAAACATCTATTAAAAGAGATTGAACTACGTCTTCAAATTTTCTCAACTATTCCAAAATCAACAACGAACACAATTGGCATGACCTACGTGTTCAACTGAGGAATCAACAAATATGCACCTCCAATAACCATAACTAAAACATGGGAGGTCTGATTTTCAATCCGATTCTTGACCAATGCTTCATCGTAGATTTGCTAATGCAAGACATGTGTCATTGTGTAATTGTGATTTGTAGGAATTGGAGAACAAGAATAATGAACCTAATAACACCCACATGTATCGTGTGATGTAATGATATTTGGCATTTTTTGGAGAAATGGAAGCCTATATATATATATATATATAGTATTGGTGTCATGGAAATGTGCACTTCAACAAGTTAGGCTTGAATCAAACAAACCCAGGCTCTCTCGAGAAGACATTCTGGCAACCGTCCATTGGGCACACATGTGGATACAAAATGAGGGCCCACAAACCCAAATAAATTTAGTAAATTATGAGCAACTTCCGATTGATTGGGATGAACTTGGAGTTCCGGTTCCCACAACCCTAATAATGTAAACGCGACCTCAAGGACCCTCATTGGGAACATTGGAACATGGGCACTTCTCCATCCCTTTGGACTCTGAAAAGCCAATTGAATTGGAGCTTTGCAGTCTCCAATAACGCCTCCATTGTAAGGGGGAATGGCAAGTTTGCTTCTCAAAGTTTATTTTCTTTTATGTCTAGCTTTGCAACCTTCGTCTCAAAGCAAATGAATAATGTGTGTAAATGTTCAAAAGGCTAGGACTTTTGGAGGATAACTTATAACATGAAAGGTGTGGTTTTGAGATGCTCATGTGTTACCGGGAAAAGATCCCATATTACATTCATCTAGTCAAAATTAGTTGGGATGATTGGAGGACCAAAATGTAGGTAACAAGTGTTTACCGAAGCCCTTGATATGTATGCAACAAGTCCATAGTTGTGGCTTCACTCTTCCACCTTACATACAACCCTAGGCTTGTTGCAAATACGCGGCATGTGGTGGTATGGTCTAAAAACAATGTTACTCCAGACCCTAACTAACTTATATACCCAAAAGGTGTGGTTTTAAGTTGTTCATGTGGTACCAACAAATTAAAATAGAGCTATAATAATGGATACTACTAAGATGACCTAAGATAGTTCACTCCCACAAAGATTTGGCAACAAATCATGCATGCGGATGTGGATACCTTGACTCATTTCCTTGGGTCGGTCGAGGCGGTCGATACAATTGTGGTTAATGGCAATATTAAGGGATTTGGTAGATGGAGGCAATGAAGGATCTAGAGGACACAATCAATCCTTTGACATGCATGCAATGAATCCATAGTCGCAACTCAAACCTATCACATTACATCATAGCAACCTTAAGGCTTCTCGTAAAGGTAAGTGGTCCATGGTGGTATGACCTACTTAAAAGTTGTTAGTATGGACCCAAACTTAACTTATATATACCTGAAAGGTGTGGTTGTAAGTTGCTTGTTCATGTGGTACTGGCATATTAAAAGGAGGCTATGATAGTGGATACTACTACTGAGGTAGCTCACTCCTAGAGTGATTCACCATTCCACCTCACATAGCAACCCTAAGCTTATTGCAAATATGTGGCCCATGGTGGTATGATCTAGAAGTTGTTAGTCCGAACCCCCGGCTTAACTTATAAGAAGGCGTGGTTTTAAGTTGTTTATGTGGTACCGGCAAATTAAAAGAAGGCTATGGAAATAAATACGACTAAGATAGCCTAAGGTGGTTAGAGAAACCTAAAAACTCTTGGACATGAGGAGTTGTGAATACCATGACTGAGTTCCTAGGCCAAGCTAGGGCAGTAGATACAACTATAGCTCATGAAAAGGTTTAAAGGATTTAGGGGGTGGAGGCGAAGGATCTAGAGGGGACAAATATGCATGGTACAAGTCTTTACCGAGCTCCTTGACATGCATGCAACGAATCTATAGCCATGGGTTAACACTTCCACATTACATCATAGCAACCCTAAGCTTGTCACAAATACGTGGCCTTAACGTTGTTATTAAGCTGGGCCCCAACGTAACTTATATACCCAAAAGGTGTGGTGTTAAATTGTTCATGTGATATTGACAAATTAAGAGAGGCATATGACAATAGATACTACTACCAAGGTAGCCCAAAGTTTCCCTCAAATTAGCTCAATCATAGTGATATTCATCAACAACACATAGGCATGTCATGGACACCGTGACCGAGTTCCCATGCCATGCCAGGGCAATAGATACAAATGTAACAAACAACAAGATTAAAATATTTGGTAGATGAAAATAATGAAAAATCTAGAAGAGACAAACATGTAGAGGACAAGTGTTTATCGAACCCCTTAACATGCATGCAACGAATCCATACACCTTTCCACATTACATCACAACAACCATAAGCTCGTACCAAATATGTGGCCCATGTTGGTGGTACTAGTATGGTCAAAGAGTTGTTAGTCCGACCCCCACTTAACTTATATACCCGAAAGTAGTGGTTTTAAGTCGTTCTAGGCAAAGTTAAAAATAAGCCTATGGTAGTAGATACTACTAAGGTGGCCGCTCCTAGAGATAGAGATTCATCAACAATCAAGCATGGGGAGTTGTGAATACCTGACCGGGCTCGTAGGTAGATACAACTGTAGCCACGAAAAGATTTAGTGATTCCGTAGATGGAGGCGACGTAGAATCCAGGGATAATGGTAGATACAACTGTAACCGATGGCAAGAGAATGGATGACTCGGGAGACGAAGGATCTAGAGAGTGGGATGGGAACTGCCCGTTCACACGCGGAGAACGAGATATTTGGAAACCCTTATCTGGCTCGTCTCTCTCTCGCGCAAGGGGTGAGGCTCAAAGGCACCAGAGGGAGGGCGAGTGATCGCCATAGCCGTAGCGAGAGCATCGCGAGACTCGACCGACGGACGGACGGACGGAGGGACGGAGCGAGGGTTGCCGTGGCCATTTTCTCGCTTCCTCACTCATCCGCGTCCGAAATCCTTTTCTGTTTGTCCTTCACGCGATTTGGCCTTGATTTCAACAAGATGCGGTGTTCTCTGTATCTATTGCCCTCGTTAAGGTGCGACCTCTCTTTCATCACTTTTAACCCCTGTCTCTCTCTCTCTGACTTCCGCAAGCCGCCACATGGTATCAGTTCTTAATCCTCCAGATGCTTGTGCGCGAATTCTGTTGCGTTGTGCACGGCGCTAAGAGTTTGTGGAAGTTTGTGGAAGTTTCTATTCGCACGCTCATCAGTAACGAACTCTCTGCTTTGTTTGCTCACGTGATTTGACCTCGTTATCGGAAACATTCGGCCTCCTTTGTTATGTGCTGTCCTCGTTACAGTGCGACCTCTCTTCATCGCTTGCAACACCTCTCTCACTTTCTCTCGTTTTCTTCTCTTTGTTCTCTTTTTCACCGGTCGATTTCGGCAAGCCGCCACGGGTTATCGGTTCGTTGCCCGCTCTTAGTTTTGCGGTCGATTGTTGCGCGCGAAGTCTGTTGCGTATTGGACGGGGTTAAAGTTTGTGGAAGCTATTCGCTTCATCATCAGGAACTAACTATCTACTTTTCTCGCTCACGTTATTTTGGCAACATTATGTCTTCTCTGTCGCCTTTGTTAAGGCGTGGCCTCTCATCGCTCGTAACACCTCCTTCTCTTTCTTTCTCAGTTTTTCTTCACAACTCTGTGTCTGGTCGATTTTCACAAGCCGCCACGGGTTATCGGTTCGTTGCCCGCTCTCAATCTAACGGGTGCTTGTCTGCGAATTCTGTTGCGTTTTGCACGGGGTTAAGAATTTGTGGAAGCTTTTGGAGGCCTGGATTGGAGCTCCTGGTTGTGTTTCTCTTCGTCGTGTGGTCCGGATGTGCATGTTTCGGATATTGCTTGTGGATGAGGTGTTAGCTTCTGGTGCGTTTTGTGCTTCGTTTAGGCTCTGGCGCCTTTGCGTCGTCTGTTACTAGTCTGTTGCTGCTTGAGTTGGAGAGGTCGAGTAGATTTTGTCTTCTTTACTTGTGGCATTGTTGAGAAGTGAGCGAATTTAGTGGGGTTTTTGTTTTCTGAAGTGGCCGAATGCTTAGTATCGGAGGATTTTGCTTGCATTCGTCTGATGTGTCGATGGACTGGTGGTCGCTCGTGTATTGACAGTGTATTTCTTGGTGTTCTTCTGGCAGATAAGATAAGAAGATACAGTAGGTGGCGGAGGATTCCAGGGCATTAAGTCGTTTGAGGAGGTCTCTCGGTACTCGACAGTTTTCTGCTTGTTTTGGGAGAATTCCGTTCGTTCTTAAAAGAAGGAAGGACGTCGATTTGCTTATTTACATGCCCTGTCAAATCGATGGCATTACATAAGAGTGGGAGCAGTGTTGTGTGGAGCTTCATGTAGCTTGTTGTGCGATGTAGCATAAGGCGCTGTGGTGATCATCTCTACCTTCGAACTACAGATAAAAGTTTTGCGTAGGATAATTCCTGCAGCAGGGGCAGAGAGTGCCTTCTCCTGTTGAGGCATTCCTAGGGCTGAAATATAGAATAGAGTACAAAGACCAAACCTTATCCATCCACAGTTCCTCAAGGCTGAGCACTGAAAGGGCTAGGTTTTATACACGCAACAGTTCACCTGATTGAAGAGGCTGAAAATTAGTCATACTTCTAGGAATTCTGCAGCATAGGGTGGTGGTGGTGGAGAAACATAGACACCTTGGGAGAAATTTTCTTGCTGGTTGGCATCTTGGGAGGAACGTCGTTGAGGGATCGTTGAGCTCAGAAATCTGAGGTGTGGGAGCCACGTATGTTCATTGGGGAAGAGGCAAGAGAAGGAGACAGTAGGAGGTGGATGGCTGGTTCGCGGGGAACCGAAACCTTGACAGCATGTTCACCGAGGGCAGCCACTGCAGGGTTGCACAGGCCTTCACGGCAGAAGCTTGTTGCAGAGAGAGTGAATCACATGCCTGCACTGGTTTGCACAACATCAGAGCGAACTATGGAGCTTGTACGAAGACCGACTGCTTCAGCCGGTGTTGCGAGTGTTGTGAAGGCCATGGCTCCCATGTCTGAATTTGGGTTCAAGACTCTCGTCCCTACTGAAGCAGAATTCAGGTAGTTCTTGGTTCTGTGTTTGTATTTCAGAATTCATAGTCCTTGTTGTCTCTGTTGATCTTATTTGGCATCTCATCTCCTCTTATTCAGCACTGTGAAACTTGGAGTATTTCTCTGGCAATTGATGATTTCGTCTTTAGAGAAATTCTGTGCGTTTGTCACACGTTTTTAGCAAATGGACAAAGGTTGGATTACTACTTGATAATTGAAGGTCCTGCTGCTACTTGCATCCTTTGTGCTTTTGAAACCACAAATATGCTTGTATGACACTTGGTCTCATGTTGTGTACACATGAATGATCTGATTTATGTGGTGGTCTGTCTTCACTTTAACACAACAAGCTATTCATTGTGGAGTTTGTAACAAACTTGTGAGAGCTAATCAAAATGCCTTCGTAGGCATTTACTTAGGGGTTTCGTTTTTGTTCATTTAAAAATCTCCCCATACTTCCAATAACTATTCATGTTATTTGTGTATTAACATGTCTATTTCTGGACAGGGAAGTACTTGGTCTTGGTAAGGAGGAGGTGGAAGAAGATGGGGCGAAGAAGAAGAAAAGACCGGGAAAGTTTGTCTTGAAGGGGTTCAAACTGAAAGTAGGGAATGCTTCACTCAGGAGGCTCCTTAGTGGAGCTATTGCTGGTGCTGTATCTAGAACAGCAGTTGCTCCTCTAGAGACTATCCGCACTCATTTGATGGTAGGAACTGGAGGTCAAACCTCTGTTACTGGCATGTTCCAGACAATTATGCAAAGGGATGGGTGGCAAGGCCTTTTCCGTGGGAATGGTATTAATGTCCTGCGGGTTGCTCCAAGCAAAGCAATTGAGGTGAGTTAGTACTCAAAAAGTATGCAAGAATTTAATTTTGCAGCCTCAATTTTGAAGATCCTTGTTAGCTGAATACTTGCCCTTGTTCTTTGTGGCTTTGCATGTTTAGTCTGGAAGTTCTAAAACCAACCCTTTTGAAACCAACCAATTCTTCCAGACCCTATTTTGCAAATTAGGGTTTTCAAAGTGCATCATGCAATCACTTGTTGGTCTGGACATTTCAGTTGGTGGAGCATTTTGGTGGAACCATTCTCACCTTCATTGTGCCTTCTTTGTGCAGCTCTTCGCATATGATACTGTGAAGAACTTTTTGACACCTAAACCTGGTGAACCGTCATTTCTTCCTGTTCCACCTTCAACGATAGCAGGGGCATCAGCTGGAGTGTGCTCCACTTTGACCATGTACCCTCTCGAGTTGCTGAAAACACGTTTGACTGTTGAGGTAAAATCCTATCTGTTGGACAACAACGATCATGCTTCTCCCTGTTTAAGGTTGGGTGACCGATACTTTTAGGTTTTACGGTGAAGTGCTATTTGAGGGGAGTTTGGTATAGTTAGAAATGTCAGTTTTTTAGGTGTCAGGTATTCTCTGTTTATCTTGTAAATCATGTTGGTCAAATTCAAACCTGGACTGATATGTGTGCCGTGGCTTGTAATTTTTCAGCACGGTATGTACGACAATTTGTTGCATGCGTTGGTTAAAATTTGCAAGGAAGAAGGTCCTCTGGAGCTGTACAGAGGCCTTGCTCCAAGCCTTATTGGTGTTGTGCCTTATGCAGCCATCAATTATTGCTCATATGACACATTGAGGAAGACGTACAGAAGGGTTACTAAAAAAGAGCATATTGGAAATATAGAAACTCTTTTGATGGGCTCCATAGCAGGAGCTGTGGCCAGTACTGCAACATTTCCATTGGAAGTTGCACGTAAGCAGATGCAGGTAATGTCTCACTCTGGATTTTTTTTCTGTTCCTGTGGTTCAGGATGGCTGGATTTCTCACCTTTGCAGTAGTTGAATTATTTGGAGTGACGAAGATAAGCTGTGAGGAGTAACTGTTCTGAAGTTGTCAACTTCGGTCTCCACTCAAAAGTATGGACCTTGTTTCATTCTCACACTGATTCATTCAACACATTTTGCAGGTGGGTAGGATTAGTGGGCGCCAAGTGTACAGTAATGTGTTTCATGCACTATCTAGTATATTGGAGCAACAGGGTCCTGGAGGCCTCTACCGAGGTCTAGGGGCAAGCTGCATAAAAATCATACCAGCGGCAGGGATTTCCTTCATGTGCTATGAGGCATGCAAACGAATTTTGATAGAGCAAGAAGAGAAAGAGATAGAGAATAAGCTCAAGTCATAGAGTTCCATCGTTCATTCAATGGGAATTGGCCATTGGCATTTGTATATGCTTGAGTTCCATGTTCCAGCAGATGCTACAGCTGCTGTGTAGTGCTACTCAGCAACAGTCTTGTTCATGGACAAGCTATCCAGCAGGACGGGGGAGTGAAAAAAACAAGGCATTGTGGAATGAAGACTCGTGAAGCTTTCATGTGGGCAAAGTTATTCACTGTTTGGTTGCTTTAATGCACTCACCTGTGTTGAGGATGACTGCAGATGTGTCAGCCTTGTGGTACTAAGCAATGATCCCGCCAGGGTAATGACTCTAGGGAGAGGAGTGTTCATGCGGGTGCTGTGGCTGTGGATTGACTGAAGACCATCATGGGCGGCAGTCTTGAAGCTGAAAAGTCGTATACTGCAGAAGAGTAATCTACTGCTCTATTTTAGGACAAACGTTGAGTTCAATTGAAGAGAAGAGAAGAGAAGAGAAGCAAATCATTGAGCTGCGGTGTAGGTGCAGATGATATAGGATTATGATGCGCAATTGGGAGAAGGATATAAAGTTCATCCAGGACTTTCACAAAATGTGTGGTCGCCTATATCTGCCCATCCACTCGCTGAATTACCTACTGTGTTGGTTGGTCATAGGCTAACCCCTCAGAAAATTTTGACAAAATAAATCTCTGGAGTACGAGTCTTCTACATTCTGTGTCTGGCATTCTTTTGGAGAAATTTATGGCAGAATAAGCTCTAGTCACTTTGAAATCATCAATATCAGCGGAAATGTAGATGTAAATTTCTACAATTATTTCCTTTGAGTACATGACTAACCTTTAGAGCTTCAAGGAACAATATCTCACTTAGAAAGTGTTGTACCATATAGGATTGGGCACTGACACCTTCTGGACTGTGCACAGAGGAGATACAGCAATATTTGCTGCTGGAGAAGTGTGCTCGGCTTTTGTACATCTGATTTGTGTTGATGTAATCAGATTATCAGGTTATCTTGAATTTCAGACCCAATAGGTCTTAGTTATTTGGATGACCTATTATGTAGTGGGCTAATCTTGAAGAAGCCTATGTCGGATAAGTTTGAAACCTTGAAACCCTAAAAGATGATGTCATCAACTTTGATTGGTTGAGGAAGATGAGACTCTTCATTGTTTTGTTTGAGCAAGATTTGAGCAAGAAATGAAGATAGATTGTTCATGTGCTTCATCTTAGCAAGTGGTTACCTATATTCATGATTATGGGCAACCAGAACTTTGGGTGTTACTGTGTTTAAAATGCCTTGTTGGGTTAAAGCTTGTTAGAGAGCTTGAGGCGGCGAGCAAGATAGGCTCCACATTTGCTTTGTTTGAGCAAGAGATACAGTCATGACATGAACACCAACATATTTTGAGTTTTGAGGTTCACTACATTCAAACGGGCGTGTGGAAGCGTGTGAATGATAGCTCCTTGGATAGGTCTTGAGGAGTAATCTTTTGCTTCATGTAGAGCTTGAGCATGTTTGAGAGGCCATTGTGTTCAAGTGGATGTGTGGACTTGATGAAGGGTCTTGAAAATCAAGGCGAAATAGACTCCTCACTTGCTGCATTCGAGTTACAATGAGTTCACAATATCATTATTTTAATGACGCGATGGCTTGTGGGTGGTTTCTAGGGATGTTGACATGTGTGATAGCCATGTCACTCTGGCCGGTTCACATGGGGTCCCAAAACCCAAGTCCCACTCATGTTGGCAAGTCCCAGCTTTGGAGCCTCAAGAAACCATTAAAATATGGTTAATTATCATCAAAGTTAGATGTTGATTATTTTACGCAAAAGCATTTGTGGAACTTGTGTTGGGAGTTGGGTCTAGCTTTTGACTTAACCCAACTCGCAACACAAAGTCTTGAGCCTCACTTTCAAAAAGTGTTGCCATACAAGCATCCATGTCAAACTTGGGACTTGGAACTTGGGACTCCATGAAGTGGTAAGTCACAACTTTCATGGTCTCAATGGCTGAGATTGCAAGGATTGACCTCAAGTGACGTGGGACTTATGACTTGGGACATGTGTGAACCAGTCTTTACAAACAAGGGGTGAGAGGGAATTATTGTATATGAGCATACCTCTCATTCATCCAACATAGAAGCCTCAAAACAAAATTGTAGTCTAGAAGTTACTTTTGTAAGTTGATTTGACACTGGAATTAAACCTTGAGCAAGTCAAGTTGTTGAAAATGTTTGAGATAAATCAACCACAAACTTATTGGGGGGGGGGGGGGGTTGGTCGAGTTTTTATGTTGGATGGTTGAAAGGTACGTTTGTATGCGGCATTTCCCTCTTGGCCTTATAAGGGGAGCTTTGGTTTTATATATGTATGTATGTATGTATGTATTGAATTGGGTAAACTTATCTATTGGATGAAGTTGTCTCCTACAGGCTGACAAATGAGATTTGGGCAAACCAACCCATACACTCGTTCCTTGTTAGATGTCTAAACCCTTGCCTCCAAGGAACCAATGTAGGGGTTGTTTCGCCTTGGCCAACAAATGATCCCTTCCAATTAAACCCACCGGATTAAATTGGGTAATTTGATGCCAATTTTGGAATAATTGAATAAAAATAATAGTATAGAACATATCAAGCTACAAAATGGCTTCTTGCATTTTCACCTCCACAATTAGATGGGTTTACTGTAATACCATGAAGGACTTATACTTTGTTTATGGTATTTACTATTGCTTACTAGTCAGAGTTACACAATGCTATTACTTCTCACTTACAATGTAGATTTTAAGCCGAATAAATCATTTTTATTCTATAGTATCCAAGCAACCATCCATAATACTATTCAGATCCATAACAATGTTATGTGGGATTGACAATATTCCACTCGGTATTCCCGGATATTTCCCACATTCAGTCTGAATGTGGGGAATATCCGAGAATACTACGTGGAATATTCCCATTCCCATAGAACATTGTTATGGATCTGAATAATATTTGTTGGTAAATAATGAAAATATGGTAAAACCCTATAATATTGGGTATTTCTCAATAAGAAGTGACACCTCAAATCATAAACACCGCGTAGCTGGATCCTGGAAATTGGCAACGTACCTTCACTTAGCTTACAGTACGATTTCTTAAATGAAGTGTTTTGTTTTAGTATCTAATATATGCATAATTGTTCTGTGAAGAAATTACATGTCCAGTCTCTGAGATAGGCATCAATTTGCATCCTCAATAGCAACTGATCAACATTCTTGTTGATCACCAAGTTATTGTTGCGTCTAGGGTAAGTAGACCTAAAACGGACACTTTTAGCTTTGCACCAACTTCTCCTAGTATATATCAAACACGCATTTAGCACACAATGACTACACTAAACATTGTATTTAGTCTCACTAATTCTATTTGTCTTGCTCAATACTGATTGTAAACTGCCCCTGTAATGTCACCAACACTAAGTGTAGATTTAACATTACTTGTCATTCATTGAAAAGTAATTTGGGTATTATACATTTACAATGTTGCAATTACTATCACTTATTAAGTGATTTTTCATCCAAATTTTGATCACTCATGACAATATTTCAACCTTCAAATCATCCTAAGGTACCGTATCATGAAGCTCTAACCAACCTACCATGGTATGTGGGGTCCATCCTCCCTGTGGTTATTCTCCCCAAACTTCTCTACCAAGGGCGGATCCAAAGTTTGGCACCACATTACTAAATTGTGGAAGGAGATGGCGAGGATGGTTACATACCTCACTCCTTCAACACTAGAAGATATTATGCAACTTAGTCTGAGGTGAAGGACAGAATATCAAGGTCTTTATTTTGGCATCACCATGAGTAGGACGGTTACCTTGTATGGGAAAGGACTGAGGTACTTTTGGGATATTTGGGACCCCGGAAGATATGAATTCTTGAACTGGGAGGCTGCCAAAGGTAAACTCTCCCTTGACGAGATTTACCACGACTTTTGGATGAAACTTCTGGAATTCTACGGACCGTTTCGTGATAGGATGCTCAACCAACGGAATGCTCAACTCACTTCACATGAGTGGGTCGGTTTGTATAGAAGCGAGGAGGACTTACCGGAATGGGTAGTTAGCGCGGGCTATCTCAAGGAATTTAGCATAGGCCCAATACACTTTAGCGTGGAATTCATGAGCACGTTTCCAAAATCCACCATTGGGCTGCAATACTTCACCCTTACGGAAATTAAACCTAACACTAAGAATGCGACATCACCAATGGCATTCTCAAGATGGATGGCACGAGTTAGGGTGGATAGCCTTACAAGAGGGAATTTAGCATAGGCCCAATTCACTTTAGCATGGAATTCATGAGCACGTTTCCAAAATCCACCATTGGGCTGCAATACTTCACCCTTACGGAAATTAAACCTAACACTAAGAATGCGACATCACCAATGGCATTCTCAAGATGGATGGCACGAGTTAGGGTGGATAGCCTTACAAGAGGGAGTAGCCAAACTCAATTCAAACTGTTTTTTGGTAAGCTTGATCAATTGTTCTTTGATCCGGGCCGTTTTTGGTGGACAGAGGCTACGCCTTTCTTTGCATACTCGGCCAAGGAGGGAAGGAAATGGATTACTAAGCAAATGGCCCTCAAGAAGATGATTCCTCATAAATGGAGGAATGAAATACCTCCCTTCACTTCCCCGAAGTGGAAGGTCATCTGGCACAAAGCTAAGGCACAAAAAGAAGTTGCCTTTCTTTGGTTGGTCATCCATAAAGCCGTGGTGGTGAATGAATGGGGTGGAAAAATCTCAATAGAGATTGACAAAAATTGCCCCCACTGCGGATTGCAATCGGTGGAATCAGTTGAACACAAATTCTTTAGCTATCCACTCGCTCAACTTGAGTGGCGTTATGTTGCTAACATCATTTGGCAACTCTTTGCCAAAAGAGGGAACCTTGGCCCAAGGAAATCCTTTTCCATGATGCAAGGTCTTTTTGATCAACCTCTATGCAAGACACTGAAATGGTTTAGCCGCATCTAGTTTTTCTTAAGAAGTGGGCTCCTGTGGATTATCTGGCGCCAAAGGAACCATTTGGTTTTCAATGCTTTACAATGGCGTGTTGAGAAAACGCACCAAGTCATTTGGGATGCCTTGTAGGATTACAGTAGGATTGAGTGGAAACGTACTCTCTCAGACTTGGAAAAGGGCCCAGATGTCGCCTACCAAGATGTCCTTAAAAAAATTTGACTCAATTTGGGGTGTCAAAGGTCTTATTGAGACCTGTAACAACTTAGTGGCCACGTGGAAGGTTAGACCTCAAATGGGCATTATTTCTTGATTTCCCATCGGGTTGTGTTGGTTCTCCTGGGGTGGTTGTATTTTGGTTCCTTTCTTGCAATTGATTTTTCAATTTGTTCCAAAAAAGAAGAAGACAATGCCTCATTGCAAAAATGCTAGAATGCAAAATATACCAAACTACCAGTGTACAAACTACCAATGGATGAATTAAAAGTAAGATGGAGTGACAATACTTGTAAACTTATTCATAGAAATATCACTAAAAAAATACATTGACATAAAATACCATATGACACTAGATACAATATTCAACGTTGCAATTTGCAAATCCATATCGAGGCCGTAGTTATTAAGGGCTAGGGTGAACCAACTACTACACTCATACCCCCGGTTGATGAAGGCCTCACGGATGACTTCAAACTTTCTTTCTACTTTATGGGAAGCCCCCCCCTAAAATGCCTATCTTTATGGCTTGGGATTATCTACAAGCAATGCATGAATCAACAATTAATGTTATTCCCTTTAATTTAGATAATGATGGAGCATTCTATGACGTCTTATTCTACTTTCATAATATTTTTAAGTGGCAAAGGTTTGAGAGCCCTACATTTTTGACAAGAGCAAGATATGAACCTCACATTTTCGTCATACATCCAACGGCCATAAATGATGAGACAAATGTTCACTATCTATACATATCTCTTTATTAGGATTTAGGGTTTCAAGCATATATAAGAGCCAACCTCTCATTCTTATATTCGTCCACTCTGAGTTTCACAAGAGATATGCGATGAAACTTTCTTTTCTTATATTATATTTTCTTGCATTTTTTTTTGTGAAGATTTGATGATGTTTTCAAAGTGATTGAAATTCATAACATACCATCTTTTTGAGTTCTGTAAGGTTATCGCTCCTTTGTCATGTATGACACATGAAATCAGAACTAATGCAAGGAATTGTCAAGTGTAGGATAGTATGTTGTCAAGTATAGCATGTAGTATCTAAAGTAAAACTGAATTTGAAATAATGTTCATACTTTTTTTTGACATATGAAATTGTATAGAGGTAGTTTTTTTGTTTTAAATATTAATGTTTGGTATTGAATGTATTTTTAGATTTTCAACAATGGGAAGAATTTTTTTTTAAATATTCAATATCCAACATCAACCCCTATCAAATTTGAAGATATTCAATGAATAGAAAAACAAGGCAATAATTTGCCAATTCGTGTTTAGTCATCTTTGTTTTTATTTTATGGAAGCGTGTTTCGGATTTTATAAATGGTTAAGGCTTAGGGAAGAGGGAAAAATGCGATGGAATATTGAGAAGACAATTGTAAGAGAGAAAATATTCAACGTCCCCAGATTGATTCTTTCATTATTCACACGTATTATGAGTGTGTATATGGACCAAAAGATTATAGAATTAATTATTTGTATAAACATTCTGTTAAAAGAAGTTGTCTTGCTTGATTCTTAGTGAAATAATTGTATAAATATCTAGATGTAGCAAAGAATCTTCACATTAAAGATGAATAAGGTAATTATATGAGCTGAAAAACCTATTGGAAAAATGGCTACGGGCACAATGTGGAATTGGCAATTATCTTGCACTAATTGTGTTTTTTATATCATACGAGAAGTGGGTGCAAAGCTAAGGGTGTCTATTTAAGGCCCGCTTACTATAGTGACATTATGTGAGTTTGTAGAAACTTTATGGCATCCCATGGAAGAGTTGTTGAAAGGAAGAAAGAGAATTTATTGGAGACTTACAAAGACTCACCTATTTTGGTTATTGAAGCATTTGAAATTGAAATTCCTCTACAGGACTTCACAGGGTAGACATACAAAGCCTTTACTCAAGCTTCCCCTCTTCATAATTGCCTCCCATTTTTTTCCCACTTTCTTCAAAGCTCACAAACCCTGCGCAATTTGCATGATAGTCTTATCATGGTTACCTAGATAAAAAGATGTTTGAACAACAAAAGGGCACCCAACTGAACTGCTTTCAGATTGCCAACTAAACAACTAAACAACACAGTTTCACATTGGGAGCACCCACATACTTGCATGAGGAATTCTACAAAAATTGACAACCCACAATCACAATTGTACTCACAAAGTTGATGCAAGTAGGCTCGCAAGTGTGAAGTTAGTGCGGAAGAAGAACCCTAAATTCATGCATTGCTTGTGGATAATCTAATATGGACTCTCGTGTAGGTCCTATATTTTCCAAGCCATAAAGATAGGCATTTAAGGGGGGCCCCTTCCCCATAAAGTAGGATGAAAGTTTGAGAGTCATCAGTGAGGCCTTTATCAACTGGGGGTATGAGTGTAGTAGTTGGTTCACCCTAGCCGTCTTTAAGTCCCTCATAATTTTTTGGAGCTCACTTGACCATTGTAAGACCGATTTTTGGCCATAGCCTAGCCGAATTATGCAATTTTCAGATTTTGATGGCATTCATCCGGCGAATAGACTTTGGATGTCATCTGAAGTAGAAGTTAGGGGCAATTGCCGTTGGAAATCGGTTACGACCCTAACCGACTCCTCCTCCTCCTCAACACCATAAGGAGGAGGCGAGCAAAGATGTAGACATGCTATTTTCATATGTAGAATCAGGCATAGTCTCAGAATAGAGCAATAGGCTGGTAGAAGCATCAACTCTCAGCGATTGAGGTTGAGGGCAAATAGGCATACTCCGAGTGTGATACTCGAGAGAGAGATAGCGATAGGCAGATGAACACTGAGTGAGTCAGTGTCTTGTGACTTGGAACTTGGATATGTGGAATATATGATTTTGATGTGCAATAGTCTTGTGATCGGGAAATGGCATTGTGATGATTGAGTATGTTTCTGAATGGAAGTAAGGTTGTGTGATTTCGGGCGATAGCCGTGAGCCTTGGAGTCGGCACATAATTCGCCGAGAGGACGAAGCAAATTGAGAGTAAGGTCTGGAAGTTAGCAATGGTCGTAGTCAGAATATGGCCATAAACAGGAGAGATACTTCTCTCAATATGAGATAACATCTATGGGCTAATTGCCGAGGGAGAACGGGCAATGGCCGGAAGAGTGACAAAGAGTGGAAGTCTGTAGGCAAAGGATCACATCAACATTGTGGGAAGTTGGAGTGTCTAAGATAAGAAGTCTTAGGCGATAGGCTGAGAGAAAGAAAGTCCGAGAGTGGAACTCAAAGAGTAATGTCTGAAGAGGCAAGTGTCTTGAGAGCTATAAGTTGTAAAGTTATTTGAGTGAATAGGTTAAGCCAACGAGTGGTTATATACTGTGAGAGTATAAGTTTGTCGGCGATAGGCCATAAAGAAAGTGTTTGAATGAGAATTAGAGAGAAAGAGAGTTAGGATATGCGTGAAGGAGATCCCTCATGCTATAATCTTGTGAGTTCAGACACTTACCCTGTGAGAGGGGGTGAAGACTAATTGATGGCAAAAAGGCAATTATAGTTTGAAGCCGAATGTATAGACGCAGAACCAGTACAAGGTCAAGACGTAAGTAATGTCCGCATGAGAAATAACGAGCAGATAGCCTAGCGAATCAGAGTCTCAGAGAGAGAGAGAAAGCACGCAAGTCGCCGTAAGAAGGGCAATAGTCTGTAGGCAGATGAAAGGCCATAACATGAGAGGCCGAGGCTAAGACATGTCCCACTGAGAAAACATGGCAAGTAGCCAGAGTGTGAATGGTAAAGACTGAGAGTGTCGCGTACCTCTCCATGAGGAGTGCCCGAAACACCATGGGCACAAAGGGGACCCCGGAGTGATACTCGGGACTTGTGGCACCGTTGGTGAGAGGGCCCAAGTGATCCTAGTGTGGGTGAGGGCCCCGGGCGTTGGGAACGCCTCCTACCCACGGAGACTAAGAGGCATGAGGGTGAGGCCATAAACTATGCGTAGTTTATGGCGTGCCAATTCTAGAATGCTCAAGAATACCTCAATAGGAGGTGTGAGCTAGGAGATATGGCAATTTGAGTGGGGCGCTGTCCCGGGACAACACCCTGGAACAACAATGGCATGGGAGTGGCTCCCGGGATTGTGAGGCTTTGAACAGGCATAACTTCCTCAATACTTGCTTGAATGGGACAAGTGATTAGTTCATCGGTATCTATGTGAAACGTAGATGACGATGGAGTGGTCGATTGTTACAATTAGATATCATATGAAGAAGTTATGGAGTTCTGAAACTGCTGGGCGTTTCCAACCCCAACGGCTAAGGGAAAATGTCTACTTGGCCCCAAGTGTTGGGAGAGAGACAAAATGTTACTTGACGGTGGGGTAGGGGCCCTGCCTAGAGTCCTAGGGACTTATATGGGTGAGGTGGTGTGGCCGAACCCACCCGAGGCCGAAGGGTTGGACCTCCATGGGCATTGGTCCAATGTGAGGGCATAGTTGCCTAGTATGGCTCGGGTTGTTGTAGTGTTGCTCTGGCAACACGATGATCAACATAAGATTGGACTTCCATGGATGGAAGTCCACATCTAAGAAGTGGTTACCGATTAAGAGTTGAGTCCAGGAATAACAAAGTAGTAGGGTTGGGTCTTTCCCTATGAACTAAGAAGGTCCGCGGTATGGGGAGCTAACCATTCGCATCGCGGTATGTGAAGGGTTAGCGCTCGTAATCCTTGCTAGAAATGAAAAATGGACCGAGATAGTTAAAGGGAGCTAGCAAGGGTTGCGACAGAGAGGCCTGGGATGGGCAAGACTGTAGCCGAGAGAGTCTGATAGGCCATAGCCGTGACCAAGGGCTTGAGTCGTAATAGACATTACCCTGTGGTAACTACCTAAGAGAGGATATAGCCTGGGTGAGTTAGTCGCATATCGCCAGCCAGTGTAATGAAGTAGACCGGCAGTGATGGTGAAGCCTAGTAAAGACGGAAGCAGGTTGTAGATTGCATAGTCAAACTGACGTGAAGAAGAAGATTTTACCGTGTGAGATCAGACTAAATTTCATGCAAGTCCTTTAGACAGTAAAGTCAGGGTTGTCTATTGTGTCGTGACGGAGGCCAATCTCGGCATAATGTCGTGCCGTCACGACACGTATCCGTCACGACATTATGCCGGATGCTGTCTTTATCCTGACGGACTTGAATTTTACCGAATTTTGTGTGTAATTACATTACCCCATTTCGGACACGTAGGATGTAAGATGTCCACGTGTGATGACATGTGTGAGGCCAAACCCCCCACCCTTAAGCGTCCGTAGTCCGAGTAGTGGGTTTGGGCTCACATTCCTCCGCGGTATTGGATTTGGACTTGGATGAGTCCATGGTGCAAGGTTCACCCTTCAAGTGGTCTTGGATTTAACTGGAATTTCACTTTTAACAACTCAATGTACGATTTCAATACGTATGTGGAGAATGCACAAGTTAACTATGTTATTTTAACCTCCTTATGCTCGGGTGCTATTTTGTCTTTGTTTGCTTCTAACGTCCATCCGGCCGCTTTAGCTACACAAGCCCTTAAGGATATCCCTCTCCTAAATGGAGTCCGTGCCGTTGACTCTATACTACCACTTGAACTATCACTTGTGTATTCCGTATTGCTACTATAAGAGGTCTCACTTGGTGTCTCCATACCGTACATAAGCCTTTAAGTATTAAGAAATACTTATGTGACTTATGTCAATCTCTCCCCCGCACCTTTGGTCTTTGCTTCCTTTGTCTTGCCATCGCGAGAGTGCTCCACATTCTCCATTAATTTGTGCACGTGGTTTATTTTTAAAGAGAGGATGCAAGTGTTAAAAAACACTATTCTCTATAGTCAATCTCAAATACATTTACTTGTGAAAGCCACACATAACACTAACTAGCATAATGTAACTAACTACTTGTCTATGAGCTAATTAAGTAGGCTATAAACCCAACTCCTTCATGAACCCAACTCCTTAGCTTCTAACTAAATAAACCCAGCTCCTTTATAAACCCAGCTCCTTCATGAACCCAGCTCCTTAGCTTCTAACTAAACAAACCCAGCTCCTTCATAAACCCAGCTCCTTCATGAACCCAGCTCCTTAGCTTCTAACTAAACAAGCCCAGGTCCTTCATAAACCCAGCTCTTTACTTTCTAACTAAACAAACCCAGCTCCTTTATAAACCCAGCTCCTTCATAAACCCACAACTTTGTAGTTGTAATCCCCAACTACCTCACTAATTATTCAAGCCCTTAACTAATCTTCCTACCTAATTTTCCTAATTCTACTAACAACCCCTTTCTAATCACACAATTCTTCTCTAATCCTAAAATCCTAAAATCCTAGAGAGGAGAGGGGGAGAGAGAATTTCCTAACTTCACTAAGACTAACTAATCCACACAAGTATATTTTTGCACTCATCACAACATCAAGTGCTCAACTCTTAAACATGGAACTTGCAACCACGTGTATTCAAAACATGAACTTTAAGTACCACAAATTGGAATCATGAATTAACTTTAAAATCCTCCACGTCAACACTAATTCTACCAAGAGGTCAAGCCCTCTTCAAGGCTAACAAGCCTTGGCTCTCAAACTAAAAACTAAGCACACACATGTGCTCCAATATGGCTTCCCACACCCACACTTATAACTCGTGGGGTGCCTTGGAGCACAAAGGAAAGAGAGGATGAGTGAGGGAAGAATGAGGGATTATATAGTAAGCTTGAGGGGGTGAGCACCCTCAAGGCTCACGATAAGCCCTTGAGATTTCCTCCTACTTAGTAGGCGCCAATCCTATCTTCTAAGCCTTCCTCCCTCAAATGATCAACAAGGATCCTAATTCGAACATTTAACTAGCCTTGGCTTTCTACCTACCACACTTTACCAAACTTGGGATGCTTCAACCCAAACTTAGCCTCCTTCGCTTTCCGCCGCCATAACTTTCTCCCCTTACTTTCCCAAATCGTCGCTCACCACTTAATTCAAACCACGATGCTTAACTCGTGATTTGATTGGTGCTTTGAGAATTTGCTTATCCTCCACCTTGCATTCTTCCTTGGACCTTCCCCATTAAGTGGCCATGATGAGGTGGTCCACTTGTGCGCTCCATGTGATCCTCCATTCATCCCAATTCGAATGCACTTGCCTCTTGAGTCACTTTGGTTGTCTCCATCCATTTGTACTAGCCTACTCACTAACTACTCAATCCAAGTTCTCCTTACCTATCCTCATTCACTCAAATCCTTCCGAAGGTAAAAACACAATAACAACTCACATCCTAGCCTCTTACAACATGGTACTTCTAAGACTAACATTTCACTCTTTTTATATTTTTGTGAAGTAACATGCTACTTCAAAGTGCATCAACTAACGTTTCAAGGGTCTAAGACTAAATGTGGGCACCCTTTTGGGCTCACATAATTGGCGACCATCGGGGGATGAATCCAAACATCTCTTGCTCCAAGGGTAAGTTGCCTAGTCAAGCTCGGTACTCCTTACATCTACTTCCCGATGTACGGGTAGGAAAAAGCTCACCATTCAACGTTTCCAATTGAATTGAATTATTAGGAAAGACCTCATAAACAAGGTAAGGTCCTAACCATACCGCATCGAATTTCGCCGGAAATTCAAGCTTTCGTGCGTCTTGAATCATGACCATCATTCCCGGTGTTAGGGCCCTTCTCTTATGTCGTTTGTCGAAAGTAATCTTTCTCCTTCTTTGGATTGCCTCAATATGTTGAGCCGCCATTCTCCTCCCTTCGTCAAGTGCTTCCAAATCGGTTAGTCGATTTCGTAAGGATTGACTTTCGGTAAGTCTCGTACTCACGGCCACCCTAAGTGACTCGACTTCATATTCGATTGGTAGTGTCGCTTCAAGACCATAGACTAAGGAAAATGGTGTAGCACGCGTAGTTACCTTATAGGTTGTACGGTATGCCCAAAGTGCCGCCGTTAGTTTCGTATCCCAATCCCGCTTCGAGTCTATAACCGTCTTGCGTAGTATACTCACCAAAATTCCGTTAACCCTTTCCGTTTGTCCATTGGTTTGTGGGTGGTAGGGAGTAGTCTTCCGGTGATCAATTTTAAATTTCTCTGTCATCTCTCGAATCAAGTCATTCAAAAAGTGAGTACCCCTATCGCTTACTAGGATCTTCGGCACCCCGAACCGCGAAATTATGTTTTCGTACATAAATGTTGCCGCGTGTTCCGCCGTGTCGGTCTTCACCGCTTTGGCTTCCGCCCACTTGGTGAGGTACTCGGTTGCCACCACAATATATTTCATTCCTTTTGAAGATTGGGGATGGACCTCACCCACATAGTCGATGCCCCATTTTTCGAAAGGAATTAAGGGTAATGATACATCTAAAGGCATCTCCATTCTAAGGTCGTTTCGGGCATACCGTTGGCAAGCGTCGCATTTCCTTACATAGTCATGGGCGTCCTTAAATAGTGTAGGCCAAAAGTAGCCCGCTCTAAGTATTTTTTGCCCGGTGAGTTGACCCGAGAAGTGACCGCCGCAAGCGCTATCGTGGCAAGCGATTAAAATCGCTTCAACCTCCGTTTTTGACACGCATCGTCGTAAAATACCATCGGACCCCCTTCTAAACAACCTATGGCCCACTACAACAAATTGCCTACTATTTACCCTCACCTTCCTTCTCTCTTCTTTTGTCCACTCTTTGGGCAACTTGTGGGTTGTTAGAAATTCCACTATGCCCGCATACCACTCCGGTGTAGAAGTGACCACAAAGAGGCTATCATCTACTAACATATCATTTACCGGATTTTTTCCTATCTCCTCCGACAACCTAGACAAGTGGTCCGCTTGTAAATGCATACGACCCGGTTTATATTCCACCGTGTAGTCGAATTCTTCTAATAACAAAACCCACCTAGCTAACCTACCACTTAACTCCGCCTTGTTAACTAGATACTTGATAGCCATGTGGTCAACAAAAAATACAACCGGGTTGCACATGAGGTAATGCCTAAACTTTTTAACGGAAAACACCATGGCTAGGCACTCCCTCTCCGTTGTAGAGTAGTTTCTTTCGGCGGGGGTCAATTGCTTACTCGCATAAGCTATAGGTTGATCCTTCTCTTTTTCTCCCGTTGCTTGACAAAGCGCACTCCCTATTGCCACATTACTAGCATCACAATAGACGTGAAAAGGTTTACCCCAATTGGGTGGTATCAATACCGGATAGGTGCTCAACCTATCCCGCAATTCCTCAAAGGCTTTTTGACAAGCATCCGTCCACTCGAATTTGACATCCTTTTTGAGCAAATGGGTAATGGGCACCGCTATCTTTGAAAAATTAGGAATAAGTTCCCGGTACCATCCCACATGTCCTAACAACTTAGAGATCCCCTTGGAATTGGTTGGAGTTGCCAAGTCGCTTATGGCCGCAATCTTATCCGGATCGGGTTCTCTACCTTTCTCACTAACAACATAACCCAACAACACTCCCTTATTCACTCCCAAAAATGTCTTATCCGGGTTCAATGCTAACCTCATCTTCCTACACCTAACCAATGCCTCCCTAACACAATGTAGGTGATCGTCCACATTACTTTGTGTGTTAAAATCGTCCACAAAGACGGTCATGGATTTGAACAACAAGTCGGTGAAGATATACATTACTAATCGTTGGAAAGTAGCCGGGGCATTACATAACCCAAATGGCATCACTACCCACACAAAAGTACCCCAAGGTGTAGTAAAAGCCGTTTTATGGATATCTTGGAGGGCTATGGAAATTTGATTATAACCCGCATACCCATCCATAAAGGTATATCGCGAATGACCTCCAACCTCCTCAAGCAACAAGGTGATAAAAGGTAAGGGGAAGTGATCCTTTTGTGTGCACGAATTCAATTTCCTATAGTCGACACAAACCCTTAATTTCCCATTTTTTTTCTTTACTAAGACCATAGGAGAAACCCAATCCGTGATTTCCACCGGCTTGATAAACCCGGCCTTCAATAACCTTTCCAATTCCGCTTTCACCAACAATTGCAATTGAGGATTCATCCTCCTCTCCTTTTGTCTAATTGGCCTCGCCCCCGGAATTAAAGGAATCCGGTGCTCTACCATTTCCCTAGGAATTCCCTTAAGCTCATCGTAGGACCATGCAAAAGTATCACTAAACTCATCCACCAAATTGCTATACTCCCTAACCTCTTTCTCCCCCAATTTGGAACCCATCTTCATTTGTCGGGTTTTTTCATTCTTTAATTTCACATCCACGTACCGCCAATCCGCTTCCGACACATGTGCTTGTTCCTCTTTGTTCCGATACCAATCGGAAGGCACATTGGGGTAATCTTTCACATCTTGACCTACAACTATCCCCGTAGACGTGGTCTTGAAATGTAAAGGCTCCTCCAATTTCGATGACTCAATAATCACATCCTCCTCTTGAGTCCCATCTACATGAATTAAACTAACCTCACCCTCTTCCACGTCATCTACCCAAGGTGTTAACCCACCGCTAACCCACTCTTCCTCGGTGAGCACCTCACATGGCTCCAACAATGAGCCCTCTCCTAAACTAACACTAGGAAATTCACTCCCTAAGCCTACTTGGTGAAATGTAACCATTACATCAACCTCGGACTCGGGGTACTCCCTTAGCCATTGGGCATAATCCCCATTATCCCCATAATTGTAAAAATTAGGACCTAGACTTCCCGAGCCCGAATCTATAACAACCCTTTGACCTTCGGGATGGACGACTCCCACCAATGCCTTGCCAATCTCATTCTCGTTTAAGTCATCAATTTCCTTCTCCAATGGCAAATACATCTCCTTCTTCATCCATCCTTCTAATGAACCAATGGACACTATGACCCTATTACCCTCCGGACCATAAGTGATGGATGGTTTAGGTCCACCCCAATTGACCATAGCATTCGCCATCCGCAACCAAGGCCTACCTAGCAAAATTGGGAAGGTGTCCTTGTTGGAGTGCATTTTAATGACATGGAAGGTGACCAAGTACTCCTCACCTCCCGTAGTCATTCTACAATCCTTGATCATCCCCAAAGGCGTAGTCGAACTTTGATTTGCCATATTTATGACCAAAGGTGAAGGCCCCGTGAGTCCAAGTCCCAATTTTTTCATAGTATCCTCCGGTAGTATATTTAGACTACTCCCTCCGTCGACTAGCACATTAGGAACCACCTTATCTACCATAACAACTTCTATTTCTATAGCTTTCACGTCTCTTCCACCTTGTGATTGGATCCTAGCGGCTATTTTAGCTTTCACCTTCCTCATCCTCTTGTGTACCGGCATTCCCTCCTTTAATGTTTTCCTTGCCGTGGGTGAAATTTCCAATAGTTGGCCGAAAGTAATATCCGCCTTGAGTGTACTAAGGTCCGCCCACAAGTCGTACCCGGTAGATCTTTCCACCTTAGAATTACCCACTACGTCGAATTCGTCTACGGGAACCCCCGGTCCTTCCCATTCACCCACATCGCTATTATCCAAGTCATGTACCGCATTAGTCCTCTCCCTATTTTGTAAAATTATATTTTCCCTCTCCACATCCTTAGTAGCTCTTCTAGCTACCCTATCCAACTCGGAGAGATTCATCTCTTCATCCGAAGAGTAATTTCCTTGCTCTCCCATTCCTACCTCCAACGGGGCATCCCCTCTCCTAGCCCTAGTAGTTACCGCTAGTGCAGGTGCTTCTTCAACCACACCCTTACCCTTCACTAACTCATATGTAATAGCATTGGTGTGAGGAGGCCATTGACTTTGCTCCTCTCCAATTCTCGTTGGGAGAGGAAGCATGTCATCACATGTGGCCTCCAACACTCCATCCATGAACCTAACATCTTGGGAGTTAGATGGTCCCGGATCCGTTGGAGGCGCTTGTCTCCCGTTACTACCATTAGGTGGAACTCCTTGTCTATTTTGTATTGGAATGTAACCGGTTGTAGTTTGCAAGCCCGCCGGTGGATGAAAAGTTTGCCTAGCATTACTATGGTCATAGTATAAGTTAGGTGGCCTAAGTTCATTGGCCGGTACTCCTTGTGGCCTAGCACCTCGCATATTATCCCTTGCTTGTTGTTGTGGATTAGCCACCGGGTAAGGGACATTAATTATTTTGTCCGGTTGGCGACACGTATCCGAGGGATGACTTCCTCCACAATTGCTACAATTAAACTCTTGACCTTCGGACCAACATTGTCCTTGAGCGTGCCACCTTCCACAAAAGGGATGAAATTCCTTCTTCTCTAAATTTTGGCCACCTTGCCCTCTAGGTTGTGGTCCTCTATTGCTTCCATTTCCATAGTGAGGTGGCGCTTGACCTCGTTGATTTTGTTGAGGTGGGTTACCGTTTCCTCTTTGGTCACGGTTTTGTCCACTTCTACAAAATTGACGCGTGTGGCCCGGTTGGCCACATTGGACACACCATAATCCGGAAGAATGCCTACCCGACTCAACCGGGGGTGGAGGCCCCGGTTGTTGACTCCGGATCATTAATGACATTTGATCCGTGAGGCTTTGCATTTGTTTTATCATAGCCTCTTGGAATCCTAGTTGGCTAGCACCTAGTCTTCTCTCAACCTCCTCCAAGTGTGGATCCGTTCTAGGGGCCGGTAGTGCCAAAAGAGGTGCCGGTTCCCTAACCGCTAAAGGTCGGGGGCCGGTGTCCACAATGGCATATGGAATTTGGTTCTCATACTTAGCGGGTTCTACCGCTACCACCCTAGGGCGTATGGGGATGAATTGTGGGATCAATTCATCCTCCCTTCTCCATAGCCTTTCGTGATCTTTATCCAAGTTTTCAATATCTCTAGCCGCACGCTTGGCATCCGCCAAGGTCAAGGGATTCCTTTCTAGAACACCCCTAATAGTTCCGGACTTAAAAAACCCTTGAATGAAAAATTGCTTTAGCGTGTCGTCGTTGAGCATGGTACCCACAAATCTAGTGCACACTAAATCAAACCTCCTAATGTAAGCCGAAATTTCTTCCTCCCTTCCTTGCTTCAATGACGACAATGCCCTTAATGCGGTACTTTGACCCACTTCCGGCCTAAATTCGTTAAGAAACTCCCTTTGTAATTGTTCCCATCCCCTAAAATGTCCCTCGGCATGATCCCGATACCATTCATAGGCTTCCCCCTCTAGAGTGGTAGGAAACCACACTAACCAATAACCCGGGTCGGTTATGAGGAAGCTAGCCAACCGTTCGATATACCGTTCCATGTGCCGAGAGGGGTCCTCATCCTTGGTCCCATAAAATTTAGGGAGATGAGATGGCATATCCATCGCCGCTAAATTTTGTGGAACCACAATTGGTAGGCCTCTTGGCCTAACCAATGGGTCTATTGGAGGTATAGGAGGTATGGGCGGAATTGGGGGTATGGGTGGTGGATCCATCCCCCGTTCCTCGGCCATGGTGACCGGTGAACTATTCAACAATCCCCTATCAACTTCTACCGGGAATTCTTCTCTAAGTGTGTAATTTTCCGAAGAAGTTTCACCACTCAATTTGGAGGGAGTGATCTCCTCTTCAAGTTGAGCTCCAAGTTCTAAGGTGTCTAGAATTGACCTAGTCCTAGGTTCGACGTTCAAACAACTCTCTATTCTAACATTATCTTGTTCTAATCTATCACTGATTTTAGAGGACCGCCTCTTTCGAGTAGATTTCTCTAGTCCTACTATCAAACTTGGTTTTTGTGAGCGAGTCCTACCTTGCATTCCATAAGAATCGATCGACCCTCACTTGACCACACATAATCCTAGCAATTCCCCTCTTAATATTTTCACTTGTCTTGGTGTGGTTATAATTTTTTTAGGAGGTGAGGAAAAGAACCTGCAAGCCCACTTAGGTGAAAGAATCCCAATAGGGGATAGGCATGTTCATGTTAATTTTTTGGTTAAGTCGGAGCATCACCTCCGCACCTTCCCGCAAATTAACACTCACCACAATACCGATTGTGAGGGGGTGACCTTCCGAGTAGATTATGTTAAAAGTCGAGGCTTCACCCTTCAACTTCTCACACCATCCACAATTCGGGAATTACCCTCTACAACGGATAACAACAATCACGAGTACAAAAGGCATTCCTTAATTAGTTAATGAGTTCACTTTGAAGAAATAAACATACCTTGAGCAATCGCATCCCCCTGTGAGTTAGCACTCCCCTCAATCGTGACTCAATGTAACAACACCATAAACTTTGTGAAATATTAATTTAATCTAGAGCATGAAATGACAACTCCCAAAACTTTGAGACTCACCCCGAGGTGAGTGTCAAAGTTCAATGTCCTAAGGTGAATTTACCCTCTAATGTTTTAATGAGCTACTCGGTTATAGGTTCCTTTTAAGTTCTTAGCAAATCCCCAAAAAGGTTGAGGACGTACCTTCGCCGCGCTCCTTCCTCAAAAATGAATTTGCGTAATTGACAATGCAATTCATTCCAAGGAATAGTTGAAATACAATGAATTCAAATGTAACCCAAAGAGAGAATACTTACCGAGTTTCGGGTGCTCCTTCCCTTCTCTCAAGTTTGTGTCTCCAATTTTTCCTAGTTGCCTCCAAGTCTCCTAGTCGCCTCCAAGTCTTGTAACTACCTTCCGCTTCGCTCCCGGCGGACGCACCAATTATGTGAGGCCAAACCCCCCACCCTTAAGCGTCCGTAGTCCGAGTAGTGGGTTTGGGCTCACATTCCTCCGCGGTATTGGATTTGGACTTGGATGAGTCCATAGTGCAAGGTTCACCCTTCAAGTGGTCTTGGATTTAACTTTGGTCTTTGCTTCCTTTGTCTTGCCATCGCGAGAGTGCTCCACATTCTTCATTAATTTGTGCACGTGGTTTATTTTTAAAGAGAGGATGCAAGTGTTAAAAAACACTATTCTCTATAGTCAATCTCAAATACATTTACTTGTGAAAGCCACACATAACACTAACTAGCATAATGTAACTAACTACTTGTCTATGAGCTAATTAAGTAGGCTATCTACTAAGCTCCTTCATGAACCCATCTCTTTACTTTCTAATTACATAAACCTAGCTCCTTCATAAACCCAACTCCTTCATGAACCCAACTCCTTAGCTTCTAACTAAATAAACCCAGCTCCTTCGTAAACCCAGCTTCTTAGCTTCTAACTAAACAAACCCAGCTCCTTCATAAACCCAGCTCCTTCATAAACCCAGCTTCTTAGCTTCTAACTAAACAAACCCAGCTCCTTCATAAACCCAGCTCCTTCATGAACCCAGCTCCTTAGCTTCTAACTAAACAAACCCAGGTCCTTCATAAACCCAGCTCTTTACTTTCTAACTAAACAAACCCAGCTCCTTCATGAACCCACAACTTTGTAGTTGTAATCCCCAACTACCTCACTAATTATTCAAGCCCTTAACTAATCTTCCTATCTAATTTTCCTAATTCTACTAACAACCCCTTTCTAATCACACAATTCTTCTCTAATCCTAAAATCCTAAAAATCCTAGAGAGGAGAGGGGGAGAGAGAATTTCCTAACTTCACTAAGACTAACTAATCCACACAAGTATATTTTTGCACTCATCACAACCTCAAGTGCTCAACTCTTAAACATGGAACTTGCAACCACGTGTATTCAAAACATGAACTTTAAGTACCACAAATTGGAATCATGAATTAACTTTAAAATCCTTCACGTCAACACTAATTCTACCAAGAGGTCAAGCCCTCTTCAAGGCTAACAAGCCTTGGCTCTCAAACTAAAAACTAAGCACACACATGTGCTCCAATATGGCTTCCCACACCCACACTTATAACTCGTGGGGTGCCTTGGAGCACAAAGGAAAGAGAGGATGAGTGAGGGAAGAATGAGGGATTATATAGTAAGCTTGAGGGGGTGAGCACCCTCAAGGCTCACGATAAGCCCTTGAGATTTCCTCCTACTTAGTAGGCGCCAATCTTATCTTCTAAGCCTTCCTCCCTCAAATGATCAACAAGGATCCTAATTCGAACATTTAACTAGCCTTGGCTTTCTACCTACCACACTTTACCAAACTTGGGATGCTTCAACCCAAACTTAGCCTCCTTCGCTTTCCGCCGCCATAACTTTCTCCCCTTACTTTCCCAAATCGTTGCTCACCACTTAATTCAAACCACGATGCTTAACTCGTGATTTGATTGGTGCTTTGAGAATTTGCTTATCCTCCACCTTGCATTCTTCCTTGGACCTTCCCCATTAAGTGGCCATGATGAGGTGGTCCACTTGTGCGCTCCATGTGATCCTCCATTCATCCCAATTCGAATGCACTTGCCTCTTGAGTCACTTTGGTTGTCTCCATCCATTTGTACTAGCCTACTCACTAACTACTCAATCCAAGTTCTCCTTACCTATCCTCATTCACTCAAATCCTTCCGAAGGTAAAAACACAATAACAACTCACATCCTAGCCTCTTACAACATGGTACTTCTAAGACTAACATTTCACTCTTTTTATATTTTTGTGAAGTAACATGCTACTTCAAAGTGCATCAACTAACGTTTCAAGGGTCTAAGACTAAATGTGGGCACCCTTTTGGGCTCACAGAGCACAAAGGAAAGAGAGGATGAGTGAGGGAAGAATGAGGGATTATATAGTAAGCTTGAGGGGGTGAGCACCCTCAAGGCTCACGATAAGCCCTTGAGATTTCCTCCTACTTAGTAGGCGCCAATCCTATCTTCTAAGCCTTCCTCCCTCAAATGATCAACAAGGATCCTAATTCGAACATTTAACTAGCCTTGGCTTTCTACCTACCACACTTT
The DNA here is from genome assembly GCA_964035585.1 of Polytrichum formosum. Taxonomy (NCBI): domain Eukaryota; kingdom Viridiplantae; phylum Streptophyta; class Polytrichopsida; order Polytrichales; family Polytrichaceae; genus Polytrichum; species Polytrichum formosum. The sequence goes on along the minus strand of OZ037938.1, from coordinate 41,452,564 downwards.
ACCAAACTTGGGATGCTTCAACCCAAACTTAGCCTCCTTCGCTTTCCGCCGCCATAACTTTCTCCCCTTACTTTCCCAAATCGTCGCTCACCACTTAATTCAAACCACGATGCTTAACTCGTGATTTGATTGGTGCTTTGAGAATTTGCTTATCCTCCACCTTGCATTCTTCCTTGGACCTTCCCCATTAAGTGGCCATGATGAGGTGGTCCACTTGTGCGCTCCATGTGATCCTCCATTCATCCCAATTCGAATGCACTTGCCTCTTGAGTCACTTTGGTTGTCTCCATCCATTTGTACTAGCCTACTCACTAACTACTCAATCCAAGTTCTCCTTACCTATCCTCATTCACTCAAATCCTTCCGAAGGTAAAAACACAATAACAACTCACATCCTAGCCTCTTACAACATGGTACTTCTAAGACTAACATTTCACTCTTTTTATATTTTTGTGAAGTAACATGCTACTTCAAAGTGCATCAACTAACGTTTCAAGGGTCTAAGACTAAATGTGGGCACCCTTTTGGGCTCACAACATGTCAGCAAAGTAGAGGTAAAGTGGGGAAAAAATTACTAGCCCTCGTCCGCCCCTTTGTTCCCAGCGTCCGCCCCCGTTCCCCCCCGTCCGCCCCCGTTCCCAACCATCGGGAACGTGTTCTCCGTCGTCCGCCCCCGTTCCCCCCGTCCTCCCCCGTCCACCCCCCGTTCCCAACCGTCGGGAACGTGTTCCCCGTCGTCCGCCCCAATTTGACCCCTTCACATTTGAAGGGCCCTAGAAGCCTCATTTTTCATCCGTTTGTTGCGTTTGAGGACATTTTCGGCATCTACATTTCATGAGGATGTCGAAAATGTCCTTAAAATCAACACTTGAATAAAAAATGAGGCTGCTAGAGCCTCCCAAACCTCCCATCCGCCCCCCCGTCCGCCCCCCCATCCGCCCCCGTCCGCCTCCAAGTTTGGGAGGCTCTAGCAGCCTCATTTTGGATCCAAATGTTGATTTTGAGGACATTTTCGACATCCTCATGAAATGTAGATGCCGAAAATGTCCTCAAACACAATAAACAGATGAAAAATGAGGCTGCTAGAGCCTCCCAAACTTGGAGGCGGACGGGGGCGGACGGGGGGGGCGGATGGGAGGTTTGGGAGGCTCTAGCAGCCTTATTTTTGATCCAAATGTTGATTTTGAGGACATTTTCAACATCCTCATGAAATGTAGATGCCGAAAATGTCCTCAAACGCAACAAACGAATGAAAAATGAGGCTGCTAGGGCCCTTCAAAGGTGAAGGGGTCAAATTGGGGCGGACGACGGGGAACACGTTCCCGATGGTTGGGAACGGGGGGCGGACGGGGGGGAACGGGGGGGCGGACGGGGGGGGGGGGGAACGGGGGCGGACGGTGGGAACAAAGGGGCGGACGGGGTGGGTGGACGAGGGCTAGTAATTGTTTCCCCACATTCCCCGTCCGCCCCACATCCTCCTTACTCAGATTTTACTACTTTGATTTTAACAGAATGATAAACATAATGGCAAAATGGTTTACCTGGCGCTAGGCATATCCACATCCACGTCGGCCTTTTCTGCCACATAGGACGCCACCTTGGCAAGAAGGTAAGTATTTTACCCACCCTACTACACCTATTATCTAAATTACTCCGACTCGGACTAATAATGAAAGCTCGGACTAATTCTAGGATTAGAAGAAAGCCCGAGTCGGAGTAATTTAGATAACTCGTAGTAATTGTGGTAATGTAGATATAGTGTGGCATATAGTAATAGATTGTTATGTGTATTACTCCGAATTACAAAGGTACGTAGTAACTTTTTCCAACAAACACATACATATACATATATATATCGTGTGTTTCATATTCTTGCTTTGTCATTCCACATTCTATCTCTACAATATGCCTACACCCTTGTATACACATACATCACTTGTATACATCACATTCAAGTTCTATAACATTCATGTTGATGTATATATCAACTCCACCCAACTGTTTGCTTGACCTACCAGCTCTTCACATGCCAACCATCTGAACATGTCCACAAAATTGTCACAAAAAAATCAATACGATTTATAGTGGCCACAACATATGAATCTAAGACTATGTATACCATTTGGACAAGCATCTTGAGAATTCACCGAAACACCAATTACCATTTACACTTGGCATTGATGCACTAACCTCTTAATAGGAAATTTCAGGAGTTGTTTGGTAATGTTGCCGGCACTTCCAAACCTTGAAAATAGAGTGGATGCTCTCGTACGATGTCTTGCAACTCAGGGTAGAGTTGTTCAATGTGCCATTCACCTGAAACTCCCAATGCCAAACCGCATCTCATCATCGCCTTTCGTGCGTAGGAAAGACCATTCTCATCACGTTGCTCGTTCACTGTTGCAACACTTTGGGCAGCCAAGGAGAGAAAGAAGGCCTTTCCTGGATTTATGAGTTTACCAGATGAAGTTCCATCACTTCGGATAATATTTTGCCAAGCTCCTTCATTCATCATTTCCAATTTCTTTGCCTCCCACACCATAGTCCACGCATCTTTAATTTTCAAAATCACAAAATTGTCCGCAGGTTGCAACAAATGTGTCGTACAAGGTGGCAGAAACCGTAAGTTGATATTCTTAGTTCGCAAGGTTTGCAACAATGCATTAGATGGCTTATGTGAAGAACAATTGTCAACCCAAACATCTTTTGGATGGCCAAACTCATTTGGTGTGAAAACTCGAGGTTCAGCAAAATATGTATCGAACATCACCTTGTCCATCCAGCCTTTCGGTGATGTGCGGTAACAAACACCTGGAATATTGTCCGGCATGCCTCTTATAGGATAGCTGCGTTTGTCATTGGAAAAAATCAACATCGGTGTCTCAATCCTTGCCCTTCGTCCACCTGTGATCCTGACCACCATGGTCATGGCTTCACCTCCACTGACCACGTCTGCGTATTTAACATCTGTGTCGCCTTTGAACCCTAAGGTTCGACCATTGTCACAATTCACAATAAAATGTGTTTCATCTACATTTTCAGTGTAATCCTCATGAAACAATGCGGATGTGAACCCTCTTTGTAAAACCCCCAAATGATATGCCGTAATCATTCTGATGTGCAACTCCTTTGTCGGACTACATACCAATCGACCGGTCTGCCTTAAAACAACTATGTTATTAACATCCATGAACTGTTGAACCCATGACAATCTGATTTTGTCAACAATCCGTTTGCCGTCACGAGGATCCACATACGCATAATTGAATTCACCATGTGACTGCATCAAGATTCCACAAGCTAATTGCTTCATATTCGCCATGCTAAACTTCACACCTGCCTTCTTTAAGCGATGAAATTCGTTGAGGAGTTCGCCATACAACCATTGCGCCCAAGCAGACCTCTTACGACCGCGACCACTCCCAGCCTTCAATCGACAAATAGTACGTTTCCCAATCTGCACAGTTGAGACTTAGAATGGTTGATGATCATCTGCAAGGATTTGGTCACGCCGCTTCCACCAATTTGAAGCTCTACAATATGATGCGTGCGGTTGCGACCGAAAATACTTTGGGAATGCCGTAACAACCCTTGAGGCGAGCCTTTCTTCGCCATTCAATGCTTCATTTTCTACCATCCATAGTACAACTTCCTTCCTTTGCTGCTTGGAAACAACTTGTTGCAAAGTTCGCGTTTTAGGCTTTTGAGGTGCCGGGCCAGCGGTGTACACAACATTTGGATCTTGATTTTCCATCTGCCAATCATATCAAGATCATGTCATTCTGAGTTGTCATAAGATGGTGTGTTTTAGAGCGTTTATATTGGGATATTCAAGTGGCAGCATGAATTTTCTCTCAAGAACAGAAAACTAAAAAATGCTAATAACTGTGCACTTTCAATCTCCCACAACTCACAAAAAATCTCCATATGCTGGGAAATCATCTGGACATAGCTCTAAATAAACTACTACAGTACTAATTGATCACTTCAGTGCTGTTTGCTACCTTATACTGCTCAAATATGTAAGGTTCAAAGCTGCAAATGTATGTGATGAAGCCACGATCAATTCAAAAAGTTTTGTAGCTCATCTTAAATTGATATAAACTATAAAAGTCCACTGACATTGAGCCATAAGAAGGTCCCATAGGTTCCTCCCCATTATGTTGACTATGGAGCCTAGAATGGGTGGCAGATTTTGAGCACGTAGTCCAATCTCGATTTTCAACAAAGAAAGGTCAGGCAGCTTCTCTACATCCACATAAGACATAGTAACACGAGCACAACAATAAGTGTGCACACTACACACTGGCCAAACATATTCTGTCATCATAAGGAACATCACTTACCACTTATATAATAGCAGATATGGATGATGAAGACTAATATTTCACGAGAAAAACAAATGTGAAGAAAGGTGTATTGGTTGTGTCAAGCTCCGATTCAATGGCTCATCGGTTTCTCATTGAGTGGCAGTACCAAGATCCATAAAGTACAAAGTATTGGTTGAAATCGAAGCAATAAATCTTGTGCAAACTAGGATGAACCTCCAAACACAAATTCTTGACAATGCTTTTCTAAGTGCCTCCTATCTACCTCCAAGCAGTTCTTCAACCTGAACCCATTATCTTCATGATGATTTCGCTGGTTTGTTCATATCAAAATTGCTCTAGAAAAATGCTACAGCAGTCAAATATAGTCTTCAACATATGCACCGCCAGTGTCTTCATCAGTAAGAATGAAGGTATTTTGAAGACATTGGATGAAGATTGGATGGAGGCAGGTGGATGAAGACTGGATGGAGGCTCCAGCTACTCGCTGTGACGATCGACCCCTTGCAAAATTCCGCTCCACAGCAATCTGCACAAACAAAGACAAAAGCTCAGAAGACGGGGGCAACTTTGATGCTTTAGAGGAAGCCGCTAATATTACCAAAACTTCGAAGGAGTTTAACATACAAAGCTAACCCTGTGCCAAACTTCTACCAGGAGCCTGCACCGGCTACTCCTGAGATCAAGAAAACTCCTCCAACTCGACCCAAGTCTCCAAAGTAGACGAAGAGACATCGTCAGCCCTGCTGCAAGTGAAGGATCGAACAATCCACCGAAAACTCGTACTCTACCTCGGAGAACGTCACTTGAGCTTGATACCAAGAAAACAGAGCATGTCAAGAAGGTAAGACAGCCTCTAGAGCAACCTATCCGGACCAGGAGCAAGCCGCTGATATTACCAAAACCAGGAGCAAGCCGCTATGCAAAACACACACACACACACACACGAAAGAATCGTGTTTTGAGCATCGATGGACAAAGAAACGAAGAAACCAGATCTAGATCGAGAACAATGCCGCCAGTGTGGATGCTACTGGAGCCTCACAAACCTTATAGATTTTTGGAGATTCCTGCCGCTCCTCCGCCCAGCAGCACCCAAACCCTAACCAACGCTCCTCCGCCCAACGCCGCTCCTTCGTCCAGCGCTCCTCCGCCCGTCGCCACTCCTCCGCCCAACGTTCCTCCGCCCAACACCACACTCTGGCTCAAGCCCAACAACTCAGTCCACCCTACCACGGCTCATCCGCCTAGCACCACACTCCGCCCTAGCAGCGCTCCACCGCCCCAACACCGTTCCTCCACCCAACAACATCAACAGCATGCTCAGGAGCTCCGGAGCTCTCCTGCGACGCGTGGGAGGGAGAATGACACAACGATCGCAAAACCAAAGGAACCCTAAGCCCTCTTCTGGACGTGCTGAACAAAGAAGGGGTGAAGCTCAGACTAATTTCACCCCTGTTTCTAGAATTACTCTGATACTGTGCAGTAAAAAGTCAGAGTAATTGTTCGTTCAGAGTAAATACGATAATCGGTGTAGCTTCCCCCTAGGTTGACCCTACGTGGACCCTATTGTGTCGTGACGGAGGGGTCCGTCACGACACGACACGTCATGACGGCACGACACCGTCATGACGTTGGGATAGACAACCCTGAGTAAAGTGGATTAATTAAAGGATATATCATGATAAATAAATAAATAAATAAATAAATAAATTCTTGACGTATTAACAAGATGGATGTTCTTTGAGATGAATTGCCAGGTCTACTGGAAGACGAAGGTGGTGGTTACCGTTTCCGAAGACTAGCCTGATGGTTGTAAGTAAATTAAATGGATTTAATTTGAGATTATTACATGTATAATTTATCACAAATAAAGACAAAGATGGATACTCAAAAGATGATGCCCTAGACGCGTTGTCCTGACTATGAGTTACGGATTATTTGCCAAGCTTTTGAGCTTCACGACTGAGTTAAGTCAAAAACTTTAGAGTGATAGAACCCACCCTGAGATAGGACGGAAATCACTCACTACGGAAACATCACAAATGAACCATTGAAGAGTGGGATAATTCAATATTGAAGAGAGTAAAGAATGATAATTACCATAAAATGTTATTAAGAACCTTAAATCCAATGTGACATTAACCCTTATAGACACTAGCTCAGTCTTCCCTGTGACCTAGTTCCATGGGTTGTTGTTTTTAAGTGATAGCAAAAACCTAACTACAACCATCTTATTCATTACCAAAGGTACAGTTAGTTTTTCTTCAATTGAATATATAGGCACCCCTATTTATGTTGAATATTGAATTTATAATAGTTTGCAAAATATAAGCACGTAGTCCATTCTTTTTCAAGAAACATGTCCTTCTGCTGCATGTTCTTGGATCCGCAACCAACCACACAACCGGTCGAATATTGGTGTTCAATTCAGTTGAGTATCCAGATTGGGCCTGCTTACCTTTACACATTGGTGCCAAGTATCCGGGTTGAAAGGATTCTCTAAGCTTTTGAGATAGTAAGGTAGCTGACCCATTCCAGACTAGTTAAACAATTTAGCATATTTGCAGTTTAGGTATGATTGGAGAAAAAAATTGCCATGTAGAGAAATAGAGATAAGATCAAGGAAGAGGTTGGCGGTTCGATTCCCGGTTGTGAGATCTCCTCTCTACCTGATGGAAAACTTGCCAGGTGGTCAATTGCCTCCTGTGCTTTGGCGCTGGCTTGTCGGCCTTCTGTCTCAAAAAAAGAAAAGAAGAAATAGAGATAAGAAGCAATTCATGTTTTTCCATAACGTTTTTTTTTGCAATAACCAAATTACTATAAATTTCTCTAAGTGGATATTCTCTTGATATAGGCTACCCTCTTTTTGATCGGTTAGAAAACTGAAAGCGCTTGATTCTTGTCATCTATAATTACGACACCTAAGTATGCTTGCAATCTAAACCTGGTCATCAAGTTAGCCACTGACATTTGGCTGCATTGGATTTCGATCATGACATGTCAGCATTGATTGGAGATTGATGTTGTGCTTCACGGAAATAGGTTGGCCTAAGCTGTGAAAACGAGGTGGTGGTCGGAAATGGGTCAACTGCCTTATATATTAACGCTATGTGCTAGGTAGCATGCAAGGAAGGTTGTTCTATCATATACATTTTGGCACCCATTTATTAAGTTGCGGGGGTTATATAGGTAGATAAGTCGGCTCGATAGGTAGGTATCAAATTAGAAGTGCTAGAGACCCCTCCTTGTTTGCTATATGTTTGCTACCTAGCATAATTACCATGGAGTAGGTTCATCACTTGCTAAAATCACTTTAAATTTTGGCTTTGCACTACGAAAGTATACAAGAGGAACCCCTATATAAGATATCAAGGTTTCGGTTAAAAACATTATTAAAGAACAACACATAGATATGCATAAGAAGGTAGGAGATACTGAAAGTGTGCAAGAAGCAAATGGAGATTTCACTTCTGTCCAAAGCCAATGGAGATCATGCACATCAACATATCCTTTTCCTATGGAACATATGTGAACATAACCTTATTAAGCAGTGTGCGTTCGTTCATGTGGACCTTGATAATATAACCATGGGATGCCCCAACTTAATGCAAGGAGACTCAAATTAGGTCTTAATCTGCACTAGGTTGGGACATCCCATGGTTGTATTCTCTGGGGTCACAAGAAACGAACGCATATTGCTTAGTAATGTTATTGAACCTCAGTGCATGAAATAATTCAAGCGAACTCATGTGTGTTTTCTCGTAAAGGCAAGATATTTGACACATGAGGTCTCGTTAAATATGTGATGATACAGCTTGTGCACAAAGTGGTTCATAGTTTTTATGTAGGGTTTGGCCAAAGACTTCTAAGTCTCTAGGCTCATGTTCAGTTTGGCCCATGTTGTACTGGAATATTCAAAAACTAATATGTTGGGTTATTTACTTTTGATATTGCCTCATGCTCTAGTTTCAGTGAGCACTAAGGGCGTCCCCACCAGACCGGGAAAATGCCGGCTAAAGTATATAATATTTTATACCTTTGGCGAGCCCTCCATCTTGGGCGGGGCAGCTCATCTTGAGTCAAGCCCACCAAAGCCTAGGCATACCCCCGCCATAATTAGGAAGCAATCAATAAGACAACGACACCTATTATCTGACATGGGATAAAGTAGGATATCGGAGTATCTGTTATTAAAATAATCTGTTGGCGGGCCGGAGGAGGATCGCTATATGAACCATTTATGGCGGGGGAAGGTCTTTACTATACCCGGGCCGGTTCTAAATTATGGGGGGCCGGCCATTGGTGGGCTTTACTTTATGCCGGTACCGCCACCTAAGAACCCGGGATGCTCCATTTATGGCGTTGGCGTGCCCCATGCCCATACCGGTGGGGACGCTCTAAGGGCCACTTCACACACGAGCCAAGAGCCGTGACCACGCAGTTGTGAGAGCCCAAAAGAAAGTGTCCAAATGCCGTCCCAAGACACCTCCAAAATCATGTAGTGTGGTCATGGACCCTCAAGTGTAATGCGAAGTCATATGTGACTGGGCTCCTCAACCAAATGCTATTTCAATGAATGTCTATTCATGCGAGTCCTCACACATGATAAAATAGAATAAATCAACGGTTGTGAGCGTTTGGAGTCCCATGGCCTCCCGGTTTTGTGTTAGGCCTACCTCCAAGAGGTAATTTTTGAAAATAGTCCCAGGGACCATGAAACATGATCCATTCGATGCCATGTAGGAATCCATGTAGACTTTACATCCATCAAGCATTCACATACTTTGTTGGTCCCTCAAGCGTAGTGTGAAGCGAACTTGGACTGGCTCCGCCTTTTCCACCAATGAGAGTGCTTGAAGTGTAATGGTCACGGGCTCTCAATCTCGTGTGTGAGGTGGCCCTAAGTGCGCTGCACAGCACCATGACCCTGTCTAAAATTAATCCGTTTACCAGTTGTAGTCTTCCAATTGGACCAATACATATATGTAATAGGAGATCTAGACATATCAAAGTTTATCACAAACTTTCAAGTGTGAATTAATTATGTTATTGTTATATATATATATATATATATAGAAATTAGACATAATGCATGACATTGGCATATTGCTAAGATGGATAGAACACTAACCCTTCGAAAAAGACTTCGCGAAGTATTGGATGGCACGACCAAGGAGACGGAGGCGGAGCCTCTGTCTAGATCTTGATCTCAAAACTCATAGGGATTAGTGCCTTAATGTTGGCAGAGATTAGATTAGCTTAGATTTTGGGGGTGATCAAGAGCACGAGCAGTGTGTAGGTGAGATCGAGGGGGGGGGGGGGCAAAAGTTATTCTGGAAAATTTTAAACAAAGAGTGTAGGTCCAAATCCGTGTAAGGGGGAGATCTTTGGGGCTAATTTGCAAGACTAAGGATATGTGATTCCTGAACTTTAGGGTGCATCGAGCCAAACGCCGTGGGAAAGGATGGAAACGTTTGCAACAAAGTTTCGTTATGGGTCTAGATGTGGAGCGAGGTTTGATCCAATGATGGAGGAGAGAGGTGGATGGATTGCGGGTGAAGCTCAGAAGCATGGTACAGAGATGAAAAAATGTTGTTATTGAGGTAATGGCAAAGGCCAGTCAACACATCGGGGAGGAGGAGCTCAATCCATTCAAGGAAAAAGTTGGTGAGACCCTTCTGTTAAATCTGGAAAGGAACTTAGTGGTTTTCTAGTGAGGAAAGATGCCATTTCTTTTAAAGTTAACTCACAAAAGCTTCTAGCCCGCATTGCTGTACTAAAAGATCAACTCTTTATTGCAAAGTTTGTGGGTCCTAAACTGCCCCTCAACACAATGAGGTTATGGTTGAAAACCCTAAATCAAGAGTTGAGGGGGGGGGGGTGGACACATTGACTTTGTGTCGAAGTATCGGAAAAGGTTTTTTCTTCCTTAGTGGGGAGGACAAGGACGCATTAGACAGTGCTCTGATGCTATCACCATTCAAATCAAAATGGGGAACATGTATGTTACAGAGTTGGGTACCAGGTTTCAACCCGGACAACCCTAACAACTTAGTTTTTCCAATGTGGGTTGCGCTAAGGAACTTACCATTCAAACACCATGATCAAGCACTTGCCACTGCAAAATCCTTAGGAGAGGTCATAGAGATAGACACGACGAATGATTCAGCCAAGGATCCAAGATTTTGCATTAATCCCAAGATCAACAAGGGGTGGGTGACAAACATCAATTTAGAAACAGAGGAGGGGATCTTACCTCCGCAGCTAGTTTTGGTGGATTGTGACAAACTACCAATTAGGTGTAAGGCATGCCAAAGCTGGAAACATATGGTGAGAGATTACAAAGAGATCGGGAGAAAACCAATTAGGAGAGATAGAAGCTAACTCCGCTACCCCAACCACATCACATCTACCAACAGGAAAAGGTAAGTGTGCAGTAGTGGACAAGGAAGGGTTCCAACAAGTGAAATTAAGAAGAACACTAGGAGGAATATATTTGAGAGTGTTGATGACAACATGCGAGAACAAACATATGATCAGTGGGTGGAGGCCAAATCTAAAGATGTGCTTGGAAATCATGGACAGAAAACATCACAAGCATTTTATATGGCAACAGGGTTAGTAATACAAACAACATTCCAAAACATAACAAACAGGGAAGGGACAGAAACAAATTCAGGCATAAGATCGGCAGCTAGATCTAAAGGAGAGGTTGGCAAATCTAGTGAAGTAGCTAGAGGGGATGCTAGTGCAGGGGGCCATTAGGTCCAATAGTTAGCGATAATAGTACAAGGAGCTGAGGTGAGGGTGGAAGAAGAAGGCAGGATGATAAGGCTAGGAGACGCAACATGTTCAAATGACAAAGTCAAAAAAACTTCAGACCTCAGGACAGGGGAGGGCTAGAGAGACTTCAAACATGAAATGGTCATCCATTAAGATGGTGGGCCAAATAAAAGAAGCAAAAGAACTAAATGAGTGTGCATTAGTTGAAGGTAAAATGGAAGAGCCTGCAGATAAACTAGAAGGGGAAGCTGGAAGTTGGGAAGAAGAGGATCCAAAATTGGTAGAAGAAGCGGAGCAGAAGTGTAACACATGTGCAGTGGGACAGACTGGGAGCGACGCTGCAGCCGGCCCTAGGGGAGATGGGCGGAGAAATAAGGTGGTTGTTGAGGCAATGGACTTAGATGAGGCCGGTGGGTTTGGTGCAGATGGAGAGGGAGGAGCATCACCAAGAGTTGGTACGGGCGAGGAGAGCGACCTGCTGCTTGGAAGAAGAAACAACCCCAGCTTGGGAGCGCGGAGTGAGGCCCTCGCGGAAGCAAGGGAGGCTACAAGAACTATGGAAGTAGAAGAAAGAGCCTGCATAGGAAGGGGAGAGTCCGAAGCCATCCCAAAAGCCCCCCAGGCAAGCGAGCAAGGAGAAGGGCGAGCCCCAACTCCGAGACTAATGCCGGGGGAAAGTTCGTATGCGAGCGGAGAGCGGTGAGCAGAGAGCGGTGAGCGAAGAGCGGAGAGCGGAGAACTCGATTTGAGACATGAAATGAGAGGAAATATGCACCTATAACCGCGGGAATGAATGAAAAATATCCAACTATTTTTAGAAAATTTTAATGGTTAGGTAGTCTATTACCGTGGAAATAGGCCAACATTTTCGCAGGGGAGTGCTATCATGTGAGCGGTGAGCAATGAGCAGTGAGCGATGAGCAGTAACTTATGAACGGTGAGTGAGGAAAATTTCTTGGAAATACACGCACTAGTACCCTATATCCATGGTATTTTGGCATAAATAATAATGTTTTTTTCTATAATCAAATTAATGGAGAGTTAAAAAAATGCAATTAGCCTCATGAATGCCTGCCTCTACTTTTAAATTCAACAATTGCAAGCTTGGCATGAGGGTTTGAAAAAAAGTTTTAATATTGTTGTTGGATTCAACATCTGATTATAATAACAATGCAAGCAACTTCCAAGTGTTGCTTTGAACTGTATTTCTAAAATTCATGTAAGTTTGAGAAATGAATTGATGGAGGTAATTAAGTTTTGGGATAAAGGGTTTAGGAATAAGAGGAAATTGCTCACACAATTCAATGTCCACTAATTGTGGTAATTTGAAAAGATGAATCCAAACTTTGTCACACATCCAACCAAATAATATCCAATCCAATCATATCCAATCCAATCAAACATATAGTGGATGGTTTTGACAACTACCTAAATGTCCCTAAACTAATTTAGCTTAATCATTTAGATCATTGCATTGAATCGCCTCATCATCTACGTACGGGTTACGAGCAATTCGTGCAGACATGCGGCGAGGAGTTGGCGTCACTGATCTTGCCATGATCTGAGCAACATTTTCTGCATATACTGGCAAACCCATATTCGGAGATGAAGTCATGTTTTTCTTTTTTCTGCAAAAGAAAATCATAAGTGTTAGATTTTTTAGTGCACACATACCAGACATTGGAGGCCAAGTTAGCAAACAATATGGAGAAATTGAAAACTTACGTACTCAATCGATTTTTTCTCGCAACCTTCTTAACAGGCTCTTCATCGGAATCGATGGAGGCACTATGTGGCATAAATCCACCTACACTAGCAGTTGGTAGTGGATCACTTAATGGGGATAGAATGGCATCAAACAATGCAGAATCTTCCTCGTATGCAACTAGATGGCGGCCACTATTTCTGCAAGCATGAATAGATGCACCTGCCAATGAAATGTTGAAATGTTAGTTAATTTGCACAAGCCATTGACAACACTATAGTGACTTCATTAAAACACATTGAGAGATGATATAGTAGGTCCTTGAGTAAGAGATAAACCAACCTGTAGATGCGTAAGCATCGAGGACAACCGATGCAGGAGTTGTTAAAGCCTCTATTAAGATTTGCATCGATTCCGAGTCCTTCTCCCTACCACCTCTCCATGACACTTTTCCATTCATGAGTTGAGTGCTTGCCGATGTGAGATTGAAGAACACATCCAAGGCCTCCACATCCACCTCAATGTTTTCATTTTTTTTTTGAAAAACAAACTCTGACTTGGGAGTAGAACGAAGAAATAACATGATGCGGAAACGACGAGTCTATAAACCACAAGAAAACCTTCAGCGGGGGAATCGATTGCATAATTGAGGAGATCAATGCAATACAATGAAAATAATATAAATCGAAGTAATAAATAATAGAGTTTAATGTATACCGTCAATGATGTGTCAAGTGGATAACACAAAGGCAACTCGTTGAAGCCCCACCAATCTTTTCGCAATACAAAATCATAGGAGGCTGCGAATGTCCTTACATCGTCTCTGACATCTTTCTTCTCAGGAACAAACAAAAGCAAGGGGCCATCATCGGTGAGATATGCACATGCAAATTCAAATAGAGCCTCAATGTTCTTTCTTTTGTGGTCGTTCCAAACTGGGATTACATGTGAAGGAGATGAAACGTTAGGTGCAGGCAAACCTTCTGGCAAATCTGCAATAATAAGATCAAAACCTCCAAAAGTACAATCCTCTGAAGAAACCTTCCTCTTCCGTCCGGAACCCACCTACCCAAAAAACCAAAAAACAATATTACACTCAAATCCAAAGCATGTTGCAACATTAACACCATATCACCAAAAATAAAAATAAGTTCAATGCTCAGTATACTGACCTTAGTCACAAATTCGAATGTTTTCAACATTAACGGATTCTCATGAGCACCATTCTCCATCAATGTTTGGATTGAAATCTTCTCCAACATAACTGAACAAACTGGCGTGGAAGGTGAAACACCACTGACAATGGTTTTTGATACATGTTGAGATCGTAGTGATCTCAAAATGGGAGAAACCTTAGGTCCATCATTACCTTGAGTGCTAGGTGTAGGTGTTGAAGGACTAGGATTGTATGCCATAACACCAGTTTGAGATGAAGGTGTTGGATTAGCTTCATCTACCTTTGAGCCCCGCTTACGTTTAGTTTTTCCCTCCGGTTTGACTACTTTCACTACACACACATCCTCGTTGTTTATCATGTCAATATCATCAGGAGGCAAGTCTATTGGACATGACTGTTTCCTGAGCTCCTCCTCCTCACTTGAACAAAATGTAAGAGGACACTCAATAAACCATGGACAAGATTGCAAAGTGGCATAATCCCATATTCTTATCTGGGTTGCCGTAAAAATGCAAAGGTCACTGGATTTATCAGCCCATGAAGAGAAACAACTCGGAATGGAGCCAAGGGAGATGGCGTTTGAAGCCAATAGCTCGTTTTTTATGTACCTTTGGAACAAAATAACCAGTTGATTGAAGTTAGTGAATTGATTATTTCAAGGCAAATTTCAAGCATGTAATGAAACAATTGAAGCTATGAAATAAACAAAGATAGATTACCTGAATACCACTCGTTTGATAGCAATGCCTCCTCCAAAAACTTTACCGAGTATACTAGATTTTGTAAATGCACTCATGCCACCAAAAAAAGGCCGGAATGCTTTTGTCCAAAGCATAATGCGCCATTTTTCAATATACTCAGTAGGCCTAAGTATATGTCCACTCCAAAGAATCTTGACATTCATTTCTTTTTCCATATCCTCAAATTGTTTCACAAAACCATCTTCCAACTGCAAAATGATACATATACATCACGATCATTGAACAAATTATAAATCATTCAAAATTTGAAATGAAAAGACGTAGATATTTAAGAATGAAGAAAAACCTGGGCCCAAAATGACGCTTTGATCAACTATTTCTCAAGTTCTTTTTCTTTGATATCTCCCAATGGAAATCGCAGAGATTCACGTGACATATCACTAGAATTCCACCACCTCAACCATTTGATTTTGAAGACTGATTCCACTGGAGCAGTTGCAATCATTTGCAATTTCTCTAGGGTCATGGTAGGCTCAGAGCGATCTCCAAAATGTTTATTGATCTGCGAAATGGAAAGTGAAAATTATAAAAAACTCTCATATAGGATGCCAAAATGAATACAACATAGAATAAACATAATGACTTACCTCATCCAAGAACTCAAAGCCATTGGCTGGATTTGCGACAGCGAGAAGTCTTTCAAATTCTTTTCCACGAATTGAAGATACTGCTTTTCTTGTTGCATTCTGCATGACATCCCAAATACCTTTTGCTGTCCTTGATTGAAGTGGAGTTTTCTCATTGTATTTACGAGATGCTTCTTCGGTCATAGACGCTATCTCACGCTACATAAACAAAAATAAAGAATTAGTATAAAAAAAATTGCAAAACATCTTGAATAACAAAGCTTATCATGAATTAGATTACCCACCTTGTATAGAAATTGAGTAAAAACTTCCAAAGTGAGAGTATACCAAGTCCCTTTTCCACTTTTCTTCAAACACTTGGAGTATTGATCAGGAGTAAGAAGATCTTTAAATTCCTCCAACTTCCTGATTCCAAAATTTTGGACACGATGAAGTTTGTGAACCAAATTTGTCTTGACATGATCTGATTCCGTAGACCTAGGAGAGATCACAAAAATATATCAATTTTAAAAATAATTTAATCATCATAAACGAAAAGAATTTAAATAAAAACAAGGATCATAAAACATACCTGTTCACGTCATGCATAGCATTCAAAAGAAGGGCCACCGAACCAGTTGATTCAAGCACTATACAATCAACGGAATAATGCCACTCTTTATCTTCTCCATGCAGCCTATCGATATGGCGGCGCCAAGCTGTCACTCGATGGTTGCCCTCCCATACAAAAAACATTTTTCCACAAAATCTCTCATAATCCTTGTCATTCTTAAGGATTTCTTCAAATGATGTATTGGAAGATTGCCAGTGTTCTCCCCAGGTCTCTGCATCCCGAATATCCATAGTGTTTCCATCTTTGTCATATGGAGATACATACAATACCCTATCACCCTCCCTATAACCATTCACAAATTCATTCTCCAAAAGTTGGACATCGATTTCCAAGATTGGCCTCACAACAGGCAACGGTATCAACCGACAAAGAGGGATTGAAAATCTTGACTTTGAAAATGGCTTCATTCGAAGTCCTCCAATCAAAGAATTGAAGTTTGTATTTTGCAAATCCCGCATATGAGACATAGTCTCTTCCACATCCAACAAATCATTGGGCAGTGGAAGACCGCCATCGTCATCTCCACCACCCTGAAATACACATTACAAATGAAATGAAATTAAAATATAACTATCAAAACCACAAATTACATTCCATTAGACTTCCTAAATATTATTCATTTACAAACAACCCATCAAAACAAAAACATTACCTCTCAACCATTTAGAACCATTTCAACTTCAATTTCAACCTTATAGCTTCTTCATTGAAATCCTTCAATAAACCATACAATATCAAGAATACTACATAACAACTTCCAAGCTCACATATCAAGGCAAGACACAAGCAATCAACACAAACAAATATGAAAGAAACACATAAAACAACAAATGAAGAGGCAAGAAGAAAACCTCAAAATTTCAAAAAAACTAGTCCCGGAACCGGGACTCATTTTTTTCAAACTTTGATGTTTTTTCTTGTCTCTTTAGTTTTTCATTTTGTGAGTTCATGTTTCATTTTCAGCACCTTATGAAGTCAAAGATTAGGGAGAACCAATGAAATCCGAGCCCTCAAACCTTCTAAAATCATGTGAAGCTTCAATTTCAACCTTGAAGCATTTACATTGAAATTCTTGAATACAATGCAAACCCATCAAACATACTACACAACAACTTCCAAGCTCACATATCAAGGCAAGACACAAGCAATCAACACAAACAAGTATGAAAAAAACACATAAAACAACAAATGAAGAGGCAAGAAGAAAACCTCAAAATTTCAAAAAAACTAGTCCCGGAACCGGGACTCATTTTTTTCAAACTTTGATGTTTTTTCTTGTCTCTTTAGTTCTTCATTTTGTGAGTTCATGTTTCATTTTCAGCACCTTATGAAGTCAAAGATTAGGGAGAAGCAATGAAATCCGAGCCCTCAAACCTTCTAAAATCATGTGAAGCTTCAATTTCAACCTTGAAGCATTTACATTGAAATTCTTGAATACAATGCAAACCCATCAAACATACTACACAACAATTTCCAAGCTCACATATCAAGGCAAGACACAAGCAATCAACACAAACAAGTATGAAAGAAACACATAAAACAACAAATGAAGAGGCAAGAAGAAAACCTCAAAATTTCAAAAAAACTAGTCCCGGAACCGGGACTCATTTCTTTCAAACTTTGATGTTTTTCCTTGTCTCTTTAGTTCTTCATCTTGTGAGTTCATGTTTCATTTTCAGCACCTTATGAAGTCAAAGATTAGGGAGAAGCAATGAAATCCGAGCCCTCAAACCTTCTAAAATCATGTGAAGCTTCAATTTCAACCTTGAAGCATTTACATTGAAATTCTTGAACACAATGCAAACCCATCAAACATACTACACAACAACTTCCAAGCTCACATATCAAGGCAAGACACAAGCAATCAACACAAACAAGTATGAAAAAAACACATAAAACAACAAATGAAGAGGCAAGAAGAAAACCTCAAAATTTCAAAAAAACTAGTCCCGGAACCGGGACTCATTTCTTTCAAACTTTGATGTTTTTTCTTATCTCTTTAGTTCTTCATCTTGTGAGTTCATGTTTCATTTTCAGCACCTTATGAAGTCAAAGATTAGGGAGAACCAATGAAATCCGAGCCCTCAAACCTTCTAAAATCATATGAAGCTTCAATTTCAACCTTGAAGCATTTACATTGAAATTCTTGAACACAATGCAAACCCATCAAACATACTACACAACAACTTCCAAGCTTACATATCAAGGCAAGACACAAGCAATCAACACAAACAAGTATGAAAGAAACACATAAAACATCAAATGAAGAGGCAAGAAGAAAACCTCAAAATTTCAAAAAAACTAGTCCCGGAACCGGGACTCATTTTTTTCAAACTTTGATGTTTTCTTCTTGTTTCTTTAGTTCTTCATCTTGTGAGTTCATGTTTCATTTTCAGCACCTTATGAAGTCAAAGATTAGGGAGAAGCAATGAAATCCGAGCCCTCAAACCTTCTAAAATCATGTGAAGCTTCAATTTCAACCTTGAAGCATTTACATTGAAATTCTTGAATACAATGCAAACCCATCATACATACTACACAACAACTTCCAAGCTGACATATCAAGGCAAGACACAAGCAATCAACACAAACAAGTATGAAAGAAACACATAAAACATCAAATGAAGAGGCAAGAAGAAAACCTCAAAATTTCAAAAAAACTAGTCCCGGAACCGGGACTCATTTTTTTCAAACTTTGATGTTTTTTCTTGTCTCTTTAGTTCTTCATTTTGTGAGTTCATGTTTCATTTTCAGCACCTTATGAAGTCAAAGATTAGGGAGAAGCAATGAAATCCGAGCCCTCAAACCTTCTAAAATCATGTGAAGCTTCAATTTCAACCTTGAAGCATTTACATTGAAATGCTTGAACACAATACAAACCCATCAAACATACTATACAACATCCTCCAAGCTTACATATCAAGGCAAGACACAAGCAATCAACACAAACAAGTATGAAGCAAAGACAAAAGAACATCAAATGAAGAGGCAAGAAGAAAACCCTGAAATTTCAAAAAACCTAGACTCGGAACCGGAACTTGTTTTTTGAGATTTTAGGGTTTTTTCTTGTTTCTTCATTTCTTGTTTTTGTGGGTTCATGTTACATTTTCAGCACCTTATGAAGCTAAGGGTTAGGAGAAAAGGTGATGAAATCCGTGCCCTCAATCTCTAAGAAACATTTGAAACATCCAAGTTTAGTTTCAATCTTCATACCTGAGATTTTTGAACTGCGTTGGAGTCGCCTCCTCCTTCGATCTCCATGCTCCCTCTTGCTTCTTCTATGAAGCCTCCTCTTAGTTCATCTTCTATACCATCGTCTCCTTCTTCATCTTCATTCAAGTCTTCTTCTTCTTCTTCCTCCTCTCCCTCTATGTTTACCTTCACCCTCAAGGATACGCACGTCATTTATGACTTAACGGAGTTCTAAACCGTAAATTTTACAAACTATATGGTCAAATACATAACCTTCACCTCAATGACATTTATTTCAAGAGCGGCTTATCCACAAAGAAAACATTTATCCACCTTCATAACAATTGTACTTTCAACATGTGGAAAAAACTTGCAATTGAATGTACAAAGTAAGAATTGAATATTGAGTCTTACTTCTCTTGTATATTGAGTTTCTCCCTCGTCCTCGGCTCCGGAAGAATTTTCTTGGGTGTCCGTAATTCTTTCTGTATTGGTTTTGTCTCCAATGTAAGGTGTTGAGCCGAGCCTATCGGTGTAAGTATCTTCGTCTCCCGGCTTGAACAATATAGTTCTCGATGTCAAAAAGGCCTCTCCCTCATCGACCCTACTCAATCTTTTGCCCATTCTTGATCTCGCCAATGCTTTTTTGGTGGAGTACTTAAAACCACCCCTCTTTCTCTTCCGCTTTGTTGGTGTCGCATAATCCCGTTCTTGCATTTGCAACTTTAAAAATCTTTCAGTTCTCTACATTCGCTTTTTGCATAACCTAAAAGCTCTGCCTCACTTTGAAGTTGTAAGAAAGTTTGAAAAAGATCATCACTCATTATGTCTTCTTCTTCTTTGGGATTTAGGGTTTATTAAAGGCCCACCACCATCATCTTTGGATCCCAAACATTAAGATATTAAATTTTATTTAAATGCTAAAAATACGCTATTAAAATATCTTCCTTGCATTGGTCATTGTCTACCCAATATAATCAACAACTGGCATTACTTTCTTTACACCTACCAACCCATGTGCATCATCTCTTTCAATAGACATTTATCTAATATATTTGTCAAGCCCACATATTAAGATTTCCAACACACAATACAAATAGGTGTATTCATCTACCGTCGACAATGTTGCGTTCTCCCCCGTGTCCTCAAAATCTAACATTTTGTTAATTCTTTCTGTCTCATATCTTTCAGTCGCCACCTTCTTCCTCCCCATTCTACTCGTCTTCAATGCCTTAGTGCTACTGAAATATAATTTCCCTCTCTTCTTTCTCCTCTTGTTAGGGTCCTGCATGTCATGTGTCACCCTTCAAGAGCATGTCTACTCCACCACTCCCAAAATGCTCCTTTCAACCTTACACATCTTACTCCACTCTATAGCCCATACCTTTTTGATTGTAAAACAAAGGACATGACTATAAAGATATCGGCTACAAGTTTGCGCACTATAGACAGTGCTATATTTAATGGCCATTTGGGTTTCCGTCATTCAATCTATTCGTGTCCTTATACATCATGTCTATCTCTATACTTAGTTGTGAATCCGGCTTTAAGTCGGCGCCAAGTAATCATATTTAATTTCTTCTCAAGTAGAATGTCTACCATGACTTGGACTCTATAATTATTTATATTGTGACAGCTTTAACCCCTTCTTTGACTTACACTGGCGGCTGTTACGGATTTATAAATATTATTCATGTTTGCGTTCAAAATTTTGCCCTCTTGTGGATCATGTCCATTTCTATTGTCGTTGGCAGCACATTTCCAATAAATAGATGGCCCACAATGTTATGAATCCTCTTTCATATTTCCATCTTGGCGCAAGAGCTCATTCCCCTCATCATGGCTCATATTCCTGCTATCGGAGGCTTGGGGTTGGCTGTTCTATATGCAAATGGAGTGACAGTCCCACTTACCTTTCGTATGCAAGAGGACGGTCTAGCGTATGTGACATCCCAACGTCTTAGTATTCGCTTCGGCTTCAGAGAGGACACTATTATTGTTGACGAGGAAATTTTCGATGTTGTCACGTCAGAACTTACACACACCCTTGGTCGTGTATCGCAGATAGATGAGCACAATAACTTGTTTTGGAGTCTTCATCCGGGTAGTTACCGAGTGTATGGCCTCACTGATTCTCAGATGGATGCGTCTACTGAGATCCTTACTCCTCGTAATTCCTCTACGTCCACCATTCAAACTCCTCTGCCACGTGATGTGAAGGTCAAGCTCGAGCCCGGTTTGGAGACGCCAATTGTAGAAAAGGTTAGATCTCATTCTGTAATAACACTTTCTTCTGATGAAGAGGCCAGTCCCACAAAGGTCCCGCCGAAGGTCATAGTTAGTGGGAACGCTCCTGAAGTATATCCTTTGTCACAAGATACTGTTAGTATATTGCCATTACTTAAACAACTTGAAGGAATGCCGGGGAAAAAAAATATTCTTAAAAAATTAGACTACTCGGTGCTTCGACACGAAAGGGTTGAGTACCTTCCTGCTGTGTTTGATGGTGCCGTCATATTTGAGTTGTCACCCGTTGGTCACACGGCCTCACGGTCACAGGCCAAGTCAATGCAGGGAATGGACAAACGTTATGACGGCCATGTGTGGACGAAGACCATCACCACCAACATCACCAACGACTTTGGTTTGTCCTTCCGTTCTTCCTCCTGCGTTGGACACCTGCGTTGCAACAACAAAGAATGCGAATATCTGATCCGCCGACCTCGTATTTTTGAAGTCAACGAGACAGAGTTTGAAGGTTGTACCCTCCAAGCCTTTGTAGTGGATCAAACACCCCCAGCTGACTCTACTCTAGTTTGCAAGGTGTGTAAAGAACCCCCGACATGTATTGCTACATGTGGGGCTAAGATTTATTATGTTGCTGGCAAAATCAACCATACAAGAGCGTGTATTCACCTTGGAATTCACGATCACCCAGTCAAGGTGGGCGACTACAGAGACACTAAGGCTGAGATCAGTGGCCTAATTGAAGAACAGATCGAGAAGACTCCCCAGGCTACCAAGAGTGCGGTGGTGTTGGAGGCTAGCAAAGTTCTAATTGGCAGTTACCTCCTTCAACCAGATGACGCGCCACCAAAGAAGCTTTCTCTTGAGGAACTTGTTCCTATATTCGACCGGTGCAAGGACATGGCTTCTCCAAACATCCGCAACAAGGTCATGAGCTTCCGTTTCCTCAGAAGGTATGGTGTCATGGACTCTATCACCAAACTCCGTGGAATTAGTTTATGGGCATTTGTGCAGGAAAACAAATTCCCAGGTCAAGGGGCAGATCTTGACAAGGTTTTTGTCTTTAAGATGTCGGAAGTCGGGCCTGGTAGTGGGGTAGACTTGGTGAAGCGTATGCAGCCCGGCGAAGATCTAGAGAATGCTTGGATTATGTTCGACCATGTGAAACGGGTGAGACAGTGGACCACAATGGCATGCCACGTGTATGACTCCACGTATTGTCGTGTCATGACCATTGCAAGCTGTGACATGCAATCGGAGGACTGTGATGCCCAAATCGTTTTCTGGAAGAATCTCAATGCTGTGATGGAGAGGAATGGCCTTGTCGATACCAACTTCAAGGGCTTTATGGCCGACAGCGCCCAGGCCAATTGGAATGCAGTTCGTGTCATTTATGGCAACGGGAAGAAGGAGGACCGCATGGACGACCGTGAGAGAACATGTCAGTTTCACTGGACCCAGTCTATGGTTAAGTATACCGAGAAATACATTCCAGAAGAACTCTGGGAGCAGCACAAGAAGATGTGCCACCAGTATAGGACGGCGAGGACCATGGACGAGGCGGAGAGCATGTACCACGGGCTACGTGCATGGTGGGTATCCGCCGGGGCAGTGACAGAGAAGGCCCTAAACAAATTAGAGCTATGGCTTGCATTCTGGCACTATCGTTATCGCCAATGGGGAGGCTTCATGACCGGGGTATGTTTTCACAATACATTTTATTTTATTTTCCTTCTTTTCACAGTACTCTAATTTGAAACAACTCTTCACTAATCTCCATCCACTTCCACTATGTAATCGCAGAAATTTTCTGAAGAAGAACTAGCAGAAATGCCTTCATGTAATCTAGCTGAAACAATACACAACAAGTGGCTTCAAGCGTCTGGAAACAACGGCGGTGACCTCTACGTTGCTACAATTGACGACTTCGTTCGAGGCTTCTTACAAGTTGTCAATTACTACCAGTTTCTCAAAGGTGACGTTGGCGGAACTGGCCCTACAAAGAAAGAGCTCAAACTAAGGATGGCAGAGCGCAGGGCAAAGCAAACGGGTAATCCTTTGGTTCTTGAAGATCCCATGTTGGACATGCCTGGAGCAGAAGAATTTTGTACCCGTGTTCCTCGCATGGTTGGAGAAGAGGTATTCGGGTCCATGAAGCGGAAGACAAATCTACCTCTTGGAGCTGAAGAGGAGTCTCATCGGCCTGACAAGGTAAATTTCTCACATCCAAAAGGTTCAGGACGTGCTGTGAGGGCTCGTCCTGTGCAGATGCCCATCATTCTTGAGGATACTGAAGATGATACAGAAGTCCAAGAAATTCATCCTCAGCCTGAGCCTGATAGCATCCCTGCGTCCCCGCCCAACGAGGGGGGGATCCGTCATGTCAGTGCTGTCGAAGAGACAAAGGTTAACGTCAAGGAGTGGCACATATCAAGACTTCCCAAGACCTCGGCGAAGTGCTGTTGGGCCCAGAGAGCTGTCACGAAGAAGAAGTGTACTGAGAGAATTGTGAGAGGTGCCAATTCGACCGCCGCACCTACCTACACCGGAGTTTGGACTAACATACGCAGGAATTTATCAGAGAGGACAAAATTCTTCTTTTGTTCCGATGACATCGACCGTTGTGTGAAGGGCACAAGGCGCAAATGGGTTGCTAAGCACTCAGCAGACCATGAAATGCCGCCGATACCAGACGTTTGGCCGGTGAAGCTAGGCACAAACCTCAAGCCTACCGAAATTCTTGCACTTGAAGCAGCTGGATTCCAACTTCCACTTAAGAAGCCGGTCTCTCCAAGACGATTGTTCTCTTCTGCCCCACCGCCTGCAAATCTTAGCGCGGTGCCCATTCCTGCAGAAGCAGACCGCTACCCTGGCAAGAGAGACGGCAAGATGGTCAAACGCACTGCCACTCGCCCAAATCCCGCACAGCGATTCTCCATGGCCTCCTCCGACTCTCTGAAAGCTTGCATCCGTTCCATCACTATGATACCTCATCCAGGACATGGCTGCATCATCGGGCTAGATTCGGGTGTTTCTCCTGCCATCACACAGTATCAGGTCACCATCAGCTCTTTCGTGGGTTGCACTTGCCCTGCATTCAAGAAGACGATGACTAAGTTCAGAGGGAGGACCCAATTCTCTTATTGCAAGCATGTGTACTTCATTCTTTTGAAGGTTTGCCACCGTAATCCCGAGGCAGAGCTTTTCATTCATGCGCCTACCTTTAGTTTCAACGAGGTCAAGCTAGTCCTAGAAAGCAGACTCTTGACTCACCCTTTGGCGAACAACTAGGAGCCAATCTACAAACATCCTAGATTCTTTTCAATGGACGGTGTGTGAGCCCAAAAGGGTGCCCACATTTAGTCTTAGACCCTTGAAACGTTAGTTGATGCACTTTGAAGTAGCATGTTACTTCACAAAAATATAAAAAGAGTGAAATGTTAGTCTTAGAAGTACCATGTTGTAAGAGGCTAGGATGTGAGTTGTTATTGTGTTTTTACCTTCGGAAGGATTTGAGTGAATGAGGATAGGTAAGGAGAACTTGGATTGAGTAGTTAGTGAGTAGGCTAGTACAAATGGATGGAGACAACCAAAGTGACTCAAGAGGCAAGTGCATTCGAATTGGGATGAATGGAGGATCACATGGAGCGCACAAGTGGACCACCTCATCATGGCCACTTAATGGGGAAGGTCCAAGGAAGAATGCAAGGTGGAGGATAAGCAAATTCTCAAAGCACCAATCAAATCACGAGTTAAGCATCGTGGTTTGAATTAAGTGGTGAGCAACGATTTGGGAAAGTAAGGGGAGAAAGTTATGGCGGCGGAAAGCGAAGGAGGCTAAGTTTGGGTTGAAGCATCCCAAGTTTGGTAAAGTGTGGTAGGTAGAAAGCCAAGGCTAGTTAAATGTTCGAATTAGGATCCTTGTTGATCATTTGAGGGAGGAAGGCTTAGAAGATAGGATTGGCGCCTACTAAGTAGGAGGAAATCTCAAGGGCTTATCGTGAGCCTTGAGGGTGCTCA
This sequence comes from Polytrichum formosum, assembly GCA_964035585.1. Classification (NCBI taxonomy): domain Eukaryota; kingdom Viridiplantae; phylum Streptophyta; class Polytrichopsida; order Polytrichales; family Polytrichaceae; genus Polytrichum; species Polytrichum formosum. The sequence continues at coordinate 41,427,148 of OZ037938.1, read as the reverse complement.
CCCCCTCAAGCTTACTATATAATCCCTCATTCTTCCCTCACTCATTCTCTCTTTCCTTTGTGCTCCAAGGCACCCCACGAGTTATAAGTGTGGGTGTGGGAAGCCATATTGGAGCACATGTGTGTGCTTAGTTTTTAGTTTGAGAGCCAAGGCTTGTTAGCCTTGAAGAGGGCTTGACCTCTTGGTAGAATTAGTGTTGACGTGAAGGATTTTAAAGTTAATTCATGATTCCAATTTGTGGTACTTAAAGTTCATGTTTTGAATACACGTGGTTGCAAGTTCCATGTTTAAGAGTTGAGCACTTGATGTTGTGATGAGTGCAAAAATATACTTGTGTGGATTAGTTAGTCTTAGTGAAGTTAGGAAATTCTCTCTCCCCCTCTCCTCTCTAGGATTTTAGGATTTTAGGATTAGAGAAGAATTGTGTGATTAGAAAGGGGTTGTTAGTAGAATTAGGAAAATTAGGTAGGAAGATTAGTTAAGGGCTTGAATAATTAGTGAGGTAGTTGGGGATTACAACTACAAAGTTGTGGGTTCATGAAGGAGCTGGGTTTATGAAGGAGCTGGGTTTATTTAGTTAGAAGCTAAGGAGTTGGGTTCATGAAGGAGTTGGGTTTATGAAGGAGCTAGGTTTATGTAATTAGAAAGTAAAGAGATGGGTTCATGAAGGAGCTTAGTAGATAGCCTACTTAATTAGCTCATAGACAAGTAGTTAGTTACATTATGCTAGTTAGTGTTATGTGTGGCTTTCACAAGTAAATGTATTTGAGATTGACTATAGAGAATAGTGTTTTTTAACACTTGCATCCTCTCTTTAAAAATAAACCACGTGTACAAATTAATGGAGAATGTGGAGCACTCTCGCGATGGCAAGACAAAGGAAGCAAAGACCAAAGTTAAATCCAAGACCACTTGAAGGGTGAACCTTGCACTATGGACTCATCCAAGTCCAAATCCAATACCGCGGAGGAATGTGAGCCCAAACCCACTACTCGGACTACGGACGCTTAAGGGTGGGGGGTTTGGCCTCACATAATTGGTGCGTCCGCCGGGAGCGAAGCGGAAGGTAGTTACAAGACTTGGAGGCGACTAGGAGACTTGGAGGCAACTAGGAAAAATTGGAGACACAAACTTGAGAGAAGGGAAGGAGCACCCGAAACTCGGTAAGTATTCTCTCTTTGGGTTACATTTGAATTCATTGTATTTCAACTATTCCTTGGAATGAATTGCATTGTCAATTACGCAAATTCATTTTTGAGGAAGGAGCGCGGCGAAGGTACGTCCTCAACCTTTTTGGGGATTTGCTAAGAACTTAAAAGGAACCTATAACCGAGTAGCTCATTAAAACATTAGAGGGTAAATTCACCTTAGGACATTGAACTTTGACACTCACCTCGGGGTGAGTCTCAAAGTTTTGGGAGTTGTCATTTCATGCTCTAGATTAAATTAATATTTCACAAAGTTTATGGTGTTGTTACATTGAGTCACGATTGAGGGGAGTGCTAACTCACAGGGGGATGCGATTGCTCAAGGTATGTTTATTTCTTCAAAGTGAACTCATTAACTAATTAAGGAATGCCTTTTGTACTCGTGATTGTTGTTATCCGTTGTAGAGGGTAATTCCCGAATTGTGGATGGTGTGAGAAGTTGAAGGGTGAAGCCTCGACTTTTAACATAATCTACTCGGAAGGTCACCCCCTCACAATCGGTATTGTGGTGAGTGTTAATTTGCGGGAAGGTGCGGAGGTGATGCTCCGACTTAACCAAAAAATTAACATGAACATGCCTATCCCCTATTGGGATTCTTTCACCTAAGTGGGCTTGCAGGTTCTTTTCCTCACCTCCTAAAAAAATTATAACCACACCAAGACAAGTGAAAATATTAAGAGGGGAATTGCTAGGATTATGTGTGGTCAAGTGAGGGTCGATCGATTCTTATGGAATGCAAGGTAGGACTCGCTCACAAAAACCAAGTTTGATAGTAGGACTAGAGAAATCTACTCGAAAGAGGCGGTCCTCTAAAATCAGTGATAGATTAGAACAAGATAATGTTAGAATAGAGAGTTGTTTGAACGTCGAACCTAGGACTAGGTCAATTCTAGACACCTTAGAACTTGGAGCTCAACTTGAAGAGGAGATCACTCCCTCCAAATTGAGTGGTGAAACTTCTTCGGAAAATTACACACTTAGAGAAGAATTCCCGGTAGAAGTTGATAGGGGATTGTTGAATAGTTCACCGGTCACCATGGCCGAGGAACGGGGGATGGATCCACCACCCATACCCCCAATTCCGCCCATACCTCCTATACCTCCAATAGACCCATTGGTTAGGCCAAGAGGCCTACCAATTGTGGTTCCACAAAATTTAGCGGCGATGGATATGCCATCTCATCTCCCTAAATTTTATGGGACCAAGGATGAGGACCCCTCTCGGCACATGGAACGGTATATCGAACGGTTGGCTAGCTTCCTCATAACCGACCCGGGTTATTGGTTAGTGTGGTTTCCTACCACTCTAGAGGGGGAAGCCTATGAATGGTATCGGGATCATGCCGAGGGACATTTTAGGGGATGGGAACAATTACAAAGGGAGTTTCTTAACGAATTTAGGCCGGAAGTGGGTCAAAGTACCGCATTAAGGGCATTGTCGTCATTGAAGCAAGGAAGGGAAGAAGAAATTTCGGCTTACATTAGGAGGTTTGATTTAGTGTGCACTAGATTTGTGGGTACCATGCTCAACGACGACACGCTAAAGCAATTTTTCATTCAAGGGTTTTTTAAGTCCGGAACTATTAGGGGTGTTCTAGAAAGGAATCCCTTGACCTTGGCGGATGCCAAGCGTGCGGCTAGAGATATCGAAAACTTGGATAAAGATCACGAAAGGCTATGGAGAAGGGAGGATGAATTGATCCCACAATTCATCCCCATACGCCCTAGGGTGGTAGCGGTAGAACCCGCTAAGTATGAGAACCAAATTCCATATGCCATTGTGGACACCGGTCCCCGACCTTTAGCGGTTAGGGAACCGGCACCTCTTTTGGCACTACCGGCCCCTAGAACGGATCCACACTTGGAGGAGGTTGAGAGAAGACTAGGTGCTAGCCAACTAGGATTCCAAGAGGCTATGATAAAACAAATGCAAAGCCTCACGGATCAAATGTCGTTAATGATCCGGAGTCAACAACCGGGGCCTCCACCCCCGGTTGAGTCGGGTAGGCATTCTTCCGGATTATGGTGTGTCCAATGTGGCCAACCGGGCCACACGCGTCAATTTTGTAGAAGTGGACAAAACCGTGACCAAAGAGGAAACGGTAACCCACCTCAACAAAATCAACAAGGTCAAGCGCCACCTCACTATGGAAATGGAAGCAATAGAGGACCACAACCTAGAGGGCAAGGTGGCCAAAATTTAGAGAAGAAGGAATTTCATCCCTTTTGTGGAAGGTGGCACTCTCAAGGACAATGTTGGTCCGAAGGTCAAGAGTTTAATTGTAGCAATTGTGGAGGAAGTCATCCCTCGGATACGTGTCGCCAACCGGACAAAATAATTAATGTCCCTTACCCGGTGGCTAATCCACAACAACAAGCAAGGGATAATATGCGAGGTGCTAGGCCACAAGGAGTACCGGCCAATGAACTTAGGCCACCTAACTTATACTATGACCATAGTAATGCTAGGCAAACTTTTCATCCACCGGCGGGCTTGCAAACTACAACCGGTTACATTCCAATACAAAATAGACAAGGAGTTCCACCTAATGGTAGTAACGGGAGACAAGCGCCTCCAACGGATCCGGGACCATCTAACTCCCAAGATGTTAGGTTCATGGATGGAGTGTTGGAGGCCACATGTGATGACATGCTTCCTCTCCCAACGAGAATTGGAGAGGAGCAAAGTCAATGGCCTCCTCACACCAATGCTATTACATATGAGTTAGTGAAGGGTAAGGGTGTGGTTGAAGAAGCACCTGCACTAGCGGTAACTACTAGGGCTAGGAGAGGGGATGCCCCGTTGGAGGTAGGAATAGGAGAGCAAGGAAATTACTCTTCGGATGAAGAGATTAATCTCTCCGAGTTGGATAGGGTAGCTAGAAGAGCTACTAAGGATGTGGAGAGGGAAAATATAATTTTACAAGATAGGGAGAGGACTAATGCGGTACATGACTTGGATAATAGCGATGTGGGTGAATGGGAAGGACCGGGGGTTCCCGTAGACGAATTCGACGTAGTGGGTAATTCTAAGGTGGAAAGATCTACCGGGTACGACTTGTGGGCGGACCTTAGTACACTCAAGGCGGATATTACTTTCGGCCAACTATTGGAAATTTCACCCACGGCAAGGAAAACATTAAAGGAGGGAATGCCGGTACACAAGAGGATGAGGAAGGTGAAAGCTAAAATGGCCGCTAGGATCCAATCACAAGGTGGAAGAGACGTGAAAGCTATAGAAATAGAAGTTGTTATAGTAGATAAGGTGGTTCCTAATGTGCTAGTCGACGGAGGGAGTAGTCTAAATATACTACCGGAGGATACTATGAAAAAATTGGGACTTGGACTCACGGGGCCTTCACCTTTGGTCATAAATATGGCAAATCAAAGTTCGACTACGCCTTTGGGGATGATCAAGGATTGTAGAATGACTACGGGAGGCGAGGAGTACTTGGTCACCTTCCATGTCATTAAAATGCACTCCAACAAGGACACCTTCCCCATTTTGCTAGGTAGGCCTTGGTTGCGGATGGCGAATGCTATGGTCAATTGGGGTGGACCTAAACCATCCATCACTTATGGTCCGGAGGGTAATAGGGTCATAGTGTCCATTGGTTCATTAGAAGGATGGATGAAGAAGGAGATGTATTTGCCATTGGAGAAGGAAATTGATGACTTAAACGAGAATGAGATTGGCAAGGCATTGGTGGGAGTCGTCCATCCCGAAGGTCAAAGGGTTGTTATAGATTCGGGCTCGGGAAGTCTAGGTCCTAATTTTTACAATTATGGGGATAATGGGGATTATGCCCAATGGCTAAGGGAGTACCCCGAGTCCGAGGTTGATGTAATGGTTACATTTCACCAAGTAGGCTTAGGGAGTGAATTTCCTAGTGTTAGTTTAGGAGAGGGCTCATTGTTGGAGCCATGTGAGGTGCTCACCGAGGAAGAGTGGGTTAGCGGTGGGTTAACACCTTGGGTAGATGACGTGGAAGAGGGTGAGGTTAGTTTAATTCATGTAGATGGGACTCAAGAGGAGGATGTGATTATTGAGTCATCGAAATTGGAGGAGCCTTTACATTTCAAGACCACGTCTACGGGGATAGTTGTAGGTCAAGATGTGAAAGATTACCCCAATGTGCCTTCCGATTGGTATCGGAACAAAGAGAAACAAGCACATGTGTCGGAAGCGGATTGGCGGTACGTGGATGTGAAATTAAAGAATGGAAAAACCCGACAAATGAAGATGGGTTCCAAATTGGGGGAGAAAGAGGTTAGGGAGTATAGCAATTTGGTGGATGAGTTTAGTGATACTTTTGCATGGTCCTACGATGAGCTTAAGGGAATTCCTAGGGAAATGGTAGAGCACCGGATTCCTTTAATTCCGGGGGCGAGGCCAATTAGACAAAAGGAGAGGAGGATGAATCCTCAATTGCAATTGTTGGTGAAAGCGGAATTGGAAAGGTTATTGAAGGCCGGGTTTATCAAGCCGGTGGAAATCACGGATTGGGTTTCTCCTATGGTCTTAGTAAAGAAAAAAAATGGGAAATTAAGGGTTTGTGTCGACTATAGGAAATTGAATTCGTGCACACAAAAGGATCACTTCCCCTTACCTTTTATCACCTTGTTGCTTGAGGAGGTTGGAGGTCATTCGCGATATACCTTTATGGATGGGTATGCGGGTTATAATCAAATTTCCATAGCCCTCCAAGATATCCATAAAACGGCTTTTACTACACCTTGGGGTACTTTTGTGTGGGTAGTGATGCCATTTGGGTTATGTAATGCCCCGGCTACTTTCCAACGATTAGTAATGTATATCTTCACCGACTTGTTGTTCAAATCCATGACCGTCTTTGTGGACGATTTTAACACACAAAGTAATGTGGACGATCACCTACATTGTGTTAGGGAGGCATTGGTTAGGTGTAGGAAGATGAGGTTAGCATTGAACCCGGATAAGACATTTTTGGGAGTGAATAAGGGAGTGTTGTTGGGTTATGTTGTTAGTGAGAAAGGTAGAGAACCCGATCCGGATAAGATTGCGGCCATAAGCGACTTGGCAACTCCAACCAATTCCAAGGGGATCTCTAAGTTGTTAGGACATGTGGGATGGTACCGGGAACTTATTCCTAATTTTTCAAAGATAGCGGTGCCCATTACCCATTTGCTCAAAAAGGATGTCAAATTCGAGTGGACGGATGCTTGTCAAAAAGCCTTTGAGGAATTGCGGGATAGGTTGAGCACCTATCCGGTATTGATACCACCCAATTGGGGTAAACCTTTTCACGTCTATTGTGATGCTAGTAATGTGGCAATAGGGAGTGCGCTTTGTCAAGCAACGGGAGAAAAAGAGAAGGATCAACCTATAGCTTATGCGAGTAAGCAATTGACCCCCGCCGAAAGAAACTACTCTACAACGGAGAGGGAGTGCCTAGCCATGGTGTTTTCCGTTAAAAAGTTTAGGCATTACCTCATGTGCAACCCGGTTGTATTTTTTGTTGACCACATGGCTATCAAGTATCTAGTTAACAAGGCGGAGTTAAGTGGTAGGTTAGCTAGGTGGGTTTTGTTATTAGAAGAATTCGACTACACGGTGGAATATAAACCGGGTCGTATGCATTTACAAGCGGACCACTTGTCTAGGTTGTCGGAGGAGATAGGAAAAAATCCGGTAAATGATATGTTAGTAGATGATAGCCTCTTTGTGGTCACTTCTACACCGGAGTGGTATGCGGGCATAGTGGAATTTCTAACAACCCACAAGTTGCCCAAAGAGTGGACAAAAGAAGAGAGAAGGAAGGTGAGGGTAAATAGTAGGCAATTTGTTGTAGTGGGCCATAGGTTGTTTAGAAGGGGGTCCGATGGTATTTTACGACGATGCGTGTCAAAAACGGAGGTTGAAGCGATTTTAATCGCTTGCCACGATAGCGCTTGCGGCGGTCACTTCTCGGGTCAACTCACCGGGCAAAAAATACTTAGAGCGGGCTACTTTTGGCCTACACTATTTAAGGACGCCCATGACTATGTAAGGAAATGCGACGCTTGCCAACGGTATGCCCGAAACGACCTTAGAATGGAGATGCCTTTAGATGTATCATTACCCTTAATTCCTTTCGAAAAATGGGGCATCGACTATGTGGGTGAGGTCCATCCCCAATCTTCAAAAGGAATGAAATATATTGTGGTGGCAACCGAGTACCTCACCAAGTGGGCGGAAGCCAAAGCGGTGAAGACCGACACGGCGGAACACGCGGCAACATTTATGTACGAAAACATAATTTCGCGGTTCGGGGTGCCGAAGATCCTAGTAAGCGATAGGGGTACTCACTTTTTGAATGACTTGATTCGAGAGATGACAGAGAAATTTAAAATTGATCACCGGAAGACTACTCCCTACCACCCACAAACCAATGGACAAACGGAAAGGGTTAACGGAATTTTGGTGAGTATACTACGCAAGACGGTTATAGACTCGAAGCGGGATTGGGATACGAAACTAACGGCGGCACTTTGGGCATACCGTACAACCTATAAGGTAACTACGCGTGCTACACCATTTTCCTTAGTCTATGGTCTTGAAGCGACACTACCAATCGAATATGAAGTCGAGTCACTTAGGGTGGCCGTGAGTACGAGACTTACCGAAAGTCAATCCTTACGAAATCGACTAACCGATTTGGAAGCACTTGACGAAGGGAGGAGAATGGCGGCTCAACATATTGAGGCAATCCAAAGAAGGAGAAAGATTACTTTCGACAAACGACATAAGAGAAGGGCCCTAACACCGGGAATGATGGTCATGATTCAAGACGCACGAAAGCTTGAATTTCCGGCGAAATTCGATGCGGTATGGTTAGGACCTTACCTTGTTTATGAGGTCTTTCCTAATAATTCAATTCAATTGGAAACGTTGAATGGTGAGCTTTTTCCTACCCGTACATCGGGAAGTAGATGTAAGGAGTACCGAGCTTGACTAGGCAACTTACCCTTGGAGCAAGAGATGTTTGGATTCATCCCCCGATGGTCGCCAATTATGTGAGCCCAAAAGGGTGCCCACATTTAGTCTTAGACCCTTGAAACGTTAGTTGATGCACTTTGAAGTAGCATGTTACTTCACAAAAATATAAAAAGAGTGAAATGTTAGTCTTAGAAGTACCATGTTGTAAGAGGCTAGGATGTGAGTTGTTATTGTGTTTTTACCTTCGGAAGGATTTGAGTGAATGAGGATAGGTAAGGAGAACTTGGATTGAGTAGTTAGTGAGTAGGCTAGTACAAATGGATGGAGACAACCAAAGTGACTCAAGAGGCAAGTGCATTCGAATTGGGATGAATGGAGGATCACATGGAGCGCACAAGTGGACCACCTCATCATGGCCACTTAATGGGAAAGGTCCAAGGAAGAATGTAAGGTGGAGGATAAGCAAATTCTCAAAGCACCAATCAAATCACGAGTTAAGCATCGTGGTTTGAATTAAGTGGTGAGCGACGATTTGGGAAAGTAAGGGGAGAAAGTTATGGCGGCGGAAAGCGAAGGAGGCTAAGTTTGGGTTGAAGCATCCCAAGTTTGGTAAAGTGTGGTAGGTAGAAAGCCAAGGCTAGTTAAATGTTCGAATTAGGATCCTTGTTGATCATTTGAGGGAGGAAGGCTTAGAAGATAGGATTGGCGCCTACTAAGTAGGAGGAAATCTCAAGGGCTTATCGTGAGCCTTGAGGGTGCTCACCCCCTCAAGCTTACTATATAATCCCTCATTCTTCCCTCACTCATCCTCTCTTTCCTTTGTGCTCCAAGGCACCCCACGAGTTATAAGTATGGGTGTGGGAAGCCATATTGGAGCACATGTGTGTGCTTAGTTTTTAGTTTGAGAGCCAAGGCTTGTTAGCCTTGAAGAGGGCTTGACCTCTTGGTAGAATTAGTGTTGACGTGAAGGATTTTAAAGTTAATTCATGATTCCAATTTGTGGTACTTAAAGTTCATGTTTTGAATACACGTGGTTGCAAGTTTCATGTTTAAGAGTTGAGCACTTGAGGTTGTGATGAGTGCAAAAATATACTTGTGTGGATTAGTTAGTCTTAGTGAAGTTAGGAAATTCTCTCTCCCCCTCTCCTCTCTAGGATTTTAGGATTTTAGGATTTTAGGATTAGAGAAGAATTGTGTGATTAGAAAGGGGTTGTTAGTAGAATTAGGAAAATTAGGTAGGAAGATTAGTTAAGGGCTTGAATAATTAGTGAGGTAGTTGGGGATTACAACTACAAAGTTGTGGGTTCATGAAGGAGCTGGGTTTATGAAGGAGCTGGGTTTGTTTAGTTAGAAAGTAAAGAGCTGGGTTTATGAAGGACCTAGGTTTGTTTAGTTAGAAGTTAAGGAGCTGGGTTCATGAAGGAGCTGGGTTTATGAAGGAGCTGGGTTTATAAAGGAGCTGGGTTTGTTTAGTTAGAAGCTAAGAAGCTGGGTTTACGAAGGAGCTGGGTTTATTTAGTTAGAAGCTAAGGAATTGGGTTCATGAAGGAGTTGGGTTTATGAAGGAGCTAGTTAAATCCAAGACCACTTGAAGGGTGAACCTTGCACTATGGACTCATCCAAGTCCAAATCCAATACCGCGGAGGAATGTGAGCCCAAACCCACTACTCGGACTACGGACGCTTAAGGGTGGGGGGTTTGGCCTCACACTCAAGCATCATGGAATGAACTCCAGATTCACCCAGTGTTACTCATTCAAATGAAGAGGTTGTGTTCCGTGTGGTCAGCCACGTTCATGTCTTTCCAGGTGTAGCTCAACCCAATACACGCGAAGAAATTGAAGCACAGGCTTGGAGCAATGCCACTCATTTCTTTGATTAGGCCACGGACATTAAAGCTCCTCCACATCAAGTGGATATCAATAGTCTCTACATTCTCATCACCGAGACAGATGATAAATGGGTGCCAAAGGAGCTTCTTGACGATCCAAACGCCTGCATGCAATACCTTCACCATCAGTTAGAGGATGGGACAATTGGCCAACATATAGGTACACTACTAGAAAAACAGAGTCCAAATTAACAAAATATTAATAATTTTTTGTTAATTTGGACACTGTAACGTCCATTTTTACAAATTTTTGTTAATTGTACCCAAATTAACAAAAATTTGTCATTTTTTTTTGTTGATTTGGATAGTGCAATTACCATATCGGGAATCTTTTTGAATCTTTTGATAAAGTTTTGAATTATTAAAAATATTTATAAACCTTTAAAAATCTTCAATATACAATGTAGATTTAAGAATAAGTACACAATTCGGTGCTTATTAAAGTCAGCAGACTTCAGAAGCGATTCAGACCTAGTAAAAACATTTTTATGGAAAAACTTCTAACTAGAAAAAGTTGACAAATTTGATTTGTCAACTTTTTTTAGTTAGAAGTTTTTCAAAAAAAAAAATTTTACTAGGTCTGAATCGCCTCTGAAGTCTGCTGATTTTTTTTTTAAAAAGGAAAAAACCCGGAAAGCTAGTTAAGTAGATTCTAAATCCGATATATGTCACTTGTGAGTGGTTGGTGCGTTGGCAAGAGCGTTGGCCTCTAACCACGAGGTCTCCAGTTCGAACCCGGGAGGCCTCACTTTCCATGTGGCCGTTGTGACGTGGCACATGGGTGTCCACCCACGTGGCAGTTGGCTTGTTGGACACGTGGCACCGCCCTAGATGATGAAATCAACACTTTTTTGTTAAAAAATGAAACATTGTTTTGTTAAACTTTGACAGTTTTTTGTTAAAAAATTAACAGTTTTGTGTTAAAAAATACCCAAATTAACACGTCCTAATCAACAAAAAAAATCAACACTTTTGTGTTGAGTTTTGTTAAATTAGTCACTGTTTTTTTCTACTAGTGGTAATGCGTTTGGACAGTGGTACTTATATGGCAACACGCAAGTATGTCCTTCAACCTAAATTTATTTGATCATTACTACCAATTTGTTTAGGGTTTGATACTCAATTGGTTTCATATTTCATGTGTTTTCAATATGTTTATATGTTCAATGTTCTCCAACAATCTAATGTATGTTTTTCAACATAGTTATGATTGTTCTTCAACATGGTAATGCTTGTTCTGCATTGTCATCAAGATGATTGTTGTTCATTAACATAGTAATGTTGTTTTTTAACCATATGTATGTATGTCCTACATTAACATATAGGTTATTCTATGATCCCTTGCAGAACACATGACACTCAGTTGAACGCAATGAGCTCACATGTAAGATCAAGGCTCATATAGCATGTTTCAAATCCAACACTGATGTCCAGAGGTACGAAGAGTTGAAGAACTTGAAAGACTACCTTCACTATCGCATAGCGCAAAGGAATTATGAGGCCAAGGTTGCAGCCACAACGCTGAGTTTCGAGGATTTCCGCCGAAATCACGTTGAGAAGAAGTTGAAGAAATTTGATTAGGCCGAGAAAGTGAGACAAGAGGAAGTGGAATGGAGATGGTCGTCATTGTTCCAGGTATTCAAGAAATGGCTTCTAAGGAACTATACTTCCGGACCCTGGGAGCACACTGAGCAAGAATGGGTGCAGATGTCGGTGGTGCTCTTGCAAAACGTAAAAATTCATGCCCTCTCGCTAGATAAGAAATGCCCTCATATTCTGAGAGTTATTTTGTATTTGGTACGGACGCTTGAAGGTCACAAACGTCCGCTTGTCCATCCAACCGTGGGTTTAAATATTCAATTTCTTCTTGAACTTACACGGTCTAATGACCGTGGAGTGTTCTTAACAAATATTGTGCAGAACTTACCATCAATGGGGGGTTTGTATTTTCATTGCATTTCTGATGCTGCAGAACCATTTAGCATTGTTTACATCGATGTTGACGCGTTGCTTGGTGACGATCCATCCAAACAAGTGGAGGTAATGGATAAGATCCAATCGTTCCTTGGAAAGATGTCTCACAGGGCCATTGCTGACATGGTGTGCATGCATCGGATCGCAGTACTTGCGGACATATGGTATAGCAAAGACCTCTCCACCGAGAGACGCGAAAAATGCGAAGAGGTAAATAATTGCATATATTCAATATATGTCTTTTGATCCGTAACATGTTTGTTCAACTAGCAATGCAATCATTAATATTCTTCGTGTATATTTTTCGCTGATTTTCGCGAAGACATTGACATTGGCTTCGTGGTGCTGGGGGACTTGCACAAGAAGTGTATGTGCGTTTATTTACGCAAACAACACATCATAGATTGTCCTAAAACATTACGGTCAACCCAGTTGCGGCTGATGTATGCGGCAATGGAGCTAGAGGACCCAGCAGAGGACATCGCTGCAGACGTGGAATCTGTAAGGGCAATTTTATACAATGGACCAGCTGCAGGCACAATATTCAGCCCCTTTGGAGCTGATATTAGTCAGGCTCTTGGCCTTGATGACCTTGAGGCGGTACCCTTTCCTTTTCAGCTACACATTGACGGAGTCGACGGATTGGAAACGCAAGATCTAACCATCACGCAGTTCACAAGAGAGCTTCAGGGCAATCCCCAAAGGTTTGTAACACCCCTTGCATCCTTATCATTTGATGAACTTACATGCAACTGTCACGGACGTGCCATACCGGACTTTATCCACACTCCACGGGTTCCCCGTGAGACCTATACCGACCCTGTAACATGAAAGCTTCTCAAGAGCTTTCCCGGAGAGCGACGGTTAAGTATGTTTAGTTGCTATTAGTTTTGGATAACTTCTAGAAGGTTCTACATGTTTTCACTAGTTTTCTAGAACCTTCCACTAGTTTCCGGAAGCATCCACAAGCTTCCGGAAGGTTCCATACGGATCCAATTGTTTGTTTCCAGAAGCTTCCACAAGCTTCCGGAAGGTTCCGCTTGATCTCTCTAGATCCCGGAAGCTCCCATGGGTGCTTTCCAAGGTCTCTGAAACCGTACTCCGGAAATTTCATTTAGCCTAGTATAAATAGAAAATCAATGGCCGTTACTTCTCACTCTTTTCAACACCAGTTGTACCTACTCTTCCAGTTATCAATACTATTTCCAGTTTCTCACTTCAAGTGTTATTATGAGTCTTATGTGAGGAATTCCCTCACTTTTGGTCTATTTTGGTCTCCCTTTGAGGTATTTCCTCAATCTAATCATTTGTTCTATTATAGAGTTGCCGTCCGCAACAGCAACATGCACGTGATTAAGGGTTGTAATCCCAATATTCTACATAAAGTTATGAAATCCGGACCATGATTTTGCAGGACACCAGTCCACACACTCGCCGTAGGACCTCCAGGTTGTAGGACCACTATCTCGTCTGGACGGAAAATAAATTTAGAAGATAGTACTCTACATGGATTTGTTGATAGATCAATCTCCCAGTTGTGCGAAGCTATGAAGAACATTGAAAATGACATGGTGAAACAGGTGGATGAGTCCAAGGCCATGAAGGACACAACCAGGGAATGTAATAAAAATTCAGAAGAAGATGGTGAGGTATTGCAAGAGAATGTAGAACATGTGACAATGGTTGATATAGAACATGCAGCAGTAAAACTGTTGTCTCCTACAACATACTCGTTGGCATCAGATATCATTGAGCAACATATAGAGATGAAGGAGAATACTACACCGCGAGCGATAAAGAAAGACCGATCGTTGGACGACGTGCTAGAGAGAACAATGTATAAGTCAGATGGCATGTGAGTTCTTATATTTGTATCTATGTTGTAAAACATAATCTTTAATGTTTATGTCATACAGGCCTTGTTCTATCTGATTAACTTGAATTTGTATGTTTTTTTCATTATGTCGTGTAGACTTGAAAAACTAGTGGACACCATCGTTGCCGACGCATGTGGAAAGATGCTGTCATGCATTTTTTTGTATCGTGGTGATAATATGTGTCTGCAATGGAAGACAAATATGCTTCCATTTGGTGCATAGATACGGGGAGTTAACTTCATTTATATTAAAATGGGTGAAGGCATGGCTCAATCCACAATTAGAGGATATAAAGAGTCATATGATAGTGCCCTACATACCTACCCTGTTAACGCAGTCCGTAGAAGAGGCGGAGAGGGATGGTATAGAGGTTTTTGTAGATTTTTTGCATAACAAGTACGGCGAGCTGCCGGACTTGGATATAACAACTCTTATAGTCCATTTTTTTGCGGGAAGCATTGGAGCGTTTACGTGCTAGAAGACTATAGATACTTTCACTTTGATTCAATGGTCACCGCTGGCCTTCACGTAGACCCGAAAAGATGTGTCCTCCTTGTAAAAATGTGGTGTGCAAGGAAAGGGTACAACGATGATTGTGAGCTATGGACGGAGGCACAGTCTCCGCACTCGTGGATACAAGCACGAGTACCCCAATAGAATTCGGGTTGGGCTTGCGGTTGTTATATGTTGAAGAATATTTTAGAGTTTACACGGGCGTTGAGACATAGGCCCCATACCTTAAGTGAGGTAAATCAGACATAGACCAACTTTGATTTCAAAATAGGCTAAGAAAAGTTAAATACTAGGCAACATGAAGAACATAAAAGTCTGGATTTTTTGTTGTGTTCATCTGATATAACAATATTGGCGTCCTGTAGGGATTAACATTGCACTACAGTAGGAGCGAGGCAATACGGACAAGGACTGTCATAAGGAATGCACTGATTAAGGTAGTTCAATTGGGGATACGAAAAAAGACGGAATGGAACGTGCAGGTTGTGATGAGGGAGTCAGGACATCGCACAAGCAACGGTCAAACGCAATTGAGACGAAGTCACAGAGAGAGGAGGAAGGTTTAACGTAGAAAGTGACTTGACTGTAGAATATATGTACTACGGAGTACACATACCAATGTTGAGTGTACTTTAAGGTTATAAAAGTTTGGGTGATTTTGGGTAATCACTCATGTAATGCATTTGACGCATGTTTTATAAAGTACAACTTTGACGCAAAATTGAATGTTCTGCACATTCAGTTTACTAGAGTGTTGGGCTGTACTTTAAGAGCATAGGTCCTGCACATTCGTTTTGCAATAGTGTAGGATTGTCCTTCAAAGGTGTAAGGTTTATGTTGATTTATTCGTTCTTCAATACGCATTAGTGTGTAGGTTGTCTGTCAAAGCTGTAAGTCTTATGTTATTCAATATACCTCAGTATTTAGGTTTGTTCTTCAAATGTCCAACTCTTTTGAAAATCAATGCATATCAGTGTTTGGGTTGTTGTTCAAGAGTGTATGTCAATTGTTCTTCAATATGTGTTAGGCATCAATGTTTAGGCTGTACGTGAAATGTGTAAGTCTTATGTTTTTCAGTATGTGTTAATGTTCAGGATGTCCTTCAAAGGTGTAAGTATGTTAAATTTCAGTATGTGTCAGTGTTTGGGACGTCCGGCGGAAGTGTATGTCCTCTATTCTTCAATATACGGTAACGTTTGGAATGTCATTAATGAGGATCAGTGCATGGCCAATGAATAAGACTAAATGGAGTTGGGAAAAACTACCATTGAGGGCACTCAGATGTGAACATGATATTGCTGAACATGACATGACGTGGAAGGTTTGCTCTTTCATACGAAGTTTGAGGTGCCTCAGAGATCCTATACAGCTATTGGGGGACATATGAACATAAATACACGCATGAAGATGTAAGAAGTGCAGGACATCGAGAAATAAGGTAAGTAAGCTAAACAACGATAGGTTGTCATTGATTTATTGAAGGACATAGCATGTAGTTTGCAGCACCCATATTAGGATTTCTTGGATATTTTTTTCCTGGCCAATGGGGATTCCAAAAAACTACGGTGTCGCTTCAAGGAATTATCCCCAGTCCTTTTGGGAAAAGAGAAACTTGTGGGACTCACTTGCATCATAGCGATGCCGCGTGATATTAGTTGCTCTTGCTTCCCTCTGATGAACTTCAAATCTGCAAGCAAGTAATCTTGCAGGACAAGATATTCTGCTGCCTTTTTGGCAAGAGACTTGTATATGTGATTCGATGTTGTGGCAGTTGCAGCTCGAGAAGAACTGGGTTGGGAAGGAATTACAGGGTTGAAGGCCTCACCAACTGAAACTAGCGAGATTGTGCGGAGTTGCTGCTGTGATGCTGGAATTGTAACTGCAGGGCTACATAGGCTGTGTTCACCATAGCTGCCAACAGGGAGGTTTGTGTCCTGTATTACATCGTCGACATTGGCGGTTGTAACAGCGTCCGGGGCAGTGTGGACGTGAGTGGACTGTTGGGAGAGGTTCGTGAAGGACTGAGACATTGGAGTTCCATGGTCCACACCGTGTTTTGTACCAGCTTCGAGAACCATGATACCATCATCGACGTTGGGGTGGAGCATCTTGAAGACTTTGACAATGTGTTTGCATATCATACCTTCTTTGGCGACTGGGCAATTGCATTGTGCCCATTCGGAGTCCGGCTCATGGATGGTCCAAACCTTTGGCCTATTGTTCACAGATCCAACATATGCAACACCCTCATCTATGCAAATTAAGACGTTGTATCAGGTATTTCATTAGCCCTTATAATCGCTGACACAACAATAAACTTTTGGTTCATGTTGCGCACAAATCCAAATGCTTTGCATTGTACATTGTACCAATAGTGTGTTAGAACATCACCTGTTAGATGATAAATTAGCCAATCCATTCGTCTACCAACAAACCTTTCTTTTGCTGAGTGTAGAATGCTCTTCAGGTTGGAGTGATAGGATTCAATGGCCGCATTTGTGTTTTGACCTGCATGGGATATCCGCCGGGCCCCAACACACCACATTGAGGTTTTTGGCCTCCATACATCATTGATGTACCTCATGAATGCAGTCGCCCTAGGATGCGAGTTGGCAATCATGTCGAGCTGCATGAGAGCCCAGTTGAGAGGGTCATCATCAACGCTGCTTCCGTTACCGTACATAACATCCCCAAGCAATTGAATAACAATAGTGCGTTCTACAACAACATTGATTTTCTTGACCGCATTCTCAGCCCAAGCTTTGCGGACATGCCAAAGGCACAAAACTTTTTTGGCATTGGGCCATACCAGGCTGCACAAGTGGAACGATAATCAAGAGGTAAGACAATGAAGACAAAGCACATAAAAACAATTACGCACAATTGAATAACATATGTAGCAATTTATCAAAATTTAAGTGTGACCCTATCACTAACCTTATGGTGTTAATCTCAGCTTGGGCATTGTCAACAATAATGGCGGAGGGGCTCCAATTGTCCGCAATAGTTTGAACTCTATAGTGCAAAGCTTATAGAACAGGGTGGAGATCTTGTTCGCGTGTTCGTGAAATGATGAAGAAAGCGACAGGTATTCCATTCCTCCAGTCGTCGAAAACCATAACTGTATATAGTGGATACTGTAAAGACAACATAGTTCATGTATTAGAGAATGTGTGCTTGCAAGTATTATACTGGTGTGACTAACATGAATGTGGTTCTGCATACAGGACCATACATGAAGAACAATGAAGGACAGACAATCATGGCTCACCCGTGTTTGTGAAGTCCCAAATGTGGCATCAATCGATAGAGCGTTGTTTTGTCCAAACTTGGCCATCATCTGTAGTTGCCATTCAGTTTGGATGCCCAAGGTGAAAGGTGAGTCTTCTTGTACATGTGAATTGAGGTCCATTAAGGAGTGTTCTTGGTAGTAGAACACACTCTCTGGATTTTCCATTGTCCACATGCGGACACTGATGGGATCAGAGGGGTGTTTCTCCCAAAGATCTTCACCTCTCTTACGGCAAATGTTTCTTACGTCGTTGGGTAGCAAGAATGTGTCTCGGGTGACAACACCATTGGACATCGCCAATTCTCGTACTTGTACGGTGTGTTGTTGCATAATTTGTGATGGCGATAGACCAAATGCATGTAGTTGAGCAATTTTCAGTTTCAATTCCTCGGATATTCCGGACCCGAGTGCATAGCGAAAGCCACTAACCATGGAGCCATGACAATGTTGTCCTTGTGCATTCAAGTGTTCGGTGTTTTCGTATATCAACAAACACAAAGAGTGGTCCAGATATGGTTTCTTTGCCACAAAACAACGTTGACACCCTCTCTTCACAAAGTTTCCAACTT
The DNA here is from genome assembly GCA_964035585.1 of Polytrichum formosum. Lineage (NCBI taxonomy): Eukaryota > Viridiplantae > Streptophyta > Polytrichopsida > Polytrichales > Polytrichaceae > Polytrichum > Polytrichum formosum. The sequence goes on along the minus strand of OZ037938.1, from coordinate 41,408,866 downwards.
GAGTTTTTCCAATGCGTGCGACCTTTGGACGAACATATTTGTTGGTCAAGAATGCGTCATAGTCAGGTACAACCTTTCTACCTTTTTTTTCTTCTGTTCTACTTTGTTCTTCCTTTTCTTTTGAGTTGATCTCAATAGCGCTTGCATATCATGGGACACTATTGCAGACTTATCCTCCGGTCCAAAGTTACACCTGAATCTGATATGCAAAAAAACAAAAAACTGTTATTATTGAAATTTTTTTGGCCGCATTGGTGTCAAATGATGGGTTTATATATATATATATATATATTCTATCCTACACATTAAGTACAATGAAGAACATGAAATGAATGGGAGGGTGATGTAGCAGTACATGCACTCTGTGCAGGACACCTGGAAAACAATTCCTAGAGAACCCTAGACATACGAAGGACCTAAAATTTCTGCAAGATTTGTAGTAAGTTTTTGTTGTACAGTCGCAATACTGATTTTGGAATGTAACATACAATGAGTTACTTAGTTAGTCATAAGAGATGTAGACGAAGAACATGGAGAACAGTGGTTACCTCAATAAGAGCGCAGGGCTATGTGCACGAGGTGACCTCAAAAAGTTCGGCAAGTTAACCCTTATGGTTTCTTTGGTGTATTTGAAAGGGAAATGAGGATGGCGTTGTTCCCCCTTAATGAAATCGTCCAATCTATCCTAGAAAATGATAGCAAGCTTAGAGGATTTGTCTTTTCCCTTATCACTTGTCACGTGGTCAGTCCATACAAGGTCCTCCATAGAAAATGAGCCGAAGGGGGAATTTGCACTCTCTCTTTCAATGCCATGATTAGACCAGCTTGTTTTTCTTGAAACACTATAGGGTCAGTTTGTGCAACTTCATCATCTGAAATACATGCCGATTGGAGCCCTCCATTGGGCATGGGAAGTGGATGGTTGACACTCACTAAATGATCACCAAATGAGCCCATGGACATGGAAAGAAAGTTGGGATAAAACCTAAACTCTAAACAAACGTGAAAGCATATGATCCTCTACTAAACAAATGGTCCTCTACTACTCACAGCAGCAACCCATCAATGAAATCACTAGTAGAAAAAAACAGTGACCAATTTAACAAAACTCAACACAAAAGTGTTGATTTTTTTTGTTGATTAGGACGTGTTAATTTGGGTATTTTTTAACACAAAACTGTTAATTTTTTAACAAAAAAGTGTCAAAGTTTAACAAAACAGTGTTTCATTTTTTAACAAAAAAATGTTAATTTCATCATCTAGGGCAGTGCCACGTGTCCAACAATCCAACTGCCACGTGGGGGGACACCCGTTTGCCACGTCACAATGGCCATACGGAAAGTGAGGCCTTCCGGGTTCGAACTGGAGACCTCGTGGTTAGAGGCCAACGCTCTTGCCAACGCACCAACCACTCACAAGTGATATATATGGAATTTAGAATCTACTTAACTAGCTTTTCGGGTTTCTTCATTTTTTTTTAAAAGTCAGCAGACTTCAGAGGCGATTCAGACCTAGTAAAACATTTTTTTGGGAAAAACTTCTAACTAGAAAAAGTTGACAAATTTTGTCAAATTTGTCAACTTTTTCTAGTTAGAAGTTTTTCCAAAAAAAATGTTTTACTAGGTCTGAATCGCCTCTGAAGTCTGCTGACTTTAATAAGCACCGAATTGTGTACTTATTCTTAAATCTACATTGTATATTGAAGATTTTTAAAGGTTTATAAATATTTTTAATAATTCAAAATTTTATCAAAAGATTCAAAAAGATTCCCGATATGGTAATTGCACTATCCAAATCAACAAAAAATAATGACAAATTTTTGTTAATTTGGGTACAATTAACAAAAATTTGTAAAAATGGACGTTACAGTGTCCAAATTAACAAAAAATTGTTAATATTTTGTTAATTTGGACTCTGTTTTTCTAGTAGTGAATGGATCTAACGAGTACACATCTCATGTGGATCAAAGAGCAAAGGACAACCATGATGAAAGAACATGGAGGAAACAAAAAACATAGCAGACACAAAACCGCTCCGTAGAGCACTCAAAACAATGGAGAAAGGATGCCAAAGCTCGTTGGAGTCGACTAAACCCTGGATCCAGATCCGATATTTTAGGGGAAATAGATCTGAGTGACATGTTCTGTAGTCCGTGCAAGACAAGATCTGAAGAACAACATTTGTATAACATCTCACCCTCAACTATAACTTAGTAATATGGTACCCTAAACCAAGTGAGAGGTATTGCATGGCGCAGGCCCGAAGAACATCATCCAGTGGATGAATTCAAACGAAACAGTGATGTGGATGGAGGCGTTTACCGTTCGTCGGGGAGGATGACGTCATCATCGGGCAGTCCCTGTTTTTCCATCGTGGGCAACGTCTGGCGCTATCAGATCTGACCCCCCAAAGTTCGTAGGGGGGAACTTAATGTCCGCCCCAAGAATGAGGGGGTGGACCAAGGATAATTCCATGAGCCAGCTCTTATATGCGGAACCTGGGAAAGCTTGGCATATGTTTAGCAATGTTTTGTATAACGTGACTATACTTCTATATATCCATTATCTATACATAATATATTATAGGTAGAAGTATAATGTGACTTCAACAACAAAAATAAAAACCTAACAAAAATTGAACTGATAGTATACAACATTATCTAGATTATTGATTGTTTTAGCATGGTAGTTTTTCCTCTGCAAAGATGTGATGTTCAAGTACGTGGCTGTGTTAGAAATACATATTGGGAATTTTCAATCATCATCATCACATATGAACACATTTTCACTTCCAATTTGTAATAGGTCAAAATAAGGGGTTTGTTAAGTCGAGCACACACATGTTAAAATTACCACAATCGATATGTAAGGTGTCAACTAGGCTCTGACTTGTCATCCAAGTTGGCCAAGTTTAATAAATCTAATAGAGAGCTAAATACTTGCTTCTCTTCATGTATGCCATGAAAAATCAAATTTTGACAAGTCATGTGACCACGTGACGCGTTTCTATGGTCGTTTTAACACAAATATATGGTCGATTTAATAATTCCCTAAAATAAGTATAGACTCACAATTAGGGGACTGGTACAAATTGTCATGTACATCATATAAATACACCCTGGGTGTTGAACTCTTGCTCCCTTTTGCAAGCAATTCATTACATACCTAAGTTAGACGTCCCTAATTTAGTTGCTTATCTTAATCGGACACCTATGTTTTTGATGGTATGTGGTTTGGTGTGGTTCCAAGAACAGATACTGGAAAGACACGTGTTCAAGAAAGATTAGACTGTGTTCAAAACATGATAACCATTCTAGGCTTGATAATCAACATGGTTGGGGAGACCTACATGACCATTTAATGAGCATACAAATCTTCACTCTGATAATGAATAAGATATTTATATGAGCTCCGAAATTAATAAGGAAAGTGGGCTACGGCCTCAATTTGGATTTGCTATCCATCTCATTCCAATCACATGTTTCACATCCTAGGAGAAGACTTGGGCCAGTCGAAAAAAGTAACCATTTAAAGATCCTTCTACAATCCTACCTCTTTAATATGACACTCGACAATATGACAACCTCGATATAATGACGCAAATTTTGTAAATCAAAATTTCTAGTTAAAATGTACTTCTATAATACAACTGTGACGTTGTTAATACAATACTCATAGACCCCCAAAATGTTATGCAACAAGGTAATAAATGCATATATGACGGGTCCCACACATGTATAAGTACATACTTAATATTAAATCTATGTAACTTTCACATATGAAATGTGGATTTCCTTTTAATGTAAATAATGTTAAAACATGGGAACCAAGGGAACTAGGTTCTCAATCTCAAACCTAATCAAGAGACTCATTTGCATTTGTCTCTTTCGCAACAATCTTCACCTCAACCCTAAACCAAGCTGCATCGTTTATTTTCGGGCATTTTGAACTCAATGTTTATCAAATTGATTTGATATGCATATTGTTGGCTCTTGGAATTTCACTACCCATTAGAATTTACTCCTACATATGTAATGAAATTGCATGCCATTTCGGAGAAGCTCAATAAGATATATGTTACTAATTTGAAGTGGCAACATCAACGGACTCTTGAATTCTTCTTCAAGTCCACATAAATTTCATGAGAAAAATTTACATATTTGTAAAAACATTTGAAAATATATTTATTTTGTATATGTCAAAAAATATCTAATGTGTGTTTTCATAAAATACCTCGTTATTATGACAAAGAGGTCCCATAACATTCAGTCTGAATGTGGAAAATATCTAAGAATATTCCATGGAATACTGTCAGTCCCACAAAACACTGTTATGAATCTAAATAATGTTATGTCCAATTTGTCATATTATTGAATATGTGACACCTTGATAATATGGCGGCTTTCTTGACTCCCAAAACATGTCATATCAAAGACGTAGGACTGTACCTTCACCCAACTTTATGTTCAACACCACCTCGCAATGCGGAACCTTCATATAGAAAACTATTCAAGTCTCATCGAGAGCTGAGACCTCTAGCTAGTTGCTGACAAAAACGTCCCGCATGCCTAGACGTCAGAAATCTTTGCCTGAGTGACTAGGTCTACTGTCCGAAATAAGGTCCACCTTTGGTCCAAGGTCTCCTTTCCCAGGCTCTGAGGCGGCTCAATTCCTAACTCCGGTCTTCAGTGAATCTCGGAGAAATTTCCATATTTAAACATGGCTTCATTTCTCTCTTGTGACGTTCCACTTAACGGGGAGAACCGACCGCTCTAGTTACAGATGAACCGGTTGAGTTTGAGAAATAAGCAGTTGAAGTTCAAGACTTCAGAAAAATTGCCCATCATTTTAGAGGAATCTATAGAATATACCTCATATTAATAAAGAAAACCAAAAGATCACAACATGTAACTAGTTGGATTTGGAAACACGAGGATTTTGACCGATTATGCTCAAAAATCCTCTCCGGACATTGTGACGTTACGGTAAAATAACGCACATCTAGCATCATGTGACATGGAAAAAAGTACATGGCGCTATTCTAGATGTCCCCAACTCCACAAACAATTTGGGATGTTGAATTGGATTGGATTGGGTATTGTTTCGTTTGGTCATATTCACACACATTATCATTTCAAAGTCTAGAATCAGAGTTGAATTGAAATGTAAAAGCCATAATTCTCTTTCTTTTTAAGTGATCACAAGTATGCTCTCCCTTTTGTGTTAGCTATTGAACCTTGAATGGTTAACATATTCTGAGGACATAAGACTTGCATCGCAACATGTCTCTAGCTTTTCAACGTCTGTTCTAATTATAAGCCTTATCGTACACCGCTCGAATACAAGCGTCCTATTAAGATGAGTGACCACACAATATCATAAGGATGGGATGTTTTGACATAAATTTTACATAAATCTAGATCCATTATATAAAGTATGTCTTGGTATTTGAGGAAAAAAAACCTTCTAGAGGGTCACAACAACGTCCACTAGAACTTATCTTTCTTTTGAACTCATCTATTTGTCATATTCCAGTGGTTGCTGCAAAGAATGACGTCATAACTCCAATGAAAGTAATAATGGGACTCCCCTTTCACTGTCAATTCTCAGTATACTTAAGTACGGGTGGCAACCTATGATGAGAATAATCCTCCTAATTTATAAGAGCAGCTATTGTCGAGATTCGTTCACCTACACTTAAACAATCAAACCCTTATCAAAAAAAAAAAGGTTCCATGTTTAGTGCCCAAAGGGTTCAAATTATGTACTAACATAAGATGGTTGACCCACACACCTTGATACTAACAATTAGAATGTTCTATCTTTAGGGAGTAATTGAACCTTCCTGGATGGTGACCACACAAGTATATGGTAGACCACCTACCTAGCTAGTACTTTCAAAGGGCGAGACTCTATTCGGTCATGAAAAGGAAGTCCAACTTTGACGATCCCAAAACATTTGTTGCTGATTGCAAGTGAAAAAACCCGTAAGTTAAGTGTAGTGGACTTCTCACAGAAGATGCCCTTCCTAACGCGGTCAGTATAACTTCTAGAAAGCCTGTTCGTGAAAATCATGCAAGTCTGTTCATTTCACAAAACCCAAATCTAGGGATCACTCGTCGTAAATTGCTAGGTACCTGCTTTCAAGAGACCTTCTATACTTTTGGTGGGTTCGTAGGAATAGCTTCAGTCACGGCCACGTGAAACAAATTAAATTTCAGCAATTGGGTCACGCGGGGTTGCGTCGATGGCTCTTGATCAAATGCGTCGAGGGATCCGAATGAGTCAATGAGGAGCTATATCACGAGCCTTTGGACGAAAGCAAGCAAGCAGACAGATAAATTGATAGAAATGTGTATATATATATATATAAAAGAGATTCAAGCAGCTAGTGGATTCTAGGTGTTGGGAAAGTTCTTCATTGTGAAACTTTGTTAACGTCGACGAATTGTGGATGAACGGAAGTTCAGAAGGCTATATATTAAATGCGTCTAGAAATCCGAGTCAGCTGATGAGTGTATGAATATCATCACGAGCCTTTGCACGAAAGGAGAGAGGTAGAGATTCGAGAAGCCGGTGGGTTAAACTTTAGGTGTTGGAGAAATTCTTCCTGGTGAAGGTTTATATCGACAAATTGCGACTGAAGTGGAGGCTTATTAGCAACTTTGTTGTTGTTGTAGTAGCAGCAAAACGCCCATCATCGAAAGCTGGTAGTAGCCCGCGGGCGAAGAGGCTCGTCATCCACGTTTGTTTCCTCAGGAAGCCGGAGTTTCTATTCTGTTCTGTTCTATTTGTTGCAACAAACCATAATCATCATGATGCGGCAGGTGCAGTATGCACAATACATTGGAGGCAGTAGCGCACTTCAGGTAGAGTACTTTCGAGAGATTAACCTCACCTTCATCACCCGATGACAGAGTTGTGATTTGAAAATCGTCGTCTACTCAGTTACAATCTCATAATATTATTAAGTGGGGAGATCGTATTCCTCCCCCCCCCCCTCCCCCCCTCCCCCCCCCCCAATATAATCTTAGTTGGTTGCACTTTGATTCTAGAATATAAAGTGCAGGATACAAAACCTTGATTCGATTACAATCTGAAGTGGATGGAAGAGAGCGATCCGTAGCCTAAACAGTAGGGTTTAGAAACATAACAAGCTTCATAGGCTAAGTAATGTTATGTTGGTCTCCTCGCACCTTAACATTTTCTCCTCCTATTTTCCTCGAGGTTCTCAAATCACATATTGCTCAACATCCTCTCTCCGGGAAGTCCTCCCCCTCGTGTCACAAAAACCGGGCAAAAACCGCTGTTTTTGTGACACGAAGACACTCCCCATACGTAAATGACATGACACTAATGCGAAAAACCCATGAACACACACAATCAAAGTGCGCCTTTTTGCAGATTAAGGTGTCATCTTTCATTTGCTTTGCTCGCCTCAGGTAGAAAACACAACTTTGTCCATCTTCCAAGTCTTCAATTACAACTCCATTCTCAGCATATCGTATATAGGTGTACGTGTTTCTTGAAGTGCAAATAGTTAGGCGGTCATGTCATCTTAGTCATTCGTCGACATGAAACTATTTGTGGGTATCATTATTGTTGCATTCTAACCTGTTCCACTTGGCACAAAAGTTTAATCTGTGAGCAAGAGCTCAAATTGTCATCTGGAGAGTCATAGAGGGGTTCAAGAACGGGGTTCAGACAAAGATTTAGCCAGTGGTGATCTCCCAGCTGATATAATTGATTACACCATTTCCACTCAGCTTTCTAGATGTAATGACAGACTGGGTACACTACGGGAATTGCGGTTCCTTACTGTCGGTTCTCCACTAGACGGGTTTGAAATCCACGAAAGTGGATTGGAAATCTACTAGATCGTAATAGATCATGAAACCATCCATAGGTAAGGAACCGCGAATTTCCGTAGTGGTAGGAGCACTATAAGGGAGAATTCCATCCGTCTCCGCTCACCGTTTTTGCGGGCTACTGATTTCTACAACCTTTTGATCATGTATCTCCAAACCACTCACCTACTACCTCCTCTTTCTTTTTTATTTATACACTAACCCAAACAGGTGGGGTCAGCTCCCTGGAACATCTTTAAAACATTATGGGTTTTGCATGGTAGGCCGCAAGCAAGGAAACTAAGGCCAGAGAAAGATGGCGTCCCTTGCGCAACACTCTTATTTATATATAGCCATTACAGGAAGTGACCCAATTACCAGCACATTAGCTGGATCAAAAGGAGAGAAAAACCACTACAGTCAAGTGGTTATCCTCCCATGGAGTATCCGATCGAATTTATGATGAAGTTGTATTACGCAAAGAGAGACGACGTCGACCATGGGTTGACATGAATAAGAGATGTTTCAACCCTGGGCATTGTCTCTACTCGTAAATGTCTTGTTCGCATAACGTTACTCAACGGTGTGGGTCATGGGAATATAACCATGGGGTGCTCAATCTGAATCTAAGTTTCCTTGCCAAAGTTTCGCATCCCATGATTATATGTCCATGGCCCACTGAACGAACGCACAACGTTGAGAACTCTTATGAGGAATGCATACTTCTTATATATGATTCTTATGTCCCAAATTTTCAAACATCTTAACGAGAAGCGAAATTTGTTTATGGCAAAACAGTATGTAGATGTGCCGATCCCAGAGCCCCAGGCAGAAGAGATTTTGGTGAAGGTGGAGGTAGCTGGAGTGAACCCCCTCGATTGGCGCCTCCAAGAAGGGATAGCAAGACCCATACTTCCGCGCAAGTTTCCCTTTGTTCCAGGTTTGTTGCATTTACAATAATTGTCCTTGAACGAGCATTTTGGTAGGGTCCCAAATTTCAAATGTGAGAATATATGTATGTGTGTGTGTGTGTGTGTGTGTAGAAGCGGAGGGAATTTTTTTATAGAAAATCCAATCTCCTATGGGTCATCGATTTATTTAACCATGTGAACCACAATAAAGAGGAAACACTTACAAGTCAACATGAACCGATATGTGCTTAGATAGTTGCATGTAGCAAGTAGGCCAATCACCGCAACCTTTTTTGGGGTGTTTGAGAAATAGAAAGCGATTGTGGGCACACATATAAGAGAGCAACATTCTTCAAGAGGACTTGTCATTTGTATTTAGTGCAATCATCAGATTGCGTTGGATCCATGTGACCCGAGAATGCTTTACTTTTGGGATGTTGTGGATCCACTTCTTTTCCTTTTTCCCACATGAGAGGAGGGGTACTAGTGCTAATGAATAAAGTTTTGATAGGGTACCCGACAATTAGCAAGTAAGGGTGGACATCACAAATTAGTCAAATTTTCATAATGTGCATAAACCAGAACCCAGGAATTGAATATTTTGGGGAGGTGATTTGCAGGCACGGATATTGCCGGTGAGGTGGTGAGCTTGGGACCCGGAGTAAAAGGATTCAATCCAGGAGACAAGGTCATTGCTTACATTGATGTCCTGGTACGCTCTCATGACAAAACTACTGAAATTTTTGCATTGATTCGGCAATAGAGAAAGATTATACAATTTTTAAATCGGCGAGCTCGTTGCCTCCGTCTGGAAGAAAGTCGTTACATTGAGTCACTGTGGATTCATGTTGCATATCAGACACTTTGTGAGCATGAGACTGATCATTCTTCATCACCATACACCGAAAGTTGTTGATGATTTGCAATCTTATTTGTACATGTACTTAATCCTAAAAGGCTGGAGTGGTAAAGCATTCTCTGACATGTGTTGCTAAAATTTGTTTTCAAGGGTTTCTTGAGAAGTAGGTATTACAAAATAGTCTAAGTTGTTGAGGTACTTGGCATCAAAGGATCACATCCAAAGGGTTAAATATACAATTGAGAGAAAAAAACAACATCAGTTCTCCTATAATGAACACTAGAAGTTTACAAGTCTAAATTTATCACAACATCAAATCTCATTGATTTTATGAGCAACTTGGTTGAGAATATACATGCATTAAAATCCTGGAAAGCTACAAGCACAATATGGATCTCAAAATGTCATTTGAGAATAGAGGCAAGCCATGTACGAGATTTCACGATTGAGGTGTTGGAGGTGTTAGATGGTTTCAAGAACTACGTTTGGAGAAAGAAAGAAAAACAATTGGCTCAAAAGCACTGGCATTCAGAGCACAATCCAATAACTCAAAACTGTGAGCCCCATTTCGGGACGTTTATTAGGGCATGATAAGTGAGTAATAACTCCCTTTGTGGTATATCTAATTCGCAGAAAGGCGGTTCACTTGCCGAGTACGCAATAGCATCTGTGAAGACCTGCATAATTCGGCCAGAAGGAGTGTCGGCCGAAGAAGGAGCCTCCATTGTTGTGTCCGGTTTCACCGCTTTACAAAGTGTGCGCCAGGGTGGAATCACAAGCGTGAATGGAGGCAGCGAGCACTTGAATGTTCTCATCACCGGCGCATCTGGCGGTGTCGGTGTCCTAGTTGTGCAGGTGATTAATTCACGTCCCATCACAGTTACATGTTAAAAAAAAAATTCCAAACGGTGCATAAGATTGTTTAGCCCACTATCTATGAATGTCCTTTCTAAAATATTTAAATACCTACATGCGGCACTCAAAATTCGCTCAGGAAAACCATACTTTTACATGTACACCATTTTGTAATGCTTGAGAAATGGAAGATGGTGTTGTGAGAGAGAGAAACTTGAACTTCAAGAGGACTTCTCCTTTCTGCTAGTTCAATTACAAGTTTGCATTTGAACTAGCAGTGGCGAGTGAACAAATACATCACTTCTGTCATGACGTGGATCTCTTGTTTTCTATTTCCTTATGCTAATTCCTTTTGGCATGGGAGGGAGGGTTCTAATGCTAATGAATCTAATTTTGATCAACGAGGGACCAAACAAACACTACACCGTTTATGGTATTTAGTGTCACTTAGTGTTTGGAAGCACGCTATGCTGTAACGTTTTGCTATAGATTTTGTTATTTACCAAAAAAGGTCAAATATGTTTGGACATTATAGAACATAAAGAAACTCAACAAGGCAAAAATTTACATTCTACATTAGAAGTTATAGCATTGTGTGACTCCAAATAGTCAGTGACACCAAATGGACACTATATACTGTAAATGTGTAGTCAAAGTCCTATAGATTTATTTATTTATTGTGTTTTACACACCTCCTCACATCAGTTTCTATCAATAGAGGATCCGAATACAAACAGTGACGTCCATATATATATATATATATATATATATCACCTATGTTAGAGTCTCCTCACATCCCATATGCAGGTGTTATTTGGCTGCATTTCTTAATCGGACACCTACATTTGATTGGCGTATGGTGCGGTAAGGATCAAAGAACAACCACCATAAAGACTCGTGTTTATAAGAGATAGGACTACGTCTACAAAAATTTATTAACTAGTCCACACTCAATAGTCAACACAATTCAGGAGGACCTATGTATTCGTGTGAGGAATCAACAAGCACGTGCTTCCGATAACCGTAACTGAACCAAGAGAGATCCGATTTTCAATCCGACTTTTGCTAGATTTGCTAATGCGACAGAAGTTTCGTCGTGTAAATCTCCTCGGCAGGAGCTGGAGAGCATGAGAAACAAACCGAATAACACCCATCGGTGCCCATGAATTTCTTTCTTTTGTGCAGCTGGTGAAGCTCGGAGGAGCCCATGTTACAGTCACCTGTGGAGCGCGCAACTTGGAGCTTCTTCGGAGCTTGGGAGCCGACGAGGTTTTGGACTACCGGACCCCCGAGGGAGAGAGATATGAGTGTCCCGTAGCTGGGCACAAATATGATGTGGTCCTCCAATGTGCCCACTTTGTACCCCTCGCAAGTTTTGCCCCCGTGCTCAAGCCCGTGGCCAAGGTGATCGACTTGACGCCCACCTTTATGAGCCTCCGGGAGAGCTTCTACAACAAGCTCGCGCTCTTCACAAGGCTCGCGAAGTCGAGCCACACGTTTGAGAATTTCTTCATGGCCTCGAGCAAGGCGGACCTCGAGGTGTTGGCCGGGCTATTGCGAGACGGGAAGCTCAAAGTGGTGGTGGATTCGAACTTCCCGCTCGCCAAAGCCGGGGAGGCGTGGGACCGGAGCATCGGCCGGCACGCCACCGGGAAGATTTTGGTGTCCAATAGTTTGTAGTTAGGGTTAAGGTACATACTTACTTTTCAAGGGGCCGTAAACGGGTGCATTATTTTGCTCGCTTCGTGCCCATTTTCCTTGGGATGTTAACCCATAAATACTTGAGGGGCTTGCAGCCCAAATCAAAGATGTATTATAAATCATGAATTGCAGACCTTATTTGGAGGTGACATACAAGAAAAAGTTGTAGAGCGAATTTTAGAGCATACCCATATGTTTCAAATAACAGCGTTTGTTGTTGATCTTCGTCACATCATTGTGAAAGCATTTGATGTCAGAGAATAAGTCAAAACCAATGATCAGGGAGAACAGTTACAGATGAACCGGTTGAGTTTGAGAAATAACCGGTTGAAGTTCAAGACTTCAGGAGAATTACCGATCACTTTAGAGGAATTTATGGAATATATCTCAAAATAATATAGAAAAACCGAAGGATGTCAACATAACATTATTCAGATCCATAACAGTGTTCTGTAGGACTGATAGTATTATGTGGAATATTCCATCATTCAGGCTGAATGTGAGGAATATTCCTCAAAATATTGTCAGTCCCACATAACACTGTTATGGATCTGAATAATGTTATGAACATGTAACCGGTTGGACTTGCAAACACTAGGATCTCAACCGATTATGCCCAAAAATCTCCCCGATCACTGGTCAAAACTCAAAAGATGAATAAGTAATTTCTTGATCTAGGCTGGTCAGATGACCTAAACTTATGATTTTTTCATAACTTCAACCGGTTATTTCTCAAACTCAACCAGCTCATCTGTAACTAGCAATCAGTTCTCCCCGTTCATTCGCCTGGTAACCTATGAACTCACACATTGGAATGGTTTGCATGCCACACAAGTATCTATGTTTCTCAAGAATCTGATACATTAAGTGGAATCCATTAAGTTCTCCGCTGCACTACCATTGATCATATTACACATTGGAAGGTGACCGAGTCTGAAATCATGCATGCATGTGTATGTATATATATATATAGATGTGTGATCACCAGGATCATGGTTCCGCTTGGGATTCCAGCTTGGAAAGCACTCTTTTAATTTCTAATTTTAAGCACATGTACGATTTCGTATGTGGGTGGACACTCGATTAATTCCATGTGAATTTCATCACACGTCTTCCCTTTGCCCTCATATGTGTGCATTCCGTTCAAGCAAGCTGAAGAAAAATAAGATATATGCAACTCAACAAATGGGGAGAGCCGATGGCTAGTTACATATGAGCTGGTGGGGATGAGCAAAGTGTCGTCCAACATTGTTACTCTTATTAGGCAAGGATCCGTTGTTCTAAGCGCGACCGTCAAAAACTAAGCCACGGACTCCCAAATTTGACGGAATTTGGGAGTATTGTTGACAAGTCATCCAGCCCTAAAGTGGGTATCTTGTGGCTCAAAGGGATATGGCTCGGTCGGGTATGAACTGATAAGGTATGAACCGATGAGGTTATCCTTGGTTGGGTATGAACTGATAAGTTTATGCTTGGTCGGGTATGAACCAATATGGTTCTAATTGGTCGGGTATGAACCAATATGGTTCTAATTGGTCGGGTATGAACCCATAAGGTTATGCTTGGTCGGGTATGAACCCATAAGGTTATGCTTGGTCGGGTATGAACCCATAAGGTTATGCTTGGTCGGGTATGAACCCATAAGGTTATGCTTGGTCGGTTATGAACCCATAAGTTTATGCTTGATCAGGTTCTAAAGCAAAGTGAAGGGAGGTTGGGGTCAAGTTCCCAAAAGGATTTCATTTGTGCAACTCTACCTACTCTTATATTCTCTCTTACTCTTGTGTGGCCACACTCCACACCAATGGTAAACCCTCCACTCCGTTATTGATACACGTCCTCATCCTATTGTGGCTCACACTTAACTTAATTTGTTAGATGGCCTCCTAGGGCCTCATATTTAGAGCATTAGATTGCAAACCTAGTTTTGGAGCTTGTAACCTTGGTTTGGGATTTCTGGGATGTTGCTTCATCTACTTTGACTTCAGACACTTTGCTTGTGACAGTGGGGCGACTTCTATGTGGGGGAAGGTTGCTAGAGAGGCGGCCAAGCTATTTGACCAATCCTCCCCAATCCAGGCTCTTCTTCTTTACACTTTTCTCGATTTTCTTTGTAAACTTTGGTTGCATTCTTGTGAATTGTAGATTTCTAACCGGTTGATAATGTGGGCAATGGGAAATTGCCCAACCAAGGCTAAAGTTGAGGGGCAATTGTTGGTTACAACAACCATGGACCCAGGTTGCCGGGAGGAATAGGTGAATTCCCCTTATTTTTGTCAAAAACTTCCGGTTTGCTGATGCAACTATAGGTTAACATATATACAACATATGTATGTATGTATGTTTATATGTATGTATGCATGCATGTGTATGTGTACAACATTGACAACCTCTATTATCCAATACATCCTTTAATTGTGGATAATTGGTCTTGATTGTCCAGGGAATGCACATGTGATCTAACACATGTCCCTAACCCAATTCTTATAGCTTATATTCTGACTTTCAAACCCGTCATAGTCCTTTGTTTTCATATGGTTGTTGTTATTTGATTATGGATGGGTTTTCTACCAAAACAATGACCCAAATTGAACAAGACCCGCATATTTGGTACAATTTACCATATTTGTTCCTCTTCATACACCACAACACAAAACTTCATGTAATCCCAACTAATCTATTGGACGGAGCTTCACGTGAGTAACACCTCTAATGGGCTCATAACCCCTCTACCTACCATGGGTGCACGTGTGTAAGCTCAAATTTTTGGCCATAGCATGGCTTGCGGGCTAAATTTCAAAATTAGTAGGATGGGCAGGCAAAAGGCAGTTAGGATCTCATCCTGAGTGGAATCAGGGGGCTATTGCCGCTCAAAGACGGTTGTTGTAACCGCCTCCTCTTCCCCTATGATAAGGAGGAGGCCTGGCGCGGAAGAAAGTAGGCTATTTTCATGTTGCAAATATCTTACGTAGTCTCAAGCAATTTTAGCGATAGACTTAGAGGGACTGAAACTCAATGATTGAGTTCGGCCATAGGCACCCAAGTGAGATGCTTGAGGTCATAGTGATAGCGGATAAAGTTGTAGGAATCGGACTCTAAAACTTTGAAATTCTGATTTGTTAATGAGAAATTACTGGCAAAATATCTGATTAGCCATTGTCTTTTTGAGAGTAGAGTGGAATTGTGAAGTGTATTATCGTGGATGTATGTGAGTAATGTCTTTGAGGTTGATTTGAGCATGTAGTCTGATGTAACAAATGTAAGTTGAGTTTGGGCAAGTAGGCTTGTGTTGAGTCTACACTGGAATGAATCAAGATTGAGCAAACTGGAGTGAACAGAGAGGAATTTGAGAGGGCAATTGGCCAAGATATGCTCAGCCGAAGGAAGAACCTAAAGAGTCTGAGTGAGTGATTAAGGTTAAGAGGTTGTGTTGAGTTACGAGAATGTGTGAGGCAATAGTCTGAGAGAGGCCAGAGAGTGGTGAAACTTCTATTCCAAGAAGGAACTTGACGGATGCTAAGAGCCTGTCAAAGAGAAGGCGAGACATGAGTAATATCAATAATGGCAGTATGAGAGGCCATAAACTTAGAATGAGACACTTAGCCTGAGATAGGTAAGTGCAAGCAAGTCGCTAAGTAAGGAGAGACTATAGCAATACTCTTGAGAGAATGATAGAAAGGACAATGAGCGACAGTCTATGGCCAAGTAAGAGGGCAATAATTGGCTGAGAGTAAGAGAGAGTCAGAGAGATCTTGAGAGGCCATAGCATGAGAGTGGACGAGGCAGGGCTAGGTGACCGAGACCAAGCAATAGAGAGAGACGTAGGAACCTGAGAGGGGTAACGTCTGGGAAGGTTAAACATATGGTAGGCCATAGCCAGGGCAAGTGTTACTATTCCCTAGGATATTAGCCGAATAAGGCAATAGCCTTTCACAGAGAGGAAGGTTGATCGCCTGTGTGCAGGATATGGAAGGATTAGAGGCAGGCCATAGGCTGTGAGGACAATGCATCCACATGAAGGAGGAATTACCCTACTAGAGTAAGACTTACCAAATACAAGTCATTTTTAGATCACAACATACTAAAGCCTTAAGAAAGGATATAGCCTAGTTGTCGATGTATTGATTATATATTAACAAGTGGATGATTGCTTGAGATAAGTCACCAGATGCCTGAAGATGAAGGTGGTGACTTCAGTTATGCGAAGGCATGCATGATGATTGTAAGTTGTTAATGAGAAATTCATTTAAGAACATTGCAAGTTGTGTTCATGGCATTTTCAAGACTATGCGGTTACTCAAAAAACATTACCCCGGACTTTGTCCTAACAAATTGCCATTAACAACTCACCAAGCTATTGAGCTCACGACTGAATTAAGTCAAGCCATTATAGTGATAGAGCATTCCCTAAGATAGGACTGAATCACTCACAACGGAATAAGCACCAACGAACCATTAAAAGTAAACGAACCTAATAAGAAAGGAAGTAAGGAGTGTGAAAGGTCATATAATGTTATTGTAATCCTTAATCCAATGTGACATTAACCCTTATAGACACTAGCTCAGTCTTCCTTGAGACTTAGTTCTCTGGGTTGTTGTTGTTAGTGATAGCAAAAACCTAACTACAACGTGTGTCACATGCACAGACCAAGCTTAAATATCATTAAATAGAGGTAAGACAGGGGCCACACCAGAAGCTTGCTACAACCAACTAGACATCATATTAGTCTTTAGATCTTACCAATACATGTACACAGGTGTTCCATGTTGGTACGGCAAAGGCCAAACTAGTGACCCTTATAAGATAGACATACCCAAACCCGATAAATAACCTATTACCAACACTATATACCACTATCATATAGTTTTGAAGCCCCCAAATGTATAATTATGGTACATAGTATTGGTTTTAGGTCCAATATTGGTTATGGGTATACATGCTTTAGATCAACTCCTATGGTCACTAGAAGATAACATCAATATTCTATTGTCTAGGTGTGTGTTTTGGGGCAAGGTTGCATGCTCATTCCACCCATAAAGAACATGTGTTTTTCAAATTCTTATGAATCACCAAATACTTGAGAGAGGGGCAACCCTCTAAAGCCCTTCCTACCCTTAAGGATTGAGGGTCGAAGATTTCTCTCTCTCTCTCTCTCTGCCCCATGCCTCACATAAGGCCAAGTGTTTGTTTTTCGCCTTCCATGAGTGCATGTGAAAGTTGCATGCATGGAGAAGAGGAAATAGTACATTGTATAGTATTCTCTACAGCAACATCGCACATAGAAGGTGTTGTTTATTTCTTATTTTATGTTGCCGTTGTTTGTCAATGGATATATGTTGAACTTCTTATGTTGACGTATGCGATTGCTATGACACGCTAAGGTTGGACTACAAACACATGATGTACATAGTACTAACACATATTGGCATATTGGGTATTGTGTGGATACTTGTGAGGTCCTTCCCCTCATAAGGACACTTATGGTAAGGGACAACATATGAGGGTAAAAATTGTATTTAAGGTGTGACTTGATTTCCAAGTCTATTGGATGATTATATAACCACAATCTTGCATTGTTATCAAATAATTGTTAAATGGAAAAGGTTTTAGGAAAACTCCTAGTAATGCATGTCCCTTTCACAAGATGCAAACACCTTTTTTTCATTTTTGCATACTTGAGAGGAAGGAAACTTGTATTGGGTAATTCTAGACTTTTGATGAGTTCGAAAATAAGCAAGTTATTTTTAGAAATGTGAACAATTGCGCTTCAAGTGTTTTTCTTTGTACTCGTCATATCACCATTATGTAGGTGATTGTGTATTAAAAGATTATGGCCATGATGTACGCAAACATTTGGCACCATAATGTCCAGATATTAAAGCGAGTGTGCAATGGCAATTTAGTCCAAATTTGGCCTAAAATATGAAACTATCTAGAAATAAAATACAAGTACGAAAACATAAGTAATATGAGCTTAAAAATATATACAATGAGTTTTAGCAATATAGATGGTATGAAATAATAACTTATAACTCCAAACAAATACAAATATTCTCAAGAACTCTTGAAATAGGAGTCCAAAGATCTCTGGTGTTACAAGCCACTCTAACCCTAACCATGTCCATTCTACACTAGTAACCCTAATTTTCATTAAGTTTCTAGTGATAAGTGAAATTCCCAAGTAGTTCCCAAGTGAAAATGGATGTATTTTAGATGTACATAACATAGATGAAAGGAATTTTAGCATTAACTACCTCTTTAATATAACAAAACGGAGATTCTAAATATCGCATTATCAAGTGTCATAGTTGTATAAAAGAGGGAGTTTTGAACTAAAAAGTTTGGTCTCGCAAAAATGTGTCGTAATATCGAGGGGTCGTATAAACGAGTGTCGTATTGACGAGGTTAAACTATAGTTGGGGTTCTCAATGGGAGAGAGGGAATTGTCGCATACAAGCGTAGCTCTCGTCCATCCAACATTATAACTTGACTCCCTAGAGGTTTGTCGCTGATCCATCTCAAAATGACTTCGACAAAGACGAATGTGGGGTCTATGAATCTAATTCCGTTGTGTAAATCAACCAAATGTAGTAGCGTTATGTTGCATAATATTCAAGGGCTTTTTGTTGGATGAATGAGAGGTACATTCATACGCAATCTCCTCTCTCCTTTGAAATGTTGATTCTTCAAATTTTGGATTTCTAGACACCTACAATGGTTATCCCAATTAGTGTGTGTTACTATTCGGAGTAATGCAATGCTATAACTATTTAATGAAAATGCAATATTTTACCAAGCAAAGTCATATATGTTCTATAATGTCCGAACAACCTATTGAACTTTTGTTAATGAGAATTGAAATCATGAGTAAGACGTTATTGCAATGCATGACTCTAAATAGTAACACACACTAATTGGGATAATCAATGTAGCTAAGAAGGTGAGTTCAGTCCACCGTTCCTGACAATTTGGCAAGCCAAGGTACATAGAGTGATCCAATTTATGTGTCAATTTTCTTGTTGAATTAGGCTTCAAAGTGGATTCAAAAGCCACAAGCTTAAAATATTTTATATATATTTCAATTTCTTACCGGATGCCTAAGACATAATTTTTCAAAACCCATTGTAATTTGTGGGCATCTAATGGCGTCTAGGTCCTATCCAACCTTTTGCATGAGATAAAGAGCTTCTTGAATAGCATATTATGACCACAAGGGTGGGGAGTACTCTTCAATGAGAGTTGGAGCCATGTGCTTGTAAGAGCCATCATCTATGTACAAAAAAAATTATGACCAAAAAATAAGATTGCACATAGAAATTATAGACTACATAATAGTCTCATTATGTATATCGGAATTTTGGGATAAGTATGTTTCCTTGATTATGTATACAAAGCATAAGAGATTGGAAAACAAAACAAGTAGGGATTCCTTGTGTAAATGCTCATAAATCAATTTTTATTGACAAAGTCATTGAAGTTATGATCCAAGGGATAACAATATTGCTTCATGGATGAATACATGTGAACAATTGGGAGGTATAAAGTAAATTTGGATGAAAAAAACTCCTCTTGTGAGAAACCCTAGGGGAGGGGGGAGCCTAGGGTACACTTACCTTTCCTTGATAATTCATACTACCCTATTTATTTATATGAAACTAGATGGAACAATACTCATCCCATATGCATACGTTGTAAGCCAGATTCTCATTAGATATCCTCTAGTTCACTCACGTGGTATTGTACAGGTTACATCGAGTCTCCTCCCCAAAACTACAACCTTGCCTAAAACCTCACAACTGTGGGAATGTGAGACCACAAGTAACATGCCGCACTTGTTTATAATGCTTTACATTAGACTCGTGACAATAACAAATAGGCAAATCCACGGCCCTACTTATGTTGGAGCCTTCAATCATTGTCTCCGTTACGGCTTGCTACATGTTTGACTCGTCATGCGTGCACAAAGGTCACACGTTATGCGTCCACTTGGTTTTTATATTGGGGGAACCATGTACCATATGTTTTGTATCCATTATCAACATGATTGTAGTTGTTCGATATAGGTCGCAAACCGAAATAGGTGCACATACCTTTTGTTTCACCTATTTGTAAGGACGACAAAAAGGCAAACAATTAGCGAAATCATCACGGCAAGTTGCACATCTCACAAAGAAAAGAAAAACAAACATCGGCTTTATGCCGACATGGATGTGAGCCCACTAGCTCTACCATGTTCAAAAGTCCCCTTGGTCCATCGTAGGGTTTACTACCTACCTTCCAACATGTGGACATAACTCACACTCAACATGGTGATTGCACTATTCATAATTCTTCAAAGTGAACGTATACATAAAGCTTATGTTCAACCATTTATATTTCTCGTCAAATGCCCTCTTGATATCATATGTTGCTTCAAAACCAATAGTGTAGTCCCATGGTCACTTAGGCAATCATTGTCAAATTGTTTAGTTATTTTCAAGAATATATATTGACGCATAGAACATTATTCCAGACTCTCGCCTCTTCTTGACTAAATCACAAATTTTTGATGATTTATTTTTTTAGCAGCGAGAGAGAGCGAGAGAGAAAGCCTTTTTCTCCAGCAATTCTTGACCTTTCAATTGGTAGCTACAAAGGACACCACATTGTGCTTGCTCTCATCTCAATCCTTGCTTTCTCTTTCCTTTGGCTTTTTTAATGCCTTGCCGCTCTACCTTAAACCCTAAAGATTGCACGATTCCACAAACAATGCGATCTGAGGTTGTTGAAGTTTGTCCATCAATATCCGCATCAATGATAAGCGGATCGAACAAAACCAACAGCAAAATCGAGACTGATGCCAAAGTTTCAAACCCCCAGCAACTACAGATCATGCTCCATGAAGCGCAAAAAAAATCCCCTGAAGCAGATCACCCGCCCAACAAAGCAACCTTAAACCCTAAATATTGCATGATTCCACAAACAATGTGATCTGAAGTTGTCAAAGTTTTTCCTCTAAAGCAGATCACCTGCCCAACAAAGCAACTCTAAACACTCTATAAAGATTGCACGATTCCACAAACAATGCGATCTAAAGTTGTCGAAGTGTTTCCTCTAAAGCAGATCACCCACCCAACAAAGCAATTCTAAACACTCTGTAAAGATTGCACGATTCCACAAACAATGCGATCTGAAGTTGTCGAAGTTTTTCTTCTAAAGCATATCACCCGCCCAACAAAGCAGCTCTAAACACTCTCTAAAGATTGCAGGATTTCACAAACAATGCGATCGGAGGTTGTCGAAGCTTGTCCATCAACATCAAGCCTCAACTTCAATTTGGAACACTTGAAGCTTGAACATCAAGACTTCAATGTGGAACACTACCAATATGAGTAAAATACGCACCTACCAACTAAGTGCGCACCAATGGCTTCGGTTCAAAATGCGTACTTAAGCAGGAGATTACTGTAGTTAGAAGACAAAATTATTTTGTAGCCGGCACTAAAGGCCTAACACCAAAGGCTTGTCAAAGCCTCCTTGACCGCTTCCAGAGCAGGTTAGAGTGAATTTCAAAAGTAGCAATCTAACACACTTCGGATTTTGAGATTGATTTAACCGGGTTATGGAAACCACACGAGGACAGATAATTGTGGATGTTTAGAGCCTCTTGTAATATGCTACACGATGAGTTTCGGATTGGTGAACTTGGAGTGATACCTCATCCAAGGATTATCCCATATCTCATTCAAGAATCATCCAAGATCTTTGTGATAGCTACATCCGATCGAACCCAGGTTTCGAACTTCACTAATGAATGCTCATATTGTTGCCACTATTGTGCATGGGCTCATGAGTCATCACACCTCATGAGTACATTAACACTTGACTCCCATTGGCTACACTAAGTGTACACGCATTGAAGTTGCCGCCTCGCCATGATCGGTTTCAGAAATGGCACTTCACTATTATGACGGCGGTCTAGTGCACGGGTAGAGAGGGTGGTTAACCGGTTTGGGTATGTCTACCTTACATATTGAACAGAAAGCTCTCTGGAATATGATACGTATTCTAAGACATCATAACAATCTCGTGGCAGTCGTAAAGTGCAAAGTGACTCCGGCCGCACAGTATGACATTCAATTATCAACAGATTGTACATTGATTTCAACCTACAAGTCTATAGTGCTGCAACCCAAAACATGCAACCTAGCATTCTTCAATGACACAATCTATGTTGGCGCATTTAACAACCAAGAGTCTAGCATAGAACACAACATTACTCAGCACTAGGGTTTTGGTCCCCTAGTGTCGGGAAATTTGGGAGAATGATGTCTCTTTGTATTGGGCCATCCTTGCAAAATGAATGGTGTTCAAGTGGCAACCACACACGTCTAGAATTGGAGGTTTTCACAAATAACCATCTCAGACTGGAGAGGTGAAACCGGATGGTTTGAAACTTGGGGCCATAATACATGTGAAAAGGAGTTGTCGTTTGCGTTAGTTTGGTGACACCCCACCTCAAAGATGACTACTTTACAAAAAAGTTAAAATATTAATTTCAAACATCCAAGATTTGATGTTGCGTTCTTATTGACTCCCAAAATGAAGGGTTGTGTTTTCCCTCTTGTAGAGAATAGAGCATTAGATTGCTCATAGTCAATAGAAATATAATGGGAGAGGCATGAAAAAAAATAAGGTTAGAATAAAGCTACCATGCTAGTATGAAGAGGGATAAGACTTATCCCATATTGTTTGTATGAACCAATGAAGAGAAGAAAAGCAATAAAAGGCAAAGCAAGGAGAGCATGAGACCATCTCACTCCAAGCATTGTTCATATGTCTTTGCATAGGTGTCCATGCTTGTGCAATCTTATCTCCTATTGATTCCAATAGGTTATGGGCCCACCATCCAAGTGAAGTGCCTAGAGATTTGATTGCATTTGAATTTGCGGGGTGGATCTTGAGGAGTTGGCGCTTCGGAGCGTTGGAGGTGTCCGAGGGCGCATTTTGTTGTTGTAAGTATTTCTTTATTTTTGTTTTTGCTTGAATGTATGTTTGATGCAAGAGTATGTGATTTGAGTTTTTTGAGTGTTGAGATATTTATTTGAGAGATTTATTTGAGAGATTTGGAGGTGTTTAGACTTCAAGCATTTGACTTGAGTGTTTTGAATGTTCAAGGGTTTCTTTGAGAGCTTTGAAGGCATTTAGACTCCAATAGCACATAACTTGAGATATTTGAGTGTTGAGAGACTTATTTGAGAGGTTTGGAGGTATTTAGACTATAAAGCATTTGACTAGAATGTTTTGAAAGTTCAAGAGTTTCTTTGAGAGCTTTGAAGGTGTTTAGACTCCAATAGCACATGACTTGAGAGATTTGAGTGTTGAAAAGCTTATTTGAGAGGTTTGGAGGTATTTAGACTTTAAAGCATTTGACTTGAATGTTTTGAGAGTTCAAGAGTTTCTTTGATAACTTTGAAGGTATTTAGACTCCAATAGTACATAACTTGAGAGGTTTAAGTTTTTTGGAGAAGTTTCTTTGAGAGTGTAAGGCGCATTTGAGGTGAATGATTATGAGCCCAAAATGGTTGCTCATATTTGTTTTATGTTTAGAATTTACTTAGAATTGCATTTGAAGTTGTTATGGAAACAATTAAAAGTATTAAAAAAAAGTGAGGCTTGGTGTGGAGTTATATTTTAGGCCTTAGGCTTATTTTGTGTGGTTAATTAGAAGCCTAGTGGCATTCAGGAGTGTTTTGGTTAAGTGAGTAGTGTTTGATGAAGCAAAGGGAAGGTCCTTGGGTTTAAGTGTTTGAATTGGGATCTATCTTGTTGGTTTAGGGGGTGAGGGTTTAGTGGATAGGATAAGATCCTATTATGTAGGAAAGGGTTTAAGGGGTGTGTGGTCTTGGGTGCACCTTCCTACTCTCTTCTCCTCACATCCTCTCTTCTCTTCTCTTCTTCCTCCTCTCCTCTCATTCTCTCTTCCTCTCCTCTCTCTCCCTCTTCTCTAGGAATTTGAGCTCTTAGAGCTAGAAAATGATGTGGGAATTAGGTAGGGTTTTAGTGGAATTAGTGGGCTTGGTTAGGATAATTAGGAAGGGGGCTTGGTAGAATTAGGTAATAGTTAGTGAGGCTGCTGGAATTACGACTGAACTAGTGAGGCTACTGGAATTACGACTGAACCAGTAGGCTGCGGGACTTGCGACTGAGCCAGGAGGCTGCTGGAATTACGACTGAACCAGGAGGTTGCTGGAATTCCGACTGAACTAGTGAGGCTGCTGGAATTACGACTGAACCAGTAGGCTATTGGACTTGCGACTGAACCAGGAGGCCGTTGGAATTACGATTGAACCAGGAGGCTGTTGGAATTACGACTGAACTAGTGAGGTTGCTGGACTTGCGACTGAACCAGGAGGCTGCTGGAATTACGACTGAACCAGTAGGCTGCTGGACTTGCGACTAAATTAGTGAGGCTGCTGGGATTTGGCAATTGTGGTTGAGTTAGGAGTCGGGTATGGACCCTTGAAGGGCCTGGTCGTGAACTCGATCGGATATGGCAAGGGCCAAGAGCCAAGGTCCTAAGGCATTGGGAAAATTTAGCTTCACATAAATAAGGGGGGTGGCATAAGGAAATAAGTTTTAGTAGGGATTTGATTGTGGGGATGTGAATTAATGTAGGAGGAAAGGGATAAACAAAGAATAGTATTTTTCAATGTTTGTATTCTTATTATGGAATAAATTGGTGTGCAATGATTGATGGGAAATGTAATGGATTTTTACGAAGTTGGGAAGAGGGAGTTATGTGAACATGAATGTGATCCCCATTCCCTCACCCGGACTAGGACGCTTAAGGGTGGGTGGTTTGGCCTCACAATGATATCTTATTTGAATATTTTTAGTGTCTTTCGAACTCCCTTGAGGTGTAAAAAATCTTATTTGAATGATTTGAGAGTGTAAAACATTTGAGGTGAAGAAGATCTTATTTGAATGATTTGAATGTCTTTCAAACTCTCTTGAGGTGTAGAAAATCTTATTTAAATGATTTGAGAGTGTAAGGCATTTGAGGTGAAGAAGATCTTATTTGAGTGATTTGAGTGCTTTAAGAACTTTTACGAAGTGTAAAAGATCTTATTTGAATGATTTGAGAGTGTAAAACATTTGAGGTGAGGAAGATCTTATTTGAATGATTTGAGCGTATATCCAAACGTACGATGGCATCATTTGAAAACAAAGCCGCTAGAATCATTGACAAGTTCAATGGAGGGAAGTTCAACTTTTGGAAGTTCAAAATCGAAATGTTGTTGGTATCTATGGATTTTTGGGATATTGTGGACGGATCCAAGGAACCTCCATCTTCAAATGCGGATTCCAAAGTGTTGAAGGGGTATCAAAGACGCATCAAGAAGCCTAACTTGTGCACATCAAGAGTTGCAAAAGACCTGCAGAGGCGTGGAAAACCCTTTGTAACATTTACGAAACAAAGAGTTTGTCCAACAACCTCTTCATTCGCCGTAAGTTTTTCACGTGCAAGATGCAAGAGAGCGATGACTTGTTGAACCACGTCAACAAGGTCGAGGCACTCACGGATCAACTCGCTTGTTTGGAGGTACCCGTGAGAAACGAAAACATTATCATGACCTTGTTCGAGAGCTTGCCGACGTCATTCGAATACTTGATCACCGCCATGGAGACGATGCCAATGAAGGAACTTACGATGGACTACGTGACGACACGTTTGATGCACGAGATGTCGAAGCGCAAGGAGAAGGAGCCCCAAGGTGAGAATGCCGCTATATTGTTGCAACAAAACAAAGGCGGCAACTCATTTCTGTGTTAAGGTGCAAAATCTTGTTTCTATTGTGACAAACCAGGCCACATTGCCCGTTTTTGCTACAAAGCAAAGAACAAGGAGCGAGAACAAGCGAAGAATGCGAAGGACAATGACGACTATGCATTTATAATGCGTAACGAAGCACATTCTAAGAGCGTGTGTAAGTAAATCATGGATTCGAGAGCCTCCAAGCACATGACTTCTCCGGGGACGTCACTGTCGAAAATTTAGATAACTATAAGAGAACAAATATAGGATGACATTTATTCATGGTTGATAAAAATTATATATATTTTTATATACCATAGCCTTGAAAAAATGTGAGGTAGCACATTATATATAATATATGGTCACTTGTAATACCCAAAATTATGTTTATAGTTTTTTTTTAAATAACATTATAGTAATTGGTAGGGAATTTTTATTATTTTTAGGTTGACTTTAGGGTAAGAAAATTTTAAGAACTAGATGAAAAATGGTCACAAATCCATCTACAAAATGGATGAACTCATTGGATGAGGGTTATTAAGTGTACTTTTGAGGAACATTTCATTGATGTATGTATAATTCTCTGGTTGTTCCTCCCACACAAGACAAGAATTCTATCATCGTGCATTGACCCCTACGCATTTAAAGAGCTCCGTGGGGCCATATTTGGTGAATCTATGGTGGATTGATGGATTTGTTCTAGGCGAGAGGCTATGGCATCTTTTGTGATGATCGATTCTCAATTTTCACGTAAGACTCATAAGTAGGCATTTCAAATTGTCTTTACATTTTGAATGATAACATGTGCAATGTTGGTGCAACTGTATTAGTGAACACATTATGAACACTTTAGTGATGCTGGTTTGTTTCGGAATTTGTGGACTTCTTTCAATGTTTGGATGAAACAATTAAGTACGCCATTATCAATGGGCTTAGATATGTAACCAATTATGTAAATAACATGTTTTTTGTATACACAACTTAATTTTTGTTGCGTGATGAATTCCATTTCTAATGCTATAGTTCAATGCTATTGTCCACGAAAGAAAATTCAAATAAATATAAATAATGAAGGGTCTAAAATATTATGAAGATTTTAATTTATAATTACACATAGGATGGTAAGAAATTGAAGAAAGTAGAATTATTAAAAAATATAGGGTCCACTAAAATGCAATAAATGAGCTACATAGTCCCCCAAAAAATATGTGTTGTACACTCATGTGTCCCTAAAGAATACACTAAGTGACTTCCCCGAGATGACTTCGCATAAAGCCGCATTTGACACATATGAGGTAATCAGTTCACACAATGTGCATTTGGATGATAATAACATTGTCCAAGCTATCGAAATGGAATCAATTATCGTAGAAAGTATCTTAAAAGATAAAATCAACCAAATTCGTATAAAAGGTGTGTTCCACATACCCAAATGCATGCCAATTTGCTCTCGGTGAGCAAACTTGTGTCGAATGGTTTAAATGTCCAATTCAACCTACACGAATGCATTATCAAATCTTACGATATTGAAGCCATTGCGATTGTACCACACAAACGAAACTTTTATGAAATCAATTTTGTGAAGGTGTACGAAACGGAAGCGGCCAACTTGATGCAATCTTCAATGAGAAATGACGTGCTCAAGCTTTGGTACCACCGCTTTAGTCATTTGAACGTAAAGGATATTCATACCCTCTAAAACATGATGAATGGTATGAACCTTACCAAATTTTCTTGCCCCACATCCTCGTTGCTTTGTGAAACATGCATCGAAGGCAAACAACATAGGCCTACGTTTCCGAACGAAGGGGGAGGCGAGCGACCAAGCTTTTGATAATTGTGCATTTCGACGTTTGTGGCCCCATGAGGACTACATCCATTGATGGTGCAAGGTATTTTGTAACATTTATTGATAATTTTTCAAAAAATATGTGGTTGTATGTATTGAAATCCAACGGAGATTGCTTTAAGAAGTTCAAAGAGTTCAAGGCACTCATAGAGACGCAATCGGAGTATAAAATCAAAACATTTCGGTCGAATAATGGCGGGAAATTTGTTTCCAGGGCATTCAACCAATTTTCACAGGATCATGGTATCGAGAAGCAAACGTCTATCCCATATAAGCCTCAATAAAATTGAGTGGCGGAGTGTACGAATCGTACCATCGTGGAGATGGCAAGGAGTATGCTTCATGCTCAAAATCTCGATAAATCGTTTTGGACGGAAGCGATGGTTAGTACGGTTTACACACGAAACTGTTGTCCAATAAGGGCGTTGGATTCCATTACGTCCAAGGAAGCGTGGAGTGGGAGAAGGCCTTACATTGCACACATGTGTGTGTTTGGATACATCGCCTACACAATGATGTCGGATGAACAAAGGAGTAAGCTCAATGCAAAGGGAACAAAATGTTTGTTTTTGGATTATTGCGAGGGGACTAAGGCCTATAGGTTAATGTATTTACAAACTAAAAAAATCATAAAAATTAAAGATGTGGTATTCATGGAAGATGGCACGGACGTTGGTAACGCTTTGAAGATGTGTCCAAGTGGGAGAAACGAAGGTCCTACGGCGGTTGTTGTAGACGAATCTTCTAAATCATCTTCATGTGATGATGGTCAGGAACGCGAAGAACAAGTGGAAGATCACTTGGTTGCAAATGAGGAGGCAATCGAAACTCCCGCGGAGAATGACGGCGGTGTTGAGAGATTCGGTAAGGATGAAAGATATTCTGAGAGGGAGCGGCGTCCGCCCGGAGAGTAGTGGAAGAATCACATTCTTCCCCAACACGGTGAAGAACGAATCAATATGATATTGTTGGATGATCCTTTGAATTTGTCCGAAACGTTGAGATCCAAATATGCGAGCAAGTGAAAGGCCGCAATACAAGAGAAGTACGACTCGCTCATAACCAACGGTACATGGAAATTGACCAACCTTTCAAAGGATCACAAGAATGAAGGGTGCAAATGTGTGTTCCGCACCAAGAAGGATCCATTGGGTGAAATTATTAGGTATAAGATACGGTTAGTAACAAAGGGATATTCTCAAGTGGCCGGAGTGGATTTTAATAAGACCTTTGTGTGAACCCCCAGAGTTGTCCACCACTCCGTGGGATCACTTTTAGTTAGGATTTTAACATTGGAAGTTAGAATTGATGATAAATTGAGAAAAATTAGTTCATTTGACATTTGGCCCAAAATGTGAAGGTGAATTACCGAGAACCTCGGACCTTCACCCGTAAAGGAAAAAAATCTAGTTTAGATAGAGTTAGTCAAAATAAAAACTAACTAGTGGTAGAAATTAGCTAAGTTAGGAAAAATGACTAACTAGGTAAGAACCTAGTTTAGCGGAAAGAAATGCTACTTGGTTAAAACAACTAGCTAAGATGATTGAATTAATAGAGACTAGCTAAGCAAGGATTAGTTTATTAGTTAGTGTGGGTCACGCAAAACAAGTAGAAGTGTTCGGCGTGAGAAAACAAATTAGCGTGAAGACTTTGGAAAAAAAATAGCAATGGATCACTTGTCCGTTGCCCCCTTGCCAACTTGATGGCGGAAATTAAAATAAATTAGAAGGATTCCCGTCGGAGCCACCTCGGTGACGGGAAGGCAACCTCGAGCAGAAAAATCCCCGAGCCAAAATTTCGGGAGGGGTTCGAAAAATGGAACCGGTGGCGGAGGGGTCCAACCCTTTTGTGAAAGGGTTTAAAAATCCCCTCCTTCCACTTTGAAAACTCCCTCTATTCTTCGACTAGTAGGTGAAGCCCTACCTCTAAGTAGTTAGAAAGACACTCTCTCAATTTTCTAGAATTTGGGCGAAGCCCTACTTCAATGTAGTTAGGAAGAATCTTTCTTTTGTAAATTTTTAGTAGTAAGGCTTAAGAGAAACTCCTCTCTACCTCTCCTAGTTAGAATGTGTGTTTGTAAACACACAAAATTTCCTTCTTCCGTAAAGGTAGGTTAAAATGCAACTCAAATATTGAGGCATTGTAGACCTTGGCCACTAATGGCCTGAATACTTAAGTTAGCACCTAGAATCAAAATTAAGTATTTTTTTCTTGTAGAATTTTTTTATAACTATTCATAGCTAGTTTTCATTTGCAATTTGGTTGAGATAGCAATTAGTTATGATTTTCTAAAGTTGAAGCAAAAACTAGAATGTTCATTTAGGCAGCGGCTTTTGACGCAGACCTGCTGACCTTATCAAAACGTCAATCTAAAAATATATAATTTTTTTAAGTAGAAATCTTATTTGGCTTTCCAGGGCTATTTGAAACATATGATTTGAGTGAGTAATGAATCAGTTATAAATTTTCAAAGGTGAGGTACATAATTTGAGCATTTCTAGTTGACTGCTGCATTACAGGAAGATTGTGTGAGCCCAATTATGTGCCCACAAATTAATTTAGCTTTAATTATCCCAAAATTTAGAATTTGCATTTGATGGAGTTAGTGAGAGGTACAAAAAAAGAGTGAAGTTTCAAAGTTTAAATTGAATTGAATTGAGAGTCCAAGTCTAGGAGTTATTAAAGGAGAAAATCAAAATAAAATAAAATAAGTAAATTAGTGTTGGTTAGAAGTTTTAATTGTGTTCAAGTCGAAAATGCTTGAAACGAAGGAAATTGTTTGTTTTAGGAGGGGCTGGGTTTAAGTGGATAATTTTTTGAGTTCAAGTGGTGAAGGAGATCCGAGAGCTTTCAGCTCTTCCTCTCTCTCGGAGGTGCTAGCCTTGAAGGCGGGGCAGGTAGAGGAAGGCTGCGGTTGCAGGGCAAAGCCTTGATAGATTCAGGGCATAGAGGCGAGGAACTGAGGTGTGCAGCTGCAGCCAAGGCTGTCAACCACTGGGAGAAAGGATCCGAGGCAAGGCGAGCAAGAAGAAGCCATGCACACAAAGGTACATGAGTTTTTCCAACACCGAGACCTCAAACTTCCACTGAGAGCATGATCCAACCTCAGCCTGCTCACGGAGCTGCTGCGAAGGGGAAGAGATCAGGAATCACCTGCTCGGAGTCGCTCACATTGGTAGAAATTGGCAGTTAATTGGAATCTGGGGGAGCAAGCAAGGGTAGGATTCAGTGGTGACCACCACACCTAGGGTGAACTGGGGTAAGCATTTTGGGCAGGTGCGAATCGGCAGAGGAGAATGCCTCAAGGGAAGGAGATTGTTGTTGGAAGCAGATAAATCCAAAAAGGAATCAGGCCTAGATGTAAGAGGGATGAAAAATCTTATGGTCTTGTGTGAAGGAATGGCTTCCTGTTGAGATTGGCTCTGTTCAGATTTCGGAGAGCAATCACATTTTGTATCTTCCAGGTGGGAATACACATAGGGGTACTGAATTGAGGGGAGGTTACGGAGTCACAGAGTTGCCGCAACTGGGAGGGCAACAGGTCGGACAGGGGCATTACATTCGCTACCTCGGAATCTCCCACACTATAAGAAAACTGCATTTTTTGATGATGTTTTTGAAATTTTAGGCGACATCCAATAGAACATCCAGATGTTACAGTGGACATCATTATTGACATTTGGATGTTCTATTGGATGTCGCCTAAAATCGTCTGCGTTGTCCCTACAAGGGTTCATGTGAAGTGTTGGAAGAGGACTATTAGCCGCGGCCATATCCACCTAGGCAGTTGGCCACCCTTAAGCATCAATTTGTCTTCGACCCAGCTCGCAAGGAAGAAGGCAGGATCTAAGGGATAGAACAATTATGGAGTTGAGAGGACTAGTTCAACTAGGGCTATGTGCAAGAGCCTTAAGTAATTGGGACCTAGACTCATTGACATTACTAGCATCCTAGGTTGATTTGTGTGTGACTCGAATGTTGTGAATGCTCGTGCAATTAATAAATAGAAAATGGTGTTAGGCCCACTACACTACACTCAAGTGAATGGAGTAAAAGTTCATGCGTAATGGAATTAGTAATTGTGGAAAAGGATCCCTCACCCGGACTATTACACAATCAAAAGTGGGGGTGATCTTGGCTCACAGACTGCTGGATCCATCTCGGCTCACCTTACCAATCTCGTATTTTTCTTGATAGATCATTTTGATAGCTTTCCAGGGTTGCTTCGAACATGTGCTTTGACTAAGCAATGACTTAGTTATGAGTTTTCAAAGGTAAGGTACATAGTTTAACCGTTTCTAGTTGACTGCTGCATTATGGGGAGTCTGCTAGATCCATCTCGGCTCACCTTACCAATCTTATATTTTTTTCTAATAAATATCTCTAATAGCTTTCCAGGGTTGTTTAGAACATGTGATTTGAGTGAGTTATGAATTAGATATGGATTTTCAAAGGTGCAGTACATAGTTTGAGTTATTCTAGTTGACTGCTGCATTATAGGAAGACTGTTGGATCTATTTTGGTTCACTCTGCAAATCTCATTTTTTTTATAGCTCTTTCTGATAGCTTTCCAGAGATGTTTAGAACTCTTGATTTGAGTGAGTAGTGAATTAAATATAGATTTTTAAAGTTGAAGGATAGATTGAGTAGACACCGTGTTTCCAAACCTTGTAACTTTTATAAATCTTATCCGATTAAAGTGAATTTTAGGTCTCTAGAAAGCCAATAATGTGAACTAAATGAATTAATTATGATGAAGCTAAGATTATAGAGCACTAAAATGAAGTTTTAACTGCAACCAAATTAGCTTCAAGGACGGAGACAAGATCAACGTCCGAAAAGTGGAGCATGACGAGGAGGTGGCGGATCGGCCGACATCGAGCCCAATCGAACGAGGAGCATTGAGGTAAGTCACTAA
Source organism: Polytrichum formosum (assembly GCA_964035585.1). NCBI lineage: Eukaryota > Viridiplantae > Streptophyta > Polytrichopsida > Polytrichales > Polytrichaceae > Polytrichum > Polytrichum formosum. Next base: position 41,376,128 of record OZ037938.1, on the reverse strand, counting down.
CCCTAGCCTTCCATTTAGGATTGGAGGGAGCGCGGCTAAGGTATGCATTTTTACACCTATTCACCTATCACTTGACCGCCAAGGGGGTACCCAACTCCATTATTTTTTAGGTCTCTTGGTATGTTTGTGATAGTAGCTTTGATTATTAGAAAGGTTCGTACGTGGTGAAGTCGGGTTAATCACCGACACGACCATTCTGAATGTTGTTGATGGAAATGTGTGTTAATGGCCCATGAATCTATTATCATATTGTTGGCCCCAAAGGTTGGAGGTGATGGCCGCAACAATTGAAGATTGTGCAACAGGTTGAACACACAGGTTGCCTTATTCTCCGGTCCCATCAACTTGAAATTTTGTGGTCAAACCGTGTTAAACTAATTAACAACCAACATAATTTATAAAACTCCCGTGGGCAAAAAACCAACTGGAAACTTAACTCGGAGGATTGATACTATTCCCTCCGGCGGCAAAGATCGGAGGGTCTTTTGATCGGAAGGATCAAAAGACCCGCACAGGGCCTTGAAGGATTCGGGTTAGGGTGTGCACAAAACATGTAGGTGATAATGTCATAATTTATGAACTTAGTAATATAGGCTTTGTTCAATCAACTAATAAACTAAGAATGAAGGTTGAGAGGGTGGGACTTAATTTAGGTCACCCCGTTTAGAGAATTTTATTCATAAGGATAAGAAATTAGGTGTGGCCCAAAGTAAGAGGTAAGGTTATTTCATTCATTAAGGTTAGATTACTTTAACCCCAAGTCTGGTACATCTGCGCTTAGACTAGGATAAATTTGGCATTAGGTTAGGAAAAATTAATGTAGCTTAGATAATTACCTTAGACACTTAAAATCTAGGCACAACCTACCGAAAGGACACGACGCAATTATCAAATCTCTCCACAAATCTAAACACTGATAAAAAAACCATAACATCCGGGTTCGGCTTGGGCACCTGTTAAAGCAGACCACCCTCACCGAAAGGCTTGTGCAGTATTTTTAGGCTCCCTCATAGGGGAGTGCCCAAAAGCACCACACTTTGCTACCGTGGTTAAATTTATCGCCATTAGATGCATTCTCGCACTAGGAGTGGCCTTGGATTGGGAGATCTACCAAATGGATGTCAAAATGGTATTTTTAAATGGAATATTAGAGGTGGAGATTTATATGGATCAACCAGAGGGTTTCGTACAAGAAGATAATGAAGATCTTATATGCAAACTCAAAAAAGCATTGAACGGGCTCAAGCAATCGCCAAAGGCGTGGTACCACCGTATCGACTCATTCTTTATTAACGAAAGTTTTTGTAGAAGCCAAGCGGATCATTCGTTGTACGTCAAACAAACGGGTGAATATTTGTTGGTGACAATCTTCTACGTGGATGATTTGATTATATTGGCAAGCAATGTAATCCAATTGAAGTGGCTCAAATTGAAACTCGAGAATAAATTTGAGATTACCGATCTCGGATAATTGCATTATTACCTAGGAGTAGAATTTGAGAGGAATAAAGAAGCATGTACTATTACCATGAACCAAAGGAGCTATATTGAAGAGGTCCTCAAGGGTTTTTACATGGAAAAATGTAAACCGGTCAGAACTCCGTTCGATGTGAATTTAAAATTGTTAAAACTTTCGGATGAGGAATTTGTGAGTGTGCAAAGGAAAATTGAAGGTGTTCCATACAAGGCCGGAGTATGATCTCTCATGTATGCAATGGTGGCCACGAGGGCCGATATTGCATTTGCGGTGAGTACGGTGAGCCAATTCATGTCGAAGGCCGGTCCACCGCATTGGATGGCCGTGAAACGTATCATGAGGTATTTGAAAGGCACTTTGGATTTCAAATTATGCCTCGGAGGCAAGGGTATTATTTTGAGAGGTTTTTGCGATGCGAATTAGGCATGAGATGCAAACAACAACGATCCACCACGGAGTACGTGTTTTTTGTTGGCGTTGAAATCATTTCGTAGAAATGCAAGAACAACCAACCATTGCATTGTCTACGATAGAGGCGGAGTACAAGGCTACTAGCGAAGTACTGCATTGTACTAAGGAAGCGATTTGGCTTAGGCAACTTTTGGCGGATGTGGAATATGTGCAAGAAGGACCGACATCCATCATGTGTGACAATCAAGGATGCATAGCACTTGCAAAATATCTCACACACTATTCTCGCACCAAACATATTGATACATAATATCACTTCATTAGAGAGAAACTAGAAAATCAAGAGATATGTTTGAAGTATTGTACAACGGATGATATGATAGCGGACGTGCTAACCAAACCACTTGTAAATAATAGACATCAAACATTAACAAAGGCAATGGATTTAAAAGCCTTTGACTACTCGCAAAGTGGGAGTGAGGAGAGTAGAGCATTAGATTACTCATAGTCAATAGAAATATAATGGAACATGCATGAAAAAAAATAAGGTTAGAATAAGACTAAGGTAGAGGGTGCTGAAACCAACACTTTAAGCTATTGCACATACATATGGGTATATGGTTTATATAAAAAATATATATTCATATTAGCCTTTGGGCTAAACATAGGTATCAAGAAAGAAAAAATATTTTTAGTCTCAATTGAATATTTGATGAATATTCAAAGTCAAAACTACTAGCTTCCTTAAACCAATCCATAGGCCCCGTGTATGGTAACCTTGCATATGATGAGGACCCCCACCTTCATTGCCTAGAACCAACACAATGTAGTTGGGTACTAAACCCAAACTACATCAAAGCCCAAGTAGTAATGGAATGCAAAGCCACACGGCTACCTCCATGATCCCACCCGGTTCGCTTGCAAAACCATCACCTTGCATCCTGGGAACCGACCCCCTTGCATCCCAGGGAATGACCCTTTTGTGCTTTGTGAGCCTACCTCCTTGGCGTTGTGAATAGAATGGCTAGAATAGGCATTGACAAGCCACCCTAATCCCACCTTGAACCAACCCGAGATAGAGTGGAGCCCGTTACCTACCCTACGTGGAAGTAGTGGAGGCCGCTATGAGGTGGCACCACTAATGGCACCTAAAACCGTCACTCCGTGGGCCCATACACTCCTACACCGCCGGGTAACGGTTCAAGGTTGTAGAGTGTTGGCAATTGGGAGGCGTTTATAGGTGTTGGTTTTGGATGGGGTGTTGGATTTAGCACCCTCTACCTTACCATGCTAGTCCGAAGAGGGATAAGACTTATCCCATATTGTTTGTATGAACCAATGAAGAGAAGAAAAACAATAAAAGGCAAAACAATGAGAGCATGGGACCATCTTACTCCAAGCATTGTTCATATGTCTTTGTATAGGTGTCTATGCTTGTGCAATCTTATCTCCTATTGATTCCAATACCTCCCACCATTTTCCAAGAGCTAGCAGTCTAGTGGGAAAACAAACCATGTTCCCAGTTGCCAATTTGATGAAGAATCAACTCTTTATTTAGCTCTTCAAATGCCAGGAAGGTGGCCATTAGTGGGAAAACCGGCAGTTTCACAAATTCCCCCCCCTTCAGTTTGAGTATTCTTCACTCTCCAAGAGTGAAGAAATTCCTACAATCTATGCATTTTGATAAGAGATTTTTTCAGAAAAAACTTCAAATGTAATCATACAATTTTTCCTCACCACACAAGAATTTCACCAACAACTACCAAACAAAGTGTTACGTGATGTGAGGCTATGCCAAATAAATTGATTGATGATCTCTGATGATTGGTTGGATTCTTTTATGTCCTAGTTGTATCAAGAAAATAGGAAACGAGTGACATGAATTGGTGATTTGTATCTCATAAGCAATATTGAGTTGTAATATTCCAACAATTTGATGTTATTGTTTATTAGCATTGATACTTTTAAATCAAATTTCCACTAGTTAGAAATTGCAACTATATATATATCTATATATATAGATATGAACACATGGTTGGTATTATAGTTTAGGTGGAAAATATATTTTACTCTTATTATGTCAAATGTAACATGGTTTGGAAGAAAGACAAAGGCCTACTTGATTACGCTTATATATTAGTGAGTTAATATAGTATATAGACTAGTTAAATAGTATACACCTAATTGTATAATATATACACTTTTCTTGTATTATATAATATAGACAAATCATATGTGGACAAAATTGTTAAGGATAGGTTAAGCATATAGGAAAATGATGAAGAATAAGAAATGGGAAAAGCAATCCATGAACCATTTAGGTAGTGAACATTTGGTTAGGCAGCATATTACATGGTCGGGCAGTTGCTCGTTGCAAGACTAACAAAATGATTAGATATGTAAGTTACAGGTTGGCAATGGCCGCCACCTGCCTTGGGGGTTTTTGGACAATATATAAGAAGAGATCATAAAAGGGCTCTCTCTCTCTCTCTCTCTCTCTCCGTTAGGGACCCTTTTGAGCATAAATATATTATGAGTATAAAGTAAACTAAATATGACATTTAGTGTCATATGGTATTTTATGTCACTATGGTAACTTTTCGGATGACACTTCTTATGAATACTTGAACAAATATTGTCATGGATAGTGGATGAGTTCATCCATTGGCCAAACCCCTACCTTCCCTTGTCAGTAACTTGTGATGAAATATTGTAACGGATGATTGAAATTTGGATGAAAAAACACTTGGTAAATGACATTAATTTCAACACTGTAATCTACAATCCCCCAAAAAAATTACAAGGATCGATAAATCATGTTGGTTCAACATTTAGTGTTGGTGACACTACACCGCAGTTTTATAATTAGCAATGACAGAGACAATTAGAATTGGCGACACTAAATATCATATTTAGCGTAGTTAGAGGACATTAGAAACAAACATGTGACACATGCAAAAGGAGGGGCCAGGTTCTTAGGAGTGTGTAGTCAATGATTGACAATAAGAAAGTGTATGTGGGTTTCGGAACCATGTTCATGTATAGCCAACAACCGGAAAGCCTAGTCGTTAGAAGGAATGTGAAGGAGGCTCGGGCTAGCAAACCAAGATAGGAGGAAGTAGAGGAGAAGTGCAAGTAGTTGGAAAACGGAAAACCAAAGTGAGTACCAAGGGAGGAATCTCATTGGTTTCATCTACGGATTCCGTAACGAAGTTGCCCCCCCCCCCGGCGCGGACCGTTGGTCTCATTGTATATGTGTTGATGACGGGTAGTGACGGCCTCGGTAGAGATTGAGAGACCAATAGGATGCACACATGACGGGTCTAAAGAAATAGTTATAACAAAAACACCAAGATAACCCTCCTATAACTCTCCTACATCAACTTAAAGTATTCCAATCTTACTTTCACGACCATCTATTCTATGGTGTTTGCTTTCACGTGTCAACCCTTGCTATAGTAGAGTAGAGTAGAGGGGCCTATAACCGATCACTTAAGAGATTTTGCGCCATATCTGGAGAAGTATGAGGCGGTGCAATAAGATAAAAATGTTCGATTGGTATCGGCATGTTTTGATACTGTTTGGATATCCATAATGAGGATTTCACTTTTTGGATACTTAGTAAAGTATGGGTATTTGTTTGTATGTTAGGGCCTACTTCCAAGAAGTGGGTTATGAAAATAGTCCAAGTGGCCATGAAACATGATCCATTTGATGCCATGTAGGAATCCATGTAGACTTTACATCCATCTTGCATTCACTTACTTCGTTGGTCCCTCAAGAGTAGTGTGAAGCGAACTCGGACCGGCTCTGCCTTTTCCACCAATGATAGTGCTTGAAGTGCAATGGTCACAAGCCCTCATTCTCGTGTGTGAAGTGGGCCTAACTTAAAGTTTCCAATCTTACTTTCACAATCTTCTATTCTATGGTGTCCACATTCACGTGTCAACCCTTGCTATAGTAGAGTAGAGTAGAGGCGTTTATAACCGATCACTTAAGAGATTTTATGCCATATCTGGAGAAGTATGAGGCGATGCAGGAAGATAAAAATGTTCGATTGGTATCGGCATGTTTTGATACCATTTGGATATCCATAATGAGGATTTCACTTTTTGGATACTTAGTAAAATATATTATGTATTTGTTTGTATGATAGGCCTACCTCCAAGAAGTGGCTTTCAAAAATAGTCCAAGTGACCATGAAACATGATCCATTTGATGCCATGTAGGAATCCATGTAGACTTTACATCCATCTTGCATTCACTTACTCCGTTGGTCCCTCAAGAGTAGTGTGAAGCAAACTTGGACCAGCTCCACCTTTTCCACCAATGAGAGTGCTTGAAGTGCAATGGTCATGGGCTCCCAATCTAGTGTGTGTGAAGTGGCCCTAACTTAAAGTTTTCCAATCTTACTTTCACATAAGAGATTTTACGCCAAATCTGGAGAAGTATGAGGCGGTGCAGGAAGATAGAAATGTTCGATTGGTATCGGCATGTTTTGATACTGTTTGGATATCCATAATGAGGATTTCACTTTTTGGATACTTAGTAAAGTATGGGTATTTGTTTGTATGTTAGGGCCTAGTACTTCCAAGAAGTGGGTTATGAAAATAGTCCAAGTGGCCATGAAACATGATCCATTTGATGCCATGTAGGAATCCATGTAGACTTTACATCCATCTTGCATTCACTTACTTCGTTGGTCCCTCAAGAGTAGTGTGAAGCGAACTCGGACCGGCTCTGCCTTTTCCACCAATGATAGTGCTTGAAGTGCAATGGTCACAAGCCCTCATTCTCGTGTGTGAAGCGGGCCTAACTTAAAGTTTCCAATCTTACTTTCACAATCTTCTATTCTATGGTGTCCACTTTCACGTGTCAACCCTTGCTATAGTAGAGTAGAGTAGAGGCGTTTATAGCCGATCACTTAAGAGATTTTACGCCAAATCTGGAGAAGTATGAGGCGATGCATGAAGATAAAAATGTTCGATTGGTATCGGCATGTTTTGATACCATTTGGATATCCATAATGAGGATTTCACTTTTTGGATACTTAGTAAAATATATTATGTATTTGTTTGTATGATAGGCCTACCTCCAAGAAGTGGCTTTTGAAAATAGTCCAAGTGACCATGAAACATGATCCATTTGATGCCATGTAGGAATCCATGTAGACTTTACATCCAACTTGCATTCACTTACTCCGTTGGTCCCTCAAGAGTAGTGTGAAGCGAACTTGGACCAGCTCCGCCTTTTCCACCAATGATAGTGCTTGAAGTGCAATGGTCACAAGCCCTCATTCTCGTGTGTGAAGTGATCCTAAGGGCCCAAAATATGCTATTTATTGTCACCAATTCTAAATCGTCTTGCTCAACACTAATTGTAAACCACGATGAGTGGCACCAACACTAAATGTCAACTCCACATTATTTGTCATCCCTTGTACATTTTTCGGGGGGTTATAGATTTACAGTGTTTCAATTACTGTCACTTACCAAGTGTCTTTTCATCCAAATTTCAATCATCCATGACAATATTTCATCACAAGCTGCTGACAAGACAAAGTAGGGTTCCGGCCAAGGGATGAACTCATCCATCATCCATGACAGTATTCGTTCACTTATTCATAAGCAGTGCCATCTAAAAAGTTACCATAGCGACATAATATACCACATGACACCAAATGTTATATTTATCAGTGTAGTGGACCCAAGAAAACGGGAAGCATCCAAGCCACTTTATTACAACCATAAAATACTGCAACAAAAGGATCTTTCAATGACACCGCGGGTTCTTTTGCCATTGACTTTGTACTTCAAGGGAGTCATGCTCTATCCAACATTTTGGATATCCAAAAGGATATCCATTTTGCATCGGAGCACTCACCCGATTTTTAGAGGAACATAAGCTTAAGGTGCCACTTGCTTAGACAAGCCACATGGCAACCCATACCACCTTTGCATGATTTTTATAATGGACTTTTTTCAATTAGTGGAGACGACATATGGCAACTGACTCCGTATGTCCTTCAAAGGATCCTCTTATAAACATTTCTTACCACTTAAGGCCTATATATCTTGAGTGGTCCCAAGAACTCATGGTCTCAAATCGTCCGGTCTAGGTGTAGGGGATCAATGTTCTTGAGATATGGTGATTTTTAGTTCAAACACACCAAATAAGGTATATTGAGGAAGTGCCGCTTGCGGCAAGGCCGGCCCCGGCGGCCGGCCAATTTGAATGGGGAAAACAATACATTTATTCCTAGAGGGCTTGGTTTTTTATGCAATGTTGCCGCCTTCGTTCTCCTCTCGCATGGCTTGAGTATCTCTACTTTACAAAGTGGTGGGAAGGTGTGACTCACCAACCCAAGTGGGCATTATCTAAATCACTGTGTGCATAAATATCACGTGAAAAATTGAGTGGTTTATAATAACATTACTAAGCAGCTAGAGAATAGTCTTTTTCCAAAGAAAAAAGTTGCAATTTTTTTTAATAAAATACACCTGTTTGTCAAAAACTACACATGTGACAACCTAAGTGCTCCCCATAAACAAGGGATCTTAGAATTAAAGAAGAATTGCACTCGCCCGATACATGGTCCCACAAAAATGTAGCCAAGAAGCTGAGTAATGTTATGATGTATGGGGCCTTAATGCATATCCCATGGGAGTCCCAAAGGTGAGTCACCTTAAGGTTGGAGTAGTACTTGGATGGGTAACCTCCTTGACACTTGATTTTTGGTGCACCTTATCATCCATGATCCACACAATCATAGTGGGGGTATACGGGTGACTCAGATACTCTCAACGAACTAATCGGAACCTTGGAAAATGACATCAGGGTGGCTTATAATACCATTACTAAACAACTAGATGATAGTCTCTTTCCAAAGAAAAAGGTTGCAATTTAAAAAAAAACTCTACAATCTAGTTGCTTGTCAAAAACTACACATATGACAACATGAGTGCTCCCCATAATCAATGAATCCTAGAATTAAAGAAGAATTACGCTTGCCCAATAACATGGTTCCACAAAATGTAGCAAAGGAGCTGAGAAATGTTATGATGTGTAGGGCCTTGACCCATATCCCTTGGGAGTCCCGAAGGTGAGTCGCCTTAAGGTTGGTATAGTACTTGGATGGCTAACCTTCTTGGCACTTGATTTCTAGTGCACCTCATCATCCATGATCCACACAATCATGGTGGGGGTATATGGATGACTCAGATACTCTAACGAACTAGTGGGAACCTCGGGGGTTTGCCTTGGGGAAGATAGGTGCTGACATGATTGTCCACACTCGGCTCAAGGTGTTCACCTTCAAAAGGACGCAGTAGTCATTGGGGCCCCTCTAATTCTTGTAATGTCCGTGTTGGGATTACATGTATATACTTAGACCAACTCAAAATGAAGCAACACTGTAATTCCTACCGGTGATAAATATTCAGCTAAGTTGCCATAACAAAATCAATGAGCACAATTTGGGCTACTGGGAAATATTGCATATGAGCGTAGCTCTCATTCATCTAACATGAAAATCTCAAAACAATATCCAATCCACATGGTTTTATTTATGGTTAATTCGACACCCAACATAATCTCAAAGACCCCAAATTAATCTAGTCGATTTCATTTGAGATGAAGTGGCCACAAACTTATAGGGGGTCAATTTTTTATGTTGGATGGAAGAGATGTACGCTCATATTCGACAATCCCTTGTTGCCCACAATATGCTCCCATTCTATTTATGAAAGCACCATTGTAAGCAATATACATATAAAGCATAACTTTGCACCCTATAGACGCACCTAACCAAGCACATTAGAGTTACTTGTATCTTAAGATGATAGGACAACCGTGTAGTATATATATACATATATATGCCCTCATTCAAGTGTTTTTTGAACCACATTCCAATTTGCATCTTTGACAATAAGACAAACCAATTCTCCCACATGTTGAAATCACCCTAGTATGAATATGCTTTTGGACCAATATTGATCCAAACCCAAACTCAGGTTTACAAAGATTATCTCACGATGACATACCCACCAAATGTCATTCTTTGATTGGTATTACAATTTTGATACCCAGGAGGAGATCCAATGATACCATTTACTAATGTTGGTCATTGATACCCAAACATTTCACATGTCGTAAAAAAGCAAGTCCACACCAACATTGCTACGCTCCGTTGTCGGCGGAACGGCTGCCACGTGGAAGCCTGCCCTTGTAGATAATAAATGTTGTGCTTGCCCAATGAATTGAAATTGATTCTAAAGTCCGGGAAGCCAAAAGGCCAATGGCATCCATGTGTGTGGTCCCCATACACTGACACTGGGATCTGTGCCTTGATGAAATTGCGTATGAATGAAACACGTACCCAGTAAATCACTGACAATTGTAGCTGCTACGATGTTTGGACACTTGGCACCTCACATTCAAGCCATGGCACTTGCCCCATGATATCCCACCAAATTCCAATTCCAATTCCGATTGAATGGGCGATGTTTTGATTGCTTTCCACGTTCTCCGACTTCTAACGATTATTTTTTCTTTTTCTTTTTCTTTTGGCATAAATTGAAAAATCAATTGCAAGAAGGAACCCAATATACAACCAACCCAGGCGAACCAGCGCAACCCGAGTGGAAATCAAGAAATAATGCTCATATGCGGCCTATCTTTCCATGTGACGACTAAGTTGCTCCGAACTTCTATCATAGATTTACACAACAAGAATTTGAAGTGCATTAGCAAATCCACGATGAACCATCGTGTAAAATCGGATAGAAGATCGGACCTCTCCTTATTTAGTTACAGTTATTGGAAGTGCATGTTTGTTGATTGTCAACTATACATATAGTGTTTTTTTTCAAGTCTGTTCATTGTTGAGTGTGGAGTAGTTAGCAAAAAGTTGAAGATGTAGTCCAATCTACTTTAAACATGTGTTTTTTATGTGTTCGTCTTCGTCTAACCACACACCAACTGAACATAGGCGTCCGATTAAGAAAATTGACCAAATAACATTCGCATATGGTTATGTAATGAGTGGATAAGGTAGATGCGTATTGTTTGGATACTTTTTCCCTCTTTGCTTCCACTTCTCATAGGATTTGAAACCAACAATTAGTGTGAGATAATTGTGCATGTAGCCATTTGCTATATTATTCCACAACTCATATGAATATCGTATTCATTATCAAAAGTGAATGTTATGATGCTCATTACATGGTCGTATAGGTCCCCCAACCTTATTGGCTATTGAGCCTAAAATGGTTAGCATATATTGAGCATGTAGTCCAATCTCTTTTAAGCACATGTCTTTTTGATGTCCGTTATGTGATCTAGCCTAACCACTCACAACTCAAATACATGTATCCAAATCATCATGCTATGTCTCATTTATGCACATCTACCTTATACTCCCTCAGTCCCAAAATGATTATCCTACCCCCTGGAGTTTTTTTAATCCCAAAATGATTATCCTACCCCCCATAGTTTTTTATCCCAAAATGTTTGTCCTACAAACATTTTGAGGCATAAAACTCCAGGGGGTTAGGACAAACATTTTGAGATGGAGGGAGTATCAATTTGTGACAAGTCAACATATTTCGACGCACTTGCCAATTTATATAAATTGACGTAGAGCACCTTTAACCAATCAACTCACATGCACATAAATGTTTTGAAAGTTGTCTACAATATTATGTTCAACAACCTCACGAGCTTTGAGGGATTCTACATTAACCTTCCACCAATCAAACATACCATAATCAATAAGAATATGCTACATGTATCAAAGTGCCTTTTGTTTTAGGATTCGTCTTGAAGAAAGTTGGTCTCTTACATGTGTGCATGTAACCCGTTTCCCACTTCTCAAGCATATCAATGTTGTGGTGATTGGGCTACTTTGGAGTCATTTCTCATGTTGAGAACTATATATCCATGTATTGGTTTAAGTGCACCTACAAGTGACGCTCCCTCCTCATGATGCATATGGTCAAATAAACCAATGTGAATTTATTTTTAGTTTCCTTTGCTTCTAGCACAAAGCTCATCTTAGAAAAACACCTTCACACATAATTGAGACCCCTTACAATAATTGGGCCTAATTTAGTTACTAATCTTAATCAAACGCGCATATTTGACTAGGTGATTCGGTGCAAATCTAAGAACATATACTAGAAGGACATATGTTTAAAATTTTATAAAAAGAAATGGGACTACGTGCTCAAATTTTGTTAACCATTGTGGACTCAATAGTCAACAAAATTGGAAGGCATGTGTGACGTTCTTATGGCTCCATGTCAATGAACTTTGATCATAGGTTTCTTTACATACATTTGCAGACGCACTCAAATTTTAGCCTCACAATCCGAGTAAGTAATACACGCCAACAAACAACAATAAAATAACCAAATAAGGCCCGTCTACCTTACTTGCTCTTCTATTTATAATTCCTCAAACGTGTAGCAAACAAAGAGAGGAAACTGTGAAACACAAGCGTACCCCTCATTCATCCACATAAAAGTCTATAAATAATTTGCAACCCGGAGGTTGCATTTTTTTAGTTGACTCAACACCATTGGCCCTCGTAATATAATAGTGGGATGTTGGAAGCTCAGTCTGAATCTAAGTCTCCATGCGCAGCTTTTCGAGCATCCCACTATTATATTATGAGGGCCTACAGAACGAGAACATAACATTGAGTAATGCTATGTACGCTTGTATACCGGACATGAACTGGGAGAACTAACTGCTAGTTACAGATGAACCGGTTGTGTTTGACAAATAACTGGTTGAAATTCAAGACTTTAGGAAGATTACCGATCAATTTAAAAGAATCTATGAAATATGCCTCAAATTAATGAAGAAAACCCGAAAGATGTCAACATGTGACCGGTTGGAAACACTAGAGTCTAGGCTCTCAACCGGTAATGCCCCAAAAAATCTCCCCGGACACTAGTAGACAATAATTCCTGCTCTCCTGCCACACACTTTGCCAGACGGCTCTCCAGGGTCGTAATTAATCTAACTAAAGAGTTTGTCAGCGGCCTTTGGCAGGGCCGGAGATTTCTCATGCACATGGGGCATCAAGATGCTGGTCCAAGGCCTATCGGAAAGTCTCTAAGAGTATCTCCACCCTTGCGCAGAAAGGCAGACTCTCGAAATGTGCTTTGAAGGGCTCCAAGCATGCACTAAATTTTTTTAGGGTGGCACTCCCCCACCCTGACCTTGCATACCGGCTCTTCAACCCGAAAAACCGTCAGGAATATTCCCTGTAAAGTGGTTTCAACCCAAAAGTGGCACGATTCAAAGATCGCAAGTGGATGAGGTCCCGGAATTTGGGCGCAACAAGAGCAACGCTCACCCGGGAGGATAGTGAGTGGAGTCGAAAGTTTGAAGAGCCCGGGCAAGAGGGGTGGGACAGATTTTTCTGCCAGGCCGCGTCAAAGGGCTTGCCAAGACCCTTTGACGCGCAAGGGTGGAGATGCTCTAAAGTTGCCTTAAAGCCTGCGTCCGGGGATATCCAGTTGACATCCAAGTATTTTCAAGTTCCAACCATGTTGACATGTTGGCATCTTTCGGTTTTTCTTCATTGATTTGAGGTATATTCTATATATTCCTCTAAAATGATCTAAAGTCTTGAACCTCAACCGGTCCGGCTATAACTACTAGTCGGTTCTCCCCGTTTATTGCTCAAAGCTTAAAGACCTTTGTCGGTGGTAGCGCCAGCTCTTGCATTTGTTGTCGTTCATCACTTAAGGTAGACGTGTGTTATTTGGATACTTTTCTCTTGGCATCCACTTCTCGTAGGAAACGGAACACATGAGTAAAGTGAGATGAGTACCCAATCCAAATTGTGCATGTAACCAATTGTCTTTATTACTTTCAGAGTTCACGTGACTATTTTATTCGTTACCAAAGTGAAGATCTTCGTGCTCGTTGAATTGTCTCATAGGTCCTCCCCAATCATGTTCACCAATGAGCCTAGAACAGTTGGCGTATTTTGAGCACATAGTACAATCTCTTTTAGACACATGTCTTTTTGGTGCATGTTCTTAGATCCACACCTAACCACATACCTTTCAAATACAGGTTGTCTAGATTACTAGTGTGTTGGAATCATACACATTTATCTTAACATGCGTGTGGCCATATCGTGTGCACTTTCAACTCCACAAACAATGTTGGGCTTTGAATCATTTGGGAAGTATATTATCCGTCTGGCAATTGTGGACAACGAATAGTATCGTCGTTTCATGTTTTAGAATTGGAATTGAAAAGTAGGAGTTATAATAAGCCAATATTGAAGAATATCTTTATTGGATCCAAGCCAAATCTCTCCAAAATCGCCTTCAAAAACTTCATCCCAATTATGAAACAACTTATTTCTATATTCCTATATACATAAAGTTTGTACTAACTCTCATGATAGATATGACCACATAGATGGCATCCTTGTAAGGTCAAGATTGTTCACACAAAAAATCAAAATTTACATGCACCCTAACTCATAAGATAATAACATAAACATGTACATTGATATGGTCGGGCAGAGGTGGCTGACTAGACCAAACAAAACCCTTGTTGACTTTTAGGAGATCAATGTCATGCAAACTCTATCAAGTATGTTCACTCGTGAACCTAGTGTATGATGTTCTCCAATTAAGTTAACCACCTTGACCCACCGACACCATGCAACGGTTTTTGAGCTTCGCCATGTGAGTGTGTGCACATGTAGAATGGGATGAGAATATGGCATTTTATGTTGGAGATCAACTTGGTTTTCGCACTCTTGACCTTGGTTTTGTCACACTAGGTCTACTTAACGGTAACCTTACATGACCTCGAGGTGCGGTTGGTAGCCCAATGATCCATCGAAGGCTTTAATTGTCAATCTTGGGATGGAGTTGTCCAAACTCCCACAAGTATGTCCGTACGGAAGCAGGTATATATATGTGGGGCCTTGCACGGTCACTCTTCTTAAATGAATGACGACTACTATTCGAGTTGTTATAAGGTATCCGTGCCTTAATCTCTCTCTCTCTCTCTCTCCACACTCGACCCTAGTTAAAATATGTCATCTTTGCAAAGAACTCCGAGCCATTTATTCATGGCGTGAGTTCACACAACCGTTGGATGAACCGGTTCCTAAGCCTCAAAAGGTTAAGAATTTCATTGGCTCTCCTCACATGTTCTGGGTTTTATCCAAAGAAGTTGCCACATCCTCAAACCTTGAGTGCTTTTTTGTGCACCTTCTCACTTGGTCTTATATATAAAACTCCATCCACTAAGGTAGACATGCCGAATTCAGTGGTTACTTATCTTCTTCGGACACCAATATTTTAGTGGCATGTTGTTAGGTGTGATTCCCACAACATACACCAAGAAAACATGTGCCAAAGATATATTGGATTGGATACCCAAAATATGATGACCATTCTAGGCCCAATAGTCAACATAATTGGGTTGGGGGGGCTATATGACCATTGAATGCCTATGAAAATATATACAATACTTCCAAAATCATTAAGATATTCATATGAGCTTCCAAAATCATGAGGAAAGTGGTTGTGGCGTCAACATGGATTTGCGAACCATTTCAAATTACTTGTTTGTTTCATATCCTAGGAGAAGTGGCTTATCAAATCAAGTAACCGTTTAACACCCATCTACCTTCACTCTACCTTACATAACCTTGCCTAGGAATCATTGCGCAATTTGCCATTGAATTAACCATTTTGTGCTCTATTCCAACATAACAAATGATCTTGATACTTGTATTTGAGTGGTAGGTGGTTAGGTGTGGATCTAAAAACAAACGTCACAAAGACAAAGATCGTTCATGTGCTCTACATGAACAATCTCTTTTAAACACATGTCTTTGTGATGTCCATTTTTAGATCCCCACTGACCACACACCACTCAATTATAGGTTGTCAAATAAAACCATTGATCGAATAAAGCCCATTCACACTAGGTTTAATATTGTGCCGCCATTGTTAGCAAACAACACGGTTAGGCGACTTTATACAAAATTCAAGTATTACGGTGTTGGCCAATGGGTGTCCAGGGCAGTGGCTAAAACTTCTACTACATAAAACCTTGAAAGGGGTGGGCATCTTTTAGTAGCTATAGGTTCGGAATTTGCTCAAGTGGAAACCAAGCATTATATGTTGCCACGTGGACATCCACCTAGGATTGGCAAGCATTGTTAGCAATAGATTGGAATAGAAAGTAACTAAAATTCTCTTTCCGGCTAAAAACCCTCTATTTTTGCATCAAGTGGACAAGGGCCTTTAGGGCCGGTTCACACAGGGTCCCAAGTCCCACTCATGTTAGCAAGTCCCAATATGGAGGCAAAGTCCCAACTTATGAGCCTCAAGTAGCCACTAAAATATGATTATTCATAGTGCATTATGTTTCACTAACCAATCAGAGCCATTGAAATCCGTCATGGGCCTTTATGTTCGGTAATGCATGAGGGGGAGTTGCATTATGGGGAATACAGACACATGTGCTCGGGGACTGCCTCGCACAATGTCCTTATTCCCCCATAACGCACTCCTCCTCATGCATTGCCTATTAGTGTTCTCTTTGCACCCACTTCTCTTAGGATATGAAATACACAATCAGTGCGAGATGACTAGCAAATCCAAATTGTGCCCATAGCCATTTGCCTCATAGTTTTTGGAGCTCATATAAATATCTTATTCATTATCAAAGTGAAGGTTCTTGTGCTCATTAAGTGTTCATACATGTCTTCCCAATTATGTTGACTATTGAGCCTAGTAGATTTTTTAGCCCGTAGTCCAATCTCATTTAACACATGTCTTTTTTATGTCAGTTTTTAGAACCACAAGTAACCACATACCCTTCAGATACATGTGTCCAAATTATTGTCGTGTTCGACTTAAGCATGTATACTTTAAAGTGACTAAGCCTAAAATCATCAATTTCAAAACAATATAAAATATGCACTTTCAAGCAAGTTAAATATCTCATGAAATTTTCTAAAAAAAGAATGCATATGCAAAATTGTGTAGATCCTACATGAAATAAATAACAATAATTCATATGCGACTTACATCAAATTTGCAAAATCACTTCAAGAAACGAGTTTCTTACACTATCCACTAAGGAACGGTTCATGAACGTTAGGTGAGAATGCCACAAACTAAGCCGTATTGTGGGTGAGAGTCTTCTATCAAGCGAGGATATTATTTAGCTTTTGTGAAACACTTCTTGCAGCGCCTCATTGAGTGGGTACATCTTAGATTAGCCATTTTTATTGGCCAAAATTGGTACTCTTCTTAAAGCGTTCTTGCATTCGTCTTTTATTTTCATACTTTGGATAAAAAAATCTAGAAATCAAGGAGCCCTATAATTTGGTACTAGTTCATCTTCACATTCACATTCGTTAAATTCAATGTGAGAATTTCTTTTTGGCACTCTAAGTTGTTGAACCAAGTACCACTCTCATGTAACCCGTTTTCAAATGAAGACAATTGGCTCTGGTCAAAGAGACTCTTCATTCATGCTTGCTCCTCAAGTGGAGGCCACACACGCCAAAACTGGAGGTTTCCACAAAAAGTTGTCTCGGACTGGAGAGGTAAAACCCATGTGAAACTTGGGGCCACACTACATGTGCAAACGAGCCGTCGTTTTCGTTAGTTTAGTGACACCCACCTCAAACATGACTACTTTACAAAAAAGATCAAAATATTAATTTCAAACATCTAAGACCCGATGTTGTGTTTTTATTGGCTCCCAAAACGATGGGCCATGTTTCCCCCCACCATATTTCAAGAGCTAGCAATCTGGTGGGTAGGCAAAGCCATGTTTCCAAATACCAGTGCAATGAAGATTTAACTTTTTATATGAACTCCCGGTGTCGTGCGAGAAATGGTTTAATATGTAAATATAGTGTAGAATGGTTTGAGAGTAGGGTTTAAAGAAAACCAAAATAAAACAAAATAATAATAATAATAATAAGAGTATAGACAAAAGGGAAGGGGGAGATCAGAGGAATGAAGGGGGAAGAGAAAGATCCGTGGTTATAACCACGTAACTTGGAGTCTCTGCGTCTTCTCACATGCTCAGGGGGTAGGTGGCGCCAACTAGTAGTTACCTGCTTAGTTTTTACCAGCAGTACCAAGCCACATGGCCATTCGCCCGCTCATACGAGTTCAAAGGGTTTCGAACCCGGACCAGTGCTATGGCGTTTGAAGCACTTTACCAGTTGGGCTTCCGCGGCTTGGCGTTTATTAGAGCATACTGAAGGGATTTATATCCCATCCATTGTTTATACATTGTTTTTTTAATTTTGTTTGAGTGGATTTTGATTGGAAGAAAGAATCACACTTTTGAGGAAGCTTCAAGATGACGATTTCTTGCTAAAAAATATTTATGTTATTAGAGGAAGGACCATTTCAGAACTTCACCGATTTGATGTAGTTATTTTGATTTTATTTGACAATGTCGAATTGGAAAGTTCTTTCCGAAAGTCAAGATGAAGAACTTCATCCAGAGCTTGAGCTGAATTTTTCTCTATCTCAACTGCCGATTCGTACTCTTTTGCCATCTAGTATTGCACCATTGCACGAGCGTCCACAAGAAGAAGCTGGGCCTTCTCGGCCGTCAAAGCAACCTCGTGTGGAGCAGCGGTGGCACGGAAACCTTCAACAAGATACTCGTGCATTGGTGATTTTGTTGCAGGTTGGATGTGTTGAACCTGGCACTCGAGATGTGACGTTTGAAGGAATTTTTGAAGGCTTAAATAATGATCAATACTCTTGTGTCTTAGGCCTATCAAAGGGAGTCGAGGCCATCAACGTTGGCTTGAAGGTCCAATTAATTCATTGTTTAAGGCTGATCGTGCAGACTACATTGCAGTTATTCTTCGACGCATTCTCAAGTTCTTGCAGTTGGAGTAGAATTCATTTTGGAATGATTTTCAACCTCTTTTTAGACATTTCTTTGATGTTATGAGTTTAGTTTTAATGTTTTCAAACTTCATCTTGTGTGTTTGAAGTTTGGTAAATAAAAGGTAGACATAGTTTACCATTTAGGTTGATTTTTGATGCCTTATGGCTAAGATAAGGGAATGACAAGGATTAAATGATAGATAAGGATTAAGGGATAGATAAGGATTAAGTAAGCCTATAGGGGTTAGCCAATGACTAGTTGGAGCCCATGTGACATAGGTTTGGGCTAGTGTTGACTTTGATGAGGAGGCTAAGGGGTCGGCCCCTCTCTCCTCAAGGAGGTGTGAAGTTTAGTTTGTATGTGTGTGTGTGTGTGGAGAGGGAGATCTCAGTGTGTACTTGAAATTTTTCTATGAAAATTTGAGAGTTGGTACATCTTGTCGGTGTGGTTCCGAAATGCTATAGCACGCTTCATTCGGACTTTGTATGTGATTTCTATGAGTGTTAGAGTGAAACTTTGTTTGTTGTAAAGAAATTTAGAAGACCATGACTTCAAAAGCTTGTAGAAATTTATGTATAGTGTTTTTGTTTATGAAATTTGAGCGAGTGATGTGTTATTATATCAGCTCTTTATGGAGCTTTAAAATTCTTGATTTAGTGTTTTGAAGAGAGAGTTATAGCTTTCAAGGCAAGAGGGTGTTAAGCTGCCAACTAGATTCAACAATGAAATTGTGTACCAACTTCAACAAAGCATAGAAAACGTTTGGTAAGGATTCTAAAAATGAATTTTGGAGAGAACATGTGTGATGTTGTTAGCTTTCCAGAAAGCTATCACTTGACATTAGCAAAGCTTATATGAAACCAGAACGTCCTATGAAGTGAAGGGAGGTGCAGCTAACAATGAATTTGGGAGTATAATCTTTGACAAGCTCTGAAACTTGGACAATATTTTACTAATCTTTAATATCTATTTTATTTTGTTAAGCACTTTGATAGCTTTCCAAAATGCTAAAGCACTCTTGATTTGGAGTATTTATATTATTTTGGTGGTTCTTCAAAGTTTGGCTACAATTTTAGAGAGAGATCCGGGATTTTGAAGATATGTGTAAAACTTATATGGGTTTGTATATATGATGTATTCAAAGATGAATACTTCTTACATTATCTTAGTCTCCCATGTCTTATGCCAAAACTAATTGCAGCCAGAAATCCAATATTTTCCCAAAGCAAAGACTTCTCTACCCGACACCGGAATGCTAGTAAGGTGGCATCAGTGGAGGGAACCGGTAGTTTCACAACTTGTGCCCCCCCTTTCTTCAAAGTAGTTGAGGTCTATACATGCCTATCTAGGTGAATACATGTTTGTGTGGATATGAATCTAGTAGGTATTGAAAGAGCCCTTCGGTCCCCTTACAAAGTTGGTGACATGTACGAACTACCCATGAAATGATTGCGATCCAACACTTAAGTATGGATCATCCCGGGGCCATCATCCAAGCACACATGCTTTTGAGGCTTTTAAGATAAACTCACGCACTTTTGAGGCACTAAATTTGACTTATAGCTATGGTATGTGGTCCTATTGTGGGCACTTCCAACTCCCAACATTTTATTATTTTATTGGTGGTTCAAATGGGCAATCGTCTTATGTGATTAGCAATTGCAATCACACATATCTATTGCCATTTTAAGTTTTTTAAATTGTAGTGTAGACGCAACAATTATAAGAGGTCAAAATGAAGGTTTTTGTTATCTTTGGTGATCACATAGCCTCCCTTACTTGTGTTCACTACGTATTGAACCTAGAACGGTTACTGTGTTTTGCAGCATAGTTCAATCTCACTAACTCACATGTCTTTCTCAATGTCCATCAATCAAATATAGACATTCAATTGTCTCCTAAAGGTAAGAGAAAAATCTCCTTAAAATCACGTAAAATCATTTATCTTAATTATATATTCATTAAAAGTAATATAATTTAAATATTGGATTTGACCATACAAATTAATTCAAGCCATTCCAAATCATAAAATTATTACATGTACGCTAATATGGTCAAATAGGGATGGATGCCAAGACAAAAATGTCCTTTGAAGGTTTTAAGGGGTTGAGAAGAGTGACTATGTCAGGTTTAAATACCTTATTTCCAACTCCACACGCTTCTACCCAACCTATCCTTGTGCCCAAAATAGACAACTGCATGTTGCCACTTGATTTCCGTTAACTCAAACTCCACACACATGACATGCATCCCCATTAACCCTTAAGTGTATAAGAGGCCCATAATAAACCTCTTCATGCATAAAAACGTGTATTTGAGTTCCATATTTCCATTTGAAGCAAATTATGTCGGCACTGACCCTAATTGAAATCAACCCACTCTTCAAATGCACTTGTTGGATTGGTTGAATACCTTGATGTTAGTGAAAATTTAAATTCAAGTATGCAACCTCAGTGACAGTGGATGCAAACACATACATTGTATTTCGATCATCAATGTCAAGTACGAGTAAAGATTTATGTTCTCTTGACATAAGACAATGTACAAGACAAGATTTCAAACCCATGACTATTTAAACTGTGATTCATGAACTTGATGAGGCATAACATTATTCATATCCATATCAGCGTTCTGTGGGACTGGCAATATTATGTGGAATATTCTCTGATATTTCCCACATTCAGTTTGAATGTGGGAAATATCAGAGAATATTCCGCATAATACTGCCAGTCCCACAGAACGCTGATATGGATCTGAATAATGTTACGGGCCCGTATAGATAGTGCATTTCATTGTATATTGAGATCCCACGTCTTTTAAGGGTTCGATTTGGGAAATGGGTGGTGTAGAATCTAACATATATAGGTCTTCAAAACTTCAAGGTCCCCACTCACAAGAACGATTCTCTCTATATTATTGCTCATGATGAAGGGGGGTCTCATGCCGGTGGATTTTGTGACGAGATCATGGCGAGATGCAGATTCCCCGACCAATCACACGACATGGAAGTGGCGAAAGATGCCATCGTTTGTATGTAGACAAGCCCGTACTCTACTTTGTTAGCCGATTGGTCCTAGAAGGCTAACTCTCAACACGGATTTGATTTACTTGTTGTATTTGTGATTTCAACTATCTCAAATCCCCCCCCCCCAAAACCCAAAAGAAAAAGACATAGCCAACTTGGCATGACGTAGATGTCTCTTGTTTGGATGGGTTTATCTTTGCAACCGCTTCTCATAGGATATGAAACACGCGAATAGGGCCGGTTCACATGGGTCCCAAGTCCCACTCATGTTAGCAAGTCCTAACATGGAGGCAAGTCCGCACTTTTGAGTCTCAAGAAACCATTTGAATATATTTATTTATCATTAAAGTTGGTATTGATTATTCAATGCAGAATATTCGCAGGGATTTTGTTAAGAGTTAGGTCTAGTTTTTTGCTTGACCCAACTCTCAACACAAGTCCCACACCTCACCTCCGAGAAGTGTTGCCATGCAAGCATCCATGTCATACTTGGGACTTAAAAACTTGGGACCATGTGTGAACCAATAACTCCCAACTTCCATGCTTTCAATGGCCAAGATTGCACATATTGATCTCAAGTGACTTGGGACTTAGGACTTGGGACCCCATGTGAACTGGGCCTTAGTGTGAGATGATTAGCAAATCTAAATTCTGCCCCTAGCCATTTGCCTCGTAATTTTTGGAGCTTGTATGAATATCTTATTCATGATCAAAGTGGAGATTCTCGTCTTTATTAAGTGGTCATATGGGTCCTCCCAACCATGTTGACTATTGGTCAACATATTTTGAGCACATATTCCAATCTTTATGTATGTACGTACATACATACATATATATACATGTACATACACATATATATATATGTACATACATACACGTGTGTTTCTCTCTCTCTCTTTGGTGTCGATTCTTAGATCCGCACCCAACCACGTACGACTCAAATACATGTGTTCAGATTGTTGTCTTCGATTTAGGCACGTCCATCTTAACTTAGTTTGTCCCATGACAAACATATGTGACATCTTTCTTGACATTGGTCACACATATTTTGAGTTGGGATCGCCAATATTGCAAATTGCCATCCTAAATAAGGGTGGGTTTACACTGGGGTCTGAGATCAAAGAAACTCCCAAATAAAGCAATCATGTTGGTTGGAGAGTAAACAAATCGGACCCATGTGTCATGTTCTTTGCAACTAAATTGTTTTCTAATTCATCATAATATAAAGAAGGTCATGGTCATTCTTGGTCACTTGGACATTCATGTGTTAACATATGTTCTAAATCCCAAGCTTTTTGGATCCAAACCTTTAAAGTAAACACACCCTAAGAGTGTGCAACTTTACTACCAAATCACCACAATAAATAGTCCTAATATTATGGGATGCAAGTAAATTTCTAGGGTTGTGTTAATTATGATAACTTCATGAAGATTAATGTGGGCCACTTTGATTGTCTTGTGTCTATAAATTAAAGTGGGTGATTGTTTCAATTTGTGCTACTTTGTCCTATAACTTATATTCAATGTGTTGGTTGGAAGTGTCCATGACACTTTAGGGAATATGTTCAGTCCACCTTGACTAGGATATTAGTGCGACCCCACGCTAATTTTTCACCTGCACTAATAGGACTACTTAGTGTATTCCACATGATTGAATATATTCCTTGAAGGAACTTATCATGATGACATGTCCCGGATAAAAAAATGTTGGTGGATATTGTACTACACAATTTGTGGTGTGTGTTGTTACATACACAATGCACTTGTATGTGTTAGGTGGGTGGGGGCAAGGATGTGGGTTCGGTAATAAGTTCTAGATGCAACATCTATTCAACATGATCATGGTGAGATATTAAGTCACAAATGTGATGAGGTGGATTTGCTTCATGCAAGAGTGGATAGCTTTGAGATGGGGATGTGGAGTTGGTTGTAGCGGCCATCTGAGGTTGAGGCATCTACAACTAACAAAATAAGAGAGTTTGCACATGTTTAGGAGGAGTAATAGTTGGAGATTTTTTTTTTCTTGCGAAGGATATTGCAAAAAATAAAGAATACAGTAAATCGTGAATATGGAAATTGCTACAAATTTTGAAGTGGCAGAGTTTAAGGGAACACATTGTCAGTCTATAGGTCAACCCATAATTGCTTATCTAAATGCCAGTTCTTGGCTATGACAATTTATCAAATCTCTTATGACGGCAATCCATCACAAGCGGCCACCACATAAACCTTAACTTCATTTGCCTAAAAAATTATAGATATCATTCATGTCGGCATTACAAGTTCACTATATTCGTTAATTTTGGACTTTTTTGGCATTTTGAGACATTTACAGATATAAGAACATGGATAAAATCACACAAATATTGGGGAATGTTGTAAGATGCAAATACTTTGAAGCGGGTGTTCATATCAAGAACCCAATTAAGAACTCATATCTAGATGGTTTAGGTAGGACGACCCAAACATTAGACCATGTTGTTGTGGTCCATATATTAATTTGAGACAAGAGAAAGTCTCAAATTAACGAATATAGTGATCAGTACTCTTTGTGAGCAGTTAAATGGATTTTTTCGCCTATGGATGTCTAAACCTTATAGTATGATGGGATGATGGATGTACATGATGAGATCTTAACTTTATGGTGGAACATTGGGAGAGCTGGAAATATTGCATACGAGTATATCTCTCATCCATCCCACATAAAAACTTGACCCCCTATAGGTTTGTTGCTGACTCATCTCGAAACACTTGCACTAGACTGATCGGACCCTTTAAAACTACTTGTGGTGTTGAGTCAACTCAAAAGAATAACCTCCGGGCTGCATACTATTTTAGAGCTTGTATCTTGGACGAATGAGAGGTACACTCGTATACGATAATTCCCTCTCTTTGGAACCTTGTGGCATTTGGGGACAAGAATATCAAATTGTTACGCAGCAGGTGATTGAGAATGCACTTTGGCAAAGGACGCAAGGCGGTCCTCAAAAAGTGAGACATGATCCCAAATGGTACACTAAATACGATATTTAGGGTCATATGGCATTTTATGTCACTATGATAACTTTTTGGATGACACTACTTATGAAGAAGTGAACAAATACTGTCATGGATGATGGATGAGTTCATCCATTGGCCAAAACCCTACGTTCTCTTGTCAGCAACTTGTGATGAAATATTGTCATGGATGAAAAATCACTTGGTAATTGACAGTAATTGCAACACTGTAAATCTATATTCCCCCAAAAAAATTGCAATAATGTTGGGTTAACATTTAGTGTGGGTGACACTATAATGTGGTTTACAATTAGTATTGAGCAAGATAATTAGAATTGGTGACACTAAATATCATATTTAGTGTAGTTTGGCATGATTGGGAGAGACATTTTAGCCTTGAAGACGAAGGGTAGATTTACTATGGATTTATTAAATTGGGCATGGTTACAATTGGGTTGGTGTTTTTGTGCACACCATGCACTCAAATAAAGAAGGATTTAACCGGAGGTGAGAGGTGAGTGGGGAAATCCCTTCTGCCCTACCATTGTCTTGTGTTGTCAAATTACAATAGAAATTCCATTGATGTGGTGATTTCTAACTTCTTTATTGTGTAAAGATTTTTTGGTACAATCCCCTTACTATTACACAATGACCTATAAAACACAAATGCTAGAAACCGGGTAGAGATTCAAAAACACAGTTTAAGGTGTGTGTGTGCATGCCTTAAGTGGTCACTTGTCTTATGTGGTGCCCCAATTTTGGGTGGTAAATGGGCACTGAATTGCCATTCAAAATTGGTCTCGAAATAGCTCTTCTCCCATACTTCAATATCCTATGGATAAATCCCATTTTAACCTCAAAACTTGTCCATGAAAATTCCACAACCAATGTTGAGTAAAATGTACTCAAAACAACCCTTTCATAAGCTTGGGAAGTTAAGGGTTAAATAATTAAAGTTAAGGTACGTGGGTGTGCTTCAAATTGTTTTCATGTTCTCTAACTTCTACAAGTTACATTTACACAACTAAACTTGTGTTGCATTCGCAAATCTACAATGAAGCGTCAGCAAAAATTGGACCTTCCCTCATGTAGTTATGGTTATTGGAAGTGCATGTTGACACTAGTCACATCCTACTTACATAGAAGGGACGTGGTCCACTCCAGCTCCCATCCGAGTCCATGGAAAACATGTCGAGAGTCAAGGGCATTGCTTGATAGGATACATTAGAGTGTTGTCTAGTTCAACAATTTGAGTGTTGTCTGGCTCAACAGTTTGAGTGTTGTCTGGTTCAACAGTTTGAGTGTTGTCCGGTTCAACAATTTGAGTGTTGAAATGGAAACTCAACATCAAATTTAGTAAGGTCTTTGTTGATGTAGACGTGCCATGTGAAATAGTCTTCAAACTTGTAATTATGTGAACAACATGATGATTAATGCTTGGAGACCCAAGCGAAATCTCCCCAAAACCGACTCAAAATTGTTAAAACCTAATTCAATGTTTACTCTATCGGTCTGCCCTGTAGCAAAGCTCTTAGTTTGTCTTTTATTATTATTATTATTATTATTAGGTACATATATAGAGAGAGACTTTTTTTACCCCCTCGCACATCAATTTAACTCTAAATAATTGACCACATATGAATGTGGAAACTAGATAAACAATGTGGATGAAACCAAATCAAAATTGTCTAGCTAAAAATCAATGTACAAAACTAGATAGAGCTATCTATAACTTAGGTTAACTCCCACTCCTAAGATAAGGCATCGGGGAGCTATAGACAATGAGAACTATACACGTTTTGAGCCCATTTAAAATAAAATAAAAAGTAACGCATGTATCTAGGTACCGGCGTGAATGCGAGCCCGTTAGCCTAATGTTGATTACTGGTTATGATGCAGCATGGGGTTTTATGCCTCATGTGGGAGGTGGGCTCTGAAGTTTTACTAGTATTCCTTTAATTATTTGGGGGGAGAAACGGGTTCTTGGTTATTGTCGAGTTTCCGTTTGTTTAGGACAAGGTATGTGAGGTACTTAATGGCGTTTTGATGTATATTTTTCATGAGGGTTTTAATGTTACTTTTTGGGATTTTTAGGTGGGCAAGTTTGTTTATGGAGTGCTCATGTATAGCCCATTTAAACACTATGCAAGCACTGAAGGATGTTATCATAAATCTTCTTCTTCTACGTGAAGAATGAGATATGGTCGGGGCCCTTGAGACATGTTAGGAGTTCACACCCTCACAACACGTGATTCCTTTAATAAAACCTTCAAAAAGCGTGAAAGAAAATAAAACTACAACTGTCATAAACGAGTTCACGATGACTGTGTATCTGCAAATAGTGTGGGCCACACCGGCAAGCCCTTTATCAAATAAACATTTTATAGGGGTATTTGGACTCAATAGGCCCGTGTATCTTAGACCGGAAGTTTGAATTTGTTTATTGAATTGTTGATGTTGCAGTGTAGCGGTGGAGGATTCCCACCTATCGACACCTTAGCTGGGTGGTTGAGAGGTAAATTACAAGGAACACACTTGGACTAGAGTCACCAATGCATATTCCGAGAAAAAGGTACTTTATGCTTAGACATAACTAGGATGGATTCCGTCATGGCTTTCATTAGCAACAACTTCTTCTTTTTTTAACATTACTCAACAATGTGGGTTCTCATAATATAATAGTGGGATGTTGGGAGCTCAATTTGAATTTGAATTTTCCTACGCAACTTTTTGAGCATCCAATTATTATATTATGAGGGCCCACAAAACGCTAAGTAATGTTATGTACGTACGATAAAAATTGAGTTCTAGAAAGCTTGTTTTTCATACGATCTAAGGGCCACTTCACACACAAGGTTGAAGGCCCCTGACCATGGCGATGTAAGAGCTCTCATTGGTCGAAAAGGCGGAGACCGTCCAATTCACTTCACACTAGGAGGTGAAGGCCTAAAGGCCCAAAGAAAAGTTCGTGGATGAAAAGTCTACATGGAGTCCTACATGGCAGGTTGTGGATAAGGGTGCATGGTCTACTGGAATTTGTGTTAGACCCACCTCCAAGAGGTGGGCCTGCTGCAAATTCCGGGAGACCATGATTTTTTTAATATTTTTTCCAACATGACATATTTCAAGGTAGATTTCAGGACATATTCCAGGATAGACAAACACCACCAAGTAATTCTCTTAAATTGATAAAGTTTGAGACATATTATATTAAACCAAATATCTCCCCTCTTTTTCTTCGAACAAGATATGCAATGGTCCCGCAACATGGTCCATTCTCGCTTCACACTATGCTTGAGGGCCCGTGACTACATAAAACGGCTTTCCCACCACCCCATGGTACGGCCTTTGGATGAGAGTCAAGGGTCCTCGCCATTACAAGGTCACGGCTCTTGGCTCATGTGTGAAATGGCCCTATGAAACCACCATAACATTATTCAGATCCATAACAATGTTTTGTGGATTGATAATATGCCACATAATATTCCCGTATATTTTGTGGAATATTGTCAATCCACAAAACATTGTTATGGATTTTAATAATGTTATGACAGTACACTCTAGGAAGTTAAGGGTTAAAAAAAGAAGGGATTATTGCATGCAAGAGTACATCATTCATGCAACAGACAAAACACTGTATGGTGTGTAACTCAAAGGTTACATGTTTAAGTCAATTTGACATTGGATTAGTTTCAAAGACGTCATATCAATCTAGTGGAAGTCATTTTATGTTAGATGAATGAAATATCAATTATTAAGCCCTCCCATAAACAAATTGAGTAGCTCAAATCCCATCCAAAAACAAGTCGCAAATCTTAGTCTTTAGTGACGTGTGAGACGACTCCGTACAAACCCTATGCATACTTGGTATGACCAACATCTAACAATGCTAATCGAACCCCACATGAAAGCGTAGTAAACACAATATTATTACTTCTCAAGTTTCCTACCACAACATAGGATACTAGATACAAAATATTTACTAATTCAGTCCTAAGCAATATCTAATGCTAACAAACCTAATAACACTAGTTGGTTAGTGGCAAAGGATGACTAAGGGTGGGTCAATTCTTTTACCTTCTCACACATAGAATTACAACTTGAAAGCAATGTGGGCACTTCCAACTTCGCCCAACATTGTAAGGGAACCGGGTCTTAAACGGATGTTTTCTTTTTGCACCCACTTCTTATACTAGGATACTAGGATGCCAAACATGCAATTAGTGCGAGATGATTAGCAAATCCAATTTGTGCATGTAGCCACTTCCCTCATAACTTGAGGAGCTCATATGAATATTCTATTTACTATCAAAATGAATATTCTCTAAGTGAAAACAAAAATTCATTTAGGCATCCCCAATTATGAGAATATGGCTTTTCTTATAGAATCTTCCAAATCGTGTAAGGTCTCATAAGGTAACTGCATGTATTATAGAATTTCTTAGTAAAAGACCCCTTCAACCATTGTGTTCACATAGGGGCATCTATTTGTGCCACCCATCCTCCACATGCACCACATTCTATAAGAAAAGCCATATTCTCATAATTGGGGATGCCTAAATGAATTATTTTTTTCACTTAGAGAATATTCATTTTGATAGTAAATAGAATATTCATATGAGCTCCTCAAGTTATGAGGGAAGTGGCTACATGCACAAATTGGATTTGCTAATCATCTCGCACTTCTTCCTAAAGTTGTTTGGCTTTTGCCATATTGACAAATGGCATATGGTCACATGAGTACCACTATGGGAATATGTGTAGGCTAATGTGTTGTTGAATTTAGCAAGTTTGTAGTAAGGCACACAAGCCTCGGTACGATGTGCAATACATTTATTGAATATTTTACAAGTGCAATTGCATAAAAATGAGATCAAGATGACAAAGTGACAATGACGATGTTGAACACATGCCAATGTTGAGAATTAACCGGGTGGCCGCCCCAACCAATGAGCAAGCGTATTCACCCATGGGATAGGATTTGAAATGTTCATTATCGGATTATCATTTTCCACCCACAAGTCACTTATTTTATGATAAGATTGGTGTTTGAATATGACATGTTTACCTTGTGGCATGTGTTTTGCCTTCATGACATATGTTACTAATATTTTAACTTGACATATGCACATGACACATGTGCACCTGTGATCAATAGATGGATAGGTGGGTGGGTTAGTAAGGCAGTAGGTAGGCTATCATCCATGTGTCGCTCACTTATATAAGCCTTATATTCATTCTATGAGTGCTAGCTTGAATCCATGTCGTCTAGGACAGGTGCACCCCGTGCACACGAATTAGCTCAATATCTTGGATGAACTCAATCATGTACACCCATGCAACCACATGGCCATGCATGTGCACATCCGCCACATGCATGTATGCCCCATGCCCATGTCCATAAGCCCCCACGACTTGCCACATGCCTCCATGCAGCGCTTCAAGAAAAACATGATTTTCTTTTTCTTTTAATGAAATTATTCTATATTGTCCTATTGTCCATGGCATTGTCGTAACCCTGGCTCCATGCTCGCCACAAACCTTTGGGTTTACCCCACCATACCCACCTTTTGCACTTGTTGTCCCCCACCTTTCCACATTCATTTCCTCTTTCTTTTGCCACATGTTTGTTTTAGGAAGGAATCTTGGCACGTGGCCCTTTTCTTTGTAAAATTTATGATTTTTAGTCAAGAACGGCGGGAATGGGTATTCGATGTGGACGAGAGTCTGCACATGATGGAATACTTGAGCAAAATATGTTGGATAATATGGTATTTTTTTATAATGAAGATGGATGTGTCTAAATGTGTGGTTAACTTTAAGAAGCTTTCGGTAGAGGACGTACCTAATCTCTACTCAATGGAAACTACACACTAAGGAGGAGCAATGACATAGGGAGGACTCATAAGCATGTATGGATAATTGATCAATTGTCAAATACCTTGGGTTGAGTCACTCAAGGCCTAGATTTGGTTGAACCGCAAGTGATACACATCGCCAATGCAAATACACCATGCTCGTGCTCAATGTCGTGCTCGGTTGGCCATAATTTGAAGCAATTTCCATGGGGAAGAGATTATGCACATGATTGAAGAAGTTTGAGCACAATACGCTGGACAATTGTAGAGGTATTGTTTCTAGAGTCCCTGGTTGAAAAAGAGAACAAGACCTCGAAGGGCTTATATTAGAAAAATTGCTTGTAAATGGTAGTGAATCATTTTTACGGACATGTGCATAGCTCACCTACTAAGGTAAGCATGCCTCAAATGAACATTTTGAAATCTACAACTATCACCCAAAGGATAGGAAACACACAATTAGTGCAAGATCATTAGCAAATCTAAATCATGCCCACAATCAGTTTCATCATAGTTTTTGGAGCTCATATGAATATCTTCTTCACTTTCTTATTGTTGTAAATGATTGTAGACCACCCCCCAACACACAAAATATGTTGATTATTGAGCCTAGAATGAGTCATAAAACATGAGCATGTAGTTTGGGGGGGGACTTTGTATTGATAAAGTTATTGAGAAAATGATGTGGGGGTGACAATTACCATTTCATAGATTAGCACATGTTTACTTTTGGGGCATAAGGTATATATTGATGGGAGTAAACTTTTTGTTTACTTTCTTTTACTTTTAAAAAATGAGAATCCTAGGAGGACCTTAGGTGCACCTACCTCATGCCAACATTCCCAAAAAATCCATAGTACCTTATTTATATGTACAGAACTATGTGAAACAATACACCTCATATATGTATACAGGGAATAAATTTGAAGGGTTGCTTGTATTTCATAGGGAAGGGTAACTTAAAATTTTCCCTTTCAAAATGAAGGGTTACCTCAAAAATTGCCCTTCATGTATGTATTGAAGTTTTTGTTGAAAGTGCACATTATCATGTTTATCATTTAAGCGATGTTGAAAACTATAATATAAGTGAGACCAAAAAACACACATGGTGAAAAGATAGAACTATTTCATTAATGAAACATTGATGTTTGAGTATATTGAAACGGTAATGATATCTCAACATATTGGTATCAATGATAATCTCGAGGACAACAAGAAAGCAGTAGTAGAAAGATGTAAGAAACTCACAATCTAAATCACTCTTGAAATCTTCTATCCTTCACACTCATCCACCTCTCCCAAATATCTTCAAAATCAAGAGACTCCATAGGAATCTTTGCCATCGCAATCCTCATCAAAGCGTCCAAGGTGGTGATATTTAGAGCACATCTCCCATAAGATTTTATAAGATTTTGAGTTGAGAATCCCCTCTCACAACTAGCTGTGCTTGTAGGAAGAGTCAAGATCACTTGCCACAATTGTGTCATGTGTGGAAATCTGCTCAAGTAGTCTTCGGTAGATACAAAAATTGCCCATGCATGGTGCATTTTTAATCATGCACAAGCTACTTGAAGAGTATCTACAAAACTCTTCATCTCATAAATACATCCATCATGATTTACAAGTTTGCATCCTCCTAAACAAAAAGTGATTAAGCAAGACTTGTAACCATAAGTGTGCATTCCGATATAGAAGTGGCAACTCCATAGGATAAGAAATAAGACTGAAAATTTTGGTGGCGTTGAATACCCACATATCAGGGAACCTGGCATGTAAGGAATCGATAACAACTTGTACGTATTCTTCTGCCAACCTCTTGCAAGCATCAAAAGTATAGCCCGAATCTCCACAACTTGGAATTTCTTGGAAAAACAAAGTATGGCTGTGAATGATACCGGTCTTGTCGAGCTATACTCAATAATTCCATCTTCGGCAACCTCCATGAAAGTCTTTATATACTTCGAATCACCACCAAAGTTATCGGCATCTAAGAACATTCGAGTCAATGACCTTGTTGTTAATTCAATCTGTGCCCCAAGCTGACTGAGATCTACATTCTCAGTTTGAAATTTTTTGCTCAAAACATTAAGCTCTTGTAGAACATCAGCCAACAAGTAAATACAGAACACCACTTTGAAGATTCTCAAATCATTGTATAGTTGTTGATCACAGTCCCTGCACATACACATATGGAAATATAAATACAATCAAAGTACAATTAAAGCCCTTTCTAGGATGTTTAATAAACAAACTAGAATGCAAAGACATATTTTATATTCTTTTATGTTTCAACTTATATACAAGTTCAAGTGAAAGATAGAGAAAAAAAATTACATACCTGAACAATGTCAAAAGAGCTGGCAAGATATCTACAAAGCGCGTCATAACTTGCCCCATGCTTAGCCATCTCACACTATGCACATGTAATAGTTTGACTTTCTCCATATCCATGATCTTCAACAAACCTTGCAATTCTTCATTTCGAAGTGAAGACATACCAACCCAACCATAGACTCTATTTGCCAACCTCTCAAGAAAACCCAATTGTTTGATTTTCTTGAAGACATCTGATGCAGCTAGAGCCTCACGATGGGCAATACAATGGACACTAAATAATCCCGGAACATTTCTTTTGAGCTTTGCTGCAAAACCATTGTGCACACCTAACATAGCCGTTGCTCCATCTGTAGCTAGGCCTACAAGCTTAGAACTTTGTAACCTGTATAAAGCACATGTGCTTATCCATGCATCATAAACGGATTGAGCAATGTCATTACAGAGTACAGAGAGTGAAAGAAATAAGCTTTTAGGTTGACCCAATCCACCCTTGTTAATATATGAAAGATACATAATAAGATGAGACTCAAGTGTTCTATCTGTTGACTCATCTAAAAGCCAAAAAAAACAAGGACTGCTCCTTACTTTCTCTATTTGTTTTTATTCAATGTGTTGAGAAATAGCAGTTACAAACTCCTTCCCCGATACGGCATTTCCATAGGTAGCATAATCGTTTATACTAGGCAAACCTCCAAAGTCCATATCTTTTGCAAAATTGCACATGGATGTGTAGCAAGACATAGAAAGACAATTGAATACAATGAAATACATGAACTTTATTGCATATATGATTTTGGCCTTCATACCTTTAGTTGTGCAAAACACATGCTGTGGAATAGGCTTGCATTGTCCATTCATTGCAAGCCATCGTGTCCTTCCATAGCAGTGACGTGTAGATTTGTTGTGGTCAATAAGAGCTCATTTTTGCAAGTTTCGTGAACCCTCGCCCTTTCCAAGAGGACCCTTCATTTGAAACCTTTCACAGTAGATGCATTTCACACGAGTAAGACCATTCACTGTAATAGGACGTATCCATGGAAATTGAAGTTTCCATTGGTCCCGAAAGCCACGCTTTTTTGCTGTTAGACTATTTTCTTCATCTCCACCACTCACCAAACGATCCAACATCGGCATGTGAAGTTGTTCGTGTTCCTCAGTAATCTCTCCAATGGGCTCATGAGGAATCTCCACAACCGGTTCATGAGAAATGTTGACAATCGGCTGAGAAATCTCTTCAATTCTGGGTCTTTTCATGAACCCCGCCAATGTGGGTTGCATCATGACCTTCCTACGCCCTATGCTGCAAACTTCATAGAAATGGACACATAAAATGAGACTAAGGATAGCGAGGAAGCATATTAAACTTCAAAAGCATACAGATGACACAAGGTTCCTCGTAAACAAATAGTAATCAGGAACATGTGCACAAATAATCGTAGCTACTCTAGTATACTATCATACGTGACAACACAATTGATATTTTGACACAACATTTTTCAAGTGGTTTTCATTACTATACTGTCTCAATTCTGCTTCCCCTGTACTCAAAAGTAAACACAATTTCAGAATGAATGTCTAAAGACTTCCAAGTTCCTACATTAAGTATTTCTTGAATAAGATACACATGAAGGACACAAGGGAACAGAAGCTAACCGGCTGCACACCAACGTGGCGAATAGCAACACCAATTAAAATCACATCGTCATAAACCTCCTTGTAAGTGCGCCATACATACTTCCTAGCCTGCAATTCACGGAGGATAAATCACATGAGACTTCCATGCTATAATAATAAGTTTATCAGAAACAAGTAAATGAACGAGAAGACCTTACTTACCACACCATTGATCATCTCACGATGTCCAAGCATATTATTTGCTCCATGTTTCTTCACCGAGCTTCTGTTTGACAACATTAATTGCACAAAAATTCTCAGTCATTGAAAATCATGTAATCGTGGAGATTTATTGAAATTGACAAGAACTCACATAGCCACCAGACAACAGATTTCAAAGAAGTACGTTCTAAGCTTAAGCCACCAATCTTTTCGAGAGTGATGTGGGTTTAGGGTTAGGGTTAGGGTTTAGGGACCGGTTACTTTTTTTTCCGTTCATTTTGAAGGGTTTACAGAAAATTACCCCTTCTTTTTTGAAGGGTTGCAAAATATTTTGAAGGGAATGTGAAGGGTTGGACCCCAAAATAAGGGTAATAGCCCTTCAATTTTATTCCTTGTATGTATACATCCACGTGGTACCATACCAACTATATTGAGTGCCCCCTCCCTGAGATAGGGATTTGTGGTGTCTACGTTAACTCATCCACTGTGTAGGTGAAAACGTAAGGAATTATATTTTAGCCTCTAACTGATTGTTTTTAGCCGAGTTGGATCTAGAAATAGCAGCCCCAAATTAGTGTAGTGGAGTCTAGATGACATGAATCGGTCCTCAATGTTATAGGAAACTTGTTTTTACTAAAGCCCCTTCATCCACCACGGATGAATTTACACAGATGGCACAAATCCCAAACCGCCTCCCTCAGGCATGTACTACACTAAATACGATGTTCAGTGTCATATGGTATTTATGTCACTATAGTAACTTTTTGGATGACACTTATTATGAATAGGTGAACAAATATTGTCATGGATGATTGAAATTTGGATGAAAATTCACTTGGTAAGTGGCAGTAATTGCAACAATATAAATCTATAATCATAATTTTGTGTTGGTGACACTATACCACAGTTTACAATTAGTATAGAGGAAGACAATTACAATTGGCAACACTAAATATCATATTTAGTGTGGTCTAAACACATATATTTTGGTGTCCGTTCTTACGTTCACACCTAACCATGCACCACTCAAATGCAAGTTACCGAATTAGGTTTGACATAACATGCATTTGAGTTCCATGATATTGTAATATTAGAAGCATTGAATCAAACGAGTGGCAAAAATAACTTCCAAACCTAGTCAAAGGCAATTTGGCATGGCATGTAGTTTTCATCCCAATGTTAGGTGATTGGGATAATAATAACTTGAGTTCAATACATCTATTGACATTACAAACTAAGAACATTGCATTTCACTACCTTGTTTTTCCACTTCAGTGGACCTTACTTTCATACTCCAAATTGGACCCAATCTTGAAGATTTAAATTCCATCTCATTTATAAAAAAAAATTGAACCCAATTCCTATTGTAAACTCCTTGGGTCCAATTTTTCGCTCCCGGCCAATAGTATTGATCAGTTTTGAAGTTTACTTGGTCTTGGACCCTAGTGTAAACCCACCTTTATTAGCATGTTATAAATGCACATGACCCAATTCATGCCCTAAAGTCCACATCAATTATGCGAGAGAATTTCCTTCCAACTCAACAACCCCAAAATCAAACATGTCAACCACTATGGAATGGTGTCATCTTCTTATTATACGACTTGGGTATCTATAATGAGGACTTCACAATTGTCGGGTACCAGTAGGCATCGAGAAAATTTGAAGGGTTACTCGTATTTCATGGGGAAAGGTTACTTAAAATTTTGCCTTTCAAAATGAAGGGTTACTTCAAAAATTGCCCTTCACATATTTACAATTTTTTTTTTCAAAAATGCACAATGTAATGTTTGAATCTTAGGTTATATTGTAAACTGAAGTGAAATGTAATTTACATGGAACAAAATCCGAAAAGAAATATGATTAGAACATATATTTATTTCATGTATAGAGCTCACATAACAAAAGCAATTTTGTGTCGAAAAACATTCTCCCGCTACC
The DNA here is from genome assembly GCA_964035585.1 of Polytrichum formosum. Classification (NCBI taxonomy): domain Eukaryota; kingdom Viridiplantae; phylum Streptophyta; class Polytrichopsida; order Polytrichales; family Polytrichaceae; genus Polytrichum; species Polytrichum formosum. Next base: position 41,339,320 of record OZ037938.1, on the reverse strand, counting down.
CAGGCCCCAAGGATAAGAGTGGCCTGTAGTTCTCACCGGGTGTGAGAGGGTATCTACGGTTCTCCCGAGGGTATGAGCGTATCTGCAAGACTGCATCAACCACAAGCCGGAGCCTCCAGGGGAATGAGCTAGCCGGATCTCCCGAGGGTATGAAGGCCCAAGGGACTGGTTGTTTTAAAAATGCCCTTCCCTTTGAAGGTTTCCTGGAATTTTTGCCGGTCCCTTTTGAAGGGTTGGCCCAGCTGTTGAAGGGAAAGTGAAGGGCTGCACCCCATAATAAGGGGTATAGCCCTTCAATTTTATTCGCTGCCGGTAGGATATGGGTATTTGCAGCATTCGTGTTTTGGTGCCATTTGGATCTAAGTATATACCATACAAGCACCTTCGTACCTAGGTATGATTTCCCTAGTATCAATATGATTTTTAATGGTAAGATCCAAATAACAACTCGACAATGCAAAATTTCTCTCTCTTAGAGATACCCACCAAATGTCAATATATGACTAGTAAGATATGCGGTTGTTAATCAATTGTTTTTATTATCATTAGTAAACACCTATATTTGATTAGTGTGTGGGCATGTAAGGGATCAAGGAACAAACACCATAGAAGACACATGTTTAAAAGAGATTGGACTATGTCTTCGTATTTCATACATTACTCCACCCCTACTCCACACATCAACAATGCATGCAATTGAGAGGACCAATGTACTCAATAAAAAAAATCAACAAAAATGAACTTCTAATACTCATAACTAAATAAATGGAGGTTTGAATTTCAATATGATTTGTGTTGATGTTTCACAAGTGTTTCATTGTGAACTTGCTAATACAACAAAGATTTGGATACATAAATATGATCAATTGAAGATGGAGAACAAGGAAACCAACCAAATAACAATGGCATACTTTATTACATATTTGATGCCATGGTAGGTTCTTTGATACCATTTTAGACATTGATAATTAAAACCATGCATTCACTCATGTACTGGTCCAACATTGGTGTGGTGTCATTTTTTGTTTGTTTTCTTGTGGTTGGTTGGTTTTAATAATAATAATAATAATAATATTATTATTATTATTATTTATTTTCCCGGTACCTTTTAGGTCTATATACTTTGCAAAAACCTCCATACCTAGGCAAAATTGCCCTATTATCAATATGGTTCAGAATGGCATTGATCCAAACAATACTTTGGGTACCTATACAATGATTTGCTCACCTTGACATACTCACCAACCATCAATTATTGATTGGTGTTGCTCACCCTCTTTATCAAGACAAGTTTGATCGTGCAAGACAATGTCGTATTCTTGGTAATTTGACATTTTGGCCTTGAATGTTGTACTATCAATGTTTTTCAAGGAAATGGCCTAATATACATAAAGAAGGTGCATAAGTATGAAAGAACATTTGTATTGAAGAAATATGCTCACAAGGTTCCCTTGCATGTTTCAAAGTACTAATCACATATGAACCTTGAAATATATGAGGGTCCCAATACTTATGCACATTAATCACATGTACTATATGACATATTGGGCCTAAAACATGTCGTATCATGAGCATTGTACTTGTAATATGGAGGTAAGTAAACACTTTAAAGCTTGGTTGATAGGAAATGCATTGTACAATCAAGGTATCGTATAATCGAGTGTCATAATATGGAAAGTACAATTTTGATACCCTTATGTAAGTTCTCTGATACCCTAGAGGGCTCTCTATTCCCACACAAAATAATTATTTTCCTTTAATTTTTTGTCACGTGTCATGCTCACATTTGCCAATACCACTTGTAAAACCACATGGAAACTACATTCCATCACTTGTAAAGATGAATTAGGACGCCCTCTGTGGGTACCATTGTTGATGTTGATTATTGACACCCATGCATTCACCTATGCATTATACATGCTTCCGTGAAGCAAGACAAAAAGTGAACAACACACTAAATATTATATTTAGTGTCACCAATTCTATTTATCTTGCTCAATACTCATTTGCAAACCGCCCATGTAGTGTCACCAACGCTAAATGTAAAGATAATCTTCTTAGTCATTCCTTGTATAAAATTTGGGGCATCATAAATTTACAATGTTGCAATTGTTGTCACTTTCTGAGTGGATTTTCATCCAAATTTAATCAATCCTTGACAGTAATTGAAAATTTATTGATAAGAAGTGTTAGAAAAGTCACCTTAGTGATATACACTATTGTATGACACTAAATACAATATTTAGTGTAGTAATAGACTTGCTTACATAAGGATGAGGGATCCGATATCCCACAAAGCATCTTCCACTCATTCCACCTCCTTTTTGTTGCTCCTAGGTCATGTTAGGTCAGCTTTTTGTCAATCGCTAAGCATCGATGCATTTTTATTGTTGCAGTGAGCTCCATATCTCAAGACACCATCTACAACTTTCATCGATTTTTTGTTCATTCTAATTCTTCACATGCTATTTTTGTTTGCATCTTCAATAGGGTTGAGTTTTTAAAGCTCTAGATCTCAAGTAGGTGTACTATGAAGTATATTCAATCTCCTCCACATTAATTTGTAGTCTATAGGAGAAACTTTGGATCTCAAGTCACCATTTGCAACATTCGCCAATTTGTCACTCCGATTTCTCCACATGCAGCTAAGGTGAGTTAAGTTTGTTTGCATGATCTGTAGGATTTTGCATGTTAAGCTCCAAATCTCAAGCATAAATAGGTATTGTCAATTGTCCACTATAGTAATTTGTAGTCCAGAGGGTTAATGTGGTCACTAAACTCCAAATTTAAAGACTTCTACAACTTTCAATCATTTTTATTGTGCATGGTGTAACATGGTAAATACTTAAGCTTCGAATATCAAGATATTTGCAACTTTCATGGAAAACGCATTGTCCAATTCTCCACATGCCAGTGTGCATCTACATGGTTTCAAATGATCATTTAAAGCCCCATATTTCAAGACATATGCAAATTTCAATAGGTATTGTCATTTGTCCATTACAATAATTTATAGTTCAGAGGGTTAAACATGATCATTAAGCTCTAGATGTCAAGCCATTTGTATCTTTTACCAACTTTGCAATTAAATTTCTTCACATGTTGTGTTGTTTGCATTTGTAGGGTTTTCCATACTAAGCTCCATACTTCAAGTATAATGGTAATATCAATCTCCACCACAACAAGTACACTCTAAACTCCGTAATATCAATCTCCTTAATGTCACCCCTTCTCTTATACCTAAAACCCTAGGGGACAAATGTTCTCAGTTTAAATCTCACTCTTTGTGGACACATTTCCTTCCCACGTGTCACATGTTTTGACATTAAAGTAATCCACCAAAGAATACAAAGCACCTGCTTGCATGCATCATGTTCTCATCGTTGTAATTATTGTCATTATTGCAATGTTGACTTTGTGTTATTCCATAATGTCACACACTACACTAATCCTTGTTTATCATGCATCCATGTTAGCACTACAAAACTCCTTAATATCACATGCACTTTGGTTGCCACAAGCAAGATATTACGGAGTTTAGAGTGTACATAGTGTCTTTGCAAGTTGATTGGCTGACGAGGGCGCCAACGTAAACAAATAAGCTCTAGAGTCGAACCACTCATTCTTGATCAAGATCCCATCATGAGTTTATAGGGTGCCATAATTTTGATCAGGTTGGGATTGCTTGCAGTAATTTATTTTCAAGGTTGGTTAAAATAAGGTTCCACATTTCACAGTTTCTACATGTGGAATCTACATTTCCACTAGAATATAATGGGCGAAGTAGCCTATGATGTGGAAATTAACCCTAAGTCTCCAGCTTCGGTTATGGTATCACCAAGGAATCGATACTGACATGACACATGTTCTTGGTTTTAAGTGCTAAAGTGACGAGGAATTCGTCTCAAAATGAGTGGTTATGACAGACTCTAGATATTGGTAAGGTGTTTGGGCCAACTTTTTAACTTTGAAAATTTCACAATAATTTCAATTTTCAGAATAAAATTACCGAAAAATTTGCAGTCCTTTTGATTTATGTCTTCCTACACGGGAAAAATTTGCAGCGCCATATACTTCTCCAGATTTGACGCAAAATCTCTTAAGTGATCGGTTACGGGTGCCTCTACTCTAAATCTCAAGAGACCTGCAACCTTCACTGAAATTGTACTGTCCAATTCTTCACATGCCAGTTTGCATCCTCCACATGGTGGCACATCTCCTATATACATAAAGAAAGCTGTAGATTTCCAGTAGAATAACTTAGTAAGTCGCGGTCAAATCCTCCACATGCCGTTTGCTCAGTGCATCTGTAGGGTTTTACGAAATAAGCTCCAGATCTCGAGGAGTAGAACAAGTATTTTCAATCTCGGCTCCAGGAATTTGTGAGGCTACAGGGTATCTAGGCCCCTCGCCCGGCCGCAGGCGGCTGCAGCAAATTAGCACTTTCATTTGTTGTTTTGAATATGTAAGCAAGTAGGTCGGATGCTGCGGTCATAGTTGGTTCTTTAACTTCTTCATCCTCGCGCACTTCTGATCCCTCAATTGCAGCTTTACTTCCTTACAACTCTTTTATGCAGTCTCGTAAGGAGAGAGAGAGAGAGAGAGAGAGAGAGAGAGAGAGATGAAGTCGGAGTTAACATTGCTTAACTTTGCGTAACTTAAGCCTGGAGGGTGTTTGTGGTCACGTTTTATCTTCACTCGAAGGGACCGTGGAGGTTACATACACAAGTTGGAGTTCAGTTTTTCCGCCTCCTGAGTTTTGGGGCTTGGATCTGGTTGCCTGACATCATCACAAGTCGCGCTTCGTGATCCGATTTTCGTTTCGACTCGGGGTTTTGGGTTGGTTTGATCTGGTTGCGCTTCGTTCACGAACTACAAAAACCCTCAGTAAGTAGTTCATGGTTGTGGTGTGGTACAGTTTACATCCTGATCTCCTCATGTTTTGCAAGGCTGAGAAATTCTATCATCATCATCATCCCCAAGGATAGTTCTTCTTCGGAAGCCATAGACGGTTGTTGTTGCCATAGCATCATCATCATCATTATTTAGCAGCAACAGCTGCAGGAAGGAAGAAGAATAAGCGAATCCGGGAGTCACTACTCGCATCTCCGCAACTTTGCCACAAGCCTTGGCTGAAAGTGTATTTTTCTGTCTCAAGAACAGAAGACAAGGGCAAATTCACCGAAGTGGCACCCGGGTTACGGAATTGGCGGCAGCGGTGCAGGGTTGCTACGTGTGTAGGTCAGGTGAAGCGAGTTTCGGGGTAAGGCTTTGGAGCGGAGAGAATGGTTTTAATTTTCTGTTGTGGTCGAAATTCTGAGAGCCAGGCTGGTGATGGTGGATCTTGTGCTCACAATGCCTGTGTGAAGATGAAGGATCCTTTAACCATGCCTGGTAGTCATGGGACTCCTGGAATAAGGGAGTATGAGAGTTAAGAGAGTTCGGGAGAGATTTCAAGGGCAAAAGGTTTGGGTTGTGGTGATAAGATGGTGGAACGTTTTAGTTGTTTTTGGAAGTCTAAGGAGGATTGGTGGTCTGTCTTCTTCGTTTCGTTTCGTTTCGTTTCCTCTTCCGGACCGAGAAGGCCAGGAAACCGTTGATGATGAAACCCTCAAGGCCATGTCACCTTTGAAAAGTGCAAGGTTTTTGATTGTTTGTTTGTTCGTTGTCAAGGGAATGAGCGAAGTGCTATGTAGTGGATCGTCCTGTCTGGGAGGAAGTTTGTGGTGTAATTGTTGCGATGATTGATCTCAGCTTAACCCTGCTGTTCCATTACTCTTAACCCGCAAGTGTCCTCCCTCCAAAATGTAGGAACTTTAGTGTGGGATTTTGGACAGGGTTTGCTTCTGTGTCACTTGTGTACTGGCAATGCAGGTGACCTAGCACCTTCTTCACCTTTCTGGTATCTTTGAGCTACAAATCTTCCATGTCATGTTGCTCAGAGCTTTTGGCGGTCTTTGTAACAGAATTGGGGGCCATAAACTATGGGTAGAGGTTCCTTGGATCGAAGAGAACAACATATTTTTTTGTTAATTGGTTACACTTCTTCCACCAGGACAGAGATGAGTGGTCGGTGCTTTTCTAAGGAATCTTAGCAAGTTCTTCAGACTATCTGTGATGTAAGCCCTTTCTTTAGAACCCTTGAAGGAATTCTTGCTTCTGGAAGGAAGAACCCAAACTTTCTTTCTTTCCTTCAAGTCATGGCCCGAGTTCAAAATGATATGGCTGAAGTCTACTGTTTGAGAGATTTTGGTGTTGTCAATCCTGAAAAACTTGTTGGATGTTTGGTCATGGTTCGGAGGAGCAAACATGGTTTCACAAAAAGTTTGTGAAATGTTAGCATGGATCCTTTGCCTCAATGAAGAGTGTGGCTATTCTTCCTTTCGTGAAAATTCTGAACAAGTGTGGCCCTTGGTTGTGGCAGGTGTCTGGGTTCGTGCATAGCATAATTCAGAATCACTTTGCAGTGAGGAATTCTCTGGTGCTCCATATAGATTAGCGCTTGCCACAGTGAGGCGAGGCAAGATGGTGCATTTTGGGCATTACATCTTGGCCAATCAAATACCCGGCTGGGAAGAGTGCGTAGCCAAACCCTCAAGCAGAATTTCTGTCTTTCAAAGAATGGTTTCTGTGAGAGTGCAATCCATGTGTTGAGGGGGGGGGGTCTATCCAGAGATGCTATGCTTCCTTCTATGCGAAAATTCTCACGTGGACCTTGGTTGTGCAGTTACTACATCGGCTACAAGTCGCTGAAAAAAAGGATTAAATACTATTCTGGTCGTGCTCATGCCGCCACTGCCACGGAGGACGAACGCCATGAAATTGTGAAATCATTCTCAGAGCTTCTGGATTCTCAGGTTGGCACTTTAGAATAGACAAGCAATTTTTGACTCTTCTTGTAAATGTGTGGGCAGCCCTTTGATGCTTTACAATTGGCAGCTGCTAATATGAAGATAAATCCAGTAACTTAGTCCCCTCAGATCGTGGTTGAAGCTCTGAGACAATCAGAGCCAATTATGGACATTACGTGTTCTTCTGTTTGTTGAGAGAAGTACCGAAGCTTGGTGCAGTTATTTGTCAAGGGCCTAGAAAATAACAGTTCTCCCACTACAGGTAGTATGTTTTCCGCTTTCGTTGTCTTTCTGTTTCGATTGCAATTAGCTACAACCTCAGATTCTGATACTCTGGACCTTGGAGTCTAGATTTCAGCTTTCCACCCTGGTTTCATGTAAGAGTTAGGAATTTTCAAGAAATGCAAGGTTATAATGAACTTCAGGTCCATGGGTTCTAAGAATAACTTGAGGTTAATGATTGTATGTAACATAATAACAGTTTGTGTTCATAAAATATTTGTCAGTTGCTCTGCAAGGACTATGAAATGTGGAAGATTTCAAAAGGTGTGGTTATTGTTTATGTTGCAGATAGAGAAAATTGTGTTGTTTCTGATAGAGAAGCAAGGACTTCTAGCAGAGCGGTTGCAAAGACTGCGAAAACAACGAGAAGAATCCACACAAGAGTATTATGTGGGTGATGTATCTGGACTTGGTGAGCCTCCGTATAGCCCGGCGATAGTGCCTTGGCGAATGATGGATGAATATAGGTACTTGAGATTCATAACCTCTTCTATAAAATGTACATGTTGATTCCAATTGATTTCCCACTTGATTGTGACAACTGTTTAGTTCTAAGTACTGGCTTCCAGTTTTTTGTAACATGTCCAGTCACTAATCTGGAATTTGAAGAATGCGTTAGATAGCAGAGTTCATGAGGCTTCATTATCAATGTCAACAGAACCACTGAAGATCACATGACTTGTTTGTGGACATTGGAGTATATTGCAGGAATACACGTTTTCAGTCCATGTGCTCAAACTTTGAGAACAGTAGAGTTATCCTTCTATTGGTTGCTTTGCATACGCTATCAAATATTTCTTTCCACTGGTGGTGCACTTCGAGGTAGTGTTTAAGTTTGAATGAAAAAAGCAACCTCTTGGGGTTCATTGAGTGAGATCAAACTCATTTTGGCATGCCAAGAGGTGCTAAGATGAGTTTGGCACTCAGTGAACCGCAAGAGGTTGCTCTTCATTTAAACCTCCACACTACCTTCAAGCATGCACCAAAAACTTACCGAACATGGAAGTGTTGTATGCAAAACAACCAACTCCCAATGAAAAATTCATGTCGAGTCAGAGAAGAACTCTTTTGACAGTATCAATAGCACTTGCAATGTCAGCAATCTAGAGATGCTTTGAAGTTACACTTTAGATACACATGTCAGATGATCAGGTGGGAATCAGATTGCAAAAAGAATCTACCTGATTGTTTTGGTTCAGCTTTGTGGATTTGTAGAGGCTTTACATGTGTGGAACTTTGTTGCAGGCAAGTTGGGTTAGACCTTCTGCAACTGTTAAATTTTGTAGAGCTTAATGCGACAGGCCTTCGGAAAATACTGAAAAAGTTCGATAAACGAGTTGGCTTTCGACTTGGGAGTCAGTATATTGCGTCCAGAACCAATCATCCTTTTTCACATCTCCAGCAGGTTTTCCGAACAGTGGTAAGCTTATCCTCGCTATTTCAAATTGATGGCTTGGGGCATGGATCTCTCACAAGTTTCTGCACACTACAAAAATTCAATGCTAAGAAAGCCAATATTTTTAGATTTAGCATGGCCCACACAACTGCACTTAAAAGTGTAGCTGATTTGACGCTCGTATTAACATCAGTGACATGACATTATGTCAGAGGGAATCAACCACAAACCTGGTAGGTGTTTTTTGTTTTGTTTTTGTTTTAAGCAGTAGGTACCAGTGGAGCCCAAGGTTTATTTGATTTGAGGAGATGTTAGGTAGAGCCTGTAATTTTAATTAACCTGGGCCTACTTATGTGGGAAAAAAGGGATACATGGAGCAAAATCTTCTAAAAGGTTTCAGCCTAGGCTAGACTAGTAAGTTGGCCTGCACATGGTGGTATTCAGTCTGACTATTGAAGTAGTTAAATACTCTGAATCTATGATCTTATATGTCAGGTTTCATATATTGTGAAATGAAATATTAACTTTTGGCTTGAAGCCACAATCCGTTCTGTTCCCTTAGCAATCGAACCATAGAGAAGGCTAAGTGGATGGAATGGATTGTTGAATTCAAGCCAGATGTTAATATTTCATTTAACAACATATGTAACCATACATATCAGATCATAAATTTGATGTATTTAATTGCTTCAATAGTCAGACTGAATGCCACAATGTGCGGGCCAACTTACTAGTCTAGCCTGAGCTGAAACCTTTGAGGAGGTTTTGTCCCATGTATCCATTTTCCCTCAGATAGGCAGGCCCAGGTTAATTTAAATTGCAGCTTTACCTAACGTCTCCTCAAATTGAACAAACATCAGGCTCCACTGATTATAACAAAATAAAATCTACCAGGTTTGTGGTTGATTCCCTCTGAAATGTATGGCTATTTCTCATCTTATAGCACTGATACTTGTGTTGTTGCTGGTTGTTGGCAGGGATTAGGAGCTATGGTGGCTACAATATCTCGGAACCTTGCTGAGATTCGACATGAAAGTATGGAGACAGACTCAACAAGTAGTGCCATTTCTCTATTCCGTAGTTCTTCTCTTCCAAGACGAGTTATTGAAGACGAGCCAATCATTCAGGTCAACTACCTCAATGGTTTTGTAGTCTTACTGTTCTTGTATGGGAGACAGATATTCTTATTTACAATGGAACATATAACAACAAATTGATCCTTTCATTAGTATCCTCTTTTGTTTGAACATTGAACACCTAGGACCAATTATGAAAGGGGCAATAAGATGCACATTAGAGGCAATGAGAGACAGTACTCAACAATTACAAGTCTCGTGAATTGGATCACTCTCAGTTGTTTATGAGAACTGAATGGTGACACCATCTCTTTCTTTGAGGAAATAACAAAAATATTTGGTGATAATTAGTAAGGGCTTATACTAGGTTGAGAAGTTTGGGAATCTTGAGTGTGTTAAAGGGGAATTTATTAGTAAATATTCTTTTCAAACCATTACTGAACTTTGAATTTTTCCAGGCAATAGTAGAGACAATGCGTCGCTTAACCCAGGAGGTCAGCATTAAATCCTTTGTGGCCAATGAACTTCTACTACCAGCACCAAAAGAGGAGATATCTGGAATGCTCAGGAAGCAAGAGAATGCTCATTTTATGTCAATACAGGTCAACCTCTTCAATACGTTTTTATACATGGTGATTAACCTCTTCCTTTTAACAATTGAGCCTGCATTAAGTTATTTGACATATTTTGTTGAAGCCTTTCTTGCATTGTAGTGAATCAATATTTCAGGATTATACTATCCAATTCTTAATTTTCTTAAACCTGTGATTTACTGCCGACCTTTGTTTGTGACACTTACTTTGAATTTTTTGCAGGTCAATTACTACATAGTGGTACCATCTTCTGATGATTATGCACAACTACTAAATGCTCCAGCCACTTTGTGTGGAGTTATTATAGGTTCCATGCCGTTAGCAGCTTTGGTATCCGCACTTGTGTATAGTTGGTGGTCCAATTATTCTTACAAAGCTCCTCTAATTGTCAGTACTCTGATATTGATGGCTGGCAATTTAATGTATGCTTTGGCACTTTACTTTAACTCCATCTGGCTTCTGCTCATTGGCAGATTTTTATGCGGGTAACTCATCTTACACCCCTTTATTATGGACTATCAGTTATTTCCTTTTTGCCCCTTGGTATTCATCATGGTGATCACAGTGATGTTTATAATCCTAATAGGACTGAATTATTCAAGTGAATGGTGCAAGGATGATGAATTCATAACTCCTGACCAAGTATTTATTTTGTATGTCGCAGATTGGGAGGGGCAAGGGCTATCAATAGAAGATATATTTCCGACCATGTTCCAGTAAAGCAGCTCACAAGCGCATCTGCTGCCTTCGTGAGTGCAAGCGCTTTGGGAATGGCTGTTGGCCCAGCTCTTGCTGGTCTGCTTAGCAGGATTGACTTTAAGGTTGTTGAAACTTGAGGCACCTTGTCCTTTTTTCTACCTTGAAATGGTTGCAGTGTTGCATAGTGAGAAATTGTCAGTCTCCTGTTGGCAGATCATTTTGTTGTTATTGGCTAAATGCATATACTAGTGTTAAGACTTAACCTCATTAGACCCCCTTTACATTAGAGGTTGAGTTGAGAAAGGGAACTTCCAATTGTTCACTCAAAATCACTTCACACATAAGCTTTCAACTTGAGAGCTTGAACTTCTTACTGGGCGCACATTTCTTAGATGGTGCCTTGATGGATCCCATGTGGAACGAGTACAACAAGCTTTCAGTCAAAATTATAAAGCTAAGGAATGTTGAGAGCTTGAGCTCTCATTTTGTGGGCCCTAATCCAATGCGCTTTCAAGCATTCTTTGGTTTGTTATGCTTCTTTGTTTAGTATCATCCCCTGGTGATATCTCACTTTGACCATGGCCACTTTACACTTTTGCTCAAACTACTAAGAGTGTGAAGATTGGTCAAGCTCTCAATAGTTTGAGTTTTGGATGAAAACTTGTCAACTCCAAGTATTAAAACTCCTGAAAACCATTGCCAAGTTTGAGCTCCAAATTGAGTTTTAGTGTAAAGGGGGGCCTTAAACTCTATGCACACATGCTTTCAATTGTAAACCACTGAATTCTTGTGTATGTTTTACTGACACATTGATTGCGATTTTAACATGCAGATATATGGAGCACCTGTAAACTTTGTGACTGCCCCTGGTTGGTTGATGTGCGTGGGTTGGGGACTTTACCTTATCCTAATTTTGACCTTCTTCAAGGAACCCGAACGACCAGGTGTAGTTTCAAGGCCAAGCTCTGAAAAGAATTTGGCTGGAATGGAAGAGAATACACCTGGGACATTGCAAGCACCTCTGCTTTCAGGCAGCCTTTCACAACAACAACCATTATCTGATGAAGAAGAAGGCGAAGTTGATGACTCAGATTATGGCGACGACAAAGCAGTGGAAACATTTGGAGAGCTTTTGAAGGAGTTAACACTCCCAATCAGAATTCTGTTGTGGATCTACTTCATGCTCAAATTTGCTTCAGAGCTTCTCATTTCTGAGTCCAGTATTCTGTCCACGTATTATTTTAATTGGACAACATCTCAGGTAAAACATTTAACTTTCATATCTACCCTGCTGGACTGTGAATTAAAATCATGAAGATTGTGCAAATCTATCTCTCTGAGTAATTTTATAGTACAGTTGTTGGGTGTCAGTGACTATCTTGCCCCTTTAGATTTAGGTGTTCTATTGGCGTTTTGTCAAGAGGGTGGCAGTAATGACAATTTGTAGATATCTTTTTTTTTGTGTGCATCCAGGTTTCCATCTTTTTGTCGCTGTTAGGTTTGACGGTACTGCCAATCAGTGCTGTAGTTGGCAATTGCATAAGTAACATCTATGAAGACAGGTAAGCTGCTCTTTTTAGTAGGATTTTGAAGGTGTCATTCAGAAGTAAATGACCTGATGGTGAGTTTATACATATGTTGATATTCTACAAGGTGTACTTTATTCTTCTGCTTTTTGGTACTGCACAAAATGATATTGCAGGCTTTGAAATTTGAATGTTGTTGGCCAGTGGAATTAGTTGTTGTAATCATAGATGCTGTCTTGGAGAGGAAGGTTACCCTTTGAATATCAGACAGGGTTATTATAACTACATTTGTGGCTTGTGAGTGGTCATTTGAGGCATCCTAATTTTTGGCGTTCAAGTAACACATTTTCTGTGGGCAGGTTGGTGGTATTGTGGTCACAGGTTACAACTGGGCTAGGCGTGGTAGCCATCATATGTTACAGTCCTTATTTGCACTACAGCACATACCAATATGTAGTTGCTGCAATCCTCATTTTTGTGTCGACAAACATTCTTGAAGGTACCTTGGCTTCAATATGCACGTATTTGCAAGGAGATTATCATGAGTATGACTTTGATTCTTTCAGCCAAAGACAGTTACTAAAATAGAATGACAAAGCTTCCTTTCCTGATTATTACAACCTAGACACAAATCCTTGAAGTAATCTCAGGTGTAAAGATGATTTTTTTTTGCAGCCTGCCTGCATGTTCTTACCTTACAAATATTAGAGTTATCCTCTAACTTAAATGAATTTTAGTCAGGGTTTGGTTGTTTTGCAAACAACACCTTCCATGTTTGGTACTTTTTTGGTGCATGCTTGGAGGCAGTGTGGAGGTTTGAACAAAGAACATCCTATATTGGTTGACTTGAGCATACCAAGAGTTGCTAAAATGTGTTTGGCTCTCAATGAACCGAAATAGGTTGCTCTCCCATTCAAATTCAAACACTACCTCCAAGGATACATCATCACAAGGGAAAGCTATGACTGATTTGTATGCACAATAAAAAATGGAAAATTCATAGGGGACCAACTCCCTATGGAAAGTCCCATTTAAAGGATAACTTCAGTTTTCTAGTATGTTTGGTTCATAATCTAGATGGCTTACGATGCTTGGTGTTGTGCTTGTGCAGGAGTGAATATGTCACTGTTGTCAAAGGTTATGTCACCACGGCTATCCCGAGGTGTTTTTAATTGTGGGCTCCTTTCAACCGAAGCTGGCACTCTTGCGCGTGCTTTGGCCGACGGATTAATCACGATTGCTGGAAAAGGGGGTGTTGAACATCTCGCAAATTTCACCATGATTCCAACCCTATTCCTTGTGGTATACACCACAATGTACACGTGGATGGGCTATTACTCCCTCTACTGATGATCATTCTTCTATGAATATTGGCTATATACCCTTTTTCAATTCTCACCTCCACTTTTCACTTGTCGGGAGTAAAATAGATTGTGCAGATCAAAAGCTGGAAGGAGGACTTCTTTCCAGGAAATTCGCAGCTTCAAGAAACTGTATATCTTCTACCACTTGCTTCATTGACAAAATCCAAATAGCAACCATGGGAAAGGAAATTGGAAGCATCGATTGATTCATCTTCATTGTCAAGATCGAGTGTACTTATTAGGGTGTGGATGTGGATGCGGTTAATGACATTTTGCAGATTCTCAGCTGGGAGACATCTGTTGTGAACTGCTTGGACCAATTACTGGCACTGATTGAATTACACAAATGTTGGTGTGGTGGATGGATTAGTGGATAAAACAAATTTTGTACAACAGAGTTTCAGCAGCAGCCAATTTGAGGCTGGGATTGACATCCAAGATGCCAATCAATCCTTCATTAAGTGGCGAAGGTTTTCATTTGCACTCAGTTTCATTTCAGGAACTGGTATACTGGTTGAAATAAACTCCAAGCAAATTTTTTTTATGCTACAGAGAGGTGCCACATTTGGGCTCATTAGTGGAAAATTATGAAAGTGAAAATTGGATTGAAATTTATATGTACGTAAAAACATTCAGTTGGCTTAAATGTTGTCGATATGATATCTTTAGAATGCACATGCATTTCAATCATGGAGCATATAATGTGTTTATTTGAAGCTTGTTTGCATGTTTGTTGCAATTTAATTTTATGATTTGAACAGCTATGTAGTTGATGCAATTGTGTGCACACTTTTCATTTACCTACTTTGTGTCAACTTTTGCACCATATAAGGTACATGAGGCTAACTCAGTTAGCTTCCTGAATCGGACACCTATTTTTGGCTCTTAATTGGTGGTGCAATTGCTTTAATTCGGTGGGTGAGTAATACATGGTGATTTAGCTGCCGCCTTGATGATATTTGGGTTTGTCTTCCTTGCATAAGTCAAACTGCACCCACCCAATGATCGGGGAGATTTTTGGGCATAATCAGTTGAGATCCTAGTGTTTGCAAGTCCAACCGGTTACATGTTGACATCCTTCAGTTTTCTATATTAATTTGAGGTATATTCCATAAATTCTTCTAAAGTGATTGGTAAATCTCTTGGAAGTCTTCAACTTCAACCGGTTATTTCTCAAACTCAATTAGTTCATCTGTAACTAATTGTTGATTCTCCCCTATCATAGCACCCACCGTCCTCCATAATTAGGAGTGTTATCTACCAAGCTAAAACACGTTTGATTTTTGTGCCTAAGGTGGGTAAATTAGGAGGCGGCATGTGGTTATGAGGTGCCGACCAACTTGTATTGTGGGTATTCTATAATGAAAAACATTTTGGCAACATTTTATTGTACATGTGACCACTTTAGAGAGATGACACAACCAATATGCGTTCAACTTGGTTTTCATTGGCAAATGACACATGTAGAATCTGCTAATGATGTTGTCCACTTACACAACATTGAACAATAAAAGAGTTCCCCTATAAGACCACATTGGGAAGCCTAGATCAACATCTTCCTCAACTCCGCTTTCAACGCTTTCAAATTCTTTGGTCTTGATTCACAATTGCTAACATGCTCAAGCTTGTAGTGCTCGAATTCATTGACCGGATGATTCCATAGAGCTGCAGGTGTCCACATTAGCCTCAGCTACCTCACTTCAATATGGGATGTAGTGTGATTGCGTAGTTTCCTTGTCCTAATACAATCTAACCTCGATAATGTCACTCTTGTTTATAGAACACCTTGATATTGTCACCCAAAACTTCGAAACCAAATTTTCTAGTGTAAAACTCCCTCGTTATTATCCCTATCACCCTTGATAATGTCACTATTTTTTTCCAAAATTTGTAGTGTAAGTGTGATAATAACAAGTAATATGGATGAAAAAAGGCCGGATGGACAACAAATTCTATGGTTGACGTCGGCAACATTGAATTTGGGCTTTGATGTCCAAGGCAAGCCTCTAGAGAAGCTTTCTCCATTGGAGTACGTAAACATGGAATGTGAAGATGATTTTTGAGGTGGAGTATTCTACCGAGGAGCTTGTGCAATTAGTGCAAGATGGGCAGGAGGTACATGATCCCGTAGAAGTAGACCCATTGATTGATGATAGCAATGATGTTGAGTCTAAGGTAGTGAAGTTAAGTGATGCACAAAAAATTGTTAAAGATGTTTTGAATTTTATGGCTAGTCAAGGTTCTCAAATTTTCAACACTATGGAGTTGTTAGGAATGGAAAAAATCCATGACAAGCTCATCAGAATTGGTGTTGCACATTTAACATCAATGTCAACAAAACAATGTGACATTAGGAGCTTCTTTGTCTCTAGTGAGAGGTCTTTACCTGATCTCAATGACACATTATGATGTGCTATCTTTGTTATTCAAGCTTTTAAATTTTATTTTATATTTAAAAACATTGAATTCTCATCTTTGTTATTTTCTTTTGAACATTGTAATTTTTATTTGTTTTTCTACCTATTTCTTTGATAATATCATATTATGCATAAATCTTCCAAATGTGACATTATCAAATATGTCACACCTTGTTTATATCACACTTTTTGGTGAAACGGATGGTGTGACATTATCAAGGTTAGGCTGTAGACAGTTCGTTATTTAAGGTTTTAGTAAGTACCAAAATTATGATGATCACATGTTTCGAGGAAAAAATGGAGGCATGGAAGAAGTGATGAAATGCATGCAACTATTACACTCTTTCTTGTCTTCAATGTGGCGCTTTGTTCCAAATTTTTGTCATTAAGGTAGAGGGTGCTCAAACCAACACACAAGTGATTTAGCCTATTTCTTGAGTCCATTTGGATTAGTGGTATGCATGATTGGCTTAGCAATTTGGCTTAATAGGAACAAAAATAAATTAAATTGCACATCATATGAATATACTATAATGATTTTGAAGTTAATTGGCCCTAGCTTCCTAAATCCCTCCTTAAACAACACTTTCAATGCAATGGCTCCCAAAACTATCTCGACACTTGCTCAAAACTACTCTTGATTTTTGCCCAATCTAGATCCAACTTTGCTTTCTCCCAAAATCAACCCCACCTTTGGCTCAAACTGCCCCTTCATTGAAACCAACATTCCACCCAATAAATGTTTTTTTAGCCCATATGGCTTTTGTAGGCAGAATTTTAATAAATGCATATAAGTGATCTACCCTAGCTACATTCCGACACTTGCCCAAATGCAATATCTTTTTTGCCTAAAACTAACCCTGTATTATGTCGGAATTGCCCCGCTTGTCAACCAAATTTGCCCCTACTTTGCGTCAAAGATTTAAGGTGTGTTCTGGGTATGTGATTAGGAAGCATGCATAGGTATTGCTTTTGGGTTGGGGGGGGGGAGGGGTGTTGGATATGGCACCCTCTACCTTATTTTGTGTGTTGACTAAGGTATTGGAGCCTAAAAGCAACAATTCCATAAATATTTTCTATTTACAATAGGTTAAATAGCTTAGACTGTTTTTATAAACAAATTCCATAGATTTGTAAATCTATATAAAGTCTACGGTTTTTTTTCAATGAATAATAAATTCTTAAAGAAACCTACAAAAATTTGCAAAGCCCTTTTAAGAAATGAGCCTTTTACTCTTCACTAGGGGGGGTGGGGGGGGGTTTCCCATTGATGTTGGATTGCTAGATGAGAATTAGCACGAAATCGGCCTTATTGCAAGCGACAATCTTCTATTTAATGAAGGTGTTGTCCCCCTTTGTGCATCACTTTTTACACTACCTCATTGAGCGGATAGATCCTTGATTAGCCTTTGTGATTGGCCAAAGTTGGTGGTCTTCTTAAAGTGTTCTTGCATCCTTCTTACAATAAGGGCCGGTTTACACTATGGACCATGAAGTCAGACCATGGAAGACGGCCTTTGTCAACGGTCCGAGTTCATGGTCCGACTTCCATGGCCTGACCTCATAAAAAAATTGGTTTTGAGAGCCTTGGGCCCCTCACTAGGTGTAAACCGAATGTGGACCAAGAAGAATGACCATGCACCAAAAAGTGAAGGTGCTGATTTTTTTAATACATGCCCAAAAAGGGCAATTTTGAAAAAAAATTCAAGTTTGACCATTCTCTTGTCTTCTCTTGCACTTCACTTGTCTTCACTTCTTGTTAAATGTGTCGAAGATGTGGCTTGCAAATCTTCTCACAACAATTTTTACAAAAAAAATGAGCGATTTAATTTGTACATGTTCAATGTAATTTACATGTGACATGTACCTTGTGTTGTCACTATACTAAATAGGATATTTAGTGTTTGATTATATTTAATATTGTTACCACCCTACCTTGCTCAATACCAAACTTCAATTCTTTGATAATTAGTGTTCGAAGATTTCCCATTGCAGTTCTTTTGACCACCTTGATCTACAGTCACTAAACAACTACAAATTTTTCTTTTTCATTTTGCAGCTGTAATTTAAAAAGTTTCGGGGCGTGTAATATACCGTTTGAAAGGTATTTTCAAGACCTTTCCAACGGTATATTCCAAGCCCCCAAATTCCAAACATTGTAGTTGGTAGAGCAAAAAAACAAATCTGCATTCAAATTCTTGAGTTCTAGATGTCCCACGTTGTTTGGTGAAACACGTGGGAGCCGGTTTAAGGGGTAGGGCAAGGTAGTAATGGTATGCCTCATGGACTATGTTATGATTAAGACACATAAAGGGCAGATTCATTAAAATTTCATTTAATGATATTTCTTTGCCATGGGCCCTTGCATTTTCCTACATGTCGTGTAAATAATGATCGTGTGTCACTGCAGCTCGAATACCAACCACCATTAACAAATAACACTAAAACATAACAAAGTCACACATACACAACACACCTTCACATGCCCCCCCTCAGCTGACTATGGAGACCCGCCAAGCAGCTAGGACCAATGCCAAACCAAAGGGCATGGATAATGAATAATGGCTCCGCTACTAACTAGAGTGGTGAATGTCATTCCAAACAACTGTAGGCTAGGTGTAGTGTGAGTCCCATCCTTAATCGCCTCTGATATTTGGCCATCAAATTCCAAAGAACTAATTCCACCGCCTCGCGTTCGATCGCATCCCTAAGTCATAACTCTTCATATTCCACTTGGGTAAGCACAACACCCTGAAAGCTACACATGATCATTGAATACGACTGGTGGAAGCACCAGGTACTGAAGATCCTCAACAACGAGGACAACTCCACTGTCCAGATGGTAGAGAAGTCAAGGGTGGCTTCAGGCATGCCATGTGCCAACCACGTTGACACTGGTCATATAAGAGCATAATAGCCGCTTCTTTCTTCTTCCCACACACAAAACATGGAAGACCCTGTGGCACGATGGCCAGTTCAGGATGAAATGTATCCTCAATGGATAGATGACATGTGGTACAATTTTTGGATTGCTCGCGTGTTGCGCACCTCTCTATGAGGAGCGCCCGCAACACCATGGCCACAAGGGGGACCCCGGAGTGACACCCGGGACTTGTGGCGCCATAAGTGGTTGTGCCCAAGTGATCCTAGTGTGGGTGAGGGCCCCGGGCATTGAGAATGCCTCCCACCCACGAAGACTAGGAGTCATAAGGGTAAGGTCATTAGCTACGAGTAGCTTATGGCAAGAGGATTCTAGAATGCTAAAGAACACCTCAATCGGAGGTGTGAGCAAAAAGATATGGCAATTTGAGTGAGGTGCTATCCCGCGGCTAAAGGAAAATGTCTACTTGGCCCCAACTCTAGGTAGAGAGACAAAAGGTTTCTTGATGGTGGCGTAGGGGTCCCGCGTAGAGTCCTAGAGGCTTATATGGGTGAGGCGGGTTTACCGACCGACCCCCCCGGAGCATAGTTGGCAACTATGCTTCGGGTAGTTGTAGTGTTGTAGTGTTGTAGTAGTTGTAGTGTAGTTTGGCAACACAATGAACAACTTAAGAGTAGATTTCCATGAATAGAAATCCACATCTAACCGTTGGTTACCTATTAACGAAAGAGTCCCGAATGCATGTGTAGGAGGGTTTGGTGACCAAGCCATGAGCTTGGGGGTCCGCGATATGGGGAGCTAACTGTGCACGTGTGTGGGATGTGTAGGTTAGCGCTCGCGACACTTGCTAGAGTTGGAAAGCGGACAACATAAGTGAAGGAAAGCTAGCAAGGGTTGCGATATCGCGACATTCCCTGTCGTCCTTGCCTTCCAACAACAACAAACTACTCGGCAACATCTCCTTCACCCGAATGATAGTGCGCCCCGCCCTGACATCCAATGTTGTAGGCGCCTCATGTTGGAGATAAACATAATCCCCCTGCCGGAATCTCCGCAACTAAGGTCGGTAAGCACCACTGCGAATGCGTGCATAACGCAATGTGTCACGGTGCTGAGCAATGGACAAATTTTCCATGGCCATAGGCATGGCCCTCTAGAAGAATTGAGCCCGCTTCTGCAAACACTTTGTCCAAATGTTTGGGTCATCCAAAATCTATAACATGAGCTAGTTTTTCCCAAATAGAACTCGGGAGTATAAGCTCACGTCCATACAACAACTGATACGGGCTGTAGGACGCCAAGGAGGCCTGCCTACTAAATCGATAGTCCATAGCAATCCAAAGCAACATAAGGTCCCAATCCCGATGGCTCCTCTAAAGTAATCCATACTTCTTCAAGCCACGCTTGGTTGTCTGAATAACCCATTCAGCCAAGCCATCAGCCTCCGGATGATCCGCGAGGGGATGCGGTGATCTATGAGAGCGTTAGTGCACAACTCCTCAAAAACATCAAGGAACTCCCTCCCCTGGTCCGTCAATACCTCAGCCGGTGCTCCAAAACGTGCCAAGACACGATCCAAAAAGGCTGCTGCGGCCAATTCTACGGAGTTTTGGGATAGAATGACAAGCTCAATCCACTTGCTAAAATGCTCCACCATCACCAACACATACTTTGCTCAACGTGGTGTGACAACCAACGGTCCTACAAAGTCCAACGACCAACGGTATCCCAGTCCCATGATAGGTAAGGGTTACAGTTGAGGTAACAAGGTGTTGAAGCTAGATCTGACCCGGTCGCAAACTTCACACCTCCCGACATAAGCAACAACCTGCTGATACATGCCGGTCCACGAATATTGGCTGCGCAACATCGAATGTGTACTGCGTACGCCAAAATGGCCAAGTTCTCGTACACTTGTCGCACCAAATAGGCCCTCTGATCCGGTCTAGGGAGATTATGTTTTGTCCCATCTGACCACAATTGAAATAACAAACCGTTCTCCCAACGGAACCTCGTTATTCGATGTCCAATCCTATCCTTTTCCATCACTGAGATGAATAAGAGAAAGGTTCCCTGCTGAAGCTTATGCAATACGGGAAGATCCTCTCATATATTCACAATAGCTTAAGGTCGATTAGTCTCATCATCCGAGACTTGTATCGGAACCTCAGCAGCAGAGCTAGAAAATAAATTGAGGTAGGTAGCTGCGTGCCAACTTGAAACCGCCTCTCGATCACAATCTCCATGCCACTTGGTCTATGTTAAGTTATCATCCGAAGGACTTGGATTGCGTGAGAGTCCATCCGCATTCAGGTTGGTAATACCGGCATGGTGTATCACCTCAAAGTCGTACTCTTGAAGCAATAAAGCTCACATGCCGAGCTTGTAAGTAAGCTTATCCGACTCCATAAGCCACCATAAAGGCTGATGATTAGTCATCAAAGTGAAGCGCTGACCATAGAGATATGGTCGGAAATGGGCAATAGCCCATACCACTGCCAACGCCTCCCCCTCATAGGACGAATAATTGGCCTTCGCATTGTTGTTGCTTCGCGAAACATGAGCAACAACATACTCCCGGCCAGAGTCATTGTTTTGAGTGAGAACTGCTCCCAAACCCAATGAACTCCAGTCCGTTTACAACTAGAAAAATTTGAAAACATCAGGACCTCGAAGCACTGGATCCGTACCCAGTCTCTGCTTTAATGTCTCAAATGCCTGTTGCTGCTCACGACCCCAAGTCCAAGGTTGGCCCTTGCTCGTGAGAATGGCGAGAGGCTTGGCGATAAGATAAAGTTTTTGACGAATCGGCGGTAATAATTCACCAAGCCTAAGAAAGCCCGAAGTCTCGGCACATCGACCGGTGCCGGAATCTTCTTCAAAGCATCCACCTTAGTTTGCTGCACCCCAAGACCTCCAAGAACAATCATATGACCTAGATATGCTAGTCGGTCATAGAAAAACTTGCATTTGCTATGGTGCAAGCGCAATCCCCACCGCTGTAACCGTTAAAAAACGGCTTGCAGATGCTTCACATGCTCTTGTGGTGGCTTGCTGAAGATGATCACATTGTCTGTATAACACCGAGCAAAGGGCAAGCCAGAGAGGACCTGGTCCATCACTCTCTGAAACTCACCAAGTGCATTCTTCAAGCCAAATGGTAAAACTTCCAATGGTAAAGTTCATCCTTCCCATCTTGATCAACTCCCTGGAATGCAGTTTTCACCCGATCTCCCACAAGTAATGGGAGCTGATGATAGCCGGATCTCAAGTCCAAGGTGCTAAAGCCTCAAGAAAATCTGATGATATTGAACAACTCCTCCGAGATTGGTATGGGATACCGATCCGACTCGGTCTTCCGGTTAACTGGACGGTAATCCCCGTACATCTGTTTCTCCGTCCAATTACCAAAGATGTTTTTTTTCGATGGCATAACCGTAGTACAAACATACTCCCCATTGTAAAGTTTAATCAGTTTTGCTGCCAAGAACTCTCGACAACGAGCTTGGACTTCAATCCTCTCGGGGTACTTAACCTATATTGTCTCTGAAAAATATGATGGTCATCCTCCAGTTGAATGTGGATGGGTTTTCTTTTGTAGCCTTCAAGATCCTGAAGGCTAAAAGCAAAACATCTATGGTACGAGCGAATGAACGCTCGTACCTTCCATGTTTCAACACCAGTGAGATGAGGGCTTAACTCCAATGGCCAATCATCAAACTCTGTGATCTCCCTCTCCACCAAAGGGGAACCACCTGGTGTTGGCACAGACTTTAACTGCTACTTAGAAGAAGGGATATTGATCATACCCCCGACCTCAATGTCTGCAGTAGAGTTTGGCCTCTCTTCATCACCACCAACATGTGATGATGAAGCCACCACCGGAGGCGAAGAAACCAAAGCAGTATAAACCTGTTGAGCTCGAAGTTCCTCCATCACATGCTGCTCGAATCAAGAAATTCGTTCGGCTTCTCCAACCATGGCTTCAATTCCCTCTTCCATGGATGTGGACCGTTGTGCCCCTGACTAGAGTCCTTTGTCCCCAGAGACAACAACTGGTCACTATGATACCGTTGCAATGCAAGGCATAAACCAACAGTCCATACCATGGTGTTAAGATCCATGGCTTGGCCCAACACGAACCGCTGTTGGCCCTCAGAAAGACCAAGAGTTGTTGTGGTTCCGATCCGGATTCCCATAGAACGCTCCCGTTCGTCGGTAAATGGTTTGGTATGGGTTTTAGTGTGAGCATCCCACACCATACCAGACCTTGATTGTAGAATGCAAATGACTATGAAAATTTCATAAAGGTGGGAAAGCCCGCCGTGGCACCCCCACTTTGTTGATCAATGCCAACATGGGAAAATCATCTCGAACAACCGGCAAAAATGTTCGGTTTGGATCTAAGATGTTATCCGCCTTCTGATCTGAAGGTGGGGGCACTGTAAAAAATGTTGCAGCTAACGTGGATAATGGTGTGAGGTTGGTCCAAAGCCATCGAGGACGGTGGGAATATGAACCAAGTCCCCCGATGTCCACAAAAATGGGATCTCCAAGGTGTTGACAAACATAATGTCTGCCTTACAACACCTTATCCCGAAAGTCTCTTAACAGAGGTACATTCTCGAATATGTACCTTGGAGGGGAAGGTTGGTGAGCAAACCACCACTGCATGAGCCGGATGAGGTCCCAGAAAAGACTAGACCTGGGATCCTCTAAACCTTAGCATGTTCCAACACGTGAGTGGCCCTGGCATGGCCATCCCGCAATCACCAGATCTACAGGATCCAACCTTCGTAAATCTTATTCACTGATAAGTGTGACATCACGCGGAAGACGTCCAAAACACCCATAGATGGCAGTTGGGTGTAGCTACTATGGGTACAACACCGTCAACTGGTGTAGACCCCCAAGCATTCAGGCACCTGTAGGGGAGAAAATTAAATGAAGCAGGGATCCCCAAACGAAGGGCTGCAAGGGTACATCAGATCTCAGAGAAGCAAAACCAGGTAACAGAGCAGGGAGGGAGCCGTTCAGAGCTAGCGGAGATGGAGCGACGTCGGAGGAAGAGCGAAGCACCAGGGACAGGTGGAGGGCAGAGAGCAGTGACAGCTCATCGAGACGTGGGGCAACGGGTAGCCAAGGAGACCCGGGTAATGAACCCCTGGGCCGGGTACTTAAGAGCAACCAGAGAAGACTGAAGGCCGGCGAGAAGACTGAAGGCCGGCCGGATAACGAAGGGGGCATTAAGTTAGGGTTACAGATTAGTAAGCCCGGCTAAACCTATTAGCAAGAGCCCTGGTGATTAGTAGGTGACGGCCAATTTTCAAGTAGACTTATTAGTGACTCCTTACACTAGTAGGTTGGGAGCCACTTAGTAGAGTAGCTAAATAGAATTAGTAAACACTTAGGATAAAAGGGGGATGAAAGGACATACCCGAGGGGGATGAAATCCCTTCGGATGAACATAACTACCCATTTCTTTTAATGAACTCATGCAATGTGAATGAATGGATGGGTACAATGCGGATGAATGGTTGAAGGAAGGTTGTAACTACCCAGGCACATCTAGGCGGTTAAAACATGGCCGCATGTACTTAATGAGTAGATCTAATTAAAGCACGTGCCAGTCTAATTATAGATCCGACAGAGCCGAATTTAGACTGTAAGAAGATACAGGGCTAAAATTAGTAAATTCAGACATTTAAAGGCCTAACCGCCACATCTTAGATTACCCTAAATTCAAAGCCTATTTAAAGGGGCCACATATGGCACCTAATTACCCTCATTTAAAACGCAAGCACTCGAGGTGGAGGACTACAAGACCTAAAGGATTGAAACATTATCCTCAAGCTTGGAAACTAAAGGATTGAAATATTATCCTCGACGTCAAAAGACTAAAGGATTGAAATATTATCCTCGGCTTGAAGGCGCAAGGATTGAAATATTATCCTCGACTTGAAGAACAAAGGATTAAGACTAATATCCTCGAGCAACAAAAGGATTGAAAAATTATCCTCGAGGCACAAAGGCTTTTAAAGATTAAGAAGAATATTCTCAAAGAGATTCAAGACTTTGGAGGATAGAAAATCATAGATTCTTCAACCACGAAGAGAATCAAAGGATCCTTAGATAAATTAGGATTTTGAGGAAATAAACCGGAAGAACTTTTGGAGACATTGATGAATCGAGTAACTTGAAGGCGAAAGGCCAAAGTGGAAGTACTCGAAGGAGTTAGACATGGAGGAACCAAAATGGATACCTAAGCTACTTGAGTGTGATTGGAGATAAATTGAGCCAAGTGGCGAAGTCGAGATCATGATTTAGAGAACCATGATGGATACAACATGGAGATTATGAAAACATGAAATCAAATCAACTTGAGTACACGGAATGCGGCCGGCAATTGAGCCTCATCAAAGATCAACTCGAAACGAGATTAGGATTCTAACTCATTGAAACTCTACCTTCTAGATTTAAAAGAGAACTCTAGAATCATGGCAATCTTGAAAACAGAATAAAGTTTTGATGGAAACTTTTCATGAGAAATTATGTGGACTCTAGAATTTGGATATGGAATGAAATCTTGAAGATGAAACTTTAGCGAGGAAGTATGTTTTGACTATTCTAAGGAATTGAAACCTTTTCATAAATACATATTCTTAATGGTTTAAGAATCTTTTATGATCGTTCAAACCATGAAAGATATTGTATATATAAGAAATGTTTTCCTTAAACACTTAACCTTGACATTAAGGTTTAGGGGAACATAAACTTGACAACTTGAACACTTTACTCCTAGAGATTCATAAAAGGATCTCGAACACAATATTCTTGATTAAGAACAATATTGGGTTACCAAATCTATTTAAAGGTTTAGGATCACTTAACCTGGACATTAGATTCAGGGAAACATAAACTGGAAAACTTAGGACATCTACTCCTTGAGAATTCAAAAGAGCAATAACATTATAAGAGAGTACAAACACCTTCACAAGTATGGAAATCTAAAAGAAGTCTAATTTTGGTGGGAGTAATTTCCATGTAAACCGGTTCAGCAGCGGGTTACACCGTCTAAGGCTGGAAGGCTGGAAGGTGGCCTCCACAACTGGTATAAACGGTGACGCGTCACACGGGTAGATATAAGACTGTTGTCGACATAGACGTATTGTCGAACGGTGAGGCCAACCTCCAATACGGCCGCCAATCCTGTCCGGATGCCCCCAAACAGGTCCACCAAAGTATTTCCTTCGTCTGGCGGACATCACGCAATGGGATGTGCCAACGCCGATGGGACATATGGTATGACCGGTGTCTTAGAACCAAGAAAGATGACAATGCCCTCACACCTCCGGAATAGATTAGTGGAATCGCGCCAGGGAGGAAGAGGATCTTTGGGATGTTGCACCAATGAGCCATTAGGTGCCATTTCCCGTTGATCCTCAACATTTTTCATGAATGCCAATGACTCCTCCAACAATTCAGAACCACAGGGCAATGTATCCACAATAGCACCACATCCAAAAACCATGGATAATGGTGCTATAGTTGTGGCCGCCGCGAATGCCACAAGAATAAGATCCGTGCGGCCGTCCCCATCCGACCAACCTGGTTGGACCCAAGCCTCCTCAGTCCAGTTGTCCAAATTAAAACCAAGGGGGTAGAGTGTTTGTTGACCAACTAATATATCGTGGTTGGTCGCATCTGTCACCGCCCACCTGAGAAGAAGAGGTGCGGGTGGATCTCTAGGCTCCACTCGGAAGCTAAGCTGAAATGGCTCCCGAGTATAACCAATGGCCCACACCACGTAGCCAATAGAGGTGACGATGGTAAATGGACAAGGAGCCAAGTCCTCGGCTGCCAACCCCAACTCCTGGGCAAGCCTCTTGCAGATCATAACTGGTTGTGTCCCATAAATCCATCATCACACAACGCAACCCGAGTAATATTGTCTCCAGTCCGATTAACTACCATGATGCTGATATCATTCACCATACACACGACACCAGGTCGAATGTCGCGGCGCTCATGAGCAGGTCGAGTAGCGATACCAGATAGATAAGTTGTTCCCGCTAATTCTAGTAAGTCATAAGATATAGACGGTCCGCTATCATCTGAGGTGTATGCGACAAAAGACGCAATGGTCTCCATGGCTAGCCTCACTCGCCGTTTGGCCACTTCCTCGGGATCCTCAGAGGCAGGGATATATGTGGTGACCTGAGCCACGGTCAGAGAAGACGAGGATGCCTTCCCTTCCAAAATCCTATCTGCTAAGTGGAAAACCTTAGCATATTGGAAGTCTAGTGACGACCACTCTATCGCCGTGAACAAAAGGATGTGTAACACCTTGGATGCCAACGTGTGCACCATGTTAGTCGCCGGATTTGGAACCTCATCGGCCGGATGACAACCACTGACAAGTTGGACAACATCGGCCAATTTAAAAGATAATGGTAGTCGTGCTTGACCAATCTGATCCGCGGAACCCTTGTTTCGAGCTCGTAAGCTCTCCACTTATTTCCCTGTGGTGAAAGGTGTGGCCCGTAACACAGATTGAGCACGTGTCACAGCTTCCGATTTCACCACCTCCCCCGAAGCTCCGAACATATAATAATCCGGAGTGGAAGAGCTAGCCTTAGCTCCAGATGGAGCCGGTGATTCCAAGATTTGGCCAGATGATGCCAAATTCTTGAATCTTTCCTCCAAGGTGCTAATTTTTGCCTCCAACGTTTTTTTTCCGTTCGACATAAACACGTTTTTCTGGATGGAGAACGAAGCAGTTTTTTACCGCGTAATTGTTCCGCCCGCAGTGAGAACACTTCAACTGCTTTGATTGAGGTTTTCCAACCTCCTTTGCCGAATCCTACGCGGGAACAACTATCTTGCGATTCGGCTTTTCCGTAGTTTGGGCCTTCTTTTGTATTGAAAGACAATCTTTCTTAGCATGGCCTGACCGTCCACAAGACCAACAATATAAGGTCTTGTCCGCCTCCGCCTCCGCCTCTACCAATCCTACAACCGTGACCGAAGTCTTTCGGGATTTGTTAGAATCCACTAGCAAGGACACCAAGTCAGTGACATTGTATTGACACAAAGTAAGATCACACTACTCCACAATGGTAAATGCCTCTGCGAGTGTTGCCCGACCGCCATAATTCATGATGATCTTCGGCAACGCTAAGTTAAGGAGGCGTTAGTCAATTTTGAAAAAAAACACCTTGACCAACTGACTCTCCGCGCAAACACCTCCAGATTCCCTGGCAAACCTCGCCAACCTTATGTACATGGTATGAGATATGTCGTCTTTTTCCCATTTGAAGTCTTGGATCCGTTGCATTTGATTCCGACGGAAACCTCCGTATTCCTCTTCCAAATGGAGGTGGAATTCTTAGAGTGGATCAAAGTCTAGTGGAGCCCCTAAAGAGGCTAATGCCGACTGGGTAGCCTAGGCATAACGGGAGAATGGAAGAATCAGAGTCGATGTATTCACGGATGCGGAAACATGAACCTTATCTTTAGATTCATTAGGAAAACTCCCCTCTACATCCAATACAACGACGCCCTCCGCTTGCTCCATCTTAACCACATGAGCGGCCAATGAACTAGAAGCCGCGCCTTCCTTCAAAGCGGAAACCAACTCCACCCGAGTCTCCCAGTACCGATTCACTTGGCGCAACTTCATCCAATGAGTATCCCTCCACTGCTCATAAGTCTGGAACGCCTCGTGTTCCAAATCTTGGGGCAGAAGCTCGAACGCATACTAGTCATTAAAACTAGTATTGTGTTGATGCTTCTCCCTTATCTATATCCGAAACCGAATTTTCTAATTTTGTAGGGAAATGGTCCCTGCTTGACCGGAAAATCGGACTCAGATGCCTCCTCGTGTCTCTTCCTCCATCTCGTCAAAAGATCCCACCCAAAGAATGTGAGACCGAGTGACAGTCCTCCACACCGAAGTAGGATGAAAAACCTCGTCGGGTGCTATCACTGGTTCAATGTCCAAGAGGTCAGAGGATCGACCTTCCGATGCTGTCGGAGATGAAGAATAGTAATGTTGGCTCCGAGTTGTAACCATAAACCTGCAATGGATCCGATCACTGGAACCAACAACCTAAAATAATGTGGCATAAAGATAAAGGGTCAAAAGGTGAAAGACAACTTGCACCTACAATCACCACTAATCTTATGGTCTGTTGGTTATCAATCCAGCCTCACCATGAGGGAATACAAACACCGTCCATTTGGTGCACACACAAGAGTGTTGTCGGTTATTACTCCAACCTCACCTCCATAATACCCTATAACAAATTAATACAACAAAAAATAGGGCAATGCTGATAACTGCCAGCAATATAGTCCACCACAGGGAAATGTACCAAAACGAAATATAGAAAACAATGGAATTTTCAGCACTGGTTTCTCTTCCCAAACAACACTTAAGCATAAATAAAAATTGACCGCGTCCAATGGGCACCCGCTTGCGGTTGGTGGTCGAAAATAAGAGCCTTATGTTGCCATGAAAAGAAAATGGCACATAAACACATCTCTCATCTCCCTACAACACCCAAAAATCCCTCCTTTCAACAATCCCGGAAATATGTGTTCACAAACATAATTCGACCAAAATAATTATTCCTATTAGGTCGAACAAAAATTCTTTATGCCAAACAATTTCAATGGCACCCCCTCGGAAATCTTGTGCACCACAATCCCTAAAATGAATTCCAAATGCCTTAATTTGTTATAAGGTCTTCGAGCCTCCCATCCCGATATTGTTCTTGATTAATGAAGACATTCTTGGCAAATATGTTTGCCGATATTTTTCTTTCATAAATCTAAGAATCTCATCTCCGGGAGAAGAAGAAGAAGAATAAAA
Organism: Polytrichum formosum; assembly: GCA_964035585.1. Lineage (NCBI taxonomy): Eukaryota > Viridiplantae > Streptophyta > Polytrichopsida > Polytrichales > Polytrichaceae > Polytrichum > Polytrichum formosum. The sequence continues at coordinate 41,309,359 of OZ037938.1, read as the reverse complement.
TAATAATAATAATAAAATAAAATAAAAACAAAAATAAAAAATAAAAAATAAAAAATGGGCATCAACCCTTGTTGTTGTTGCTGCTGTCGACAGCTTGGCCCGCCACCAACTGCCGCCGCCGCGATGCCGGCTGCCACTGGCAGCAAGGCAGCTAGGAGCCAGCCAGGGGCTTCGGCTCTCGGAGTCGGTTCCTTGCTGTCATTTTTTTTAACAAAATTTGTTTTTGAATCAAATTTTTCTTCGCTTAAGATCACGAATTTTTCCTCAAAGCTCAACGGCACGAATTCAAGCTTGAATGTGAGCAAAAGATATGAAATTCCGTAGAAATATCAATAAATCCTCATCATAATTCACCTTGATGTGACATTATCACAAAAATATTCTTCTTCTTGTTGTTTCAACAATCTACGGATTTCTTCGTTCCGACACTCCGGAACTTAGTCGCTCCTTGTCCTCATGCGCTTCCTTGTGCGTTAAACCTCAAGAATAAAGAAAGAAAAAAACATTCTTGCCAAGTGAGAAGGAAGAGAGTCAAAGACTACTAAGAGCTCTAGTTCTCTCTTCAATGCACACAACTAGTCAATTTATCTCTCACTCCACCACAGAAGAATCCAAGAGTGTAAGTAAGGGGAGAAGAACTCAAGATTTTATTGCAAAAATATGCAATCTTCACCTCACACAAGCTTTCTCCACATGCTCACTAACAAGGCTTGACTTGGCAAGAATGTCAAGCCAAGGAGGAGACTCCTTACCTAGGAGCATCTCCCCAAATCCAAGGGTTTCATCCATCCATATTTAAATGAATGAAATTCCTCCGGATGCGGTGTGGTCACCGACGCCGCATACCGTGACATACCAAACCACCTCTTTTGCCTCTCTTACCACAAAACCCATTGGACCATGTCAGTGCATTTATTCGGCCTTAAAAATTATATTTTGGGGACCTCGGCCTGCATGGTCCCTCTGACATTTTTTTCTTAGTGTGAACCGAAGTTGTCCCGGGACGACTTCAACAGCCAATCAGCTGCCTTGTGCAGCCCTAGTTCAACTTCATGGTCCATAGTGTAAACCGGCCCTAATACTATGAATGGCCAAAGTTCATAGTGTCACAGCTTAGTTACAAAATTAAATTTTATATTTCATGGATTTTGGTGCAAGTAATAACTTTTACAATGTAAATTAACAAAGAGGAGAGTACATGTTTCATAACAAAATCACTATATTTGTTAATTTGAGACTTTCTCTTGTCTCAAATTAATATATGGACCACAATAACATGGTCTAATGTTTGGGTCGTCCTACCTAAACCATCTTGATATGCGTTCTTAATTGGGTTCTTGATATGAACACCCGCTTCAGAGTATTTTCATCTTACAACATTCTCCAATATTTGTGTGATTTTATCCATGTTCTTATATTTGTAACTATCTCAAAATGCCGAAAAAGTCCCAAATTAACGGATATATTGATCAAAGTGACAAGTAACACTTAGAGAGGATAGACTGAATTTGGATCTTAACATTTATGTAAATAATGAAATATTATCATGGATGATTGAAATTTGGATGAAAATCACTTAATAAGTGACAATAATTGCAACATTATCAACCTATAATGCCCAATTTTTTAATTTCTTTTGAAGGAATGACAAATAATGTTAGGTTTACAATAGTGATGGTGACACCACACGGGCGGTTTACAATTATTGAGCAAGACAAATAGAATTGGTGACAGTCGATACAATAATTAGTGTGATGAACCCAAATGGAACAAGGCCCAAGCGTATTGTTTTGGAAGGGTAAACTTGCTATAAAAAGTGATCTTATAAAAAGTAAATTTATTGTCACGTTACTACCAACCCTTGTATTTTCTTAATGGCAACGAAAACTTCCCAGAATTTTGGGAGCCTTCTTGTCACTTACCTCGAAACTATGTGATTGGTCCGCTTTACATGAGGGGTCGATGCCTTCAAAATCCGAAGCCAATTCACATGAAATGACTCATGCCAAGAAAGGGGGGACGTTAAAGTCCCCCCCACGAACTTTTCGGATTGTCAGAATCAGGCAGGGGCAGCCGCCTATCCAGAAAATCCAGATTTTCTGGACCCGACCGAAAACTGCTGCCCGCCCACCCGACTTTGAAAAAACCATTGGCCCTTGCATTCTTGAAGGCCACTTATCCACAAATCCCATATTGAGTGCACTTCACCTTCAAGGTCTAAAATCCAATATATATGTCCACTTCCATTGAGTAAATAAGCAATTGACTGGGATTTCATTATCAAAGTGAAACCGTCAATAAAACATGTAATTAACTTGGAAGTCAAAGATAATTACAAAACCCTCACTAGCATTGAGGTTACAATTTTTGTGACTTACAATTTGAAATTGTCTTTGTCATTCTAAAATGATGGTTAAATTTGTGATTTATTTTTATATGTTAAATATTATAATATTTTAATCAAATACCTTCTACTTTCACAAAGTTTTCATATGCATTTAGACTAAATAAGTGTGATTGAGTGTAATTAAGTCTAATTAATTCTGATCAATTCTAATTAAGCCCAATTAAATCAGAAAGCATGCTTACCAAATTAATTAAGCCTAATTAATTATAAAATGTACCAGCTGGGATTAATCATGATTTACTGGTTTTTGATTTAAGTGTGATTGAATATAATTAAGTTTAATTAATCTTGATTAATCCTACTTATTCCCAAATAAATCAGAAAGTATACTTACTGTAATTAAATAATTTCTCGAATTAATTCCAGTGAATTAATTATAATAAATAATTTGTTTATTAATTCACTGAAAATATTTACTCAAATTATTAACTAAATTTACTGAATTAATTGTAATAAATTTATTATAATTCAGTGAGTTTATTATAAATCAGTAAATTTATTATAAGTGATTCAGTAAGTTTAATATTTAATTCAGTAAATATAATTATCTTCTAAATATAACTAAATAGAATTTTCTAACAAATTTACTAAATTATTTACTAGATTAGTAAATTAATTATAATAAATTTAGTATATTTAATGACTTATTATAGTTCAGTGAATTTATTATAATTAATTTAGTAAATGTACTAAATAATTTACTGAAATGATTTACTAAATTTATTATAATTAATTTGAGAAATTATTTAATTACAGTAGTACATTTTGTAATTAATTAGGTTTACTTAATTAGGTAAGCATACTTTCTGATTTATTTGGGAATAATTAGGATTAATCAAGATTAATTAGACTTAATTATATTCAATCACACTTAATCCAGTGAATTAATTATAATAATTATTTATTTATTGCGTATGAAAACTTTGTGAAAGTAGAAGGTATTTGATTAAAATATTATAATATTTAACATATAAAAATAAATCAACAAATTTAACCATCATTTTAGAATGACAAAGACAATTTCAAATTATAAGTCACAAAAATTGTAACCTCAGTGCTAGTGAGGGTTTTGTAATTATCTTTGACTTCCAAGTTAATTGCATGTTTTATTGACTGTTTCATTTTGATAATGAAATCCCAGTCAATTGCTTATTTACTCAATGGAAGTGGACATATATATTGGATTTTGGACCTTGAAGGTGAAGTGCACTTAATATGGGATTTGTGGATAAGTGGCCTTCAAGAATGCAAGGGCCAATGGTTTTTTCGAAGTCGGGCGGGCGGGCAGCAGTTTTCGGTCGGGTCCAGAAAATCTGGATTTTCTAGACGGGCGGCTGCCCCTACCCGATTCTGACAGTCCGAAAAGTTCGTGGGGGGGGGGACTTTAACGTCCCCCCAAGAAAGGGAGGAAGCTTTGACACAACCCCAAGGAAGTAGCATATTGTGTTTCCATTCTGGTCCAACCGATTCTTTTTCCCTGGACCGTGTAAGATTTTGTCTTTAGTACATTAAAATGTAATTTCACCTCATTAAAGTAGATGGGTCTTAAATGGCTCGTTTTCTTAATCAAACCCCTATATTTGATTGGTATGTGATTGGTATGTAGTTCGGTGATGATCAAAGAGAGGGCATTAAAGACACGTGTTTGTAAGAGATCGGACTACATCTTCAAATATGAATAACTACTCTACACTCAATTGTGAACACAATTGGGAGGACCTATAGTATGTATCCAATTAAGAAATCAACAAACATGCACTTCCGATAACCGGAACTACTTCAGGGGAGGTTTGATTTTTTAATATGGTTTTCCATATGTTATTTCATCGTAGATTTGCCAATGCAACACAAGTTTTTGTTGTCTAAATCTAATCGGTAGAAGTTGGAGAATATGAGAAACGAACCAAATCACACCCACATACCTTAGAATATGAAAATAAGAGAATGGCCTTGACTCCATCATGTAAAAAGTCTTAGGGTTAATGTAGTGGATTAGACCAATCATGTACAAGGATTAACACATGCTAGAGCCCCAAATTGGCCTTGACTCCTCATATAGAGCGGCCGTTATTTGAGGAGTTTCAATGGAAGTTGCTTGAATCAAACCTCAATGTAATAACCAGTCGGTCACTTTGAGGACCAATGAGGGGGAAGAACTGATCGTTAAGTTACAGATGAACCGATTGATATTGAGAAATAACTGGTTAAAGTTCAAGACTTTCTTCAGGAAATTTACCCATCATTGAAAAAAGAATCTATAGAATATTCATTGAATTAATGAAGAAAAACCGAAAGATCACAACATGTAACCGGATGGACTTGGGAACACTAGGATTTTGACCGAAAATTCTCCCGGGACACTATGGAGGATCCAAAGGTCAAATTACGGACAACTGTATTAAAAAGCTCAGAATGTAGAAGTGAGCAGTGATCCACGAGGTCGACTATTCAAAATTCAAGTGACAGACCACTTGCCGACAACTCTAAAATGGTGACCCACACATGTTTTTAATTGCTTTGACCCATAATTTGCTGACGGCATGAGGGTCAAGGGGTCAAACATGACGCAAAATTGGACTGCCGGGAGTCAATAGGAAGGTCAATCTTCTTCAATTGTGCTGAGAGTGCTGGTATTATAAGAGTCTTGTTCACGAGTCAGATTCTATGTCTTGGTGTGAGGATTGCTGCAATATTTTGAGTTTCGCTGCCAAATTTCGATCCAAGTTCTGCACGCAGTAGCGAAAACAAGGAGTATCCCAAGCAAGGTCTCTGGTGAGTGCAATTCAAGGTTTTTTTTGTTTTTTTTTTCAATTATTCTTCCAGGGAACAATTAGGGCATGTGTGTGAGGGCAGTTAGTTAGGTTAGTTGATATTCGTTGATGTTTTCAACCTACTCCACTGTCTCATCCAATTAGCAATCGTGAATCACACAGATTCGCATTTCAAGTCTTCAGGATTGGAGTAGAGATGCCAAAGTTAGGGTTCAAAGTGAAAGAGCGCTTTGCTTTTTATGCGATTACATAAGCTCTCGCAAACGTGTTCACTACTGAACCTATCGTGTAATAGTGTCCGATTTTGAGCAAATCCTCCAAACCCACTGTAACACATGTCTTTTGGTGTTGATTCCTAACTACAAATCTTGCCATATACACCGCAAATCTAGGTGCCCAATTAAGAAAAGTGACCACATGAGGACCCCTTGTAGTCAATTTCATGGACTGAAGTATCGACGACCTAAATAAAAATAAGAGCACCTGTACAGAATTTCCGAAAACATCGTCACTTCAACCTCTTACCCACTACATGGATTCCCACTCCCAGATACTCGAAAAACCAGACGCATAAATCAATGAATCGATGTTTCTGGTGACCTTGAAAACTCACGACTATCAAGGACCTCGTGTGATTCATGCATCTGAAATCCATCGATTCTGCATCACCACTAACTTCAACTCCTTCCAAAATTTTCAGGTGCGTGTTCGGCGATGGAGATGGTACCAGGCTATGGGTGGGTGGCTCTGGCGCTCACTTGCTATATTCTCCTCAACCAGTATATGAGTATCATGGTACGTGTTTCTCACTTCCAACACCAATTTACATCATTTTTTGGCGTTTAAAAAAAAAATTGATTCATTTTTGAAATTGTTGTTGTTGTCGCTACAATGGATGCCAGGCGGGATCCGAGGGCGAGTTCTTGTAGAGTTCGACCCATTTATGCAAAACCCTGAATCGGTGAACTTCACATGTGAAGCACTATAATGTCCAGAGAGACCATAAACTTCAAGAGATTTTGATGCAAAATGTATTGAATTTCGATTTGTTTAAAGCAGTCAGATGCATTTGATCATTAGCGCCCTACGGGCGTTGTCTAAACCCATAAGTTACATCTTTGCTTCATTTGATGGACAATGCAACCCATAAGATCATATTAAACAATACGAAAGCATCGTGGATATTAGGGTTTAACTTCCGCAGGCAAGCATAAATCCGTGACGAATGAGTTAATTCTAACGTTCCTTTGACGTTGAATTAACCCGTGAAATGCTTCTACGGTCCCTGCCATGTGAGAGATTCGGAACAATGTCATATTGATTATTTATTTATTAAAAATCAGGTGTAATTTCAGGTGGGAATGGCTCGCGAGAAGTTCAATGTGCCCTACCCAACGATGTACGCCCTCGAGAGCGAAAACAAGAACGCAAAGGTGTTCAATTGTATTCAAAGAGGCCACCAAAACTGCCTCGAGTTTTTGCCCATCTTCTTGGCCATGCTCCTTGTGGGCGGCCTCCAATACCCTCGCTTCGCGGCTTTCTTCGGCTTCGTCTACATCGTTGCTCGTTTCTTCTACTTCCGCGGCTACTCGAGCGGCAACCCCGCCTCACGGTACGGCTCGGGCGGCCAATTCCATTTCCTCGCACTCCTCATGCTCCTCGGTTGCACCATTGGGTTCACGCTCCACCAATTCTTCCCACAATATGTTTGAGGGGATTACAATATTCATTGCCAAGAGTTTGAGTGAGGAGTAGTAGTTGCATTACGTATTAGTACTACTTGAACTTGGTCGGCCTGCATCTCGCGGACTTGGCGCAAATAAATTATTAGAATCTTCTTCAAATTTTGATACCACATTGATTCTAGGGCTTAAGTCATTGATACTGGAAGGTTGGTCATTGTGGAATTGAGGCCACTTTGAAATGAATGCCATGATTTTCTCTCCCAATAAATAGGGTTATTACTTACATGTTCCCTTTACTTTCCATGGCTACTTGACCCAAAACCCTACCTCCAGATTCGGCTTGGGGAACCAATTCCATTTCCTTGTGCTCCACCAATTCTTCCCACAACATATGTTTGAGGGAACTCCAATTTTTGCCAAAGTATGAGTGGGTAGCATTGGTACTACTTGAAGTAATTGTTGGTCAGCATCTCATCGACTTGGTACAAGGCAGTGCAAATTAATTACCAGAAATTTTTCTTCGAATTTTGATATCACATTTCGAGTTTAGGGTTTTAGTCATTGGTGCAACAAGGGGGGTCGATTGCGAATGGCGGAGTCAAGAGCTGCAACTTGAAATCTATTTGAACGGAATACCATGATCTTGGTTTTAATAAACAATGACATGGATTATGATGAGTTCATGCTTCCTTTGCTTCTGTGGCTACTTGATTGGAAACCCTAGCTCAAGGATCGGATCGTGCGGCCAATTTCATTGCTTTGTGCTCCTCGGTTGCACCATCGCATTTCGCTCTCCACCGACTCTTCCCACAATATGCGTTTAAGGGATTCAAATATTAATTGCCAAAGTTCGAGTAGTAGTAGTACTACACCGTTTATGGTATTTAGTGTCACTTTACTATTTGGAGTTACGCGTTGCTATAACTTTTTAATGTTACTTTGAATATTCATCAAGTGAAGATGGTAATGTTCTATAGTGTCCAAACAACCAATTTGACTTTTGTTGGTATAAAATGAAATCCATAGCACAACGTAACTCCGAATCGCAAGTGACACTAAATACCATAAACGGCGTAGTATTATAGCACTTGAACATCTTGGTCTGTATCTCGTAGACTTGATATAACCTTGTGGTGCAAATAAATTACTAGAATCTTCTTCATATTTTGATGTCACATTTGAAGTGTAGGGCTTACTAGTCGCTCACCCGCGTCACTAAGGCGCTGTGAACGGGCCTTGTGTGGTCGCGGGCATGGTGGATCTACACCGTTGATGCACACAAGCCCATCCGACGGCCTCAGTTAGGGGACTTCATTGATGGGACCTGCGGCCACCAAGGCAGCGGACCGGACCAAGCGGCCCAGGTAAGCTCACCCGGGAACACGCCGCCCGGAATCCGGTGGCTTAGCCGTTTGAGGTAGGTGGGGTCGTGGGGGGTGGGGGTAGGTAGGTCGCAGGGGCGGGCGGGTAGAGTCTTGAACTTCAATCAGTTATTTCTCAAACTCAACCGGTTCATTTGTAACTAATTGCCAATTCTCCCCGTTCATTGGCGGGGTAGGCAAGCCATTGCCCGCCACTTACATATGAACCGAGCGGGTTTGGAAAATGACGGGTTGAAGTTGAAGACTTCAACAAAATTACAAATCATTTTACAAGAATCTACAAACTACATATCAAAGTAATAAATAAAAACCAAAAGATCACAACATGTAACTTTTTGGACTTGGAAACACTACACTATTTTATCTAATTAGTTTGGGTTACCATTTGGAGTTACGCATTGTTGTATTATTTTATTGCAAGTATCAAATTTACCCATATAACGTAAGTAGCTAGTATGCGCACTGAAGAGTATGATATACGCTAGTTGGTGAAAAATGATGTAGTCCATAAAAAGTTATAGCAACACGTAACTCCGAATGCCAACCCACACTAATTAGACAAAGTAGTGTAGTATTTGGACCAATTAAGCCCAAAAATCACCCCAAACGTTGTAGTTTATCTCGTAACTTTGGAGTTCATGTTTTAGTATGAGATCATTTACGTCATGTAGTCAAGTTGACTGTGGAGTTTATATTTGGTATTTAAATATTTCCAAGTAACTTCCAATGTTTTATCAAGACAAAACTTCATTGAAATTTAAAGATGGACATCCATGGCCACACTTTTGTTGGAGCCTCCACCCGCATATTTATGTCATGGTGTGCTACATGGTGTACGATTCATAGTGTGCTACACGGTGGACGATTCATAGTGTGCTCCATGGTGGACGAGTCATGATATGCTACACGGTGCACAAGTCATGGTGTTCTACACGGTGGACGAGTCATGTGCACACATAAGTCATGCTATGCCTCTACTTGATTCTTATTTATTACTTGTTTTTTATCTACCAATTAGCACATGTTTCATGTCTACTATATACTTTATTTTAAGGGCACATAGTACGTCACAAATAGAAATAGGTGTGGCTACCTTGATTATGTTTTATATTGATTCCGTATTAGTCTACAAAAAATAAACACATAGTCCAACTTACTCTTTTTAACACATGTCTTTCTAGTGTTCTTTCTTAGGGCCAAACCCAACCACATGTTATTGAAATATGGGTGTCCAATTAAAATAAGATACCAAATTAAGCCCACTTACCTTATTTTTTATGATAATTCATTTCAACATGTGACATTGCATCGGCCGTTCTAGTCACAAAGCCGTCGTAGCTGTCCTAATACCGTCTTCTTTTATTAGTTGTGATGGAGATGTCAATATACTTCTTTCTCAAAAGTTATTTCATTATAACTTTCTTGTAAGGTGAAATTGTTTATTTTATTGTCACCATACCTAAGGTTTAGGGGATTTAGTGTCACCTCCTTAGAAGCTCATACCACACCCTTCTATAAGAACTTGGAAGAGAGAGTCTATGATTCTTTTTGATATAGTGAGGAACACATAATTCTCATAAGTGGTTACCTCTCAAGGCCAAGGCGGATGTTTATTATTCTAGCAATCATCTATACCCGACAATACCATCATACACATTTACATTATAATCTTTTGGTAGTGGATACATGAACAGCTGAAAATTTGTGTGAACAATTACAACTGTGCGAAGCTTATCAAATGAAAGATTAGGTAGTGGCTTAATTCCTGCAATTTTAGGTGTATGCTGTCTATGTGATTCTTGCTTGGTATGCTCATGTCTCGCGAATCTTAAATTCTCGTTTCTTTCTTGCAGGCAGGTTCATAGTGTCTGTGTAGGCATGTGAGTTAACCTCTTGAATCCCACCATTCCCATTTCTCGAGGTGCCTCGCATTGCAATTCTGCGAGCTGCTATTGCTAAGATTCTGTGTCGTTCTCGAGATGCAGCATCCACGTCAACTTTGTTAACATTTTACAGATTGTTTGTTAATTTATTAGGGCTTTGTTCCTCTCATTTTCCAAACCCCATAATGATTAGAAGATTAAGTGCCGCACTTTCGTCATGTGATCTTCTTTCGATTTGGAAGATTTTGTTACAATTCATCTTATTAAATAAATTGTTCCACTCTATGTTCACAGATGCAGAGGACCAAGTCTGCAATCACATTGTTGTGGTTGGGAGGAAGATCTGCTCCGACCTTGGTTGGGGTAACAGCAGCAGATTTAGTGTCACCTCCTTAGAAGCTCATACCACACCCTTCTATAAGAACTTGGGAGAGAGAGTCTATGATTATTTCTGATATAGTGAGGAACACATACTTTTCATAAGTGGTTACCTCTACAGGCCAAGGCAGATGTTTATTATTCTAGCAATCACCTATACCCGACAATACCATCATACACATTTATATCATAATCTTTTGATAGTGGATACATGGACGTGGCTATGACATTACATGGACGTGGCTATGGCATTCCATTTCAGCAACACTTCATAATGACAACAGAGCATTTTACAAGTTATTGCAAGTTTGTTAATGTGGCAAGGTTGCACATTTTATGAGAAACATAAGTTATTGGGTATTTGTTTTTTTCAAAAAAATTACAAAAAAACCAGAAAAAATGAAGAAAATGCAACAAAGATTCAACCAACTTTCTGTTGGATATTGGATTTTATTATCAGTCATGGGCAACATAAGAATTCTTTGCAACTTTTGGATATGAACTTGTGAACAAAATTGATATTGTATTTTTTTGTGTCTCCTATATTAGAGGTAAGTTTCTTCTACATTTTCCATCATACATTTTTTAAATATTCGCAAAATAATATAATATGTTGATAATATACAGTATTTGCTCATTAATCACTATATTCGTTAATTTGAGACTTTCTCTTGTCTCAAATTAATATATGGACCACAACAACATGGTCTAATGTTTGGGTCGTCCTACCTAAACCATCTTGATATGAGTTCTTAATTGGGTTCTTGACATGAACACCCACTTCAAAGTATTTGCATCTTACAACATTCTCCAATATCTATGTGATTTTATCCATGTTCTTATATTTGTAACTGTTTCAAAATGCCAAAAAAGTCCCAAATTAACGAATGTAGTGATAATTACCGAAAAAATGATGTAATGTATATAGGTCTTCAGTGCCTTGTTTTCTTAATCACATCCCTATCTTCAATTTTGTATTATACGTGGTTTAGTGTGGATCAAAGAACCAACATCATAAACTTGCGCTACATCTTCTAATATTAGTAACTATACTAAATATACCAATTAGTGAGTGTGAAAAATTAGTGAGGATGGAAAATTAGTGAAGGTGATACTAAATTCCTTTATGCTATGAAATTAGTGTCACCAAAAGATTTTAGGAAGCATTGTTCATCCTGGCACTTGGCACTATTCACGAAATTATCGGCACTTGACATTGTTCATTAACAACCATGTGACATTCACTAATCACAAATACACACTATTTTTCTTACAATGTATGGTAAATGAGCAAGTAGTCATGAATTTAGTGTCACTCATTAAAATTTTAGCTCTTGGTAAAATTTGCAATCTGGCTACATAATGCGTGTGACTTGAATTAGTACCACCCTCACTAATTGGTGTATTAAGTATACTCTATACTCAATAGTGAATATAATTGGTAGGATATGTGTATTTGGTTAGGAATTCAACAATATGCACTTTCGATAACCATAACTAAAATTTCAATCTAGGGTCCATTTTCAACCTAGTTTTTGCAACTATTTCATTGTAGATTTCCTAATACACTGCAATATTTGCTAATGCAATACAAATATGTTGTGGCGGTCCATATTTTCATTTGTATGTGAACCTAAAGTATAGATTGGACTTTGTAAGAATGGAGGACATTGATTTAAATCAAATTTCTTATGAAGATATTGAAGAAGTTAGCGATGAGGAAGGAGATGTGGATTATATAATATTTGACAATGATAAAAAATCACAAGAGAATATTGGAGTTTCAAACAATGTGGTTAATTCTTTTCATTTTTTATCTCCCATTTGGTACATGTTTCCATTTAAGGCTTATAGATTTATGATCCAATGCATTAAGGAAGAAATCATTCCCACTGGGGATATGATTGTGGATGTGGATCCTAAATTTATTAATTTTGATCGGGCCACCGATGTGATGGAACGTGAAACATTAAAAAAATGAAAAAAACTTTCAGCTGGATTAGCTGTGCGTACATTGGCTAATGGCGAGGACAGATTACACAGTAAAACTCCGAAATTTTTTCATCTTATACTCCCTTTCATTGAGGAGTGGGAAAAATTTGTAACACTCTCACATATTTGTCGGGACCCACATTTGGGAATGACAGCTACCCAAGACCATATTATGGGGCAAGGCTAGCTGGTAAGGGCACGGAATCATGGTCTTCCACAAGAATATATTAGGGGATTCATTCATAATTGTGTTCATTGTATTTCAACAAAGTCTTCACAAGTTATTCAAACACCAACTCAAAATAAACATAAAAGATATGTGTTTGAAGAGGTTAATAAAGTTCCACCAGAAGCCTTTGACAACAAAATGAAAGAGCTAATATTCAAGTACTAGGTATTTTTTTGCTCTCCACATCATCAATGTATTTATCTTTTATAAATTTAATTAAATTTTTACTATACCTAGTCAATTAATGTACCTTAAAATCATGAAGGCCTACCATTACTATATGTTACTTATTATATGCATATGAATTTTATTAGTCACTTATCTTAATCTAACACCAATACGATTAAGTTGCAATTGCAATACATACTTTATACATTCATTGTTTGGTACTTTTAGATGATGTTGGATTTTGCATATAATCTAATATAATTTTTTTGAAAAATTTAGGTGTATTTGTGACAATGTAATGTGTATACGGTATCTTCTATACCTTTTCCGGCCACAATTACATATTATGGGTGTAATCGAGGGGGCACATACAAGCGTGAAAAAAAAATTGAAGACTTTGTCGAACAAATGATATATAAACAACAATATAGCAAGGCAAAATATTGTGGGTGTGAATTTTTGATGAAAATTATTAAATCGGATGAGGTGGATAAAATATTGAGGTATGTTACCTTTCAATGCTCCCTAACATTTGGTTATTGATTTTTGTATGTCAAATACAATATGCAATATTTCATGTTTAATTTTTAACGCCTATATGTCACATTTTATTTTATTAAATTGTGTAATTGTCATAACATTATGTAATTTGGATTATGCAACAAAAACCTCTCTAATGAGCATCAAATATGGGTGTCTACGTTTGATGTTTTTTTCTAGTATATAGGAAAAAATGTCCAAGTGATAGTAGATGTTTTAAACTACACTAAATATGTTAGTTAGTGTCACCAATTCTAATTGTCTTGCTCAATACTAATTGTAAACCACGGTATAGTGTCACCAACACTAAATGTTAACCTAATAGTATTTGTCATTCCTTATAAATTTTTTTTGTGCATTATAAATTTACAGTGTTGTAAATATTGTCACTTACTAAGCGATTTTTCATCCAAATTTCAATAATCCATGACAATATTTCATCATAGATTTGTTAGGGGTGCAAATTATACCAAATTTTGTTTCAATAATTGGCATTTGGATGAATTGAAAGTAAGTTGGAATGACACTATTTGTAAACTTATTCATTGAAAGTTTCACTAAAAAGGTTACCGCGGTGATATTAAATGCGATATGACACTAAATAACATATTTAGTGTAGTTTGTTTAACACCATAAAATCTTGAAAAAACATGTTCATCTTTTACCTTTATTTTGCATATTTTTACATATGTTATAATTGTAACCAAATAAAAATTGCATGAATTCAAAAGTAGGGTGTTAGTATTATTTTTAAATATTTTAGTTATTTGCAGATTCATGTTCATGGAGAGCATTCAAGACATATACCGGGATCGGATGAAGATTTTTTTTTTTACCCCTCCACCCCATGGCCATATTCCATTGTATGGAAAATCTGCGTAACCTTAATGACGTGCAATCAGCCTTAATGGCTGCTAGAACACGTGCCAATATTTTACGCAAAGAGGCTGAACCTTATGAACAAGTTTCATATAGGTTTTTTCCAACTTCAAAGGATGTTGAAAATTTAGCTTACAGCATGCAAAAAAAACAAGATGTACATAATGATGATTGGGTGAATGTCAATAATGAGGTTGAAGATTGGATTACTAATGATATGGTCATTTTTTTATCAACCTTATGATCCTACCAATGAAGACCCCGAAAAAAGGCCATTTGTATTAGTCATACAAACAAAGTGGATGAGAGAATTAACACTAAGAATTACCCTTGGTTCTGCATGGGCATTGGACTCTACTTTAAAACAAACCAATATGGTTTGCCCCTTTATGCAGCAATGTGCCCTAATGCAAGAGGTTTGGGGATGCCCATATTTCTTATGTTATGTTCATCTGATGTTAAAAGTGGCCAAGAAAATATGGCCTTGAGATTGACATTAAAAGCCGTTTTTGATAAGATGGGGCATATACGTCCAAATGCTATTATTATTGACAAATGTATGACTGAATTCAATGCCTTGAAAGATATTATTGACGAAGATTTATGGTGTTGGAAAATCAATAAAACATCCAAAATACAAAGAAAATGTCATCTTTTGTTGTGTTGGTTTCACGTCAAAAAGGCTTGGATACATAATCTTTTACCAAAAGTTTCCGAGGTGAAAAAAATGGCTTTATACAAACATATGTGTGAATTACTGGAGTGTGTTACCGAGGGGGCATTCAACATCAAATATGAAGAACTTAAAATATCATATGTGGATGAACGCGATGTATTGAATTACGTGGCTACTGGATGGGCAGGGATTGAATGTCAATGGCGTGGAATGTGGCCTCGCTATAATCGAGTGTATGAACATGGGTTTGTCAACACCACAAATCTTGTTGAAAGATTATGGCATTATATCAAATACACACTATTGCGAAAGAAAGTGAACCGGAGGCTTGATACATTGGTATGGGCACTTATAGGTGAGTGACTTAAGCCCCTTCACACTAGAGCTTAAGTTGAGAAGTTAAGGAAATAACCTTCTTGTAGGTGGTAACTCTTGTACATGCTTAGTCATTCAAGTCCAATAAATACATGAGCTTTGAGCTTGAGATATGGAGTTTTTTTTAACAAACTCACAATGTTGAAATAGTGTTTTGATGGATCCTTTGAAAAATAATTACGATGTCTCTCAATCATTTTGTACAAGCTCACAATTAAAATTTTAAGCTAAGCATATGAATGAATTTTGAATTGTCTCTAACTATTGTGCATTGGTATTTATAACACATAGGTGAAAATGGGAGTGGCTCGCGTTTTGGAGGAGGAACACTAGTCGATCATTATTGGCAAGTCAACTCATTGAGTGAATCGGGAAAATATTCAACACGTGGCCAAGACAAACAGTACACAACAAGATTACAAAGGGCAACCCAAATTGTTGAAGATTACCGGAAGGACATTTACAAATAATTGATCAATATAGTATGGAATTTTTGGTTCACATCCAAACAAACCCAGATACTTGGTATGCATTAAACCTAAATTCTGAATGTTGTGAGTGCAACGACCGAGTGCATATATGTAAACACATGTTGGTTGTACGGATGCTATTAGATCAAGAGTTAAAACATTTGAAGATATTACTATCATCAACAGAAGAGGGATTTTTACATACTTTTCATGATAATTTTGACGGTGAAGCTTTAAATCAAGCGGGAAGGTCGACAGAGAACGACATATTATTTGACAATGAAGAAAACAATTGTACAGGTATTTCAGAACCCACTTATACACAAAGATGTGATTATTTGGAGTCCAAGCATATATGTATATATGAACTACACCCATATAATGAAAACATGCATATTTGAATATTTGTATAGGTGTGTGGCAAGGCTTGAATCATTATATCTAAATACATACATAATTTGAAGAGATATGTGACAAAATTGATATAAAAATATAAAAATATGTTGAAAATCTAAATATATTAGACCCTTCCCCCTAAACACATGTATGACAGGGCATATCCTATTAAATTACATCCTTAGTTGAGTTATTGATTATGAAATTGCTGTTCTTTAGAGGCACTTATGGATGGTGAAGGTGAAACTCAAGGAATATCAGAAGACACAAATTTCATGATGCTCCCATTATCTTTGGAAGATGAACCCATGGAAGAGTTGGGTACCCAAGTTAGTCAAAGGACTAATATTACTGTTGATTCCATAAATGATAGGATTCAAGCCATTATGAGTGATTTTTTCATAGGAGATAAAATCAATTCACTAAGTCAGCCGCAACTTGATGCCCTAGATAAAGTAGTGAAGGTGTTTGGGAAAACCACAAAATCAATATTTAATTCTAGGATTACACCCAAAGTAATTGGTCTACCTCGTGCGGGAACTAATATATCTTCTATCCAAGCACATGTGACAAGGACAAGATTTGGTCATGGGAGGCCATGGAGGGGAGAGGACAATATGACCCAACCTTCTGCTACAACCGAAGCAAGTACGAAAGTATTGTCAAGACCAAACAATACAAGGGAAAAACATTGACGAGAGAGTGTCACCCGAAAACGAAAGCGGGTACAATTTCCAAAAGTTTATAAACAGAAATGCCGTATATGCGGAGACTATAATATAATTTTATCTAGTTATGATTCCACCTCATGTAGGAATTGTGCTTCGAATGTGACCAAAGGTGAATTGGAATTGGAACAATTGGCAATGATGGTTCATTGGTTGGGAAGATGGTGGAGATTTTCAATGATGAAACAAATAAATGGTATGTTGGTAGACTATCAGGTTACAACCATTGCAAGGAGGGAGAGTACCCACAATCATATAGTCACTATAAGAAAACTGCGTTTTTGGATATGTTTTTGGAAAACGCAAACGATTTTAAAGGACATCCAATAGAACATCCAAATGTCAATACTGACGTCCAATGTAACAGTGGGATTCACATAAAACGCATTTGGATGTTCTATTGGATGTCCTTTAAAATCGTTTGCGTTTTCCAAAAACATCTCCAAAAACGCAGTTTTCTTATAGTGAGTGTAGAATTACAACACAATGGTAATTTCATTAGAGGCATTACATTTCCGGATGAGAATATTCGGTTTGCTTGATGATAGGCATACATAGAGATCATGTATTGTAGGCGGCACTAAGCATGATACAATTATTTACCAATATGTGTAGAGCTTTTGTGGTCTCTCTTCTTAATCGAACACATATATTTTTCATAGTATATGGGCAAGTCTTGAAGTTAGGTATGGATAGTACTAAAGTCTAATACTCCTTGGTAAGATGACTTCATAGAAGTGCAAAGTTAAAGTTGAGAAGGATGAAGATTTCATGAGCCTTTTGCCACATGTTGCTGGGGTGTTCTACCAATTTCATGAACGTTCTAAATTGGTTCATGATTATCCTAGACCAACTTGACATGTGGCACGCCTGAATTTCATGCTAGTGAACCTTTACCCCTAGCAACTTCATGAATCTTCCAAAGCAACTCCATGAACCTTCCAAACCAATTTCATAAATCTTCCAAACCAAGCAGTTCTTGTATTCTTGACTTTTGGGCGGCTCGATTTGCATTATTTGCTTTCTTGTTTCGCAACATCTAGTTGTTGGTGGGAGCCTTCATACTAGGTCTAATAGTAGAATTGATATGGAAGCGGATTTGTGTGCCCACATACAACTTTTAAGTTGTGAATATGGGTACCAAATCATGAAGTTGTTCACAACATTTAGTAAAAATGGTTGAAAGTTCAAGTTAAATTGGTTGTCCATATAGTGAACTTGGTTCGCGATTCCCAAGAAATTGGTAGAACCTATTGCTAATTTGGTTATGAAATCATGAAATTGAGTTCGCACTTATGGGAATTCATTATACCAAAGGAGTAAGTGTTGAAATATAAAGACATGCTTGCCTTACAAGTCCATGTGAACTTGGATTCAGTTGCCCAACATGCTCGAAGGTCCTAAACTCCATGCCGGACACAACGTTTGGGGTGATTTTTGGGCTTAATTAGTTCAAATACTACACTACTTTGTCTAATTAGTGTGGGTTGGCATTCGGAGTTACGTGTTGCTATAACTTTTTATGGACTACATCATTTTTCACCAACTAGCGTATATCATACTCTTCAGTGTGCATACTAGCTACTTACGTTATATGGGTAAATTTGATACTTGCAATAAAATAATACAACAATGCGTAACTCCAAATGGTAACCCACACTAATTAGATAAAATAGTGTAGTGTTTCCAAGTCCAAAAAGTTACATGTTGTGATCTTTTGGTTTTTATTTATTACTTTGATATGTAGTTTGTAGATTCTTGTAAAACGATTTGTAATTTTGTTGAAGTCTTCAACTTCAACCCGTCATTTTCCAAACCCGCTCGGTTCATATGTAAGTGGCGGGCAATGGCTTGCCTACCCCCGCCAATGAACGGGGAGAACTGGCAACTAGTTACAAATGAACCGGTTGAGTTTGAGAAATAACTGATTGAAGTTCAAGACTCTACCCGCCCGCCCCTGCGACCTACCTACCCCCACCCCCACGACCCCACCTACCTCAAACGGCTAAGCCACTTGACGCCACCGGATTCCAGGCGGTGTGTTCCCGGGTGAGCTTATCTGGGCCGCTTGGTCCAGTCCGCTGCCTTGGTGGCCGCGGGTCCCATCAATGAAGTCCCCTAACTGAGGCTGTCGGATGGGCTTGTGTACATCAACGGTGCAGATCCACCATGCCCGCGACCACACAAGGCCCGTTCACAGCGCCTCAGTGACGCGGCTCACTGATACAACAAAGGGGGGTTTAGAGTTGAGAGCTGCAATTTGAAACCGCTTTGTACGAAACGCCATGAATGTCGCAACCCTTGCTAGGTATCCATTGCTAACTCGGTCCATTTTTCGCTTTTAGCAAGAGTTACGACCGCTAACCCTTCGCATACCGCCATGCTAAAGGTTAGCTTTCCAATACCGCGGACCCAACACTTAGTAAGAGGGGGACCAAACCTCCTACTTGGTTTTCGGGACTAACCGCTTAATCGGTAACCAATTCTTAGATGTGGACCTCCATCCGTGGAAGTCCCATCTTATGTTGCACATCGTGTTGCCGGAGCAACACTACAACAACCCGAGCCTTACTAGGCAACTATGCCCTCACAATGGGCCAATGCCCTTGGAGGCCTTGCCGTTGGGCCTCGGGTGGGTGAGGCCACACCACCTCACCCATATAAGCCTCTAGGACTCTAGGCAGGACCCCTACCCCACCGTCAAGTAACCATTTGTCTCTCCCCCAACTCTTGGGGCCAAGTAGACATTTTCCCTTAGCCGCTAGCTGCCTAGCAACTTCAGAACCCCATAACTTCCTCATACGGTCTTTGATTCTAACAATCGACCACTCCATCGTGATCTACATTTCACGTAGATCACGATGGACTACTCACTTGCCCCATTCGGGCAAGTACAGAGGAAGTTATGCCACTTTAAAGGTTTGCAGTCCCGGGAGCCACTCCCAGGCCACTGCTGGTCCAGGGCGCTGTCCCGGGACAGCACCCCACTCAACTTGCCATATCTTCTAGCTAACACCTCCAAATGAGGTGTTCTTTAGCATTCTAGAATCGGCACGCCATAAGCTACGCATAGCTTATGGCCTCACCCTCATGCCTCCTAGTCTCCATGGGTGGGAGGCGTTCCCAACGCCCGGGGCCCTCACCCACACTAGGATCACTTGGACCTTTTCACCAACGGCGCCACAAGTCCCGGGTGTCACTCCGGGGTCCCCCTTGTGCCCAAGGTGTTTCGGGCAATCCGCATGGAGAGGTCCGCGACAATGAATGTTCTCTCCATAAACAATGACATGGACTACAAATGAGTTTACATTTCCTTTACTTATGTGGCTTTTCAACTGCAAACCTAGCTCTTAGACTGCAAACCCAGCTCGAGGTTCGGCTTGGGTGGGCAATTCCAGTTCGTTGATGGTCGATTTCTACAGGTGTAAGGTGGTCTGAAGGGGTATAAGGCGGTGCAAATTTTTCTTGTGTAGAAACATAGAAATTAGGAGGACTGCAATTTTTGTACTAATTTTATTCCTTAGTTGAAATCACTATGAATTTTTGAAGTCAAAAATTGGTCTGTACATATTACCAATGTCTAAAGTCTACGATAACCGCTCATTTTAACCACTCATTCCTCACTTTAGCACTCAAAACCAGGACATGTGTCATGACACTATTGATTCCAACTTGATCAAAATTCAACCCTAGCCCAATCGAAATTCCGGTACCCTATAGATTCTCAATGGGGTCCTGATCGGGAATAAGGGCCTCTAGCATATATAAAAACTACATGGAGTTTCCCACCTACGCACATTTCTGGCGCCGGACCTAGTTGGATGCCTACGTGGCAGATGCTAAGAGCCACGATATCCATAGAGGCTGGCTGCTCCAAAGAAGCTCCGCTCCAGGTTTTGCGTAGAACTTCGCAACGAAAACCTCATCATCCGATTGTCTGCAACACAAAAAGTATGGTGGTTAGTTGATGTATGAGGACGAGCCTGGTTCATTACATAACAACGCTGATGTAACAGATTCACGCATGTCTGCGTGGTAACAAAAGTGAAGGAAGAGTTTTCTTTGGAGCTGATGGAGGAATGTCAATCTGCAGCAGAATTCTGGAGACGAAGCAACTTATACATTTGTTTCGGGTCTTGCATATTCCGAGAGCTTGGATTCTGCAGGTGAAGATCATTTTGAAGGGTTGAATCCTCATTGCAATGGGATTTGGATCTGTGAAATTGTCCACTTTCATACTTGAAGAGGATTATTTGCAGGGTGGCTTGATACATGTCTAATTTGACGGCTTGCTTCAAGTGATGAATGTAAGGCCAAAGAGATTACCCTTGCCTTGCACTTGAGAGGCGGAAGAGGACTACATTGACATTCTCGTCAGCTTTCCCGTGCTGCCTGTGGAGCACCATCGTGAAGTTGTTCACAAAAAGTATGAAGTCTGTGATGTTTCCACACATCTCAAAATTCACTCTTGACCTTCTTTTCCATGGAGATGTGGTCTTCACAAGTGGAATTTCGACCGTAGGATGAGGAAAACTTATCAGACCATCATCACTACTCTAAACCCTGAGATGTCCAATGAGCCTAGCCTTGCAAGTGGTCGTGTACCGAAGGTACAGTAGGAGGGGACCTACCACCTATGTATGATTTTTAATGAGATATATATATAAATACTAAATTCATAAAATTATCCTTGAAATTTATCACCAAAATTTATTCATAATCAAAAATTACCGTCTTGGTAAAAATCTGCACTTGCTTATACCACGACATGATTTTGACATCCCGTTTACTATAAAATAAGATTGGTCCAAGATGACACCATCTCCACAGTAGCTGCAACCTCTGCGACATGTGTGGTGGTTGCTCAAAAGTGTCAGTTCACTGTCTTTTTGGTGTGGGATAGGACCCTGCTTCCTACTACACTGTTTTTTGCATTTAGTGTTGTAAACAGTAATTACGAACCACAACACTAAATGCCATGTTCAGATTTTTACATGTCCACAATTAGTGTTATAATACTTTTTATGTTTTTTGTTTTGTTGCCACATGGTTGCACCATCTCCACTACTAGAAGGTGGCAGCATAAGAAACACTATTTGTCGAGTGGTTGGTCAAGAATGTTGCAGGTAAATGACTAGTAACAACATTAAATGCCACACAACACTAAATGCAAAAAACAGTGTAGTGAGTGTTGACTTGCTAGAGTTCTTTGCTTTGTTTTGTGGCTCTTGACTAGAGATTGTCGGCACAGTGAATGCAAGGTAGAGATTCAACAATAATGAGCACTTGACCTCTTGGTTGTCTAAAAACTAGGACCAAGTGTGAAATGTAGATACCTAAAAATCTACCTATTAGATGTTGAACCGAAAACCCACTTCGTTGTGTGAATGGGGACCCCTTAAAAGTAAGAGTCAACTCTTAGCAAAAAAGAAAAGAAAACGGTAGAACTGTGAGGCTCTGTCTTTTCTTATGAAAGACTACAATTGTAGTTGTACACTTTGCACTTGCCAGTCCATGGCTATTTACTATACCTATAACCAACTATAGTCAATTAGATTTTTTATATAGTTAACTATAGTTGTTCCCTAAAATGTATTGAGAAAAATCTAATTGACTATAGTTATAGAACTATATTTAACTAGATTTTAGAACAACTATAGTTAACTACATTTTTTGGCAGGTCAAATCGCGAACAACTATAGTTACAAAAGGCAACTAGTTAACTAATAGTTGAATTAGTTGGTTAGTTGTCCAATGTATGCAAGCATCCACCATCCACGTTAAATAAATTGGACCACAAATAGTAAGAACAAGTAATGTCCAAGTGTGAACGCAAAGTGGTTAGGAAATTTGCTCTTGAAACACAAAAGTCGATGCATAGTCTTTGTCCTACATACAGAGCCAACATTCATCTTAGCTAATGTTAGGTGGGAATGGGGTGTAAGTTAGGGCCACTTCACACACGAGCCAAGAGCCGTGACTATGAAATTGTGAGAGCCCAAAAGAAAGTGTCCAAAGGCTGTCCCAAGACACCTCCAAAATCATGTAATGTGGTCATGCATCCTCAAGTGTAGTGTGAAATCATATGTGACTAGGTTGTCAACCAAATGCTATTTTAATGAATTTCTATTCATGCGGGTCCTCACACATGATAAAATAGAATAAATCAATGATTGTAAGCTTTCCGAGTGCCATGGTCTCCTGGTTTCGTGTTAGGCCTACCTCGAAGAGGTGGTTTTTGAAAATGGTCCAAATGACCATGAAACATAATCCATTCCATGCCATGTAGGAATCCACGTAGACTTTACATCCATCTTGCATTCATGTACTCCGTTGGTTCCTCAAGCGTAGTGTGAAGCGAACTTGGACCGGCTCCGCCTTCTCCACCAATGAGAGTGCTTGAAGTGTAATGGTCATGGGCTCTCAGTCTCGTGTGTGAAGTGGCCCTTAGATATTTTGCTCCTTTGAGTTGGTGCCGACTGGTCTTACTGAGGTGTAGGGGGTCCAATAAGAATCTGCCCCGCACATATTTGTGGTCAATTTATTTCAATTGGATCGTACCAGATTAATTTGGAATTACTAATGTTGAACCCAAAGTTCAATCAAATAAAGAAAGTCAAAGTTATGTCATAATGGAGTCGACTGCATTTTGACTTTCTTGTAAGATTGATGAGGCCCAGTCAATGAGATACATGTCTGGCTTCTTATGTTCTTTGATTACTAGGCAGGGGGCTTGTAGGGCCCAATTTTATTTCATGACGTCATTTAGATTTTCAATCTCTTTAGAAAACATGTCTTCTTGGTGCAAATTTTTAGTTCCATGTCTAATTACATATCACTCAAACATAGATATCCAAATTAATGTTGTGTTTGATTTAAGTACATATACCTTAGATTTTATTTCATGATGTCATTTAGATTTTCAATCTCTTTAGAAAACATGTCTTCTTGGTGCAAGTTTTTAGTTCCATGTCTAGTTACATATCACTCAAACATAGATATCCAGATTAATGTTGTGTTTGATTTAAGTATATATACCTTAGATTGATTCAAGGCTCGTGATGCTAATTTAAGAGTAGTTTCAACTAAATACAACAATTTTCTATTTTTCATCATGTTATAATACTAGCTTGAACATGTGATGACTTGACCCGTTGCACCCATGCATATTAACTTATATCTTGGATGAATCCAACCCCATATATCCATGCAACCATATGTCCAAACCCCATAAGCTTTCCATGCCCGTGTGTACCCTCCATGTGCATGTATACCCATGCTCATGCTCATGAGTCCCCATGACTTGCCACCATTCAACTGACATTTAAGTCAAGGTGGGATTATCGTGGGTCCAAAACCCCGGGTCTTGCCTTAAGTCTTCATGAAGACTTCTGACCAACACATTAAATATTATTTATAGGACATATGTAGCACAAAATAAAATAATCACACACATTAAATTTCTACAATTTTTTTTAATGTGGCCCAAACTATTTTCTACTAGAAATTTTGTATGGGTTGAAAAAAAATGTGACCTGCAATAATTATTGTTGAGAGAATTAGTATGGGCTCTAGAAATAAACCATGATCCACAGTAATAGGACTATTTAGTGTATGTCATTTGTGGTCTTTAGTGTCACATGCATAATAGTGTCACTTACCCTATTTTGAGGCATATGCTAGGTTGCACTAAAAAGTCAACACCATAAAAAGATCCATTAGCCAAGTGGCTATATAGAAACACTTTATTGTGAACAAACAAAAAAGTACATAGGCAACCTTGGTAGGCCTCATCTGGGCCAACGTCCCTCAAGTGGAGGCCACACATGCCTGAAACCAGAGGTTTCCATAAAAAACCATCTCACACCGGAGAGGTGAAATTGGATGTTATGAAACTTGCGGTCATATTACATGTGCAAATGAGTTGCCGTCTTCATTAGTTAAGTGGCATGTGTTGGGTTGAAGTGCCGCAAGGTTTCACACACTTCAAGGTTGAATAGCTAACAAATAGGCTAAAATATTGATTTTAAATGTGTACAACCTAATGTTGCATTCTCATTGGCTCCCAAAATGGTGGGCCGTGTTTTCCCGTCGGCATTTTTCAAGAGCTGGTAGTCTTGTGGGGAGGCAAACCCCCATTCCCAACTGCTAGTTTAATAGAGTATCAACTTTGATTTTAGCTCCCGGAATGCTTGGACGGTGGCGTTAGTGGGGGAAACTAGTAGTTTCAAAGCATGTGTGCCACCCCCTTCATGCCCCACTTTGTGGTGAAAAAGGGAGAACATCTCCCTCCAAGGCATATATAGCCCCTTGTTGCCTTTCCTGCCCCCAGCCAATGCTTGCCCAATGCCCTCCTCAGAGGCGGCACCTTCCATGTGAAATTGGACACTTGGCTTGCACCGCCTTTGGTGGAGCATCACCCTCCATGTCACCTTATTTACCCCCCCCCCCCCCCCCCGCACCCAACCTATCTGATTTTTGGCCAAGCAACTATGTGCAGCTTGGCAAACTCCGCCAATACCACCGAACATGTCTCATATATTCATCTGATGACCAAATTCTTTATTTTGAGACAATATCAGAATTTTGAGACTTTTTGCCTACAATTTCAACAATTGTTTAGAGACAATTTTCATATTTTTTTGACTTTCTAATTATAGACTATCCTCGAGTCGAGGATAATCTTCCCATATATAGTCAAAAAATCACTTACAAATATAGATTCAATCAAGAAATTAATGAAAAACATAAAATTAAGCATTAAATTGAGACTATGAAAAGTCTCAATTTAACGAATTTGGTCATGATCTCAAGTACCTATCCTGATGTGCTACATTGAATGTCATAATGTAAATGAATTTTGACTTAAAAAATTACTTATGTTGATGAATAATATCATAATGAGAATTAGTAGTTCCGATAGTTTGAGGCCTCTAGGCATCTACACTAAAAATGATATTTAGTGTAACCAATTCTAATTGTCTTGCTCAATACTAATTGTAAACCGCGGTGTAGTGTCACCAACACTAAATGTTAACCCAACATTATTATTCGTTCCTCGTAATTCTTTTGGGGGATCATAGATTTACAGTGTTGCAATTTATTGTCACTTACCAAGTGATTTTGCATCCAAATTTCAATCATTCATGACAATATTTCATCACACGTTGCTGACAAGAGAACGTAGGGTTTTTTGCCAATGGATGAACTCATCCCTCATCCATGACAATATTTGTTCACTTAATCATAAGAAGTGTCATCCGAAAAGTTACCAGAATGACATAAAATACCATATGACACTAAATACCATATTTAGTGTAGTTTAGGTCCTTCGCAAATAGTGTATGTGACACTAAATACCATAAATAATATAGTTGACTGCATTTTCAGAATCAGGGTCATCTAGAGAATGGTCAACATCTTTACCTACATTTGTTGACCCAGTTGAATAAAGTCAACGTGGACGATGAAAAAGCGCTGCAGGTCAACTAAACCATGCAAAACACCAGATTTGGAAGTCACAGATGTTGCTTCCAACCTCCCACCTCTTTATGGAATTAATCGACTGCGGAGAAAGAGGATGTGGGAGGTGAATCCGGTGACTCAGGAATCGGTGGGAGTTGATTTCGAGAGAGGGAAAGGGATATACCGGAATCGAAATTTGACAAGAATTCACACCAGAACTGTGCATCTTCTGGAGCTCCAAACACAGGACGTCGCACAACAATTTCAGCAAGCTCATGGTTGCGGCGAACCAAATTCTGGGCCTCAAACGCTGAGCTGGAGAGGATAGCGGTGTTCGGCACCTAGAAGCCGGTTTTCCTAATTTGTCTTGTTTGAAATTGCATTCGAGTTTGAGATTCAAGAAACAGACGTGTGGTAAGATATTGAGATTGACATCAATTCTTCACTCACATTCTTTTAGGACATATCATCAAAGCAGACACAATACTTAATGCTTATCAATTTCCCTTAAAGAAGGATTGCCATTTTATAATTTGTACGAGAATGGAAACTGTGTAATGGAGTTCTTCGCGTCGACGGTTGATTCACGATAGGGGGGCTTACCCAATTTAGGTTTTTCTTTTGGCACTCTGAGTCTGAGGCTCACCGTACTTGCTTCTAGGGATTATTAAAACCCCAAGTCGATGATTTGTATGTTGAGGAGAAACGATCTACAATTCCGACAAGCTTTATTCCTAATAGCTCTTTCTTTCTTTCTTTCTGGAGCAGGTGCAGGAAGGAAGATAGCTTTGTTTACCATCATATTCCACCAAATTGTACATCTAGGTGAGTTCCAGGAAATTTTATCTTTGGTACAAAACTGAGTAAATCACTTACATTATGTTCCTGCAGTGGATTCTTGTTGCCTTCATTCCAATCAAGAACCAAGGGTTAATCAAGTGTGGTGATGCAGGAATTAATTAGGTTTAAGTTACAAAATGGTACGCAACAAGCAAGTTATCCTCAAGAACTATTCGTCCGCCGTGCTCAAGGAGACAGACATGGAAGTTGTTCCTGGAGAAGTACTCTTGCAATTAGAGCAAGGGAGTAGTGATGTTCTTGTGAGAAATCTCTACCTGTCTGCTGATCCGTATATGCGTCACCGCATTAACGGTGTGCAGGGTTCTTACATTCCTCCTTTCACACCCGGCCAGGTGCATTTCTAACCCTAACTTATCCAGATTTTGTTGCAATAGCTAGCCTCCTCCTCCGAAACCGATGAAATTAGTCTTCACTTCAAGATCACATGTTGATGTCTAGGGTTTTCAAGGCCTGCTGTTTTGAGTAAGATTTTTGATAATTTAATTCTTAAATAGGGCCACTAGAGTGTATGGAAGTAAACATAAAGTCTGCTATTGGTCGTTGATTCATATCACCATGTCGATTAGTCACCGCAACACTTAGATGCTTGAGAAATAGAAGGCGATTGTGTGTGTGCACACGTATAAGGTAGGTGGGTCTTAAATGGTTACTTTTTCTGACAAGTCCAATTCTCTTAGAATATGAACACGCAATTCGTGTAAGATGGTTAGCAAATCCAAGTCGAGGCCGGAGCCACTTTCCTCCTGATGTTTGGATCTCATATGAATATCTTGTTCATTATCAAAATGAAGATTCTTGTGCTCATGAAGTGGCCATATAGGTCCCCCTGATTATGTTGATTATTGAGTCTAGAATGGTTATCATCTTTTGAGCATGCAGTCCAATCTCTTGTAAACACATGGCTTTTTGGTATCCGTTCTTGGCGTCATACCAAACCACATACCATACTCTCTTTGCACATGGGACGTGAGATTTTAGTTGAAATGCAAGCTGGGTGTTTAGAAGGTTGGAATTGTTGGATGGTTAGAAATGTTTATTTGATCTTTATAAAATATTTTTTTGATAAATAATAATTGTGGCGGCTTGTGGCAGCTATTGGATGGATTTGGGGTGAGCAAAGTGGTTATGTCCAATAACCCTAATTTCAAGGAAGGCGATTACGTGAGCTCGTGGACGAAGTGGGAAGAGTACAGCATTATTCCTGGTGGCGAGCGGTTGACTGTGGTGGATCCCTCTCTTTGCCCTCTCTCCTATCACTTGGGGTGTCTTGGTAATTTAATCACACCACACTTTAATCTCTCGCTTCAGCTAATAATCATCCAACCTCATCATGGATGATTTTTTACATATCTCATGGCTTGAGCAGTTTAGTCATTGGCCATGCTTCATATTTATTGCAATTTGGGAGTAGCAGGTCGCCCAAATGGTCTCATTAGGATCTATGATTGGGGAGAACCGACAGTTAGTTACAGATGAACCGGTTGAGTTTGAGAAATAACCGGTTGAAGTTCAAGACTGCAGGAAAATTACAGATCATTTTAGAGGAATTTATAGAATATAACCCAATTTAATAAAGGAAAACCGAAGGATGTCAACATGTAACCGGTTGGACTTGCAAACACTAGGATCTCAACCGATTATGCCCAAAAATTTCCCCGATCACTGATTAGGATTCATGTCATTCATGTAAGGGGTTCATTCAGAACCTACCTCCTATAGGTCTATAGTTAATTCTTCCCAACTTAATCTCACTAGAATTATCGGGGTCTCAAACACTAATACCGGGGTTAGTTTATTCTAGCAAAGTAATGTTTTCGAGCTACAAGGGGTTCCCAACATTTTCACTTGCAACTAACATCAATGGCGCAAATTTTTGGACCCCGCGCCTCACCTCACACATCCTCCCTATGATTGCCGGTAGCTTGTCTCATCACAACAATTAAAATATGCCTGACATCGAATTGTCTTCCAACTTTTTAACTCCCCCTTCAATTAGCTGTTAATGCACTAAGCAAAAAATGGTGCTTACATTGCAGGGATGCCTGGGTTTACGGCATATATCGGATTATACGAAATTTTGAAGCCCAAAAAAGGAGACACACTCTTTGTATCCGCCGCTTCAGGAGCAGTGGGGCAATTGGTGGGTCAACTTGCAAAGGAAGAAGGTGTCTATGTTGTGGGCAGTGCTGGGTCTCAAGAAAAGGTGAGATCTTGGAGGTCAAACTAGTGGATCTATTCGTCATTGAATGCTAATTATGTTTTTCAATCCTTAAAGCTAGATATATTTGTTCCAGTCTTAACCCTAGCCTTGCACAATTTTCATGTGATCATGCCTCTATGCAATGTAATTCCAAAACAAGAGTCAACACTAATTAAACTACAGAATGTACATAGTTTGATCTTGCTATGCATACCCTAAGCATGTCGGGAACAATTGTATGGAAATACCCTAAGTCAAAGTCCTTTAGTCTTAACTAGTGTTGGTCCAGTATATAGGTGAATGTATGGGATTGATAATCAACATCAATAATGGGATCAAAGGGCCTGACCTGTGGGTGTAAAAAACTGTAAGACCAGTCAAATATTGATATTTGGTGGGTATGTCAAGGTGAGAGAATCTTTGTATACCTAACTTATTTGGATCAACACCATTCTAAAGTAGAATGATTTTACTTAGGCTTAAAGGACTTGCATGGCATACCGACCCTGATGGTATTGACAACAGAAATACTGTCAAATCTCTATACCCTTCTGGTATCAGAAAATGAGAAATCCTCATTATAGATAATTGAATGGTATCGATATAAGATGATACCAGACCGACAACTGATCGTACTACAAAGTGAATCAAGCGTGCCTCCATTTCCGATGGAGGTAATGGCATCAATTACACAACAGTTGAAACGGAATTCAAATTTCACATACTTGAATTAACATAATTATAATTTTCCTGGGTGTCTTAGATTGACCTGCTGAAGAACAAGCTGAGATATGATGCAGCATTCAACTACAAAGAGGAGCCCAACCTCAGCGCTGCTTTGAAAAGGTATGAATCTTTCTCTCCAAACCTTCACTCATAAAATTCTTGTGCCTTGTTTGAGCCTTGTGAGGATGGGTCCTGTTTCTCAACGAACCAATCTCCAAGAATAGGGGCTCATTTCTAGAACTGAATGTTGAGCATAGACTAGTGGTCTAATAGTCCTCACCTCATTGTTACCTATCTTAGGACATGAAGCCGTTGCACATTTTGATTGTAGATCAAATTCGGAGAAAAGTGCAAAAAGGGTGCACATGGGATATCCATTGTGCAGACCTCCAAGAAGCAGATCATGACAAACCTTTAAACTCATATATTAACATTGATTCAATCACATCAAACTACACCATTGAATCAATGCCTACCAAGCATTGGGTTGCAATTTTGATCTTTTATTTCAATACTTTGTACCTGCAAGACCTAAAAGGTTGAACTATGAGCTGATTTAATGTGGAATGAATCATTAGCAAACTGTTGCGGTAGCACTGAAAAAATATTAAACCTTGAAGGATATGCATCAACGCTAAAAGCTGGTCACTTGTATTCTGAGATGATCTCGGGGTCCACCCCAATGCTTGCTCAGAGTTCTATATACAAAACCTTGTTGGTCATACGTAGTTAAGGTAGGCAACCCTTATTCAGTTACTTCTCAATTTAGGACACCGTTATTTTGAGTGTATGTGGTTTGTTGTGGTTCCAAGAACAGATACCAAAAAGACATGTCTTTTAAAGAGATTGCACTACGTGCTCAAAATATGATAACCATTCTAGGTTCGATAGTTGATATAATTGGGGGGACCTGCATGACCACTTACTGTGCACAAGAACCTTGACTTTGATATTGAACACAATATTCATACGAGCTCTGAAAATTATGAGGGAAGTGGCTATGGCCTGAATTTGGAATTGCTCACCATCTCGCATCGATCGGGTGTTCCATATCCTAGGAGTAGGCTAGTCGTAATAAGTAGCCATTCAAGAACCATCTACCTCACTCCAGATTTATTAGATCATGCAGTGATCTAGCTTTTCAAGTTCCTCCAAAGCTGAAAATTGATTTTGTGCACCAGGTGTTGTCCCCGTGGAATCGACATGGATTTCGAGAATGCGGGAGGCAAAATGTTGGATGCGGTTCTTGAGAACATGAACGTGTTTGGGCGCATTGCGGTTTGTGGGATGATCTCTCAGTACAACAAGGGAGAGAAGGATGGTGTGACCAATCTTTACAACCTCATCAGTAGAAGGATAACTATGCGAGGATTTTTGCAGTCGGACTTCATTCACCTTAGACCAAAATTCATGGAGCTCATGTCCAAGTACTTGAAGGGAAATAAAGTGGTCTACATTGAGGATTTTGCGGATGGTTTGGAGAATGCCCCTGCGGCTCTGTGCAGGCTTATGAAGGGAGAAAATACTGGGAAGCAGGTCATCACTGTGGAAAAAGAGTAATTAAATTTGATTGTATCTAATAACTTGTTCTTGAAATTAGAGATAAACACAAATTAGAGCAATATCACCCATGCTGTGTCTATATTCCAAGGGATCTCAATTTAGAGCCTGAAATTTGATAATCTGTCCACAATGGTCATCGATGTTGTCTACGTGCGACAGATTTGCGTGTATGATTCTATGAACCCTAAGCTCAAATTTTTATGTACCAAGGAAACGATTCATCCGTTTTTCTTTGGGCTGACAGGTTGGTGCCATTCTTGAGCCAAACACATGTATTGGTGGAAATCCACTATGTAATGACACGAAATGGAGAGACGAAATGACTAAAAATACAGGCATTTTAAGATCAGTTGTTTTAATTGCTGTCCATATTCCTGGAAACTTTTCTATCTTGGTGATTTCACTTCATATGGCACATGGTGAAATATTTTTCTCCAAGGACGATTTGCTTGATAACGTAATGATATACTAATGACTAAATTGATTATGGTAAAAATTGAGGGCGTATGTAAGGAAAAGTCCAAGCATTAATGGAGAAAACATCAAAAATTGACAAGGAGGTGTTTCTTGAAGGTATGTGCAATTGATCTATGAATGATCATCGCGGCCAAATGGTTGAGAATTAGAAGCAATCTTGGTGTCTTTAGAAAGAGCACAAGAAGCTGTACAAGATAGATACTTAAATTAAATTAAATTAAATCATTCTTTCTTTCTTTCTTTCTTGTGTGAAAAACAAGCAAGATGTGAAGGAGATATGATTATTTGTTTCTTGAACCTCCGATGTTATATAATGTGGGTTAATAACTAGTGTGCACCCACAATATTATCCTTGATGTTTATAGAGTGGATTCTCGTGTGGCCCACAATATTTGCCGTGATTGGCATGACCCCATAGTAGCACATGAAGCTTATGTACATGATCTAGGAAATGGTAAGATTTGAAACAACTTGAGTTTCGTTGATAATCAATATAAAACCGTTAAATACAAATCGAATATGCTCAAGGACAACAAATCGAAGGTTATGGTTGAAATGTTCCCCCAATGCTCTCTGCATGGATAGAAAAGCAAGACCCGAGTTACCAGATGTTCTCTCCACTTGCACATGAGCAACTGGTTATAATACTATGGCACTATGAGTACAAAATGTACATTATTTGTAACATTATTCTTTTCCCCATGGAATTTCTCCAACATGGATGCACTGTGATACTCTAAAAAAAACGATAAAACACACAATTTTGATTCAATTTCAGCCTGCATGAAAGACAGGGAGTAAAATTTTACCGAGGCCCAAGAAGAGAACAGCCTTTAGAGGCGTAAAAATGGACTTAGATAATAAGCAACCGAGAGGAGAGTGGATCCTCTCGATGGTTATCTAGTCCATAACTGATCAACTCATGAACATCATTCAAGTTTGAAATTATGGATATATCACGCCTGTACGGATAAAACATTGGGACGAGTTCTCTGAAATTCTGCTCTTGGAAGAGCGATTGGTCATGTTATGTTATGTTGTGTCCAATTGAAAATTCACATGAACTTGAAACTCCGAACCACAATCCGGTTTTGTAAGAGTTCTGACTTAGAAAACTGAGAGTGGTCAACATTGCAGCGATTTTTGAACTTCGATGGCCGGTGAGTTTTGCAGTCTTTTTCTTCTATGAAGTTTGCAGTGTCAATGCAATTAGAAGCAGATCTTAAACTTACTTCTTTGGGGATAAGTTACAGAAATATGACTTGCAAATGTCGCATACTTCGTCGTAAGAGATGAGAAAGGGAAAAGCGAGAGTTGGTGGGTTTTGAAGTTTTTAACATGAGAGTAAGTAAAGAGTGAGAAGTTATCCGAGAGATTCCGATAGAGTCGGAGGTCATGTGCAGATGTTGAGGGTCTCGAATGGTGGATGGCACCGACCAGAGGATCCTCATTTGTCGCCTCCCAATCCTTGGCATTCATCATCACTCGTACTCCACAGGTACTCTTAAGTATAAAATAAGCATAAAAAGAAGAGGAATCATCGGCGGAAGGGTGTATCTCAAAATAGCACATGGCCTCCAAGAATGGAAAATCGGAGAAAAAGGTGGCAAATAAAACAAAAAACCCCCAAAAAGAGGTTTCTCGGCCTGACAGCTAATCTGCCAAACAAGTTGGTTTTGGAAGGATTCGGAAGCAAGTGCACCGAATTAGTTCGCATTGCCGGAGTATCCCCCCTCCCTCCCTTCCCTTGCGCGCAATCTCATGTAATTCTTACTTGGCCACATTGTTGCACTTGATTCTTGAAGGATAAGAGGATTGTAGTAACTTAGGAGAGAGAGAATTAGTTGGATTGGGAGGGTTGGAGATCGAGCCATGGAGGACCCATTGCTGCCCAGCAGCAGCAGCAGTACACGGCGTCGAAGAGGTCGGGCCGACGGACCTGAGGGATTGTCCAGCCAAGAGAGCGGAGCCGTGAATGTGTTGGTAGGGCGACGAGTGGGGGCGATCACCAGCGGCAACAAATATGAAAAAGCGGCTGCTATGGTGGACCAAGTACTTACGTGTCTCTCTCTCTCTCTCTGAGTCTGTGTCCGTCTGTCTATGTGGCTCCCGTATCGGCACCTGGCCTTTTTCTGCGACGAAGAAATTAGGTTAATTCTCTTTCGAGTTCCAAGAGTGCAGGAGCACCTGCCTCCTCCTTGTGATGGAACTCGTCCAGGTTGCATGCTGTCGTAGATTCCTGCAAAAAGGTTTGGGTGAAATTTGAATACGCCCTTGGGTTGCCCCGCCCCTGGTTATCCCCTCCCTCCCTCGCATCCTACGGTACACCTAGCCTACCGTCTTTTGTACTATCCGTCGCATTTGATCAACTCCAAGGTTGGAATCATCCCGCAGTCACAGAGTAGCTACGCAGCTGCTTTTGCCACGATTCATCAAATGTTCGTCCCCAACTTCTTCTTCTTCTTCTTCGCCTACAATTGAGTAACATGAGTATTTGAGCAGGTGAAGCGTTCTTTCTACCATGTGGAGAAGAACAATTAGTTGTTTTGGGCTCCTCCTCTCTCCGGAGCTATAGCTTCATTCAACTCACAAGAATCTCACCACTTAGATAGATAGAAATCAGGCAATGTTTCTTTGTGATTGGTTCGGAGAGCTGTGCATTGTGACGACGTATGTTCTTGCAAACAGGTTTGGGCGAAGGATTCAAATTTCAGAAGCATTTGATAATCATCTCCACTTTCCCCCTCCTTTGCCAAGATTCATCAACTGCTCCTCCCCTTCTTCTTCGCCCTACAGTTGAGTATACTGAGCAGGTGAAGCGTTCTTTCTACCATGTGGAGAAGACGAAGAAGTTGTCTTTGGCTTCTCTCTGCGGAGCCTCATTTCACTCACAATAATCTCACTACTTGGATAGAAATCAGGCAATTTCTTTTGGATTGGTTCGGAGAGCTGTGCATTGTGTCGAAGATATTTGCAAAAAGGTTTAGGTGTGCCCTCCCTCCCTGGGGCTTTGCCTACCTGTCTTTTGTACTATCCTTGCCACGTTCTTTAGAGTTCAGAACCAGCATTCTTCATTTGATCACATATGAAGATAGTTTTTGACCATTCTAGAAGCAGCTAGCTCTTAGCTTCATCTTTAATTTCCCCCTCCCCTCCTTCGAGAATTGAGCCAGCAGTTGACTGGGTAGCTATGTAGCTGCTTTTATGCCAGGGTTCAAGTGCCCCTCCCTTCCTCTACGTCCCAGTTGAGCTCTACCAACTGCAATATTTGGAATTTTGGGGCTTGTAATATACCATTGGAAAGGTCTTGAAAATACCTTTCCAACGGTATATTACACGCCCCAAAACTTTAAAATTACAGTTGAAAAAGAAAAAAGAAAAATCTGTAGTTGTTTAGTGACTGCAGATCAGGGTGGTCAAAAGAACCGCAATGGGAAATCTTCTAACACTAATTATCAAAGAATTGAACTTTAGTGTTGAGCAAGGTAGGGTGGTAACAACATTAAATATAATCAAACACTAAATATCCTATTTAGTGTAGTGACAACACAAGGTACATGTCACATGTAAATTACATTGAACATGTACAAATTAAATCGCTCAATTTTTTT